>SKCR01047281.1:0-607475 GCA_019454045.1 Zanthoxylum bungeanum
TAGTTTTTTCGTCTGAATCTTTGAATAATTGGACTCCAATCATTTGAACAGGCTTCTTAGCTTCAGCTAACTTCTCCTTAACCCTGTCAACATCTCGACTGTCAACGTCTTGACTCTCAGGCTCAGTTTGTTCTACTTCCTCCTCTTCGTCAGCCTCTTCATCTTCAACATCCTTTGCAGCATCCTCCACGTCAATTACATCGTCATCCAACAGATCTGGAAGTTCTGATTCATCCATATCCGCAACCTTATCATGATTACCATTCAAGCCTTCTCCAAGAAACCGTCGTTTCCAGAACTCGGTATTTCCTTCTTCCAGCTTGATCCGTGAAATTAGTTCATCCAGCTCTTCATCAACCTGCCAAATGGATCATTTTTGTATTTGCTATAAATATAAAGTGCCAAATAAATCACTTTTGTATTTGCTATCAATATAAAGTGAAACCTCCAGTTGCAAAACAACAGCGTTTTTGTGGAAATGTGTAATCTAAGAAAAGATTGGGATGCACATATTAAAGAAATATATGTAAGAAGAAAAAATAGAACAGAAATTGTCTGAACCATTAACCTCTTCTTCCTCCTCCTCCACAGGTGGAACCCAAAGGGGCCGGCCACGAGAGCGGTTTATTCTTCTTGCTTTTTGCACACGCTGGTAAAGAACATTTCTTGTTCCATCAGTTGGCAGATCTTGTGCCTCCAGTTCTTCCTTTAACTCGGACACTACCATCTTGCTAGCAGCCTTGGGTTTTATAACCTGCTGCTCTGGACCCTTTATTATTTTCTTTAGTCTCTCCTCGACTCTTACATAATCAGATTCAGATACATCGCCCAGAACTGCAGGTCCTTCATTCTGCAATGTTCTCAAAAGCTTTCGATGATACATTCTCCAATCCTCTAGGCATCTTTGCTTGAAGGAAGTTTCCATGGGGTTTGAATATATAAAACCAACAGCATCAGGATCTAGAGGAGTTTTTCCTCTTCTCGGCACCCACCGCTTGCGCTCACCAGTAAGCCCACCCTCAGCAATGTACCTGATTTAAGTACACAATGAATTACAACCATAACATGAATTAGGCCATTGACAAGACAAATGTAAGAAAGAATTGGAAAAAAAAATCAATACAAGGCCAATTCTTAAGGTTCAACCCAAAGGATCTTTTGCTCAATTTCATTAATTCTATGTCCCAAATTAAATTAAAGAGGGGTGCAAGTGCAATCAGTTGCCTGAAAAACCACCACGCAAATTAATGATCCTCTTTAACCTAATGACAACAATGCACTTGTTGACCTAATGACAACCATAACTCATGTCCAATTTTTTAATGCAAATTATCAGTTTGTGCAAGCTCACCTAGCAATATAGTCAATCTCGTATCCGAGTTCAGCTTCTTCTTGTAAAGGTTCAATCCATGAGCTAACCAACGTTCGGTATTTTCTGCTCAAGATCATAGCTCTTGGTGGAATTGGTTGGTTATCTTTGGCCATAGCTTCTAAAGCTTCCAGTAACTCAACAATCCTTCCTAAATCAAAAATGAGATCCAGCTATAAGCATATAGGGATTCAAGAAAGAAGATTTAAAATACAGGTACATAATCCAAGAAAATTAATAATTGGACTCTAGCATATGAATCGAGCTAAACGAATAGTCAAAATTTAAGCAAAATATTATCATAATTTAAAAAAAAAAAATTACTAACCAAACCAAACAAAACAAATCATTTTCCCACTACGTACGGTAGCGGTCGGCTACATGAATCTTTTAACATCATTGTACTCTATCTGAAATCATTGATTCATCAAGCTCCATAAACCTAGGTCTCTTTTTATGGTTCTTGTCCATGTCAACTAAGGTCTTCCTCTTCCTCGCTTGACATATGGCAGCACCATTTTCTCTCATTTTCTCACCAGATCACTTGGATATGTCCAATCCATCTTATCCTTGTTTCTCTCATCTTTTCATCAATCAGTGGTACACCCAGTTTCTTCCTAATTACTTCATTTCTAACTCTATTTTTCATAGTCTATCTACACATTCATCTAAGCATTCTCATCTCAACTACCCTCATTTTTTGGGAGTGTTGATGCTTTAACGCCTAGCATTTTGTTACATAAAGAATTGTAGGTCTCACGACGGTCTTATAAAATTTGACTTTAAGTTTTAAAGGAATGTTGCGATAGCATAAGACCCCAAACGCACATCTTCATTTCCTCCAGCCCGATTGAATTCTAAGCACAACATCTCGATCGACTTCCCCATCTTTTTGAAGGATGGACCCGAAGTACTTAAAACACTGACTACCTGAGATTGGTTGGTCGCCAATTCTTATTTCCGCCGCATTACCTCTACGAACTTTGTTAAACTCACACACCATGTGTTCAGTTTTTAACCTACTTAGTCAGAGGCCTTTAGCTTATGAGGTTTTTTTCCACATCTCAAGTTTAGCCTTTACACCTTCTTTAGACTCATCCACCAATACTATATCATCTGCAAATAGCATACACCACGACACCTCATCTTGGATATCCTTAGTAATTACATCCATCACTAAGGCAAAAAGATAAGGGCTCAATGCAGAAACTTGGTGTAAGTCTATGGTAATAGGAAAGTTTTTAAGATATACTAGGCTAAATAATATCATGAGAAACTACAGATGGAAGAACTTTATGTTTACATAAGAGTCAAGCAACCACATGGAGTACTTACAACCAAGCATGTCACACAGAATTTAAGAAAGTGCTTCTAAATAGATTGATTTTAAGGAAGTCCCTACGAGAAGAGAAACACTCGGACAATGTTATAAAAAAACGGGCTAGGCGGTCACCTAGACGGCCCCTAGGCACTAGGAGGCGCTTTCCGTCCCGAATATGAAGCAAATCGATCATCTAGGTGGTTTGCAAATTAGGTGAGTTCTAGGCGAGTCTCGACGGCATCAACTATTCCATTTAGGCCCTAATTAGTAAAAAAACATTGGGTAACTGACCAAAAATTAAGCTGCCGCCATCAAACACCAGAAGGGTCGTGTGCGATGCGCCGAAACAGCAGCAAGTGGTAGCTGAGAGAACGGCCAAGAGGAAGATAAGTGCGTATTGTGTTGTTTGAGGCGCACCGAGGCTCAAGGCGATCGTTGATACGCATCCAACTGGTTGAAGTAACGCGACGTCTAAGAGGCGACATGAGGTGCAGCGAGGCGTGATGTGTCAAGAGGCGTGCGCATCATGGTTTTACGTTTTTTTGTCAGTTTTTTTTCACTTTTTTTTAGTTCTGTTTCTTTTTTCTTATTTTTTTTTTATTTACGATTCTTTCTTTTACATTTCTGTTTTATTTTATTTTTACTTTTTTCCAGTTCTGTTTCTTTCTTCATCTTTTTTTCTTCTTTTTTTTCCATTTTCTTTATTTATGATTCTTTCTTTTACATTTCTGTTTCTTCTTTTACAGTTCTGTTTTTTCAATAGATGTTTTTTCTAATGCTTGTTTTTTCATTTTCTTGAACTATGCATATTTTGTTAAGAATATGATGATGGTGTTTCTTTTGACTAGATACTTTTTAATTACGCTTGTTTTTATTATTTTCTTGAATGTAAAATTTTGTACTGTGCATATTTTGTCAAGTATTGTAAATTGGACAAGTAGAAGTAATATAAAAGTAGACTATATGTTAAAACATGACTATCTATTAATTATTTTTCACATTTACAATTCAATGATGCATATATTACAAAATTAAAAATTATTATTAATAAACGTGCGCCTCGTGTCTGTGAGGCGTGCTCTGATCACCCCGGTGCGCCTCTCGCCTTTAACAACCTTGAGTGCGTATTGAAGATGCGGATGAATTCTAGTATGTTGAAAGCATAGAGGCAAAAAGAAATGGAAACTGGAAAAATAAGACAACACATTGGGAAAGAAGTAATGATTTTAAAAAAATAATATGAAAAAAAGGGAAAACCTAGGACCTAGTGTTCTTTTAATTTTTTCCTTTATTTTTTTATAAAAACTAATTGTAGTGGACAGCTGCCACACACATTTATAGTAAGATGTGATAATTCAAAACTATTTTATTGATATTCGTGTATAAATTCATATTTTATTTAATAATTTATTAATTGATGGCTTTATGTTTTGCAAGAAGCCAGCTTTTACTATGGATGAGAGGCAAAGAAAGTGAAAAGTGATAAAACATTTTTTAGAAAATTGAATTGCATTGTAAAATAATAATAACCATTACTATTATCATATATGTTAGGAGTGTTTATAGGGTCGGGTCCACTCGCGACCCGACCCGACCCACGCGGGTTTCAAACAAAAATAATGAGTTTTCGGGTTAACCCGACCCGACCAGAAATTTTCGGGCTGGGTCACTACCCGACCTGAAATTATAATATTTTTATTATTTTTCTAAAAAATTTATTATTTTTTTAAAATTTTACTATTATTTCATTTATTTATTACTTTTGTTGTCTTGAAACTTTATATATATGATAATTTTCGGGATATAAAATAATTAATATTGATATTTCAAAATAATTAATTCATTAAAAATATATATATATTTTTTTTAAACGACCCGACCTGATCGGGTTTCACCTATCAAATTTCGAGTTCGGGTTCCGCGAACCGCATGACCCGACCCGATCGGGTCTCAAAAATTTCAAAAAACCCGACCCGACCCGTGAACACCCCTAATATATGTGACTCGACTCCTAACTCTCTTTATTCAATTTATAAATGGATAGATCATTATTATTTGATCAACTTTTGTCACTAAATTATAATAAATTAATTCATTATTCACTCTAACATAATTAATATAAATATTTTAATAAACAAATAAAACCACCTAGCGTCGCCGAGGCAATTCGTCTAGGCGCCACCTAGAAGGCCTAGGCCCTAGGCGTTCCTTCACCGTACACGATCTAGCATTTTTTAGAACAATGCACTCGGGTCTAACTAGAAAATAATAAGCAACCAACGTAGTAGTGGCAACTGCTGCTCAAGCAACCTATTTCATTAACTGAGGCACTTATGCTTATATATAGGTCCAACACACTTACACAGTTGGGCTACTTCACAAGACCCTATTATGATTTGTTTTTTTTAATTGATAAGAAACTCAAAATTATATTAAGAATGAAGAATCAATATAGTTTGCTATGATTTCTGTTCCGTGGCTCTCAGCCGCGGCGATTACCACCAAATCGTTGGTGGTAATTGTGCGGCTCATTAGGCGGCGTGAAATTGGCACCTAGGGTCGCCACGGGCGATGGCCCTCTTTTTTTATTTTTTTAACCCTCCAAAACGTCGACCTTTTCGGATACATAAACCCCCAAAACACAGCATTTTTGGGGTATTAGAACCCCAAAACGTGGGCAAGTTAAACCCTTCAAAACGCTGTGTTTTGGAGGTGTCTATAAAAATAAATAAATTCACTCAGCCTTTCTCTCTCGCGTGCATGGCAACTCTGCTTCTCTCACCATTTCAGCTTCATCCGTGATCTTTATCTCTCTCTCTCACGCATGATTCTAAGGGTAAGAAATGCTAAAAAAAATTATTTCTCATCACAATTATTTTGTAGAAACATTACCCATGACAAAAAAATCATAGAAATCCTAATTTTCCCTAAAATCATAAATCTAACTATTCACTTTAATTTTAAATTTGAGGGTTTATGATAGTTAAAATAGTTAATAACTAATTAACTGTTAGTAGTTAATTACTTAATAAATTAATTGATTTGATTAATGTTTTAAATTTTAGGGTTTATGATAGTTAATAATTAATTAAATGTTAATAGACAATTACTTAATTAAATTAATTAATTGATTTGATTAATGTTTTATATCAATTATGATTTAATCATTGGGTTCATTTACTTTCATATCTTGTTCATTCCTAGGACATGGCTTCTTCATCTGCGGCCTCTAATTTGGCCTCAGGTGTCGTTCTTAAACAGAAATCAAATGATGTTGGATGGGACTATAGGGCTTTAGTGGATCCGAACAACTTTGATAAAGTTAAATGCAAGTTATGTTCCAAAACTTTTTCGGAGAAGTTTACAAAATGAAAGAACATATAGGGCATATATCAGGGAATGTTGCCAAGTATCTAAAGTCAAGTAAATATGATCAAGATTGGTGTGAACAAGCTATTTTAGAGGCAATGAATTAAAAAAAAAAAAGCGAGAGAGAGATGGATGTGAGTGAGATAAGGCAATGAATTAATATTAGGGGCGATGAAGAATATGGAATTCATGAAGTATAAGGGTTAGTATCAAGACCCCCTCGTTATCGAGGCCCTTTGGATACGTGGACAGTGGCAACTTCTCCTGATTCTTCAGTGAGTGATGGTAAAACAATGCGGCAACAAAATATTAATGAAGTTTTTTTTAAAGAAAATGCACATAATGTGAAGCGAATTGTCGCTAAATGGGTTTATGAATTCGGTATTCCTTTCAATGTCATTGACAAAGATAGCTTCATAGCCATGACGGAGACAATTGGTCAATTTGAACCGGGTTTCAAACCTCCGAGCCAATATGAATTGAGGGAGCCATTATTGAAAGTGGAGGTTGAAAGCCTTAAAATGTCTCTACCATAACATGAAGAAGAGTGGAAGGAGAACGGGTGTTCGATCATGACAGAGTGATAGAAAATAAAAAGTATAATGAATTTGTGTGTTAATTGCAGAATAGGTACCTCTTTCCTTTCTTCCAAGGAAAACTCCGATGAGGCACATACCAGTGAGCATATTTTTGAATATCTTATGAAGTGTATTGAACAATTTGGGTCGGAAAATGTTGTTCAAGTGATAACCGACAATGTTTCCAACAATATGACCGCAGAAAAGTTGTTGAAGGTGAAAATGTCACACATATTTTGGAGTTCATGCCTCATGCTTGAAAGTATAGGGAAATTGCGGAGGAACAAAAAATCATTGATAGTGTCAAGGCTTTTACCATTTTCATTTATGCCATCACAAGACTTTGTCCATGATAAGGTCATTTACAAAAAAAGAGGGATATAGTGAGGCCGGGAGTTATTAGATTTGCATCAGCTTTCCTAACTTTACAAAGTTTGATGGAGAGAGTTTGCGAACCATGTTTGCAAATAGAGAATGGGATGAGTACAAATGTCAAAGCAACCTAAAGGGAAAGCGGCCTTTGCTACGGTGATGAGTGTTTCTTTTTGGAATGGTGACTCAATGTTTGAAGGTGTTTGGTCCTTTGGTGAGGGTGTTTCAACTAGTTGATGGGTATAGAAAGCCATCCATGGGCTTTGTATATAGAGAAAGCTAAATAAGGCAAATGAAGAGATAAAGAAGGCATTGAACAATATTGAAAAATAATTATCGGCCAATCTTTGAGATTATTGATAGTAAAATTGAAGGTCAGCTTGATACTCCATTGCATGTGACGAATTATCTATTAAATCCTTACTACTACTATAAAGATACAAGAATTGAATATGATGTGAATATAATGGACAATTCAAGGTTGTGAAGGCTTTCTTTCCCAATGATATTGATATGCAAAGTAAGGTCATAAATGAAGAGTTGGCTTCATATAAGACAAAAGATTATGCTTTTGCTAAAGTAGTGGCGGCAAAAGCATGTGGGGTATCTATTGATGTTTTTAATCCAGGTAAAAACAAAGTATTCATTTTAATTATTTAGTATATTATATAAGACTTGGTATATTTCATTTCAATTATTTATAGTGGCGTATGTATGGATATCATACACCTAACTTGCAAAAATGGCAAAAAAGATCATTTCATTAACTACTAGTTCATTCAGGTGCGAACGACATTAGAGCACTTTCGAGGGGTAAGTATTTAATATTAGTTACATATTTTAATTATTTTGTATTTTAATTATTAATATTAATGGATTTATTTCAATTTTATGTAGATTCACACTGAAAAGAAATAGACTAGATGTGAATCGGTTAAACAATTTAGTCTTTGTTTCCTTTAATGCCAAATTTAACAAGCACAAAAGGAAGAGGGATATGAAATTGGATATATTAGTAGCAAAAGATGCTAGTAATGTATAAGGATGGATTGTTGAGGGTGGTGATGATAAAGAAGTAGAGCCTGGTTCGAGGCTTACTTGGAATATGGTTGGAGAAACGTCTGAGGCAGATGAAATGTTGCAACCTCGGAAAAGTGGTAGGAATGATGAATTGAGGAAACTTGATGAAGAAGATTTTGACTCCGATGAAGAACTTAAGACGAATGATTGAGTCGGATGAAAAACATGTGCTTGAAGGATATGGAGTAGAATTAGAGGAGGATTAGAAGATTTAGTAACTTCAACTTTTTTTTTTTTTGGATTTTTAGTTTGGCCTCTAATTGAGAACTTAACTTAAGTTGTTAACTTTGTATTTTATTACATTTTGGTTGAATTTGCATGATTTGGATTATTTATGATGTTGGAAAATATTAGGTTTTAACTGTCTGCCGATTAATTTCCTAGGCCTTGCGTAGGCGCCCTAGGCGCTAGGCGTTGGGCTGCCGCCCAACTAGCGCCTAGCGCGTTTTAGAACATTGACTATGAGGCTCAAACTAATCAACTGCATCCCTAACTGTTTGTGTTTTAACAGTAGGTAATTTGTTTTATGGGTGATTTAGCACGACCTATCAACGCCATAAATTAAGAATCAATCTTCACTGGGCACAAAATTTGAAACAAAATAAAACGAAGAAAAGACTAAGAGGTGTGACTAGGGGTTTTATTAGTGAAAACACACACATGACAGTTTCCTACAATGGCAGAATAGACCAAATTATTAGGGTAGCAGTCATATATAACAGCTAAGCTTTCCAGGTGTCTGGCCTGTCAGGATATGTGCTGGCTTAGACAGCAAATATCAACTCATAACTGTAAATATCTTGTAATTAGTAGTAGATTTATAGCTTCCAAATTTAGCTTGACCTAATTGATGTAATTGCTGAATTTCAGCCTAGTATGAACTTCCAACTCAAGCATTTTCAATAGCTTTTAGGCAAGGGAAATCAGAATTTCCAGTTATATATTTCAAAATCGCCAACAATGCATTTTACTAGTGAAAAGCAAAATACTTACAAATGTGAGATTCTTTACCCAAGAAACAAGCATACCTTCTCGACATAGAGCCCGTAGATACAAAGATAGTGGATCTCCAAAGTTTCCTTCATTGTGTAAAACTTTTGTCCCCCCTTCATAGTTTTTAAGAGCACGAAAGTGCCGAATAGCTTCCCGTACTACACAATACTTGGTAAAACACTCAACTAACAGCCTGAACATGGTGATCACAGGGGAAAAGAATACTAGTTCAAAGTTATGAAAGTTACCAGTTGGAAGATGTATAAGAAGGCCAAATAGTAATATAAAAAAAAAAATAGTAAAACACAGCATGATAAATAAGCCAAACTTAATATTAAAGCATATGATATGGCTGAAAAGGCAGGTGCAACCGTGCCATACAATCAACAGACATTACTATAACATCCCACATCGCTAACAAGAGAGTATTTAGGCTAGTTTATAAGTCTAGGATTCTCCTAAGTAGAAGCATTTTGTCTTGCAAAGTCTAATAACAAAACTGCTAGGGGCCGTGTGCTCAAAGCAGACATCTATTCGATTGTTGGTCTTGAACTATAATATTAAGAAGTTAAAATAGAATTTTCTTGAAATGCAAGTCAAACTGTCAATATGACTTTTTGGTACGTCCCTGGCATATGTCATAATTCCAGGTTAACATTAAAGCATTTTTTGGTTTTTCACCTTTTATCCTAATAATAACTTTATTTAGACTTTGGCCGGATAAAATCCAATAGTCGAAACAATTGATCTTCTTTTTTCTCTACCCCCTACCCCTTCTGTTTTCAGGTACAAGAACCATCATTTGATTCAAATCAAATCGAGGTGATAAAAAAAACATAACTTTATTCTTCCATCCAAATCATAGAATCAAACTACCTGAAAATTGCACAACCAAAGATCCAGTTCTGGTTCATCTAAAAGTAAGCTTTCAACTATTTAACATCTAAACTCCAAGGATTCCATATCCTCTATAATGGAGAATTTCTAACCTATAAAGGTCATAAACCAACATGCCCCTATCATAGCAAAGTCCAAACAGTGACAGTCTGCGCACAGATTGAAGGTTCAGCATTTTTCCGTGCACTTCCACAATTGAGTGTTCCTGTTGTTGACTTCCTACTTTATAGTGCAGGCTCTACAATGCATAACCACTATCTTATAATTTCTTAAGCATGCCAGAATCATTGGTTTCTATTTTTTATTTTTTCACAGATATTTGCAATGAGAAAAATACCAATTTTGCAACCATATTTGTTGATTCTAAATTAGGAAATTTTCCTTTTAGGCATTGAGTGAATTTCCCTGGAACCTAAAAAACAAACCCAATAAATGATTGCATGCAAGTATCACCTTGCTCAATTATCAAGAGGTTGAAAAAGGTAAATTTTTCATCACTCAAAGCCTAAAAAACAATCTACATGCTGTCAAAGAGAAAAACAATCGTTGTAGACACCATAACATCACTCAAAGCCTGTCAATCAAAATTTTCCACATCAATCTAAATTTTCCACATTACAGCAACAATTGTGTTGGCTTGCTATTTCAATCCTAAAGATCACATGAAATTAAATTCTTATTTTGATTGCATATAGGGAAAAATATGTTGATATATAATAGTGCCAATTTTTTTGAATAATTACAGAAAGAATAAAAATATTTCTAAGAAGAAAAAATAATACAAAATGATACATTGATACCTTTTACATAAATTACACTGATATGTTTTACACAAACCAATGCAACAATAGATTCATTAATTAACAGATTTGCTTTTTGGTAGTTAAGAATGCCAGAAAAGAGCTATACTTACGCATATGTTTCCAAATTAGGTTGCAGACGCTTGTGGTCTTCAACCATCATGCCAAGTAACTCAGCAACATCCTGCGCCCTACATTACATATCAAAACCCTAAAAACAATGTAAGTGAAACTTCAATAATACTACAACTTTGGAAAACTAAAAAAAAATCCAAATCTACAATTCGTTCACAAGAAAAAGTAATCATACAACCATACAATCAAGATCTCTAGTAGAAACTCTTTACCATATAGCATGAAATTGATGATTACACATAATTATAACAAGAGATTGATCTAATATGCTAGTTCAGAGACAGTGAAAAATTATTGGTGATTGTCTTTCAAAAATAAATTAGTTCGAAAAACAAAAGAAATATGTAACCTCTTCCCTTAGGTGTCCTATATTCGTTTGACATCCCTACCAAAAGCAACTAGCACGTGTGATGTGTGACAATAACTTTTGCATAAACAGGGACTCATACCAAGGGATTACAATTCTTTTAATCACCTATTTTATGAAAATATTGATATTTATTCCAAGAAAGAGACGCACCCAAAGTTTTTTTCAAGAGAGTTCGACAAAAACTAAAGGAATTCAATAATTTTTTATAAATAAGAGACACACAAATTTTTAAACCTTTTTAGCAATCCAAACTATCTTTTGGATAGATGCTTCATAGGACTAGCTGCATTCAAGATCATCTTAATCATGGAGTCTAAATTGTTGCAAACTACATAGTCAATCAGCGGAACATTATATGCGTGACTTATTAAAGTCGCTTACTGCATTTTATCAATCTGCCACGCAATGGTATGTTGACCTAATGCCAAAATTCTTCTGAAGTAAGACAGGTAAAAGGTTAGCCAGTTTGTTATCCTAGGGCATAGTTGCAGTACCAGGTGTCATGTACATGTTGACATCAGGGGCGAAAAGCAAACGAAGAAAGAGAAATGCTAGATAACTATCCCAAGATATCTAAACTTTCAATCCATATTCATTTCCCGGTTTAACAAGAAAAAACATGACAATCAAACAGATCCAATGGAGGACACCTCCTACCAACAACCAGATTTACTTAAAAATATAAATAAAAGATAGCCTATCACGAAGAAACTTTGCCAGTGCCATATGTGCTATAGAATTACACCTGTCATAAGATTCAGCTCGTGTATATGCTTGGATCACCCAATTATAAGTCTCTGTATCAGGTTTCATATAATCTGTTACGAAAGGAAAAAAAATAAAAGTTAGACAGAAAGCTAAAAAGTCTGAGAATTGGATATAACCTAAACAAAATTCAATCCAACTTTTGGAAAGGTAGAATTGTCCCCCACAAACTTTACTTAATATCTACTAATTTCCATCAAATCCAATTACTTCAAACAAGCTCTTTAGTATTCAAGATAGTAGTTTGGTAATAAACAGATTGATTGATGCCAGAGTTAAGATATCATTGAGGAAAAGCTTGAGTAAATAAGAGAAATTAATGATAAAGCCATGTCCAAAGTGAACCACTGATATGATAAAAAGTAGGGTGGGCAATTCGGCAGGGCTCGACCCATAGACTACGGGCCAGGGCTTTGAGAAATTCAGCCCGACATGGCCTGTTAACATTTTTTAATTAAAAAATTAATTTTATTCATATATATATATGTATATATAATTACTTGTTATACTCTTTATTTTTATGTTTATTTAAGTATTTAACTTTTAAAAACTTAAAGATTACTTAAAAACAATATTTAATAACTTTTAATTTTAATTTTAAAGTTTTAAAATTATATATTTAATATAAAAATAAATAATACTAAGGGCTCATGGGCTGAGCCCATCCCCTCCATGGGAGGGCCAAGGCTGGGCTTGGCCAAAGCCCGTCCAATTGTTAACCCTAATAAGGAGCACAATGAGGAGGAAAAGCTCGAGTAACAAGATAATTATTCTCTTGCATTAACACGGATTCTTCCAACAGGAGGCCAACAATGTTACTAAAAATTGCATAAAACTCATTAAACAAGCAGAAATCAACATTTGATGAGAGCAAAAAGTGAACCTTCTCCGTATTCCATATTCTCAAATGTTGCAAAAGCTACTTCAGGCACTCCACAAGTAGCCTAAATATAAGAAGTTGACGAAGTCAGTGAGCTACTGAATTCAAACAAGTTCAAAATCTTTAGCTAGCAAAGAAACCGGTGAGATATAATTAATGCGTGATGATATCCTGATGATAGGCCATAGATACTAACTTTTGATGCAATTTTCACAGACATGCCTTGTAGAACTATTCAAACCAACAAACATGGAAATGTTTGACCCATGAATTTGAACAAATGGTGAGCACATTCATATTTTCAGACATTAGTGAATAAAATAACCAGACGAAAGAAATTTAAAACAAAAAAGATAAAAGGGAATGTTTTTGATATAGCTAAAACCTAAGCACAAGTGTATTTGAAATTAAAAATGAAATAGAAATCTGCAATTAAACCTAAGCACAAACATATTTTTGATATAGCTAAAACCTAAGCACAAATGTCTTGGGACGCTACTTCATCTCTATACTTGTTATTTGTTGTAATCGATGTATAGACACTGAAAAACTACATTTCATACAGAGATATTTAATCTGCTGAGACAGATTTTGCACTATAGAACCTATCAGATGATTTGCAGAGGCTGACTTCGGATGCTAGAAATTTTGCAACAAATTCCTCCTTTTTAACATATCTGTTGTTTATCTTTCTTTGTTCCTAGTGATCAACTACTGTCCTATTGGCTATCACTTACGGACAATAGCAGTCTTGAAATTCTATTATCACATTATCAAATTGTTGTCTCTTAAAGAGCCAAGGCAATCACATGCATCCACTTGATTCCGGTAGTCTACATAATCAAAGCAATTGAAGACTCTTCTATTTGGAACTAAAGAACCATTTAAATACGAGTAAATTCTTAAAATGAATAGAAAAAACCACATTCAGATACTTACTTGACAACTGAGAAGTTGATTAAAGTGAAAAGTGGTTGCCATTCGCCCAGCTGCCTCCATTTCATATGCAATTTCTAGGGCATTGGAATGATCCCCAGCTTTACAATCTTCCACAATCATAAGGTCATAGATTTCATTGGTAGCTCTCAGCCCACCTTTGGCACCCCTCAAGAAAACATTGTTGGCATCTTCCAGATACTTGTTACTAACAAGCTCCTCTGATGACAAATGATTTGACCAACTTAGTTAAACAACCTAGTTATACACATCAACTAAAATTTAATTATAATAAATGAAGATACCAAAGACTATACCAACAAGAATCAGCCAAGCTTGGCGAATATCATAGTTTAATTTTTCCATTGCTGCAAGTATTTCTAAGCCTTTGGTAGCAAACCCTTTCGACCCGAACAAACGAGCCATTGCAATAAGCGTTTCGCGAAGAGGACGAAGACCTGCACTCAACTCTCTTTTCAATGATTGCATCTGCACTTATATTACAAGAATCCTTCGATGTAAAGGCATCCAATTTGTGCAGTAAAAAATAAATTAATAATTTTGTCACCTCAGCAGCCAAATTCATTTCTATCTTCTCACATTTCCCATACATAAACATCTCACACATAGATACACAGATCTATACATATGCCTAAGTATGTGAGTGTGTGTATACATGTGTGTTCAAAGAGACAGATGCTTGCTTAATATTAAATTCATTCCAAAACAAATTTACAATTACATATGTAAAGAGAGAGAACTTATGTATTCTTACAGCGCCTTCATGGTCGCCATTTAGAGCATGAGCCACGACGAGTCCGTGAAACGATCTCGGGCCAGGGCTGAGGCCGGCGGCAATCATGTCATAAATGACGTCATTCACGCCAGCGGAGTCGCGATTCCGGGCGTGCTGCATTAACTCCTCCATGAATATTAACCTCAGTCCCTGCTCCGCCGCAGACACGAAGGAGCCATTCGTAGATAATAAAGAATCGCCGTGCTTTTGTTGCCGCTGTTGCTGCTTCTTTCTCCGAGTCTTTTTCTCTGGAGCCGACATAGCGTAGCGGATTGGAACGACGCCGGTTCGTGATTTGGAGAGGATTGGAGCTTTGAAAGGGAGGGGAGTGTGGAGGAAGAGAGACATTTTTTTTTATGTATATATTTTGGTTTCTTCTTTGGAGTGTGGATAAGAGGGGGTTTATGGGGAGGGGTTTTGAATTGAATTTTCTTTTGGTCTTCAATCTTGATGATAAGAGTCGCAGGTCACGTGCGTGTCACGTTGTAACAGTAACTTCAAGCTTCTTTGTAATTTCAAACTTCTTCTTTTTTGGGAAAATATTAATCTTAAATTACAGTCAAATTCAAAAAAAAAATTGAAATATTCAGTTTCTCCCTTAAATTTCAAAAAGTGATCACTTTTCCATCCCAAATATTAATTATGTTAGAGTTTTACTGATGTCATAAATATGTTATGTTTAGGTAGAAAAATGAACATTATTTGAATTTCGAGTGAAAATATATATTTTTTAAACCTCGATTGTAAAATATAACTCTTTTGAACGTTAATTTTTTTTTTAAGTTATGCAAATTTAAATTTCCCAAATAAAACAAAATAACATCAATAATTAAATAACATCAATTTAACAATCAAAACAACATTTACAAATCACAATTCATCCAATATAATCTAAATCTAAATCTAAAAATATAATAAAATTATAAAAAAATATTTTTATTTTGTTTTCGGATTCTAGATCAGGATGTTATTTTTTATTTTTATTAATGCGGATCCGGATCATTTTATAAATAATTATCATCCCTACATATAATTGTTGGAGACATTAATGTTCACCCTAAAATAACCGATAGAGACCAGTTTCTAACTTTTTTCTATATGAATCTATTACAAGCACTTGAAAATCCACAATTTCTTCACTTGAAATTTATCAACATATTTTAAAATATTCATATGTCCACTTGAAGTTCAAAAAGTGTTCGTTTTTCCACTTAAAGTTCAAATAGTGTTCATTTTTCCACCAAACGTTATCAAATGACCGAAATACATTTATGACGTCAGCAAAACTCTAATACTATCAACTTCTAGATGTAAAATTGAACACTTATGAATTTCATGTGGAAAACTTAACATTTCAAAATATTTTGAGTTTGATTACACTTTAACCAATCTTTTGGTGAAATTGATAATTTTCCCTTTTTTTAACATTAAATAAAGTATTTATTCCTTAAAGACATAAAAGAAATGATATAAATACATAGTCATTACAACTCAATAATAATAGTTAGAAAAATCTAAGGTTCAAGCGGATTAGGGCGAAACCTAACAACATAAACTCTGGACAATGCGTATTCCATAATTATTCATATCAAAAGTCTAATTCACATATAATGCTCCGTTTGGATTGAGTGTAAGAATATTCTTTAAAATATGGTAAAGTAATGTAAGTTAAGATAAAGTAATAGAAAGTAAATAAATTAATTTTCCTTATTATGTTTGGGAGTATGCTAAGGTAAAATGATAGTTTAATAACATTATTGTAGTTGGTTGGAAGGTATTTGAAAGTAAAGTAAGGTAATGTTAATTAAAAAAAATAACATGAAAATCATGAAAGCACTCCAAATTATAGTGTTTATGAATAGTGTGGTAAAATAAGGTTTTCAACCCATCAAATGTCCCTCAATAATCATATATTCCATTTACACTTCTTCTCAAACATCATTCTTTATTTTACCATACCTCCTTAAACCTAAATCCAAACATAGGGTAAATCTAATGAAATACTGGAGGATTTTACGGACTGTCATAAAAATTCTCACATCTATTATTGTTGGTGAATATAAAATTGAAACAGATATGAAATAAACACAGTATAGAAAACATATATTTTTACAACAGCCAATATAACTAGGAAAACAATAAATTTATAAGGAAACTTAAACTCTCATTTTCACTTATAAAGTTATAGTTATCATTTTTTCCCCGGACGTAATTTATATCAATTGAAGAAAAGAAACACTTGTTCCTGCAACACAAAAACAAAACAAACAAAAAAATCGTCACACAGTTGAAAAAACTACACCACATATGGGTGTATCTACAAATCAAAAGAGATTTTGGTAACAAAACTCACCAAAGGACCAAACTTGAGAAGAGAAGCTCGGTGATCTCACCCTAAGAAAGTGGGTAAAAGTACCTCTAGAGACTCATATAATACTTACCAATTTGATTACCAATGTGGTAATGAAGAGTGAAAAATAATATATTTTCCAAAAAAAACTTTTCAAATAAAAACATGGTTATATTATTTTAATTAAATTAAAGAATTCCACTTTAATTATATGATTTTAATAGATAAATAATTATAAGTAATGATGATGATGTGATATAAAAATTATATAAAATAGAAGAGGGATAATGTCAATAAATTTATATCATTTTAATCAATTTGAATGAGGCTCGCTTAAGTTATATTATTTTAATATATAAATATTTATTAGTAATTTCAACCATCACTTCGATAAAATGAATATAGATAAAATATTATATAATAATATTTGAAAAGATAGAAGTCACTATTCAAGAACTATAAGAAAACTAGAGATTACTGACCGAATATTTAGTCGGTAATCTAAAAAATTCAGTTGGTAATCTAAAAAATTCGGTTTAGTGACCGATTTTTTTGGGTCTGTATTTGGCTTGTGGGTAATAAATTACCAATCGAAATAGGATCAGTTAGTATTATTACTGACTGAATTATCTATCTAAACATAATTCGATCAGTAATTTCTTTAAAAAATAAAGAAATAAAAAATTAATTTAGGGCCCACCATGGGCCCCACCCGATCATCCATGGTTGGGCTCCACACATAAGCCTTAGTACCACCCAATGACGGGCCCAAATTAAACCCACACAATCCATATTTAATTATACAAATTGATGCAATAGGTGTGACTTGAATCATTGACCTCAAGATTGAATATGTAGCACTATGGTGTCACATGTTTCTTATTATAATATATAAAGAATATGTGTGTAAGTATGTGTTATATAATTTAATTATAATGTACGGGCCAAATTTGGGCCCATGGGCATAACCGTCCATGTTATCTTTGGGCCAAACTCAAAAACCAGAGCTCCAAGGCCCACTATCAGATCTAGTTTGAGAAACCAGCTTTAAGCCGAGAGATCGGACCAACCCAGAGCCCATCATCACAGATTTAACAGTTCAGATGGCCAACGGATCCATGAGTAATTGGATTGGGAAAACGCCTACAGTAATAAACTCCATTAAATCGACAGTTACAGTCATAAACCCCGTCATTAACACATCCAACGTGTAAAAGAGGTTTAAATGACCCCACGTCATGAGGGCCTATAAAAGAGAAGAGTCATGGCACCAGGATGGCGGACAACATCACACAACACTACTCCCTGTCAACAGAGAAATCATAATGCCATGCCCTCACGGCAAACAAACGGAGATTGAGGTAACTTCAGGCCTAATTCTCCCTACATCCGACTTATTCACATTACTGACTTGAGCGTCGGAGTGCCTACGACTCTCATCATACCAGTAAGTAGTAACCTAATCGTTCTTTCTACCTTTATTTTGCAGGTTTGCTAGTGCCCTTCATTCGAATTCTCGATTGTGGATCTCAACCGAAATCCAGCGTCCATAATTTGGCGCCCACCGTGGGGCCTAAGCGAATTTTTGCAAAAAAAATTCACTTGATTCGTTCTCTACAAGCAACTGATGATGGCCTCAGGCAACGAGCAGACGCCAGATCCCATGGCTACACAACTTGCCATGCTCCAAGAACGTTTACAAGCCTTAAAAGAGGAGAATTTGACAATGCAAAACTCCAACGTGAGCCTACAGAAACAGTTGGAGCAGCTATCGTCGAATCAACAACATCACAACATCCTTGGTCAGACCAACAATCCAAGCAATCTGAGCAATCCAACAGTCCCGCCCACATCAGATGGGCAGGTTGACAACAACCCACTAATTCCTCATGGTCCGAATTCCTCTCTCGATCCCACTCATTAGATTGCATCCTCCATGAGAAGAGAGATGCCTAAAACACCTTTTATATGGTAAAGGTGCACGTGTCACCGATCTGTTAGCTCTCGTTCATAATGACGTAAGTGGGCCCATGTTTAGCTAGGCTATAGGTGGATATGAATACTTCATAACCTTTACGGATGTGGCATCGTGTTATGGTTATGTGTATCTTATGAAACACAAGTCGGAAACTTTTGAGAAATTGAAAGAGTTTCGACACGAAGTAAGAAAACAGACCGGTAAAAGTATTAAAAACATTACGGTCAGACCATAGTGTAAAATACTTAACATATGAGTTTCAAGATTACTTGAAAGATTATGGTATTCTTTCACAGTGGACTCCTCCCGTAACACCTCAATTTGACGGTGTGACCGAACGGAGAAACCGAACTTAGTTGGACATGGTAAGGTTAATGATGAGTCGCTCTGAGCTATCAATTTCCTTCTGATGGTACGCATTAAACAGTGCAATACTTATTTTGAATAAGGTTCCATGAAAAACTGTTAGACAGACTTCATATTAGATATGAACAGGAAAGAAACTGGGTTTCTCATTCCTGAAGATTTGGGAATGTTGGGCATATGTTTGGATGATACCAAACTACAACCCAAATTGGATAAGTGCCCATTTGTAATTGGTTATCTTAGGGAAACCAAAGTATAGTACTTATACAACTCACAAGAGAACAATGTATTTGTTGCTCTCCATACGGTTTTCCTCGAAAAAGAATTCTTATATGCAGTGGTAAGTGTGAGGAAAGTAGAACTCGATAAAAATCGGAGTGATACTATTCCAGGCACCGATCCCTTACGGAACATGAACAGTTCATCAGGGATGAAACTATAACACAATCTTCGAATACACAAGAACTGCGTATGTCGGAGAGAGTCATAAAACAACCTGGGAGGTATGGGTTTCTGATCTCACTCATGTAGATATTAATCTTATTGCGGAAGATGGACCGACTACGTATGAGGAAGTGATACAAGGTATCGACTCATTTTATGGCAAAGTGCCTGTATACCAACCAAGTTTGGACAATGGTTGATGTACCAGAAGGTATTGTGCCTATTGGTACTAAATGGGTCTTCAAGGAAGACAGACATTGATGGCAACATACAAATGTACGCAGCTAGGCTTGTACAGAAAGGGTATCGTCAACGACATAATGTCGATTATGACGAAACATTTTCAGCTGTTGCCATGATTAAATCCATTCGGATAATGCTTGCTAATGATGTATATTTCGTTTATGAAATATAACAGCTGAACGCCAAAACTGTTTTCCTTAACGGAAACCTTTTGGAAGATGTTTGTATGCAACATCCTGACGGTTTTGTCGTGCTAAAACATGCAAATAAGGCTTGCAAGTTAAATCGATCCATTTATGGATTGAAGCAATCATTGAATTCTTGGAACCATCGCTTTGATGTAATCATAATGGTATATGATTTAATTCAAAAACGAAGATGATTCTTGTGTATATAATAGGGTTAGTGGGAGCGCACTGACATTCATTGTCCTTATGTTGATGATGTATTGCTTCTCGGCAATAACATTCTCATACTATAATCGGTGAAAGCTTGGCTTTCATAAAAGTCTCAATGGAATACCTGGGAGAAGTAGGCTTTATTATGGGAATAAAGATCTACTAGGATAGATCTAGAAAGCTGCTGACACTCTCCCAGAGTTCGTACGTTTTGATATGTACACAACCTGATGTCTCATATACTTTGAGCATATGCAGTCACAATCAGGCCCATCCTGGTGATGGTCACTGGATTGAGTAAAAAACATCCTTGAGTATCTTGGATGAACTAAGGATGCTTTCTGAGAATATGGGGAAAAGAGAACTTGAGGTGACTGGGTTCACCGCTGCAAGTTTCCAAACCGATAAAGACGACTGTAAGTCGCAATAAGGGTATATATTTAGTTTGAATAACGGAACAGTGAGCTGGAAATCTTCCAAGCAAGATACTGTTGCCGATTAAACAATAAAAGTGGAATATTGTTGCATCTGAGGCAGCAAAAGAAGCATTTTGGATCTATATAATCCTAATTGGATTAGGAGTAGTTCTGTTAGCAGCTGAGCTAGGCTACAACTTAGGCTACAGAACCGCGGTCTCATCAATGATCCAAGTATGTACTTCGACTATTTCATCTTATTCGTCAGATCATACATCGTGGCGATGTGATGATCAAATAAATCGCATCAGATGATAACATTGCAAATCCGTTGACGAAAGCTATTTCTCAGCAGAAGTTTGAGCGACCCGACATAGTTCAAGTGTTGGACACTTTAGTGATTGGCTATAGGCCAAGTGGGAGATTGTTGGAAAATTGTGACCCATAACATCACTATTTATACAGAACATTGTGTTGTTGTACAAATTAACTATGTGACAAAGAAAAATGCTCTTTTATCATTTGTAATTGGATTACCCGGATATATAAATGATAAAAGTCCATATGATTAGTACCGGATTAATAAGATATGAGACAGTATTAATCCACAAAGGTTTAATCATTAAATATCCATAGTCGTAGTATTATCAAGACTGGACATCGATAATGCGGAATAGACTAGTATTATACTTGTGCGCGTTATGGAAGCTTAACGGCATAGTTCTCATATATTTGGGTATTGGATACTCATGCAAGTGTAATAGGAGGTTCTGTTTACCGATGGTACATAAATAGCTTCACTCTGGATAGACCATCGGAATCCCATTGGTAGTATGACTATATGTCTATGGGAATCCGAATCAGGGTAGGTGTATATGGTCTTAACTGGAGACTTGCATCGCTAATACTTGCGACAATCAGTATACTTTAGTTTTGGTTGTCTGGGGCTTTAACAGGTTCTTGTACGCCTCTTCTGGGTATACTGAGAATCGTAGTGTATTGGGTGTGATATCAATATGGAAGTATCACTTCAGTCATATGGAGATGATGATCACGCAGAGATACATAATTGGTACTCTATAAAGCTATAGTCATCGGGAAAGTATTACTAGGTCATGACTTTTCGATCATAAAGAGACTAGTTGTTAGTGATCCAATATATGTTTCGTATGGGGCAGACACAACTCCAGCCCTAGGCGTAGCATGTGACATCCGATACTGGATCGTAATACGCAATACTATGTATACTACGCCTGATATAGATTATATATTTCTTAAAAGAATATTTCTGGAGAATTGGGTAGGCACGATGCTTTGCTAGAAGCTAACCATGTCTTGTAAATCAGTAGGAACGTGGTACTGGGTATGCACATATTCAAATAGTTCGATAACCGTATTTACTGCCAACATATCCATAGATCTCTTGGGTCACCTCCCAAAGATTCACCGATGATATTTGACTCGAACAAAATTAATCTTGGATTAATTATGAGAGAGAGAAAATTAATCTAGGATTAATTACGATAAGAATTTATCTGGGATTAAATTCGTGAAGAAGAGAAAACGCGATTAATTTGGAATTAATCGGCAAAATAAATTTAATAGTTAAATTGGATTTTACTATTTAATTTATTTAAATTTGGCTAAAACAATATATTAGATATGTTAATTGAAATTGGATTTCAATTCGGAATTAATTTGGATTTTAATTCTAACGAACGAATTAATTTGGGATTAATTCGTAAGCGACTTCCGTAATAATTTTGCTAGGCATTATTATTTAATAAATTAGATTTAATTATGTCGCGACGAAAAATTTGTTTAATCGGATTAAACGAATCCGGGCCCGAGCGAAGTTGCGCATTGAATTAGCCGACTTAAATTTGGAATTTAAAAGTGGTGGGACTCGCTTCACTTACATCATTTGTTGGACTAATGAGGGAAGTTGTTGTTGGCAAATAAAGGCTTGAGTGAAAGGCTAGGATTGCTTGTAAAATACTCAAACCAAAAACAACACTCAACCTTATTATATAAACTAGTCAAACTTTGGAAGGTGTCATGAGTTACTATTCACAACATCTCTCTTTCTTCTCCAAAGCTCAAACCCTGAGCTTCTTCTTTCTCCCATGGCTTTTTGTTGCAAAATTCTCATATGCTAGCACATTAAGGAGTCAAATAAGGTAATATGGAGACTCACCCAAGTGTTGGAAACACTAAAAGAGGGCTTGGAGCTTCCATCTTTAAAGAAAAGTTTTCAAATTCATCCAAACCAATGTAAGTATTCCGTAACTGTCTTTAGTAAAATTCACACACGAATCACGCTTAGAAATCCTTGGCATGTTCTAGGAACACTAACACGGGCATCATCAAGAAACACACAAAGAAAATCATAAAATCCATCAACATTGTACAGTCCAAGCGGTTTCTGGTGTATGTTCAAGTTTGCCCAAGATAGTACTGTAAAAATTTCCTCCATCGTGCCCAAGCCTCATGGAAAAGCAATAAAAGCATCAGCATGGTTAATCATCTCTACCAGTCGTTCAGACATACCTGGCATGATTAGTTCATCGCCGTTTGATGATCCAATAAAAATTCGCCTCCGCCAAGGGTTTTGGGATGATTCCCAAGACTTGACTGCCTCCATCATGTACAGCCTTTGAAATTATCCCCATTAGTCCAAGATTGCCACCACCATATACTAAGTGCATATTCCTTGCAGCAATGACTCGACCCAATTCCTATGCCGCTGTTACGTATACTGGTTTAACACCAACACTGGTACCGTAAAACACACAGATGTTTTCAACCCGTCTTCTTGAAATAGCTTACATTTTTATCTGGATGCCTTCAAAGGTGCAATGATAAGTTGAATTTATAGAACCTGAAAATGGTGAGTAATAATAGCACAAGTATCTTCCAAATGACGATTAGTAGCAAAATAGTAAATCGTGAAAGGTCAAAAAGTAGCCTGGATCCTGTCGGAGAAAATAACAAAACAAATCACAATTATTAGGTAAAAACAAAGAGATATAATATTTATAATAATGTAATGGCCTGAATGACGTCTATGCGTCAAGGACAAGCTTCCCATCCAATTTTCTTAAAAATTGGCAAACAGGGTCTTTTAGAGTCAGATTCCCGAGACATAACAATTGTCTTTCTTTACAGAATTGTGCATATAACATTCGAATTTCGTGATACACATATCCACTGGGATGCGTCTCAAGAGTTTTAGATGTGTCATCCAAAGACTCCTTACTCAAGCCATCCATAATGAAACTAATCTTATCTTCGCGGTTATCAGACACCATTCCTAAATATCGACAACGAGTATCACAAAACATACGAGCACATTTATAACAAACACACATTATTTTATCTTTTCTCTTTTTAGCATATGTGCTTCTTCCTAAACCAGGCAGATGTGAAATAAAAGAGTCAGATGACTCATCTGCCAATCGGACATGTGCTTCAATAATCCAACGAATGTCAGTATGCATATCTTTGATCATCAGTAATCTCATCTGTTCCAAGCGAGCTTTGTAAACTTTCATCAGAGAGTTTTGAGGGAGAGAATGAAATTGCTTGTGAAGTTTTGCAAGAACTTATTCCATCCTGAAATGACTTAACCTTCAAAAACTAAACACACAAAAATTAAAAGACACCAAATCAAAATATATACATAAATTGCATGGGTTGCCTCCCAGCTAGCGCTAAGTTTAATGTCGTCAGCTAGACATGATTTCCCGAACGTTAGGCTGGATCTGAAAGTGTGACACTTTCTTTTTGTCACTCAAATGATTCTCCTCAGTAGTGCTTGACACGCTTGTTTTAACCTTGAATATTTTGTTGGAGTCAGGATCATGTAACTCAACGGCTCTATCTGGTAAAACCTTGGTGATTAGGAATAGACCTGACCACTTTGATTTTGGCTTCCATGTGAAGAGTTTCACCCTTGATTTGTTTAACAATACCATCTGTTCTGGTTCCAGTTATATGTACACTAACTTCTCATCATGTTTATTTTTGGAATTTTCTTTGTATAATTTGGCATTCTCAAAAGGCTGAATGTGAAATTCCTCCAATTCGTTGAGCCGGTGGAACTGTTTATCTTCTGTTGCTTGTAGTGCCAGAATTGGCTTCTTCAGTGCGCATTATGCTTTATCTTCAGGCTCCACAAGCAATTGACATGCTTTAAGTTTGTCAGCAGAACTTTGCATTGCATTGGAGGTCTGGATGGTACTATTTATCACATCAAGTCTGAAACATTCCTCATTCTCGTCATTCGGGAAATTCATGGCTTTAAAAACATTGAATGTTACTTCTTGGTCATGTACCCTCATAGTTAGTTCTCCTTTTTGTACATCAATAATGGTTCGACCTGTAGCCAAGAATGGTCTCCCGAGGATGATCGGCATATCTTCGTCTTCCTCCATATCAAGGACAATAAAATCTGCTGGGAAAATGAATTTGTCAATTTTGACCAGCACATCTTCAATTACACCTCTCGAAAATACGAGCGTTCTATCAGCAAGTTGTAGAGAGACTGATGTGGGCATTGTTTCTCCAATTTGCAATTTCCTGAAAATAGAAAAAGGCATCAAATTAACACTCGCACCTAAATCACACA
This sequence comes from Zanthoxylum bungeanum, assembly GCA_019454045.1. Classification (NCBI taxonomy): domain Eukaryota; kingdom Viridiplantae; phylum Streptophyta; class Magnoliopsida; order Sapindales; family Rutaceae; genus Zanthoxylum; species Zanthoxylum bungeanum. The sequence goes on from SKCR01047281.1 coordinate 25,487, forward strand.
AAGCCTTACCAAATTCATATTCTCATATGGTGCAAGGAACATTGAAATTGCCAGGATCTTTCAATTTTGGAGGAAGTTTCCTCTGAATGATAGCGCTGCATTCTTCTGATAATGTTACTCTCTCGTAATCTCCCAATCTCTGTTTTCGTGAAGGAATGTCTTTCATGAATTTGGCGCAGCTGGGCATTTGTTCCAATGCTTCTGCAAATGGAATATTGATATGCAGCTTTTTGAAGATCTTTAGGAATCGAGAAAACTGATTGTCTAGTTTATTCTTCTGGAGACGCTGTGGAAAATGTGGAGGTATAGTGATTCTTTCTTGATCTTTTTCCTTTGCTTCTTTTTCCTCCATCTGTGGAACTGCTTCGCTGCTTTCTTTTGGAACTTCCTCAACAGTTGCCTTGACTCCAATATTTTTATTGATTTCAGTGCCGCTTTTTAAGGTAATGGCTTGACATTGCTCCTTCCCTCGGTTCCTTGGATTTGGTTCTGTGTTGCTATGAAGGTTCCCTGATGGTCTGTAACTCTGAGCATTGGCCAGTTGTCCAATTGATTCTCCAGTGCTTTGATGGAAGCAGATTGGCTTTGAAAATTAGCATCATATGCTGCTTGTTGCTTTTAACATCTCTGCAATCCTTCTTTCATGTTCTTTTTCAAACTCATGGCTTTTGTTTTGCTGTTGAAATCCAGATGGTGGATTGTTCTTTTGCCCTGAATTGTTGCTCCATGAAAAATTGGGACGATTCCTCAACCCTGGGTTGTAGGTGTTGGAATATGGATTATTCCCCTGTCTGTTGAAATTGTTGACATAATTCACCGTCTCTTTATGTTGGTTTGGCTCTGGTTCTGGTGCTCCTACATATGGTAAACTTGTGGATCCAATATTAACCTTCATATTAAGAGTTTCCAGATTTTTACAAATCATATCCAGCTTGGAATTCAGTGCTGTGTTGGCTCCAACTTCATAATTTCCATCAATTCGTTGGATCAAGCTCTTTTCTGTTGGCCACAAGGAATTGTTGTTGGTAATTTCTTCAATTAGGTCCCAGCCTTGATATTCTCTTTTTTCCATCAAAGCTCCTCTAGCAGCAACATCAATTGTAGTTCTCATTAGTCCAGAAAGTCCATTATAATACAAGTGGTAATTTTCATAATATTACACTGTTTAAGTTATGGATTTTTAACTAAGCAGTGCCTCCCGTTATTTTATGCAATATTATAATCCCCAAACAGAATACAAGCATTTAATAATTTAATTAAATACAGTAGTGAAAGGTAGACCCCATGAATATATTTCAACTCACAATTTTGGCACGATCTCGTCTGCTTATATTCAATAGGTAGATAATTCTTTGTCAATCACACTCATTGTGACTCCTAGGTTTCCGGTCTTGATCGTTTCCCATTGTGACAGCTTTGGCACGTTCACAATGAGATGTACCAAGGTTAAACTCATCAATGATAAACTCAAGGTACTTGCGTAACCCTGACAGCTTTGGCACATTCAGGATTCTGTTTTCGCTTAAATTTATCTAGCATCAAGTATACATCCGACATAAATAAATTTCTATCGGCTACACCCTCACAGCTTTGGCATGATCTCAGATGTAATCATAGAACAGATATCCATAAACCGTATTGACAAGATAGACCATGTAACATGCATCAAATATACAATTAACATATAACCTTATTTATTAGGGATTTTCCGCAAAAAGATGTTTTTACTTTATTTAATCAAATTAAATAAACACATGCATGTTTCAAGCAAAGACAAAATTAAACATTGAATTTTAAGGGCTAATCAGATCATGGGCCTAAAATCAGTCTAACTCTGATACCATTTTTGTTAAGGTTTTAAGGGAATATCCGGTTAACGTAGCAGAACGCTGCAAATCAAAATTTTTCGATTTCAAATTTTTTTTCTTAGACAATTAAAATAAACTTAATTGCACAATACTTAAAATCTGAAATTTTCACCCAAGAAATCACATTTCTTCATAATTACCGAATTATCCCAAAACATTCCATTTTAATCATTTTAGTCCTAAGTTGTTCAAATCAAGCTTAGATGATTTCCAATCACAACCAAACTGATTTGTACATCAAATATACATGGAAAAATAATTCTGAAAACGTTTTCTTTATTTTTCATTAATTACATAATTGCCCAAAATATTGCATTTTTATCATTTTAGTCTTCAAATTGTCAAATACAATTTTGGTTAATTCCAAATCAGTTCTAAAATGATTTTCAACATGTCCAACATATCAAAATATAAATTGCAACAAAAACCCCACTAAATTCCAAAATTGCCGAGAAGCCCCTTAGGATTTCCAATTTTATAATTTAGTCCATTTTTTTTTACAAAACAAGTCAAAATCAAATCCAATCAATCTCAAATTTAATATGCATCATATACACACCATAATATATCATATATATGAAAAGCCCCAAAATTGGAATAGGTTAAGAACCTTAATTTCACAAATTTCTCCAATTGATCAATTTACACTAAATTGAATAAATTCAATACTTCAATCATTTATTTAACACACCAAACGAGTCTCACCACTTGAAATAACTCAAGAACAATTCTAGGTCATAAATGAGTGGCCTTAATACTCTAGAATGACAACTTGATTACTAATTAATCAAAAGAATGTTTAATAACCAATTATAAGCATACTTTGTTAATAAAAATGCAAACATCTTTACAACAAGTCTCAAACCAATTTCATTACATACTTAAAGAGTAAAGCAACATATGTCGAAGTTTAGAAACATGAAAATATTTTCCTAGTTGAAGAAAGTGGAAAGTACTTACAAAAACCAATTTTCCTTAAGCCTTTTCCTTTGTTCTTCAAACTTTTCTCTCAAAATTTACTTGTAATTATTTTGGTAATTGTTATTCTTTTCTTTTTTTTTTTTAAAGAAAATGAGACAAAAACCCTATATATTTTCTTCAATTTTCGTGAGTGACCAAGAAAATAAATTCAAGATTTTTTTTAATTTCATTTGAATTTTATTTGATAAGTTACTTGTTTCATTTGATAACATTTATCAAAAGGTAATTTAACAAGTGTAACTAATCAAATCATGTCATTTCCAAACATTAATCATGTTAAAGATATTTATATTTTAATTAATTTAATTATTTAACAATTAAATAATTAAATAATTATTTAAATATATATATTATATTTACTTTAAATACTCAAATACATATATTATATTAATGATATATGTCAAATATCACAATTTAACATTTAATTAATGTATATTTGTGGTGCGTAGCCCGAGGCTTGTGCAGGTTGAACTACCAAAACGTCATATCCTGCCTACCACCTTTCACAAGAATGGACAAAAGTCGGGCATTTTCAAAACTTGATTTTTATTTTAAACCATGAGCTGACGTTCACCTTGTGAAGAACTGTTGTAATTTCCTTTCCTAAATTTAGCAGATGAAACAAATTCATTTTCTTTCTAGAATTTAGAAATGAGATCAAATCCATTCCTTCCTACTGTTGCAGTGTGTGAACAAGCAGCAAAAGCACACAAGTCCAACGGAGCTGGACATTCATCAAGAAGAAGAAGATTGAGTTCCGACTCAGGAAAGACGAGCAAATCAGCAGTTGATGCATCTTGTCAAACAGCAGCGCCATCCCATCCACACAGGTTTCAACTTATATGTTTCTACTTCTGTCTTCAATTTTATGTGGCAAGTTTTACGATATTTTTAGCTACTATTATGTTGTGGTTTTAGGTAGATATGTTCTTACAAATTTTTAAGCCATTCTTTTAGAACTCTATTGTAGAAGTAGCAATTGTTCATGTATTGTTACTGCTTGTATGATTGACCACCGTGTGTGCTATTGGTAATGTAATGGCTATTAATTTGGTTTCTGTTAGGATTATTGTGACAAATTCTCTGGACATTTGAAGAAGCCCAATCTATATATACTTTGTTATTTGAAATGAGACGTGCAACAAATAAGCAGCTCTAAATGCAATGGAATAAAGGCTTTTAGCTTCTTTTTTTTGGCAGAGTAATGAGACAGACACCTTCAAAGATCTTCCTCATCAACTGCTTATGTGCCATCCAACAACCATTGATTGGTCAGGAAGTTACTGCTGAATATGTGAAGAACCTGGATCAATGATAGATAATCACTTGCGTATTCTTGTGAATAAAGAAGTTGATGCCATTTTAAGAAGATGTGGCTTGTTGCAGAAGATGCATCACTTCCGTAGCAAGGAGCTTAGCCTCCCTCTGCCAGAGCTAGAAGATACTTCTCCGGCATCACTTTCAGATCCCTGGCCGATGCTTATGAGCTAATTTACAAAGCAATTATGGATCCTGAGAGTGGCTATCCAGACCCAAGTCGCTAGCAAGACATCCTCCAGATCACTTAAAAGTTGGCTTATTTTGTTTCTTCTTATTTTTGTAGCATGAGGAGAAACCTTTCAAGATACAACAAGTGTTTGGATATATCGGAGGCTGCTGTGTGGTTGTATACAAAACAGAGGTACTATTTGATACATGATTACACTTATGAAATTTGGTTTGACTTGTGGCAATAGTTGGTACATAATTCTATATAATACTATAACAGAGCACTCATGAAGAATTGCTTTTAAGTTTTCTCTGTGGTATATTTGTTGAGCAATTGTTTGCAATTGCTGATTAACATAGATTCATGTTTGCAATTGATGCTACCAACTGTTCTTTTTTCTACGCAGAAGCAAGATTCGAAGGAGGTGGGGATTTATGTTTGCAATTGATGCTACCAAATGGTTGCAATTTCTTTAATTTTCCTCTTTTTGCACACATTTTTGGGGATTTACTTGGTACTTTTATGATGATTATCTATCTCAAAATAAGTGTCCACTAGAGAGGTTTTTCCATTTATGTTTCATGTATTTGTGTGGGGAAAAGGATATGTATAAAATGATTGGTAAAGTTACTATTGTCCTAAACCATCTACCTTATTTGGTCCTCAATGAGTCAATTATGAAATATTTGTTTGTCGATGTTCTATAAATAATCCTTCTCAAGGTAAGGGGGTGAGCAACACTAAATAATCTTTAATTATAGGATATTGATAATTATAGTAATGGGGTGTATTGTAAATTATATTTAGTTGCATTGTTTGATTTTTTTTTTTTTTTTTTTTGCATTTTATTCTGTCAAAGTATTGCTATGCATTTTGTTTCATCTCTCAGTTGGTTTTTGCTTAGTAGCAGCCAGCTTTTTTGTTTAATTCTGTTTTCATATTAAATTAATTTTTATGATTTGTTTTAAGTTATAAATAATTTGTTATTTACTACAAAATTTCCAGTGAGGGGATATTCCCTTTGATTTGGTACTAACCGTGGAAGCTGTTATGGAGTTTGGCAGGATGAAGACTATGGAGCAGGGTATTTAGTTCAGCCTTTTTCGGCAGGCTGAAGAACATGATGCTGGAGTCGGTGGTGATATGGACGCTGGTGATGATGATGATGATGATGACGTGAAGAGGAGGAAGAAGTTGAAGATGATGAAGAAATCCATGATCTGCCACCTTAGATGGGAGATTTGCTGAGGAAGCTTACAAAGAATTCCCGAATTGCATTTTTAAGTCAATATTGTTTGTAGGGCAGAACTCATAATTAGTCCACTGAACTTTTATCTGACATTTCAATAGCCCATTAAACTTTTATTTTCACCCATTAGCCCACTGAACTTTTAAAACGGTGTAACAAACCCATTTAGTGTAACGCCGTTCCGTTTACCGTCCACGTCAGATTTTTCGTTAGGAGTTGATGACGTGGCAGCCAACAATGCAAATGTCAAATATAACAGAACACATATTTGACCCCCTAAACTTTTATATACATCACATTAGCCCCATGAACTTCAATATTTTACCTATAAGCCTACATAACTCTCAAAAATGATGTTCAAAACTCTTTATAACTACAAAACCATCATCAACACAATCATGTCTTGAAAAAAATTACAAATGATCTATTTAATTTCATTTGAACATTAATCAACACTACTAAAAAAAAATTTCAATATTAAAAAAATAATAGTAAAACACAATCATATCTAATTTTTAATAAATAATTTTAGAATAAAAGTGACGCAACATATTAAACACAAATTCATGGTACTTAAATTATCAACAAATATCATTATTTGTTGATCTAAGCATGTTTGTTACACACCTTAAATTAAACAAATATCATTATTCTAGGTACTATTGGTTAATCTAAGTCTATTATTTTGTATTTTTCGTTTCAATATTCTGTTTCTCTTTCGTCTTTCTGTGTTGTTATTGTGGACCATTTAATATGTTGCGTCACCTTTATTTTAAAATTATTTATTAAAAATTATATATGATTGTGTTTTACTATTATTTTTTTAATATTGAATTTTTTTTAGTAGTGTTGATTAATGTTCAAATAAATTAAATAGACCATTTGTAATTTTTTCAAGACATGATTGTGTTGATGATGGTTTATGTAGTTATAAAGAGTTTTGAACATCATTTTTGAGAGTTATGTAGGCTTATAGGTAAAATATTGAAGTTCATGGGGCTAATGTGATGTATTATAAAAGTTCATGGGGTCAAATATGTGTTATGTTATATTTGGCATTTGCATTGTTGGCTGCCACGTCATCAACTCCTAACGGAAAAATCTGACGTGGACGGTAAACGGAACGACGTTACACTAAATGGGTTTGTTACACCGTTTTTAAAAGTTCAGTGGGCTAATGAGTGAAAATAAAAGTTTAATGGGCTATTGAGATGTCGGATAAAAGTTCAGTGGGCTAATTATGGGTTATGCCTTGTTTGTAGTACTTGATTAACTTATGTGTATATTTTTTTTATGGTGTACTTTTTTAAACTTTATAATATTTATATAATAAAATTTTTATTTACTATTTGTCGTGTTTATTCTATAATTTAAGTCATTAATATATTTATTTTATAATTTTAACTAATATTAATAATATTGCTTAAAATAAAATTTCTTTCTAAAAAATAACTATTTTATTAAAAAATATTAAATTCCTAGGAAATTAGAAATGGAAATAGAAACGGATTTCGTCTCCAATTAGAGACGGACTATTATTCCGTCGCTATTTAGCGACGAAATTATTCTGTTGCTAAATAACGACGGAATTATTCCGTTTCTATATTGAAAAGGAAGTTTCCGTTAAATTTCGTCGCTAAATAGCGACATAATAATATTCCATCGCTAATTTTAGCGACGGAAATATAAATTCCGTCGCTATTTTTTTGCGACTAAGGGAATAGAGACGAAATTTTTCCGTCTCTATTCCGTCGCTAACTGTACAGTAGCGACGGATATTCCGTCGCTATCTCATAATTTTCTTGTAGTGTAGTGGATAAGAATTAATTTAAATGCAATCAAATATTAATTGATCATTATATATGTAGAAAATTCTCTAAATAAAAAGGTACATGGAAGGGATATACCCTTAGGAGGGTTATTGATGTGATCCTAGCAGCATGGATCGATTTCGTTTGTTTATGCTTATTTATTATTTATTTTCATATATGGAACCAACGTGGTTGTCCGTTTTTATTTATTATTTGGGTTAGTTTAGTTTATTTAATTATGGGTTCAAAGTGGGCTAGAAATTAGGAATTATGGGCTTTTAGTTGATAATGGGTAGTTTAGGGCTATATTAGTCTTTTTAGCTCTCTTAGGGTTTGAGTATGTTACTATTTAAACTCAAAAACAACTCTTAATGAAGAACCCTAATTTTTGTGCGTGAATAGTACTTTTATTTCTTGAGATTGAGAAATTTATCATCGTTCAGTGATTGAACAAAGACTTATCAAAGGGTTGGCATCCTTTGTGGCGTCCTATTTACTGGCAAAATTCATCTGAGGCTATCTCCAAGGGTTTTCAAGGACAGGTTCTTTGGGGGTCTACGGGATCTTGGATCGGGTTTCGTCTGTTTCGTATCAATTGGTATCAGAGCCAGATTTCAGGTCTGACTTTTGTTTTTTTTTCCGTTTTTCTTTATTTTCTTTCGGTCTTTTCAATTTTTTTCTCCTTTGTTTACTGTGTGTTGTGATTCATTCCAAAATATATATTGACAATTTGAATTGTCTTGTCTTCGGCAGTCTGTTAATTTTCTTCTTTGGGTTTGTTAGTTTTTTGGGTGTTTGCAAAGTTAAAAACCGTGTTGTCAGTGAAGAAGAAGAAAAAAAAAAAAAAAAAAAAAACTGCTGTGACTGAAAAAAAAATCTCTTAATTTTTTTCCATTCTTCTTGCTTGCGTAAAAAAAAAAAAAAAAAAAGTTAAGTAAGTTCACGCCTGTGAGGCTGTGAACCAAAAAAAAAAAAAAAAGTTTTCTGGAATTGCGCTTGTCAGTCAAAAAAAAATATTCTTTCATTGGCTAGTGCAGATCAGTAGGCAGTAGGGTTTGTTTGCTTTTTGATCTTTTTGCATGAGAATTTGTTAATAGGCTGTTGCTTGTTGTTAAAAAAAAAAAATCAGGTCTGGTCAGTAAAGTTTGATCAATTATCTTGTGTGTTAAGTTGTGCTAGGGATTGCCTTAGTGTTTCGTAATCGAAAAGAAAATTTTTGGGTTGAATTTGTCACTGAATTTTGAATCTGATTTTTTTGTGTTTTTGTTTCGAGTCTCATGTGGTTTTTTTAGTCTTATTTTTGTCTTGTCTTTGTCTTTGTCATTTTTTTTTGTCTTTTCTTCCTTCTTGAGTTTGTTTTTGTCAAGATGCCAAGTGCATTGGTTGATATTATGGGGAAACCAAGAGATAATATCTCTCGTACCAGAGTATTTGTGAAAGATGAGGTGTGCAGTGTGATTATTGATGGGGGGAAACAGGGCTAATTTAGTTAGTACCAGCCTTGTGGAGAAATTGAGGTTGTCATTGCGAAACCATCCTAAGCCTTATATGTTGCGAGGTTTGCCTAATTGTGATGAGGTTAAGGTGGAGTATCAAGTCATGGTTGCCTTTACTACTATGAGGTTTCATGATGAAGTATTATGTGATGTGGTGCCTATGCTTGATTGTCACGTATTGTTGGGTGGGTCATGGAAGTATGATAGGCAAGTGTGGCATCATGTTGAGAGGAGTAGGTACATTTATGTCACGGAGCGGAGGTCAGTGATTCTTTCTCTTTTAACACCACAACAAGCCTATAAAGATCAATTAATAATGAAGAGGAGACGTGAGGTTGAAAAGAGGAAAAAAGAAAAATTGTCGAGTGCTTAGCAAATAAACATTCTAGTGATATTGTTAATGTCAAAAAGAAGAAAATATGAGCATGTAGTGAGTAAGCAAGTAGTGATGAGTGAGTGTGATGCGAAGGTTGTTGCTATTGCTGAGATGATGACGTAGCTATTGCTGGTGATGATAAATTTGAGCTCCATACATGACTAATTGTATTGATGGAATTACATGTGTAGTCAAATGTGTTGAGAGTGTTGAGCATCCAAATGAGAGTGAGCCGGGAAACACATGGGTAAATACGTGTGAGGTTTTGTGAGTGTTAAGCATGTAGAATTTGTTGTGAATGAGAGATGAGAGTGTGAACTTAATTGGAATCTCATTGGGATGGTGGGTGAAATAAAATTAGATATTGCGGAAGAGTATGGGCCAGAATGAACAATACACAAGCATTATTGTACTAACATTGACACTTTTCTTCCATGTGATTTTTCCTTGTTACAGAATAATCATCCAATTGATTTTATCATTACTATCTATGATCCGGGCACGGATTCGAGGACGAATCCTTTTCAAGAGAGGGAGAATGATGTGATCCTAGCAGCATGGATCGATTTCGTTTGTTTATGCTTATTTATTATTTATTTTCATATATGGAACCAACGTGGTTGTCCTTTTTATTTATTATTTTGGGTTAGTTTAGTTTATTTAATATGGGTTCAAAGGGGCTAGAAATTAGGAATTATGGGCTTTTAGTTGATAATGGGTAGTTAGGGCTATATTAGTCTTTTTAGCTCTCTTAGGGTTTGAGTATGTTACTATTTAAACTCAAAAACAACTCTTAATGAAGAACCCTAATTTTTGTGCGTGAATAGTACTTTTATTTCTTGAGATTGATAAATTTTATCATCGTTCAGTGATTGAACAAAGACTTATCAAAGGGTTGGCATCCTTTGTGGCGTCCTATTTGTAGGGGTTGGTGCTCAGAGCGCCAATTCCCGGTTGTATTTTGTTAAATACTTCTGTAAAACATTATTATCAGTAATAATATATGCAGTTTCTATAATATAATCCTTCTTTTATATGGTAAAGACGTAATGACCTTAGAATGATTAGTCATGGTACAGTTGCAAAAGCGTCGCAACAGACATTGAGTCGTATCATGACGTTGTCATTCTCAGACAGTTCCTGGTCAAGGTTTACACTACTTGGTCAGTATAGTAAACCCGTTGAGACCGGTACAAGTCGTATACTGGAATATATGATTCCAATGGTTTCTCAATGAACCATAAGTCTTGGAGACTGGTATAGACCTGTAGGTGTTTATAGCGGATAAACACTGAACGACTCACCGAAGATTCTTAATGGATGGTACACCAGCGTCAATAAGAATCTTCTCAGGTTGAGTAGCACTTGTGATTCTTAGACTTGAGATGCCATTGTCACGTCACCGATCTATTAAGATCAGACCTCCGCCTGTTCGTTGGGTGTAGATAGATCCTCAGGGTGTCCTATGTGTATCAAGATGGGATCCGTCAGTTCTGTGTACCAGAGCATAGGTAGTCCATATTATTAGCAATCAGATAAAACCATGGGCCCGTGGTAAAGTTTAGAAGCTAGTTCTAAACATTCTTTTAGAGATTGCTAATGGAATAGTCGACTGGATAATACCCATAGAGATTTGACGTTTATATCTGTATCTCTGGGATTTATCCGGATACCTGTGACGGAGGAATTATACATTTGCCATGACCTCGACCTGTGTGGTTCAGCGAGATTATCCGTGATCGTCATAATCTACGGGTGGATAGATTATGGACACGAAATTTGATTTTGTGACGGAAATACCTGAACCTAGAGAGTCTCAATAATGAAACATACTCGTAGAGCACGAGAGCAACATTAAATAAATAATATTGATTATTTATAAAGTCGTTTAAAGGTTAAACGCAAGATACGTGCAAAAGGGACCCGATAGTCATTTACGTAATTATTGTGTATTTACATTTAATACTTGATTAAATTAAATACACATTAATTAATAGTCAAAATGAGATATTTGACTTATTTCCTAAATGAATATATGTTTTTTATATTTAATGTAAATATTATACATATATTTAATATATTTGTATTTGATTATTAATTAATTATTTAATTGTTATGTTAAATGATTAAATTAATTAAAATATAAATATTTTACTTTAGGATATTTAAAGTAAATGACTTTAGTTGCCATATTTGACTAAAATAAATATCTAATAAAGGTTATAAAAGATATTTATGCAAGTTGATTACTATAATGCAAATGAAATTGAAATTACAATTTTGGTGAATTTGGTATGCTAATTTCGGCCATAGTGCAAAAGTTGCACATATAAATTGTTTTTTCATTTTTCATTTCATTAACCTAATACACTTTATCACAAACAAATTCCATTGAAGAAAGGCAAAGAAAGAAAGTGAGAAGGAAGAAAAGAAAAACCAAAGAAAAAGCTTGGATTTTGTAAGTTTCTTAAACTTACTATTAGAAAGGAATTTGTTCCTTATGATCTAGGCTACCTCTCATGAGTTTCTTAAGTTATTCTTTTCTTTATTTCTTGTGGTTTTGATGATGGAAATTTGTTTTAAAAGTGTAGAGCATGTATGATGAACAAAGAGTGTAACTAGTGTAGTTATATGTATTCTTTTAAGGTTTATGAAACCATGTTGCTATTCTAGAGTTATTGACCCACTCTTAAATGACCTAGATTTGATCTTGAGTTGTTTCATTGTGTTGAGACTTGAATTAGTTGAAAGATTGATGATTGAAACATTTGATTTAATGTAAATGGCCTAATTTGCCCAATTTGTGGAAATTGAAAAATTAGGGTTTATAACCTATTCAAAATTTGGGGGTTTTGAGATATGTTGAGCATTTGGGTGTGTATATGATGCATGCAAAGTTTCATGTTGATTGGATTTCATTTAGATGAGTTTTGAGACATGAAATGACCAAATGGTCAATTTGCCCTCCAAATGGAGCTCACGGCCTTTGTAAGGAAATTTGGGGATTTTGTGGCTTTTGGTGTTTTGATGTTTTGAACATGCTAAGTTCATCTTAGAAATGATTTAGAATCATTCAAAATTGATTGGATCAATTTCGGACTAAAATGGACAAAATACCATATAAGGGTATTTGGTAATTTCACTTGAATTTGATTCATTTGAAATTTTATTTCATAATTTAATTATTGGAATATTAAATAAATATGTTTATTTAATTTATCCGAGAAAAAGTTTTGAAATCGGAAAATAACGATTTTCCCGCTTCCGCTGCGTTACCGGATTCACCCCTATCAGACCCCTTCGGAATGGTATCAGAGCGAGTCTGATTCTAGGCCACTTAAATGTTTAGCCTACATTGAATCAATGTTTAATCATGTTTTCTTGATTTATGCATGCTTATTATGAACTAATTGATTAGATTTAGGGTGTATGACACTTAGCGGAAAATCCCTAATAATAAGGTTTAAATGTAATTTGTATTTGATACATGTTATATGGTCCGTCTTGTCAATACGGTTTATGAATCTCTTTGTGACTACATCCGAGACCGTGCCTCTGCTGTGAGGGTGTAGCCGATAAAGATTTATTTATACCGGATGTATATCTGATACTAGATAAATTCAAGTAAAAACGGAATTCTGAACGTGCCCTAGCTGTCAGGATTACGTAAGTAACTTGAGTTTATCATTGGCGAGTTTAACCTTGGTACGTCTCCTTGTGGGCCTGCCTTCGCAGCGACAACGAGAAACGGCCAGGACGGACCGGTACTTAGGAGTCATTAGTGAATGATTGACAAATGAGTTGTCTACCTGATGAATATACGTAGGCGAGACCGTGCCTCTGCTGTGAGCGAAATATATTCACGGGATCCACTTTCACTATTTATATTTAATTTAATTATTAAATTTATTGTATTCTGTTTTGGGATTACAGTATTGCATGATTTAGTGGGAGGGGCATATTAGATTAAAAATCCATGATCTAGTTTATGCTTTTGATATTATATGAAACTGCTTTATTTCTGCTAACCGTTTTTCGTGATCTATATGATAGATTTGCGATGGCGGGTCAATCCACAAACCAGTTTGCGCGTATGTTAGATGCGAACAAACTAAAAGGCGCTGAGAACTTTACGGACTGGGAATTGGATTTGAGGATTGTCCTCGATTCCGAAAAGTTGGGTTATGTTCTTGAGGGTCCGTTGCCCCTTGCAGTGGGTGAGGATGCTTCAGAGGAGGAACGCCAAGTTTTTGAAGCTTGGAAGAATGATGATTTAAGGGTTAAATCATACATCCTTAGTTCGCTCTCTCCGAAACTCAAGCAACAATACTATGGAACATCAGATTCCTATAGTATGATAACGCGATTAAGACAATCGTTCGAGAACCAGGAACAGGTTATTGTTCACAAGGTCGCCATGGAACTGTTCATGCGCGTCTGGATGAGGGGCAAAGTGTTAGCCCACATGTTCTTCAAATGATCGATTTGATCGATCAATTGAGGCAACATAATCTCATCCTAAATGACATTCTCGGTAGGAGTGTCATTCTTGGTTCTCTGCCAGCTTCATTCCGCCAGTTTGTGATGTACTTCAACATGCACGGGACAGTCTGCACCTACCAGGAGCTACATAGGATGTTGCTCACGGCAGAAGAGGATCTGAAGAAGGGAGTACCGACTCGCCCACCTAGATCTACTTCTCTGTCTGCTTTTTCCCAAGGAATGTCCAAAGGAAAGAAGAAGAAGGGAAGAAGAAGAAGGCATTCGGTCATCCACAGCAGGCTAAGATAGCCAAGCCCAAAAGGGTTTCTGAAGACAAATGCCACCACTGCGGCAAGGTCGGGCACTGGAAGAGAAACTGTCCAGATTACATTGCTCAGATCAGGAGAGACAGAGCATCTACATCAGGTACTTTTATTTTCCAGTTATTGATTTATCTTTGGCTTGTGAAGCCGTTACATCCAGCTGGATTTTAGATTCTGCTTGTCCTATTCACATTTGCAATTCGTTGCAGGTGCTGAAGGAAAGTAGGAGGCTGAAGCCAGGGGAGATGCAGTTGCGGTTCGGGAGTGGAGACTCTTTGGATGCAGTTGCAGTGGGAGTATGCGAGATCTCATTGCCGAATGGGACACTTTTGCTTAATGACTGTCATTTTGTACCAGGATGTGTCGCTAATATTATATCACTTTTTGTACTTGATACAGAAGGCTTTTGTATGAATATTAAGAATAGTTCTTTGTATTTATATGATAGAAATAATATTCAGATCCTTAGTTGTCCAAATCAGCATGGTCATTATACATTGCAAACTTCAAAGATATATTAAATACTGGAGTTAATAACGTAGATTACCTGAATTAATAATATGAACTTTGGCATATGAGACTTGGTCACATTGGCGTTAAACGCCTTACCCAGTTGGTTAGGAATGGTTTGATACAGATCTCACCATTGAATCCTATCCAACTTGTGAATCCTGTATTCAGGGAAAAATGACCAAGGCCCCATTTTCTGGTGTTGGACACCGTGCCGTTAACTTACTGGAACTCGTACATTCTGATGTATGTGGTCCACTAAGTCAAACTGCTCACAGTGGTTATTCGTACTTCGTTACCTTTACCGATGATTTGTCACGGTACGGTTATGTCTATTTGATGCGACATAAATCGGAAACCTTTGAAAAGTTCAAAGAGTTCCGAATGAAGTAGAAAAACAGACTGGTAAATATATTAAATACCTTCGATCAGATCGAGGCGGCGAATATATGAGTGGTGAGTTCATGGATTATATGAAGGAGAATGGGATTCTCGCTCAATATACTCCTCCAGGTACACCACAGCACAATGGTGTATCTGAAAGGAGAAATCGGACTTTATTGGATATGGTCCGATCGATGTTGAGTTCACAGATTTGCCCTATTACTTATGGGGTTACTGTCTCTTAACAGCCGCACATCTTTTGAATAAGATTCCTTCAAAGGCTGTTCCTACGACACCGTATCAGATATGGTTCGGTAGGAGACCGAATCTTAATTATATTAAGGTTTGGGGTTGTCCTGCCTATGTCAGGATGACTCAGCAAAGTAAGCTTTCGCCTCGAGGGCAAAAGTTTAGGTTTGTTGGATATCCCTCAAATACGAGGGGATATCTTTTCTATGATACCGAGCATCGAAATGTCTTCGTAGCTCGCTTCGCAAAATTTCTAGAAGTAGAATTTTTGTCAGAAGGTGGTGATCATAGACAGGTTGCGCTTGATGAAGTCCAACCTGAAAACAATGAACCAACGGAGGAACCTGAAGTTCACAAGATGATGAGCACCTTCAACGCACACACTCCGTAGGTCCGAAAGGGTATCTAGACCTTCTGAACGCTTGTATTTGATACAAGAAAAGAGTCTGGATGTTCTCTTAGTTGAAGAGAGACCGATCCTTTCACATAGAGAATCGATGTTGGACATCGACTCCGTGAAATGGCAAAGTGCCATGAAATCCGAGATAGATTCAATGCATGAAAATCAAGTTTGGGACTTGATTCCGCTTCCCGAAGGAATTATTCCTATCGGTTGTAAATGGGTTTACAAGAGGAAGCGCGGGCCTGACGGTAAGGTTGAAACTTACAAGGCCCGACTGGTAGCAAAAGGTTACACACAGCGACCTGGCGTCGACTACGATGAAACTTTTTCGCCGGTAGCAATGCTTAAGTCTATCCGGATTTTGCTTTCTATAGCTGCGTATCATGACTACGAGATTTGGCAAATGGATGTCAAAACGGCTTTTCTAAATGGGTTTCTTGATGAAGAAATCTATATGGAACAGCCGGAAGGTTTCACATCCAGCCAAACCTCGGGTATGGTTTGTAAGCTTAAGAAGTCCATTTATGGACTTAAACAAGCTTCACGAAGTTGGAATCTTCGATTTGACGAGATTATCAGATCGTCTGGTTTTCTTAAGAATTCGGAAGAATCCTGTGTATATCAGAAGGCCAGTGGGAGCATGGTCGTATTTTTAGTCCTGTATGTTGATGACATCCTAATCATTGGGAATGATTTAGGTATGTTACAAAGCGTTAAAGCATATCTCTGTAAGAATTTCTCCATGAAGGACCTGGGAGAAGCTTCCTATGTTTTAGGGATAAAACTCTATCGAGATAGACAAATGAGGCTGATTGGGTTATCCCAATCAACGTACGTAGATAAGATCTTGGAACGGTATAGCTTTGGTAACTGTAAGACAGCAAACATACCGTTCAGACATGAGATTCATCTTTCTAAGAAGATGTGTCCACAGACAGAAGATGAGAAGGTTAGAATGTCTAACCAACCTTATGCTTCGTGTTTGGGTAGCATAATGTATGCCATGTTATGTACGAGGCCTGATATTAGTTTCGCTGTTAGCGTAACTAGCAGATATCAGTCCAATCCAGGTAATGACCATTGGATGGCCATTAAACATATCCTAAAGTATCTTAAAGGTACTAAGGATAAGTTGATAATATATGGAGGAAATGAACTGCAGGTTAACGGGTATACAGACTCCGATTTTCAATCGGATCCGGATGATAGAAAGTCTACATCTGGATTTGTCTTTACCCTTAACGGAGGTGCAGTATGTTGGAAGAGTTCCAAACAGGGATCTACAGCTGATTCCACCACTGAGGCGGAATATATTGCAGCTTCTGAAGCCGCAAAAGAGGCTGTGTGGATAAGAACTTTATCACAGAATTGGGAGTTGTCCCAAGTATCGAGAATGCGATTCCGTTATACTGTGATAATACTGGAGCCATTGCGCAAGCAAAGGAACCGAGGGCGCATCAGAAGTCGAAGCATGTGGAACGCAAGTACCACATCATTCGAGAGATCGTGTCGCGATGGGATATTGTCGTGTGCAAGGTACCGAGTGAAGACAACGTAGCAGACCCGCTGACGAAGGCCATACCTCCGAAGTTGTTTGATAAACACGTGGAGTCGATGGGTATTAGATACAATCGATATTGGCACTAAAGCAAGTGGGAGATTTTGTAGGGGTTGGTGCTCAGAGCGCCAATTCCCGGTTGTATTTTGTTAAATACTTCTGTAAAACATTATTATCAGTAATAATATATGCAGTTTCTATAATATAATCTATTCTTTTATATGGTAAAGACGTAATGACCTTAGAATGATTAGTCATGGTACAGTTGCAAAAGCGTCGCAACAGACATTGAGTCGTATCATGACGTTGTCATTCTCAGACAGTTCCTGGTCAAGGTTTACACTACTTGGTCAGTATAGTAAACCCGTTGAGACCGGTACAAGTCGTATACTGGAATATATGATTCCAATGGTTTCTCAATGAACCATAAGTCTTGGAGACTGGTATAGACCTGTAGGTGTTTATAGCGGATAACACTGAACGACTCACCAAAGATTCTTAATGGATGGTACACCAGCGTCAATAAGAATCTTCTCGGGTTGAGTAGCACTTGTGATTCTTAGACTTGAGATGCCATTGTGGGCACATGAGACATCTTCTACACTTAGATGGCAGTCACGTCACCGATCTATTAAGATCAGACCTCCGCCTGTTCGTTGGGTGTAGATAGATCCTCAGGGTGTCCTATGTGTATCAAGATGGGATCCGTCAGTCTGTGTACCAGAGCATAGGTAGTCCATATTATTAGCAATCAGATAAAACCATGGGCCGTGGTAAAGTTTAGAAGCTAGTTCTAAACATTCTTTTAGAGATTGCTAATGGAATAGTCGACTGGATAATACCCATAGAGATTTGACGTTTATATCTGTATCTCTGGGATTTATCCGGATACCTGTGACGGAGGAATTATACATTTGCCATGACCTCGACCTGTGTGGTTCAGCGAGATTATCCGTGATCGTCATAATCTACGGGTGGATAGATTATGGACACGAATTTGATTTTGTGACGGAAATACCTGAACCTAGAGAGTCTCAATAATGAAACATACTCGTAGAGCACGAGAGCAACATTAAATAAATAATATTGATTATTTATAAAGTCGTTTAAAGGTTAAACGCAAGATACGTGCAAAAGGGACCCGATAGTCATTTACGTAATTATTGTGTATTTACATTTAATACTTGATTAAATTAAATACACATTAATTAATAGTCAAAATGAGATATTTGACTTATTCCTAAATGAATATATGTTTTTAATATTTAATGTAAATATTATACATATATTTAATATTTTGTATTTGATTAATTAATTAATTATTTAATTGTTAAATGATTAAATTAATTAAAATATAAATATACTTTAGGATATTTAAAGTAAATGACTTTAGTTGCCATATTTGACTAAAATAAATATCTAATAAAGGTTATAAAAGATATTTATGCAAGTTGATTTACTAATAATGCAAATGAAATTGAAATTACAATTTTGGTGAATTTGGTATGCTAATTTCGGCCATAGTGCAAAAGTTGCACATATAAATTGTTTTTTCATTTTTCATTTCATTAACCTAATACACTTTATCACAAACAAAATTCCATTGAAGAAAGGCAAAGAAAGAAAGTGAAGGAAGAAAAGAAAAACCAAAGAAAAAGCTTGGATTTTGTAAGTTTCTTAAACTTACTATTAGAAAGGAATTTGTTCCTTATGATCTAGGCTACCTCTCATGAGTTTCTTAAGTTATTCTTTTCTTTATTTCTTGTGGTTTTTGATGATGGAAATTTGTTTAAAAGTGTAGAGCATGTATGATGAACAAAGAGTGTAACTAGTGTAGTTATATGTATTCTTTTAAGGTTTATGAAACCATGTTGCTATTCTAGAGTTATTGACCCACTCTTAAATGACCTAGATTTGATCTTGAGTTGTTTCATTGTGTTGAGACTTGAATTAGTTGAAAGATTGATGATTGAAACATTTGATTTAATGTAAATGGCCTAATTTGCCCAATTTGTGGAAATTGAAAAATTAGGGTTTATAACCTATTCAAATTTGGGGGGTTTTGAGATATGTTGAGCATTTGGGTGTTATATGATGCATGCAAAGTTTCATGTTGATTGGATTTCATTTAGATGAGTTTTGAGACATGAAATGACCAAATGGTCAATTTGCCCTCCAAATGGAGCTCACGGCATTTGTAAGGAAATTTGGGGATTTTGTGGCTTTTGGTGTTTTGATGTTTTGAACATGCTAAGTTCATCTTAGAAATGATTTAGAATCATTCAAAATTGATTGGATCAATTTCGGACTAAAATGGACAAAATACCATATAAGGGTAATTTGGTAATTTCACTTGAATTTGATTCATTTGAAATTTTATTTCATAATTTAATTATTGGAATATTAAATAAATATGTTTATTTAATTTATCCGAGAAAAAGTTTTGAAATCGGAAAATAACGATTTTCCCGCTTCCGCTGCGTTACCGGATTCACCCCTATCAGACCCCTTCGGAATGGTATCAGAGCGAGTCTGATTCTAGGCCACTTAAAATGTTTAGCCTACATTGAATCAATGTTTAATCATGTTTTCTTGATTTATGCATGCTTATTATGAACTAATTTGATTAGATTTAGGGTGTATGACACTTAGCGGAAAATCCCTAATAATAAGGTTTAAATGTAATTTGTATTTGATACATGTTATATGGTCCGTCTTGTCAATACGGTTTATGAATATCTCTTTGTGACTACATCCGAGACCGTGCCTCTGCTGTGAGGGTGTAGCCGATAAAGATTTATTTATACCGGATGTATATCTGATACTAGATAAATTCAAGTAAAAACGGAATTCTGAACGTGCCCTAGCTGTCAGGATTACGTAAGTAACTTGAGTTTATCATTGGCGAGTTTAACCTTGGTACGTCTCCTTGTGGGCCTGCCTTCGCAGCGACAACGAGAAACGGCCAGGACCGGGTACTTAGGAGTCATTAGTGAATGATTGACAAATGAGTTGTCTACCTGATGAATATACGTAGGTGAGACCGTGCCTCTGCTGTGAGCCGAAATATATTCACGGGATCCACTTTTCACTATTTATATTTAATTTAATTATTAAATATTTGTATTCTGTTTTGGGATTACAGTATTGCATGATTTAGTGGGAGGGGCATATTAGATTAAAAATCCATGATCTAGTTTATGCTTTTGTTAATAGGCTGTTGCTGTTGTTAAAAAAAAAAATCAGGTCTGGTCAGTCAAGTTTGATCAATTATCTTGTGTGTTAAGTTGTGCTAGGGATTGCCTTAGTGTTCCTTAATCGAAAAGAAAATTTTTGGTTGAATTTGTCACTGAATTTTGAATCTGATTTTTTTGTGTTTTGTTTCGAGTCTCATGTGGTTTTTTTAGTCTTATTTTTGTCTTGTCTTTGTCTTTGTCATTTTTTTTTTGTCTTTTCTTCATTCTTGAGTTTGTTTTTGTCAAGATGCCAAGTGCATTGGTTGATATTATGGGGAAACCAAGAGATAATATCTCTCGTACCAGAGTATTTGTGAAAGATGAGGTGTGCAGTGTGATTATTGATGGGGAACAGTGGGCTAATTTAGTTAGTACCAGCCTTGTGGAGAAATTGAGGTTGTCATTGCGAAACCATCCTAAGCCTTATATGTTGCGAGGTTTGCCTAATTGTGATGAGGTTAAGGTGGAGTATCAAGTCATGGTTGCCTTTACTACTATGAGGTTTCATGATGAAGTATTATGTGATGTGGTGCCTATGCTTGATTGTCACGTATTGTTGGGTGGGTCATGGAAGTATGATAGGCAAGTGTGGCATCATGTTGAGAGGAGTAGGTACATTTATGTCACGGAGCGGAGGTCAGTGATTCTTTCTCTTTTAACACCACAACAAGCCTATAAAGATCAATTAATAATGAAGAGGAGACGTGAGGTTGAAAAGAGGAAAAAAGAATTACTCGACTTGATATTCTTTTCTTCTTCATCGACAAATTATTTTCAGGTTTGTCTAAAATCTTAATTTATGCGATGCAAACATGATAGTTGTTGATTATTATTCTTTATGATTTATGCATGTTTAAGTAATAGCAACACACCCCTCCAACAATCTTAAGAACTTACTAGCCGTTTGTGTGTTGCAAAATCTGTCCAAACATGCATGAAGTCAAATGGATATTGATGTATTTAAAATATATATTACTTGCATAAGAATATAAGTATCCGTTGGATGTCTGTAAGAATAGAATTTGATGTTACTGACATTTGAATCCTGAAAAGCCAATTGTATGATTCACGCATGAAATTAATTATTGAAAGATTTTGTGAAAATTATACGAAAAAATAAAACAGCAAACTAAATTTCATTCAAAGCATACATGCATGTCACAATTACTGAACATTGAAATTGGAGGCGTGCGTCAGAAACGAAAAAAAAATTGATGAAATCTGCAATCCGGAAGTTGAATTTATTGCTGTAATTTGCAAAAATGTGTTTTAAAAGAAGGAAAATGGAATAAATGGAATACTTCATATGGAATTAAAATATACATATATATCGTCAACCTGTCTCTTTTTCCAATAGTTGTGTCTTTTTCAATTTTGGAGAACACAACTTGTCATATGTCATCATTTCATGCATTGAATTAATAAAGGAAAATAACAATTGTAGTTTGCGTGATAATTTTGCTTGCATAACCAATAATCCCAATCAAAATCAGATTAACGTGTTCAGTGCATAAATTAATTACTCACATGAAGGTTGAAATTGAACACGAATTGTTTTTTTTTTTTAATCCATGCATGCCCATCAAAAGCCACATGCAAAATAACGTGTTGCTTTATTTTAATTCAATGCATTGGTTCAGAATTGATTCGGATTTGAATGTTCATTTTTTCGAACATGCAATTTGCTTTGTGTTATTGCAGTAATAATTATTTGTTATGTGTTGTATAAATATCTAAAGTTAATTAAAATATTTTCAATTATCATTTATTAAAATAATAATATAGACTTAGATTTATCTATATTATAGAATATATGTAATTATATTAACTTAGTAAAATCATATACTGAATTTAATAAACTTAGTAGTATAAGTTTAAGTTAATATTAGAATATTCAATTATCACAAGCATACACCTAGTTTTATTATGATAAAGTTGAAAGTTATTTGTTAATTATATGTTGCATACTTGGTTGATAATTAAAAGTGTAATAATACAAAAGTAATTCCTTCCAAGCTTGATTGAATTTTATATTTATATTTGTAATATAATTGTACTTGAAAATTAAAGTGCAATACTAAGTTTGAATTGCTAAGAAATTCTATTGAGGAAGTGTTTAAATGATATTCTGTCAAAAAGGCGATAAGAGCCTAAGTGGTCAGAGATTTAAGTGGTTACTCCGGACCCCCCTCGTCCTCTAGGAATATTGCTTTATTTACTTGTCATAAGAAAACTTAGTCGGAAATTCAAGGACTTGTGTTTATTGGTACTATTGTCCAATAGAGCAACAAGTGGATACTTGGTATATCACTTGAACAAGATCATTTGTTGATCGTTGTGCAATTGTCTTTTGTAGACTTATTGACCCCTGTTGGTTTTCCAGTTACATATGACTAGCGGAAACATCACACTGCCGGTCTCTCATTGAGAAAAACTGGAAAAGTTTGCTGGGGCAAACTTTAAACAGTGGCAGAGTAAAATGTTGTTCTACTTGACAACTCTGCAGTTGGCTTAATACCTCAAAGATCCTCCGGATCCTGTGGAGGGTGAATCAGAAATAGCCAAGCAACTAAGGGAAGAGACACGGTCGTCTGGCGACTTCTTGTGCAAGAACTACATTTTGGGTGGACTTGACAATACATTGTACAATGTGTACCAATGCATGGTTTCTGCGAAGATTCTCTAGGAATCTCTCGACAAGAAATATAAAACCGAGGATGTCGGACAAAAGAAATTTGTCGTGGGTAGGTTCCTGGACTACAAGATGGTAGATTCAAGAACTGTAATGTCTCAGTTGGGTGAACTGCAATTGATCATTCATGAAATATTGGATGAAGATATGAAACTCTATGAGACGTTTCAAGTTGTCACTATCATTGAAAAATTGCCTCCATCATGGAAGGACTTTAGGAGCTATCTGAAACACAAGAAAAAACAGATGAGCCTTGAAGACCTTAGAGTTCGATTGAGGATCGAAGATGACAACATGAAGTCCGAGAAGGCCAGCTACAATACTATGGAGTCTAAGGCCAACATCATTGAGGGTGTAAAGGGTAGCAAGAAGAGAAAAAACAGTGGAGCTTATTCTTCCCAAGCAAACAAGAAGTTCAAGGGGAAGTGCTACAACTGTGGAAAGAGCGGTCATATGGCAAAGGACTGTAGAAATAAGAAGTCTCAGGACAATGGCAAGAAAAAGAAAAATGAGGCTCATGTCATTGAAGATGAGCAGCTGACTGATGAGATCTCAGAGATGAACCTATCAGCAGTTGTAACTGAAAGTTGGGAATCCGAGAGAATGGTGGGTAGACACTGAGGCTACTCGTCATATCTGTGCAGATAGAAAGATGTTTTTCTCGTATCAGAAGGTCAATGGCAGCGATCATCTGACAATGGGAAACTCGTCTACCTCAAGAGTAGTTGAACAATGCACAATGGTTCTGAAGATGAAATCCGGAAATGAGCTTACATTGAAGAATGTATTGCATGTTCCAGATATTCGGAAGAACTTGGTCTCGGGCTCTCTCCTTAGCAAGGCTGGTTTTAAGCTTATATTTATTTCTGATAAATTTGTATTAACAAAAATGATGTGTATGTAGGAAAATGATACCTCACTGAGGGCCTTTTCAAATTCAGTGTAATGACTGTCAATAAACACAGTGCTAATAATAATAAAGCTACAACTTCCGCTTATATTATTGAGTTACAAAATGTATGGCATGGGAGGTTATGACATGTTAATTATGATACAATAAGTAAATTAATTAACATGTACCTTATACCTAAATTTGCAATTTATAGCCAACATAAGTGCGAGGCATGTGTTGATGCAAAAATGCATAAAACATCATTTCATTCTATAGAACGAAGTTTCGAACCCTTGGAATTTGTACACACTGATGTGTGTGATATGACTATTATACAAACAAGAGGCGGTAAAAAGTACTTTGTCACTTTTATCGATGATAACACAAGATTCTGTTATTTAATTTGTTTGTTAATTTTCAGAGATATTCTATCATGAAATGATTTTATTTTTTAATTAGATGATTTTATTCTTTAATTTATTTGGTAGTTTTCATTTTCCTTTAATAAATGATTTTATTCTTTAATTTATTTGGTAGTTTTTCATTTTCCATTTTTATAGAGATTCTATAATATAATGATTCTTTATCAGCCATTAGATTATAATGAAATGATCTGAGTCGCCAATTAAGCCACATAAAGATAGCATTTTGATACATTATCTCTCTTAATTCTAACCATTTGTTGCATTCTCTTCCTCTCACACCATTGTGCTATATATATATACTAGTTTTTGCCCGTGCCTACGGCACGGTGTTACAGTATTTGGCCCGTGCCGTAGGCACGGTGTTACAGAATTAAATGATTTTATTTTTTTAATTAAATGATGCCCGTGCCTACGGCACAGTATTACAGTATTTGGCAGTGCCTACAGCACGGTGTTACAGAATTAAATTATTTTATTTTTTTAATTAAATGATTTAATTTTAACTTTCTATTTGTTAATTTGAAAATTTTTGACCATTTCCATCAATCAATTCACTCTTTGAGCCGTCAATTAAGCCACATAAAGAGAGCCGTTGGATACACTATCTTTCCTCCAACACCATTCTCCTTTATTAAATAGATATATATATATATTCATCCATCTATTAAAGCAAAAAATGGTCCAAAAATGTAAGCCTAGTAAACTTTTTTATGGTACCTCATCTACTTTAGCTTGCAACATATAATAGGGTCACAAAGTCTTCAAAATAATGCAACTGCCAACCATCCAACTTCTACTTAAATAACACGAGAAGAAAAACTACAAATTAATGCCTTTTTATTTGGCATCATGTGACGTGCATTAATCTTTTGCATGCAATTGGTTAACCATATTCGTGCGGTGGTCATATGTCTTGAAACCAAATTAAATGAAATGCCCATGTCTTTTGCTTCTTTCATAGATGAGCTTTAATTTTTACTTTCTAGCTAGTTGAAGAAGATTAGTTCAAAATTTTAGTTTGATGAGTAGTGCTATTTTACATGGATCGATGACTGAACAAGTAAAGTCCAAAATGATATTGGTGAATTTTAGATTTTACATGATTGGGCATCCCAATAAAGTATCATTTTCTTAGTTTCATTTAGTGACTACACAGTGTGTACATGTATTAGTGTAAAATAAAATTGGCCATCTAACATACTAAAATGATCCGTCTGCTCAATCTGATGATCTGATCAAATTTAAATTAATCAAATTTGAAATATAAATTTATCGGGTTTGATTTCGGGCTTGTAAAAAAATTTCGAATTTGACTCGACCCAACTTTAAGTATAAGCATATATTCTAGAGACGAATTAAAATATTCCACAATCTAATCTAAAATTTTGCAGTTTTTTTTAAAGAGAGAAATTATGTTTTAATTTTAAATTTTAACCTAACAGACCCAATCCAACTCAACCAATATCAGGTCCCCTCTTCAATTTTTCTTTTCAATTTCGATTTCAGTCTTAAAATTTGACAAAGGCATTGAAAACAATTATTTGAATAATAATTATTAAAAACAAATAACCCTACATTATGTAGCAATAATGTATCGTTTTCTTTTTGCCAATAATTAGTCAGCTTTGACCATCGTACGAGAAAATTATTTAACTACATTTGGTGCAGACATCGATATTTCCAAAATATAACATGAAAGTTTACATTATTACTGCTTAGCTACGAGAAAGAAGATTTGGTTTTTTTTTTTTTTTTTTTAAAAAAAGGGTTATTATCGTTTTATTATTTTATGAATTGACAAATAACAAATATCAATAAAAAAATATTTGAGTGTAATATTTTGTTATTATATTTTTACAAAATTTTCATTTTACAATAAAGTCTTACATTTTATTATTATATCTTTATAAAAAATTACAATTTACTATCATATTTTTATAAAAAATCACATTTTACTATAAGTAGTAAAATGTTTCACTTCAATACTTGTTGTAACAATTTGTTATTTCTCAATACTTCTTGTAGTAAAATTTAACATTTTATAGTCGAATGAAAATTTTATAAAATATAATAGTAAAATATTAGACTACAATACTCTTGTAGTCATTTATTATTTCCCAATTTATAAAGTAGTTAAATGATAATAACTCTTTAAAAATATTAACAAGATATTTTAATTTTTTTAACTTTAAACAGATTCTCAAACCGGAGTAATTCACTAATTCTTTGGTATACCACTATTGTATGAGTGACTTGATATCATCAATCAATATACATATATATCATGTAGAAGTTGTGTTAAAAAAAACAATCACATATTTTTATTTTTAGTATTTTAGCATAAATGATAAGATATTATTGGATTATTATATGAGTGACGTGATATCATTGCTCCATATTAGATTTTTTTTCCTCAAAACATACTCTAATTTGCGAGTAATATTCTTTGGTGCAACGGATGTACGGGTGACGTGGTACCACCAACGAATTAGAAAATGACATGTACAATTTAATACCTATTTTTTAGTTGTTTTTTAATTTTTTAGCACGCGTGGCAATGGATGATTGACTTGTTGCATGGATGACGTAGTACCACTGTTACATTAAATCAAGCTAAAGCAGCATCAGTATTTTAAGGCATTGATTAGGATAATAATTAGATAAAGCTGGTGGATACTGAAATGGCTAGTTGTTTTATTGGTGCATTATACAACTACCTTTGCTAGCAAGCTCGCTTTAGATTTTATTGTGCCTTAATTTACTTCACTCAACATACATGCAGAAGTCACGAAGCTTAATTAATTTACATAGTGTATATATATAAAGTCATTCCCATATTGCTTTCATCTCACATCCAACAAGTACAAATCAGTAGCTATATATCTATCTCAAGGTTTTCGAAAAAAACGTCAATGGCTGCTTCAGCATTAATGCAATGGTGGATGATTATTATTTGTCTCGTATTTGCTTTATTAGGATCAAATTTTCATCTAGCTGAGGCTCGAGCTTTCTTCGTGTTTGGTGATTCTCTTGTTGACAGTGGCAACAACAACTACCTTGCGACAACTGCCCGTGCAGACTCGCCGCCGTATGGGATTGATTATCCTACTCGTCGTCCCACTGGCCGTTTCTCCAATGGCCTCAACATCCCTGACATTATCAGTATGTTTCTAATATTTTATATCATGTTTTACGAACGAACCATAATCCGAGTTTTCCGCCAATTGGCAATACATAGAGTCAGTTTAATTTATTTTCTTAAAGTCAAAATTATTTGAAATATCTTTCATATTAAGTTCAAAAGCATTAGTCAATTAGAAACACTCTTAAACGAAGGTATGGTTTGGTATCATCATCATATATTACATAATATGTAGAAGTTATGTTAAATAAAATTATTAATTATTTAGTTTTTTTTTTATTATTATTTAACACGCCTAACAAGACATTATTGAATTGTTGCATGATTGATATAGTATCACTAGTAGAATTTTTTCCTTAAACTGACCCTTAATCTCGTGCAATATTGTCATCAGGTGAGAGAATTGGGCAATCGCAACCCCCATTGCCATACTTGAGTCCTGAGATCAATGGACAAAGGCTGCTCGTTGGTGCAAACTTTGCCTCAGCAGGAATAGGGATTCTCAATGACACTGGCGTCCAATTCGTAAGCAATAAATTTATCAATGTCAAATAAGTTTCTAAAAAGTTCTATATGGTAATCAATATATGATTTGAA
The DNA here is from genome assembly GCA_019454045.1 of Zanthoxylum bungeanum. Lineage (NCBI taxonomy): Eukaryota > Viridiplantae > Streptophyta > Magnoliopsida > Sapindales > Rutaceae > Zanthoxylum > Zanthoxylum bungeanum. Next base: position 53,650 of record SKCR01047281.1, read on the forward strand.
ATTAATTAATAATGCTACATATGCAGCTAAACGTTATTAGAATGTTCAGACAATTGGATTACTTCGAGGAATATCAGCGTCGAGTGACCGCTGTCATCGGAGCCCAGCAAACTCGCCAACTCGTTAACCAAGCTCTAGTACTCATTACTGTTGGTGGCAATGATTTTGTGAACAACTATTACTTGGTTCCATATTCTGCAAGATCTCGCCAGTTCGCTTTGCCAGCTTATGTCAAGTATCTCATCTCAGAGTACCAAAAATTATTAATGGTAATTCGAATTTTTGAGTTTCTTAATTTAACTTGTCACTTGAAATTTATATATATAACTTCTACATGCATTGCAGAGATTATACAAATTGGGAGCACGTAGGGTTCTTGTGACGGGTACTGGACCAATGGGTTGTGTTCCAGCAGAGCTGGCCATGCGGGGTACCAACGGTGGATGCTCAACTGAATTGCAAAGAGCTGCAACTTTGTTCAACCCACAGCTGGTTCAAATGTTACAAGGACTAAACAAACAAATTGGTAAAACCATCTTCATTGCTGCAAATACTCAACAGATGCACATGGATTTCATCAGTAACCCTCAAGCATACGGTATTCCACCAGCTTTAATAACAACTTTATTTCAATATATATAAGTAGAGCTCGTTGCTATTCATCTGGTCACGGATTCAAAACAACATATATATATCATGACTTTCCTAGCTTGTTCACTGGGTACGTACGATCTTTATAAGTAGTGACATTAATGAATGCATCTTGTGGTTATTGGCAGGATTTACAACATCAAAGGTAGCATGCTGTGGGCAAGGACCCAACAATGGGCTTGGTCTCTGCACAACATTGTCAAATTTGTGCCCTAACAGGCAACTGTATGCATTCTGGGATCCGTTCCATCCTTCGGAAAAGGCCAACAGACTAATCGTTCAACAGATTTTTAGCGGCTCCACCAATTACATGATCCCCATGAATCTGAGCACCGTTATGGCCTTGGATTCAGTGACTAGCTGATCATCTTCTTTGCTGACAATACATTGAAGCACTTGATGATCATTCCGAGACCTTTACTATGTTTGTTTATCCCAAGTGTCGTGGATTTTAAAAGTTTCTTTGTGATTCGTAGTTCATGAATAATACAGTTAAGGAAATGCAATTTGTACTTGTTGCTAATCTCATTATTATCTAATGCAGAAAAATTATTGAAATTGTAGCAAAAAAGTAAAATTCTTGGAGCACACGGCAAGCTAATGCTAGAACATTGATTGTTTAGGCATTATCTGATAAAGGTCATTTACAGTTATATTAAAGATCTTGACGTACACATCCTTATCTCTATTTTTTCGCAGAGTTATTTTCAGGATTCGAATTGAATAATTGACAATCGCACTAGACATCACCTTCTTAGGCATTATAGGACAGCATACCTATTATCAGCCCTAAACAATCTGATTTGATCACCCAATCTAATTACAAGCAAACATAATGATAAAAAAAAAAAAAAAAAAAAAAAAAAAAAAAACTAGTAGATCAAAACCAAGAGCAATACAGAGGGGAAAAAAAGCTAATTCATAATTTGGCTCTATGGCCTACATCATAGAGCAAAAGCCAGGACAAATGCTTTCCTAAACTTGTCACGAATTTAAAGAGAATCCCCATATGACGGGGAATAAATTGGTACAAAAAACCCTGAAAAATCTCTCAGTACATATGGTTAGAATGTCTCAATTTTGCTCTATTTGTCAGCTTTTATGAGAACTAATTTCCACAAGTATACAACTCCCTCTCTCTCTCTCTATATGTGTTTATTAATTAATAGTACTATATAGGTCATTCATGCATATGTTGTATAGTAAAAATTCAAAGGCGCGCGGTTTTAAGTTGTATTGAACTTTATAAAGTTATTTAGATGATTTTTTTAAAATAGGGCATCTATCGATAAATGATAACAAAAATATACACAATACACATTATATACTAAAAAATGAAATTTCTCTTGATTCATGAGTCCCAATTTTGAGTTAAATTTGGGGTCTCAATCGATCGCTTGTGTCGACCCTCCTCATAACCACTTTTATATAGAATTACTTATATTTGAGAGTTAAGTGTTCTCCTATCTTAGGGAATGCCTCAGTATAAATTAGGGGTGGCAAAAAGAATCAACGAATCGAATTTGTATTGAATCCTAAATGAATCGAATCAAAATATGATGGATTCGTATTCGATTAGTTTATTAAACGAATCTTAATATCAGGATTCGTATTCGATTCGTTTATTAAACGAATCGAATACGAATATTCATTTATTCGTTTAGTCAATGATATTATTTAATAAAATAATTTACCACACTTGATTTACATTAATTCTTCATAAATATATACATATGAAATATGTAATTAATATATTTACTAAAAATATCTCACCAAATATCGAAAATATTACTTTTTCTATGATAATTAGCTATAATTTCTTGAATCTTAATTGAAAATTAACAAGAACTAGTAAATAAAAATAATAAAACGAATCATAAACGAATAAACGAATCAATGAGCTTAAATTTGTATTCGATTCGTTTAATAAACGAATCGAATCGAATTGACCTGTTTATTAAACAAACCTATTTTTTTAAACCCGTATTCACTTTAAAGCGAATCGAATCGAACGAATAAACGAATCCTGACCCAAATTGCCACCCCTAGTATAAATATATCGCATCGTGATAAGTTGCACCCAACACATTTTAACGTACATTATCGATAATACATTTTACATTACGCTTCTTAAATGTTGTGAAACAAATTATGCGTATGTGAAATTATATTACAGCATAAAATATCTATTTATTCGAGAATAAAATTATGCGTATGTGTCTCGGGAAGAATAACAATAATCAATCTGCTGAAACTATTTATAAGTTTGAACACGACATTACAAATGGCCAATGGGTGCTGATATTTCCAGAAATTTCCAAAGCGACTCCATTTTATAACACACCCCACCAAACAAATTAAAATGAATATATTTTCTATATCCAACCCATAAATTCCAAATATAAGCTTGTACATTTATAACATTTTATTTTTCAGATCACACATTTATATATTTAAAGAAAAATTTTATCATTAAAAACTCTAACCTACCATTTTCATCTGTTCAGTAAATTTAAACATCAATTTACCTGGTATATACAAGTGAACCATACAAAAATTAACATAAATTTTTACTATTTTTTCTTAAATTCTTGAAATTTAATTATAAAAAAATTATTTATGTGTTCGTATTATACAAAAGTTGGGGGGCAAATATCGCCCCCGGCAATTTAATTACAGGGTTGTTTTCCCCCCTACATTTTAAGTATGAATATAATCATAATCATGTTGGTCTAGTCTATAGTAAAGATGTTTGTAGCTTTACAGTAGTCAAGTTTTCTATTATCTTTTTTAATTTTATATATATATATATTTTTAATTTTTGTCATTTTTTCTAATTTATGCGTGATATTAATTTTTTTAAGGAAAAAATTAAAAATTGCAACCCCTCATTCTTTGAGAATTTGAAGAAGAATTTTGAAAACTATAATAAAAATTGACACTATTTATATATATAGACACACACACACACATGGTTGAGATCACCGAGTGTCGTATTTTGTTTCTTTCAAATTTCGCCGTACTTGTGAGATTGTTGCAATCCTCAAATCTTCGGACGTTGATTTTAATTTTTCCATTTTCAGCTTCAATTTATTTTTGAAAAAAAATGAATGTAAGGATATTAAAAATAAAATAGAAGGAAACAGAACCAGATTTCATTGTATATATTATAGAAACAATTGGCCAATAATTAAGTATCGGCTATGAGAAATCAGAAAAAGGAAAACTCAAACACACACAACATCAGTGCCCTGCCAAGAAGACCCATATATATATATAGTTTTGTTTTTGAGATATATAGCCCAAATAAAAGATAGGTGATTGATTGATTGATTAGATATAGGTCCTGGAATCCAAGGCCATGATGGTGCTGAGATTCATGGGATACATATATTCAGTAGAACCAGTCATGAATTGTTGAACAATCAATCCATTTGCCCTTTCAGATGGATGATATGGATCCCAAAATGCATATACATCTCTATTTGGGCACAAGTTTGATGCCACAGTGCACAATCCTATGCCATTGTATGGTCCTTGCCCACAACATGCCATCTTTGATGTCGTAAATCCTGCACTCCCCAAAAACAAGTGCAAGTTTAAAAAATAATCTTATGTATGTGTATGTTTAAATGCAATTTGTCACTTTTTGAGTGTTAGGTCACTTAATTAATTGGCCCACTAATTGTCACATCTTTATTTGTCTTCTTAGCCACCACCACCAAAAGGGCTCCTATGTATCCCTATCAAATCTTATCCAATAACTATGCAAGCATACACTAAAAAAGAGAAGTGAGTTGAACATACCAAAAGCTTGAGGGTTACTGACAAAGTCATTTTGCATCAGTTTTGTATTAACAGCAACGAAGACATCGGAACCGTATTGGCTATTGAGATCCTTAATCATTTGAACAAGTTGTGGATTATACAAGCCGGCAGCTCTTTGAAGTTCAGCTGAGCACTCCCCATTGCTGCTCCGTTGAGCTAGCTCTGCCGGAACACAACCTAACGGTCCGGTTCCAGTCACCAATACCCTTCTTGCTCCGAGCTCATATAGCCTCTGCAATATACATTAATGATTTACCCACTTGAATTTTACAGGAAGAAATATAACTTGAAACAATGTAATATGTGCGGTGAGGTAGAATACATGATTTTAATTATAGTGGCAAAATTATACGCTAAAATAAGTGTACAAAGAATAAAATGATGATTTTACATATAAAACTCAATCATATTTTATTAGGGAAAAAACTTATTTTATTGAAAATGCGTTTTTCTGTGACTCTCGGATATATGAGGTCATTTGTCCATTTGATTATTCGGCGAATGTGTCTCAGTGGTTGCTCTCCTAACTAGTCCAACACGATTTTATATCGTAGGAAATCTCACCCACATGTGAGTGGTTGTTGGACATGCACAACTGAAATCTAGATGCTCGTGGGGCCATATTGATTTTTTTATAAATCATGTATGTCTTTACGTTTATGGTAACTTGAATCTAGAATCTTAAAGTCCAGATATAGATTCTAAGTCATCATAATGGTGAGACTTATAACTTACATATGGATTTTAAAGATACAAGGTTCAAATTCCATCAAAAACATATTTGCTCAACAACTACTCCCTCGTAGGTGAGGTTTCGGGATAACATTATGCGGGATCATACGTTTTCCTACACCCTCCCAAAATAGATAAATGACTTGAAGGGGATGGCAAAAACACACTTTCATTTATAAATGTCCATCGAGACCATAACTCCCTTTAGTCTCAGGGGAGCTCTCCCCTGCGTGCGGCTTAAAAAAAAGGCAACAAAACAACATTTGATTATGTGCATAATTAAGAACCCAAAAAAAAATGAATAAAAAATCTACCATTAAGAGTTTTTTGTATTCGGAGATGAGATACTTGACATAATCGGGTAGAGAAAATTGACGAGATCTTGCAGAGAAGGGAATCAAGTAATAGTTATTGACAAAATCATTGCCACCGACAGTGATGAGGACGAGAGCTCCATTAACAAGTTGCTTAGTCCAGTCCGGTCCAATTATAGCTGTAACTCGGTTCTGATATTCTTGGAAGTAATCCAATTGCCTGAACATTCTAATTACGCTTACCTGCACCAAATAATTAATGTACCAGTAAATAATTTTTAACAATTATTGACCAGTCACGTTCAAACTTCTCTTAATTTTAAAGTAAATTGCTTCTAATAGTGAAGTAAGTAGCTAAGCTCAATAGTGAGCTTGTGCTTCTAATAACGAAATAAACTATACTCTCAGAATTCTACATTAGTAGCGAAGTAATTCTAATAGCGAAGTAAACTCTACTCTTAAAATTCTACATCTACAGGTAAAAATCTCTCAATATTGGGAGTATAGACATAGAATTCTGAATTTGCTATAAATATTTATATTCAACATCTCAATAGATTTCATATATATATCTGTTACGGACATTCGCATATTATAAAATTTGGATACGACGTTTGGGAATATAATCTTCAGTGATTAGTATGTCATCGACATACAATATTAAAAACGCTACTGTACTCCCGACCATAAACAGTGGCATGTAAGTGTATATATGTTGGACTTACAAATTGAATTCCGGTGTCATTGAGGATTCCAATTCCAGCAGAAGCAAAATTGGCTCCAACAAGTAGTCTTTGTCCAGTGAGCTCTGGACTCAAATAAGGCAATGTGGACTCTGATCCAAGTTGCCGACCTGCATATACATTAACGTGTTAGCTAGTCCAGTTACTATTTAACAATATATAAAGAAAATTAAACATGCAAATTAACTTGGAGAAAGCAACTGAACTGATAAAATCAGGAATGTTTAGGCCATTGGAGAATCTGCCGGTGGGTCGACGGGTCGGATAATCAATACCGTAGGGCGGTGAATCAGCCCGGGCAGTGGTGGCCAAGTAATTGTTGTTGCCATTGTCAACAAGTGAATCACCAAACACAAAGAAAGCTCGAGCTGCCTCCGTAGCTTCAGGAGCTAAAGCTACCAATAATCCAATGACAAAACCTAAAATTTTCCATGCACCAAAACAAAATGGGGTTCCCATGATATTAATTATTTGAAAAGTAATATTCCTACAAAATATATGCCGAGTGTGTGATCTTTGGCTTGTGATGATCATACAAGAATAGAAGTGGCCCTTATATATAATTTCGATGAAGGTGTTCTCGTATAGGAGAGAGAATTAAAGAGCAGGGCCTACAAACAAAACCAATATTGTACAAGTAGATGAGTAAAAGAAGCAAGGCCATGAAAGATGTCACCACTGTGCTCTGCAATTATCTACTAGTAGGTACTTTCACGTTCTAATTAATGAATGAAAATATTAGATATTTGTAAAAATTTATAATCTATCTAAAAAAAATTCTTCTACACATCAACTGGAGTGTATGTTTTTTTTATCTTTTAGTTCCATCCTCATGTTATTAAAATAAAAGAGCCCTTATATTTTTTAGTGTGTTTTATCATGTATTATATTGAAATTTTTGTTTTTATACTTTTCAGTTTGGTGTTCAATTTATTAAAATAAAAGATATCTCATTAGAATGAGACTGTTTGTGATTAGTAGTTATTGAATTTTTATGTGTGTGTATATCTATATATTTTTATCTTAACCATAGACGTCCTCAAGAGGTGTGACTTGGTGGTGTAAGACTCAAGATCCGACCTTGAGGTTCTGGATTCGAATTCAGGGAGTGCGTTTCTTATAAGAGCTCGAGACAACTGGGGGATTTACGTACTCCGTTTAAGCCTGAAATATGTGATTTAACATCGGGGTTTTCAACGATTCCAAAAAAAAAAAAAAAAAAAAAAAAAAACTTAACCGTAAACTGCTACAAATACACGCATTACATAAGATTATTAAAAGTTAAACACAAAAAATACTACCTATGGATCCAAATTCATATATAAATATACATCCCCTAGCTCTAAAGCGCAGGGTAAAGTGCTAAAACAATTGGGGTACTAAATGCGCCAAGCAATGAAGAAATATCATTATGGTCGCCGGGCAAAAAATGTCATTAAGGGAATTGAAGTAACCCAAGTTTTGCATATGCTTAATGAAGCACAAAAGCCGTCGTCAAAGAATTACATAGCAAAATCCACCTGAGACTAAAACCGAAACATTTGAATCAATTGATGTTATTGGATTTGAAAATTCGAGGTTATCCTAAGTTTTGACCCTATGCGGAATAACACACAATAAGCAGGACAAGTCATGTTACTGTTACTATGGATTTGCAACAGGCAAATTAACAAGCAACCACAATAACAAATAAATAAAATATGCTGCAAATGTAAAAACAATAACAAAAATTAAAGCAGCAATTATAATCAAACCACACAAAATCAACACAAGTAATTTTGGTGACGAAGTGGAAAACTCGTTAGAGTAAAAAACCACTCCGGGTATATCGGCTACCAGCCCAATCCACTATATCGAGAAAAACTTACAGCGATGGTCAAGACCTAAGGTGGCAATTCCACCGACTCAAGTACCTCTATACTGCAAGAACTCAAGGCAACTCCTCAAGCCCGTGACCCACGGTTTTCTTCAGAACCTCTGAAGTCTCTGAGTAGATTGTATCACCTCTGAACGCCGGAACTCCGACTACCAAACTACTCCTCCTATAGAACTCTAAAGGATTAGGGATTTTGGGTTAGGTTGTGTTGAAGGTTTATCAAAGAATGGATTTCACCATTAACAAAGAAGACATGAGATTCAAAGAGTCTTCAAGGTGAAATCAAAGAGAGTTGAAAGCTTTGAGAGTATTTGGCTCAAGGGAAATATGCTTCAACTAATGAGAATGGCGGCTAAGGTTATATTTATAGGTAGGGTGAAAACCTAGGGTTTTGCAGGCCAAAAACGCGTTCAGATCGCAGTCGCGTTCGAACGCTTACTAGAACGCTACACGAACGCGCCCTTTCTGTGAAGACTCGTTCGAACGTCAATCGAACGCACAACGAACGTGAACTCTCTGGAATGATCTCGTTCGAACCCAACAAGAACGAGACTCGAACATTTGCTCTCTGGAATTCCCGTTCGAACCCAATAAAGAACGTGCCACTAACTCCACACGTTCGAACCCATTACGAAGCAGCACCAACGCCACTCGTTCGAACACTGCAACGAACGCACCACGAACGCATGTCTGATGCACAGCAGCCAAAACCCAGTCCAATTGCACAAAGATCTTCACGACATATTACAACTCAATTGAACTTATTTTGTCACGGACACATGCCAATAAAAATGGAACTCACAATCTCCCCCTTTGGCATTCCGTGACAAAATACTACCTAATACAAAGACTACGGTAATAGACCCAAAAAGCAAATAGTCAACTGTCAACCATCAAAACAGTGACTTATTACAAATGGACTCGATCTAACACCTAACAAAGTAGTCTTGAAAGTAATGCCACCGCCGCAGCAACATACCTGCTACCTGAAACATCCACAAACAACAATATACCGTGAAAAGCATTGGGATAATCAAGTAAAACATAAAGCAGGTAAAAATCTCATGCATGTACAAGTAGAAATCCTCTCCCCCTTAATCTTAACTCCCCTTAAAACGGAGATATCTAAAGGATATTCTACGGCTCTCTCCTATATATTAAGGCTCTCCCCCTTAATATATTACTCTCCCCCTTTTTGTCACGAAATGACAAAGGATAAAAGAAACAGGAAAAATAACAGGAGAACAGGAGAAAACACATGCAAGAGCATAAACAAACAGGAATTACTCTACCTCCCCCTCCTAACAGTACATACAGTTAGCAAAATCACATACGGGAAGTAAACCACAACTCAGAAAAGTGCACAGGAAAGAAAAAAATTGGTATGCAATAACATGAAGCACACACAGCACATACTGAGATAAATAAAAATCCTGTCAAAAACTGACTGAAACAGCATTTCAAGCTGATACAATGATACCCAGTCAGTATTCAGCTGTTTATGACATGAAACAATATGCATCATTTTAAAAGTGGCTAAATACAACACTTATGCATATGACATAAACACCAAAGCATATAAAGCACTTGCGTGGAAAAATAAAGTGCATAACAAATCAAGGCTTAAGACCTTATTTTATGAGCTGGACACAGCCAAAGAAATCCATCTCTAAACAAACCAAGTCCACAAAATAGGTGTTCAAACCCAGCACCACTAGGACCTGAAAATAAGCAACATTGGTTGCATGCTATATTATTTACCCCAGAAATATCATGAGCTCATATTTAACAACTCTTTCGAGTGAAGGGTTTTTGCCCTTATCTTTTGAATTTGGCCATTTTGGCTCTTTTGCACTTGAGTCTCATTTTTCTTTTTAAATATATTTCTTTTTACTTTTACAAGGGGATAGCAAGGTCATCTAGTCAAAGGTCACACTATTAGCAAACAAAGCATGAAAGAGATTAGATTGCCATTCCAAAAACTCATACATGCGACCAAGCCTTGACAAAATAAAAACGTGTATGTGAAAGTGCAAGCACAAGATATACCAAAGGTTTTTATCACACACACTCATGTATATAGAGCATCAAGAAAAAATAAAACATATCATACATGCATAATCATATATCCTACATACCAGGATCACATGCACATGCTATTCATGCTCTAACAAGCCATAAAAAAATTTTTGGTCTTTTTCAAAATTATAATTTTTTTTTTTCAGTTTTAAGGCACAAAAAAAAATAAAGACACAAACAGGCTTGTAAAACATCCAATGGTACGTGGAGTTGTATCCCGAGTGCAGATCATACTACCGTCCATTCGGAATCGGCTATGAAATTTATGTCCGGGTTTCCATCCTATATACCAAGGGACATATAACAAAAACAAGACACACACACACCATATGCTGTGAAAACAAAATAAACGTGCAAAAACATAAAACACACGCACACACACATGCAATGGGAAAATAAAAATGCATCTTTCAAGCAGAGTTACACCGAAGTGTACTCTCAAAATGTCCATCAGGACACGCAGAAGAAGATGGAAATTCATCTTGCTTCCTCACCCAAACCTTTCTAGGAGCCTCTTCCACATGAGAGTTCCCAGACAACAAAGCAAGTTTCTCACTCAAGAATTGAGCTTGTTTGGTTAGTGCAGAAACTTGAGAAGCTAGATTTGAAGAGTCAAATCTAGGTGACACCTTCTTAGGCCTCTTCTTTTGCTTGTGAAGCATGAAGCACTTAGGCCTAATGTGTCCCGCCTTGCCACAATGGTGGCACACAGGCACAAACCTCGGACGAGAGCGAGGTTTACCCACAACACCTCTAGATCGAGGTTGGGTCACAGGACGAGGAATAATGGAGGAATAACATGACTACACTCAACATGTTTCTTGCCTAAGTCATGTTTAGCTGCTACAGGCACAGCTTTGGAAGAAGAAGCCTTATCACAGTTAGGCTCAGAAATAATTCCTAACATACGGTCCACATTTTTATTCTCACTAGAAAATACAGACAATTGGGTTCTAGTATCTTCAAGTTCAGTTTCTAATATTTGGACCCTATTAATTAGACCTCTATTTCTCTCCTCCAGGTCATCTACCATCAAAAGGCTTTGCTCAAATTTGGCTTGAGCTTCATTCTTTTCTAGCTCAACAGCTTTCAGCCTTTTATTGACCTCTATGTTAGTCTTCTTAATAGCTAAACTCTCATTAAACAGTTCAACATAAGCTACCTGAAGACTTTCCTCATCTACAGACTCATCAAGAGAGACTTCAGAATCATCATCATTAACCACAATCTCTCTCTCACCAGTCACACTAGCAGTAAAGGCAATAAAATTTTTCTTGCCTTTAGGAGACTCATCAGAGAGTAACCACCTTCTGAATCACTAGGAGATGCTGCCATGGCTTTCTTGCCTTTAGCCCTAAGATATGTGGGACACTCAGATCTAACGTGCCCATATCCTTCACATTCATAGCATTGGGCACCACGGGATCTACTATCCCTATCCTCTCTAGACTCACTCCTGATATGCCTATTCTCTTTAGGCCTATCCTCCCTATCCCTATTACTGCTATGGCCACTCTTCTTAAGTTTAAGAAATTTCTTAAACTTCTTTGCAAACAAGGCCAAGTCACGATCCGTGATGGTATCACCATCACCAGACGTATCATGCACAACTTCCTTAGCGATTTTCATCGCAAACGTTTTTGGCTCTCTAAAACCAGGAAGCTTTTTCTCATAAACCTGCAGCTTTCCTACGAGTTCATCTAAATTAAGCTGATCGAGGTCATTGCTTTCCTCGATGGCGGTGATTTTGGGTAGGAACTTATCAGGTAGGGATCTCAGGATTTTCCTAACTATCCTATTCGTAGGTATAGTCTCACCTAGGTTAAAAAGAGTTAACGATATCGTTAATCTCAGCATAAAATTCATCAAAGGTCTCATCATCTTTCATTTTGGCGACCTCAAACCTAGTGGCTAAATCCTGGAGTCTATTATTTTTAACAGACAATGTGCCCTCATGCACAGTCTGCAGGATGTCCCAAGCATCCTTGGCTATCTCACACATTGAGATTCTCCTAAACTCAGCAGAACAGACAGCACCATGTATGGCATTAACAGCTTTGCTGTTCCTATTGCTAGCATCAAATTCGTCCTTGGTCCAGGTCAATTTGTCTTTAGGGGAAGTGACCCCATCAACAGTAACAACGGGAGGTTTCCACCCGTATTCAACAGTCATCCAGACCCTCTCATCTAAGGACTTAAGGAAAGCTCTCATGCGAACCTTCCAATGCAAATATTCCGTGCCATCAAAAAATGGCGGACAATTTAAGGGTTGACTACGCTCCATAGCTAATGGGTCAAGGATCGAGTTCAGGCTCTGATACCAATTGAAAATTCGAGGTTATCCTAAGTTTTGACCCTATGCGGAAAACACACAATAAGCAGGACAAGTCCTGTTACTGTTACTATGGATTGCAACAGGCAAATTAACAGGCAACCACAATAACAAATAAATAAAATATGCTGCAAATGTAAAAACAATAACAAAATTAAAGCAGCAATTATAATCAAACCACACAAAATCAACACAAGTAATTTTGGTGACGAAGTGGAAAACTCGTTCGAGTAAAAAACCACTCCGGGTATATCGGCTACCAGCCCAATCCACTATATCGAGAAAAACTTACAGCGATGGTCAAGACCTATGGTGGCAATTCCACCGACTCAAGTACCTCTATACTGCAAGAACTCAAGGCAACTCCTCAAGCCCGTGACCCACGGTTTTCTTCAGAACCTCTGAAGTCTCTGAGTAGATTGTATCACCTCTGAACGCCGGAACTCCGACTACCAAACTTCCTCCTATAGAACTCTAAAGGATTAGGGATTTTGGGTTAGGTTGTGTTGAAGGTTTATCAAAGAATGGATTTCACCATTAACAAAGAAGACATGAGATTCAAAGAGTCTTCAATGAAATCAAAGAGAGTTGAAAGCTTTGAGAGTATTTGGCTCAAGGGAAATATGCTTCAACTATGAGAATGGCGGCTAAGGGTTATATTTATAGGTAGGGTGAAAACCTAGGGTTTTGCAGGCCAAAAACGTTCATCAGATCGCAGTCGCGTTCGAACGCTTACTAGAACGCTACACGAACGCGCCCTTTTTGTGAAGACTCGTTCGAACGTCAATCGAACGCACAACGAACGTGAACTCTCTGGAATGATCTCGTTCGAACCCAACAAGAACGAGACTCGAACATTTGCTCTCTGGAATTCCCGTTCGAACCCAATAAAGAACGTGCCACTAACTCCACACGTTCGAATCCAATACGAACGCAGCACCAACGCCACTCGTTCGAACACTGCAACGAACGCACCACGAACGCATGTCTGATGCACAGCAGCCAAAACCCAGTCCAATTGCACAAAGATCTTCACGACATATTACAACTCAATTGAACTTATTTTGTCACGGACATATGCCAATAAAAATGGAACTCACAGGATTCAAAATAAGGGATTATTTTGGATGATAAAAATATGGAAGATTGATCATTTAATGTCATCCAACTTTCAGTTTCTTGGAACTGTCCCCGAAATATTGGGATCACATATTGCATTGTGTTGTACAAAAATTTATGTTGGGATTGATTTAACTCCGAATAATCCGGGCACATATAATACTTCTCCACAAACATGAATCCGAACTAATCTCTTTTCAGTTAAAACTGCCAAGCAGATAGGGACCATAAGATTCCAGACTTGTCGCGGAAGATATTATGAAAAGTTTAGCATAGTTTAGTACTGAATCCAAATTTTAAGATCAACTCAATGTTGAGCAGTACATAGTTTACTTTGGAAGTTTATATAATATTTTAAAATACACAACTTGGTAGCACATTTATTTTGGATACAAAATGTCATAGGTTTAAATAAAAATGATATACATACATCAACTTTTTCCGAAATTTTTATCAACTCTCTCACTCATGTAACTACAGTGAGTTACTGTAGCATATTGTAGCTACAGTGAGAGAGTTGATAAAATTTTCGGAAAAACATGTATGTATGTATATCATTTCTCTAGGTTTAAATTATGTCATTTCACTGGTTACCGCAATAGATCGCGGTGTTTTAGATTGATTTCTTTTAATACTCTTTCTGTCTCTATTTGATAGGCTGAGTTTTTATTTTTGATAGTAGTAAATTATAGTCCACTTGCCTTATTAAAAAGAAATTAAAATGAGTAGTTTACTAAAATGTCCTCATTTACTGTGCAAATGACATATTAGAATTACTAAAGAACTGAATGAAATAATAATGCTATTCATTCCCATTATTGTATGAGTTACTACTATACATACATCACTTTAATATGTCATCTTTATGATGATTAATGGTGGTGGTTATGCTTTAAGCTAAAAAACAGAAAAAGCTAAGAAAGCTTTACTTTAAGGGATGATTTTGAAAATTTATTAACTCTCTCCATAAATTCTCAGTCTCAAATTATATAGTATATACTACTAGAGACATATTAGATCCAAAGCCATTATAGATAATCATATGATCCAATCTGTTGCGACTTGGTCGCATAAATGGATTTTGATGACGTCAACAAGAAAGAAGACTTCGACGTGCAAACATGAAACAATAAAAAAAAGTGTCGAAACATATGGGGTGAAGAGCGAGAATGTGAAGATTTGCGGCAAAACGAAGATATATTTGCGAAGTCTTAGCTCATGATTTAAAATTGTAATGTGAATTGTAATATTCAAGTGCCTAAGCTCATATGGATCATGCACATTCACTTAGATGCATTAGGATCATGACAAAATGCCTTAAAACCTTCATTACTCTGCATTTTGGTCTGAGACCGGCATACCGGTGAGATGCTCTGTTATGTATGCTCACTGGAACCGGCATGGACCTTACCGGTCACCATACCGGTGAGCCCAACGGCCAGTTCCCTTACTGGAACCGGCAAGCCCTAAACCGGTCTTCATACCGGTGACCTTTCCGGTCTAGCTCTTCATTGTGCAATCTTACTGGAACCGACATGGACCATACCGGTCCTCATACCGGTTTCCATACCGGTCTAACGTATACTTGCCCAACGGTAATATAGCCGTTAGTATCCGTTGGAAACCCAGACCGGCATACCGATCTCCATACCGGTTTCTAAACCGGTCTTGCTGTATGTTGGGGAATGCTTTGTATTTTATTATAAATATGACCCCAACTCATTTGTGCTTGGTTAGAGACTTAGAAAATCTTCATACATATTCTACCAAAGCAAATACAAGAGTGTCTTAAACCTTCATATACTTAAACACTCATACAAGCTCACACACACTACATCTTCATATTCATTAGTAGTGAGCTTAGAACATTTGGATAACCAACTCACACAATCTTCTTCATCATTGTGAGTATCCAAATGTGTTTTACACATTCTTAAACAAAAAACACTTGTGGTTGTGAAATCTCATTAGTTTGGGTAGTTGTAAAGGTTTGTGAGTGAGCCTACGAAAAAAACTCGAATTGTAACAGGTTTGGAGTGCACCTTTACGGAAAACTCTTGGTTGCGGCCTTGCGGGTGAACCACATAAACTCGATTTTAGTGGAAATCTTCAAGCGAGGCTTGGGGGAGTGGACATAGACGTTTGGCTGAACCACTATAAATCGCGGTATCGTATTTCTCTATCCCTTAACTTTTACTTATTTTCAAGTTTATTTACATTTATATTATTGGATAGAAAACTTGCATATATGTTATTATTTACAATAGAGAAAATTAACCTAAGAGCCTATTTGGTAATAAGAGCTTAAAATCGGCAAAGATTTTATAATTCCGCATTTATAGCAATAACCCAATTCACCCCCTATTGGGTATAGAAATTGCTTGTCGCTATTGCTTGTAGGGAATTTCACAATCGTCTTAATATAAATTATTAAGGAATAGTCATACCAATATCAAGCTGAAATCATCATATCAGTGGCATCGCTGAGTTTTGGGGACCGTAACTGAGTTCTTAAAGTGTGTCCACTATAAGAAAATAGACCTTTAACGTTTAAACATGTAGCGTCGAAACTCTTTTTCGACGCTAATAAACTCTTTAGCATCGGAAATTTTTATTCGACGCTAACAATATAGGTATTTAGCGTCGAGAACTACTTCGACGCAGATAACGATCTTTTAGCGCGAAATGTAGAACTTTAGCGTCGAACAACTCTTTCAACGCTAAAGGTTCAACCATTTAGCGTCGAAATTTAATTTATACACTAAATGTCAAAAATTAAATATAATTTTCAAAAGCGGAAGTTTTTTTTTTAAATATTAAAATTTTTAGCGACGAATTAGTTTTTCATTGTAAAAAGCCATAAAAGTAATTAATGCCTTCTAAAATAATTTATGCCTACTAAATCATAGACTTTTAACATCGAATCTGAAATTCGATGTTAAAGGGTAAATTTAAAATTTTGAATTTCCCGCATTCTAAAATTCGAATTTATCGCCTTCTAAAATTAGAATTTAATTTTTGACATTTAGTAACGAATTTCCGACGTTAAAAGTAAAAAATTTCGACGCTAATGATAAAAAAATTCAACAGAAATAATCCCCGCTATTTGAGGACCTTTAGCTATGAAATATACTTTCATCGTTAAATGTTATTTTTTTTTCTATAAATATTCATTTACTCTTTCATTTCTCATATTCTCACTTTCTTCATCTCATACTATTCTTTCCTCTCTTATTCTTTTCCCTTGAGGGTTTTGTTTCATTTTTTTAATTTTATGTTAACATCCAATGTTTTTATTTTGTTTGTAAGAGAATATATGAAGATGAAGAAATGGTGAAAATAAAAAACAAATAAAAGTGAAGATGAAGAATATGGAAGTGAAGAAGAAGAAAACATAGAAAATATATAGAAAATTGTAGTAATCATTTTGTTAACTATTTTATGTTTGTTTGTTGTGATAAATTTTGTAATTTTATTTTTATATCAATAAAAATATCCTTGTTATAATTTTTTTATAACAAATTTGTGATGATGTTCTTATGTTTTCTAAAAATTTAATTACTTTTGTAATGAAATTTAGTTTGAAATTAATGTGTAATGTTAAATTTGTTATAATTAGTTTTAACTTTTTATTATTTTTATTATTTTCACATTTAGCATCGAAATATTTCGTCGCTAAAAGTATTCTCTGTCGAAATAAAATTTTGATGCAAAAGCTTGGTGGAGGAAGATATTTAGCGTCAAAAATCGATTTCGACGATAAAAGTATTTAGCGAAAAAATATTTCGTCGCTGAAGATATATTTTTAGTTTCGAAATCGATTTTTGACGCTAAATACCTTACTCGATCAAGTTTTCGTGTCAAAATTTTACTTCGACGCATAAGACCTTTAGCGACGAAATGTTGACTTTTAACGATATAATTTTTCGACGCTAAAAGTCAATAATATTGTAGTACCCTATCGATAATGGATAATAAAAAAAATATAAAAACCATATTATTTTAGACTTGAAGACCCTAATTTTGAGCCAAACCGCCTGTATGGATTGTATCCATGACCAACCCTGCATCATATACACCAAGAAGAAGATTTTTTATAGTCTCCCTTTTTCCATTAACAAGACGCTTTCACTAATCAGAAAAGCAAGCCGTGCATTAAGTGGTGTCATGTGATCATTTTGACATTTAACCTAAAGTAATTTCGAAAATTTTTGGTATTAAATGTTCGGAGTATGGGTAGTTCAATGACCGACATTATGTGGCTGTTGAGTTCACCCTTTCTTAGAAGCCTAACATGGGGAAGGAAAATAAAATTTTCCCGGAAAACTTTTGGACCACTGAAATGAAGTGAAGTACAGAAAATTATGAGCTGTATTGATGCTGAATATGACCTAACTCTGATATATGAAAAAAAAATGGCTCAACTAACAACTACTTTCACCAGGATTATTCAAATAGATTCAACTTTAATTTTCAACCTGCTTTTTAGGCTATTTAATTGCTATAAAAAGCAAGGACATGAAATTCATGTCTATATCAAGTAGTTGAATTGACTGTGCGACCGCAATATAATTTCTGTCATGTGATGAGTAAAACAAAGTTAATTATGAGCCATTTACAACCAAAAAGGAGTGTTACTAATGGATCACCAAGAATGTGGTTCTTTACAATTGAAAATTCATTTTCATTTTTTTTAATCGTTGAAAATTCCGTCGCCAAATCATCAATTCCGGATTTAAGTTCTGAATTCAAACTCAAGATTTTAAATTCAGATCCTCAACCCTACACCATTAAGCCACTCTCCTCATGACATCCATTTCTCCAATGACTATATAGATAGAGGCTTTAGGTCTAATTTTTCAAATAAAAATTTCCTAAGTAGAGTTTTTACAAAAATAATAAATAAAATAAATAAATAATATTTGTATGACTGTTAATGCAAACTTTTATTAAAAGTTATAAAGTTATTTTAATGGATAATTTTTTAAGGTTATGTTATGAAATGAATGAAATAAGATTGTAAGAAAAATATACTCGAGATAATTTAACTATTATGAGATGACATCATCGCCGAGCTTTTCAGCCCTAGGTTTTGCAATCTCTGGTTGGTTGTAGCTTTTCTGATTTTCTACTTGATTTGGAAAGCTCGTAATAAACTTCGGTTCCTGGACACTTTTTTTACCATTGCCTTCATTCAACAAGAAGGAATCTTCTCACACTCGTCTCTTTGCTAATTTGATTCCGGGTTATGTTTCTTATAGGCATCATAGGGATGCTTTAACTCACCTGGGTGTTGTTACTGCTTTTTATGTTTGAGTCGATGTTTGCTTTGGTTATTTTTTATTTCGCTTATGATAAAGGGTGGTTTAATTTGTGGGGGAAATGCTAACGAGAGCAGTTGTTAAGAATCCATTTAAGGAAAGTTTTGATGGGAAAAAGAAAAAAAATCATTAATGATTTGACAGTTTTTTGCATTCCCCATAAAAATAATATCAACACTTTCCTTAAATGAATTCTTAACGAGTGCCATAGCATAACCCTAATTTGTGGTTAGAGAGTGATTCCCTTTTGGTGGTTCAGTTTTTGCTTAATCGTAATCTGTAGTCCCCTTGATAAATTATAAATCATTGGCTAATTAATTGTAGATGTAAACTTTTCAATATGATTTTTCGAGTGTCCCACAGCTTCAGAGAATGTAATTCAACGACAGACACTTTTGGCAACATTTGCACTGTTCGATCTTGTCTTGGTGGTATAATCCACCTCAGGGTCGGTCCTAAAATTTTCGAGGCCTAATGTATATTTTATATTCCATGGTCCTTAATCATAATATATTATTATAATATTAAAATTTTAGGATCCTTATTCATTAGTTATTTAAGAGTTATAATAAAAAAATTACGGGGGCTATAGGCAGACGCCTCACCTGCCTTAGCCAAGGGCCGGCTCTGATCCGCCTCGTGAGATTTGAAACATGGTTTAGCAAGATGCTAATGGATTTCCTAAATTTTGATTTTGCTAAGAGGTTCGTCAGTGCCTGGAGAAACCTTCTTCTGTTGGCTTATTTTCATTAGAGTGGATAAATGGATTGGATTTTAAAAATTCACCCAACAATTTAAGTGATATTTATTAATATTTTTCAAAATTTTAGAAAATCACAATTTCTTAAATTTTGAATTGATGTTGTTATAGAATTCATTTTTACTAATAAAAATCAATAAGTTGTGTGTCATCATTATAAATAGCCATGTATGAAATATTTACTTTATTGTTTCATTACACTACAAGAATTAGACCCTTTAGCGTCGAATTATTTCGACGCCATAAGTGACGTTTTCGACGCAAAAGACATTTAGCGTCGAAAAAATTAGACGCAAAAAATGGACGATAAAATGTCGACGAAAATCACTTTTAGCGTCGAAATAATTAAATGCGACGCTAAAAAATAGTTTTCTGCGTCCAATTTGTTTCGACGCTAAAGTAAATTGTTCGACGCTATATTGTATATTTGGCGACGAAATATATCGACGAAAAAATTCAAACGTTTAGCGTCGACAAGTGTCGACGCTAAAGTATATTAAAAAAGTATTATATGTAAGCTTACAGCGACCATTTTTGTTACTATTAGCGTCGAAATATTTCGACGCTAAATTATTTACTTTTAGCGTCGAAACGTGTCGACGCTAACTTATATTAAAAAATAATTATATGTACGCTTACAGCAGCCATTTGTTATACTATTAGCGTCGAAATATTCGACGCTAAAAGTAAATAATTTATTTTTTAAAAAATTAGTAATTTACTTATTTTTTGGTCTAAAATATTTAATTTAGTTGAAAAAAAATGTAATTAATGACGAAATATTATATTGAAATTTGTTTTAGAAAAAAGAAATATTATATTAAATCATTTGTTCAAAATGTTTATACAAAACCAAATATAAAATTAATTGCTACTGTGATGGGGGGACGCTCGAGCCCGATGCACCATGACTCATTGAGGCCTCGAACATCTGACGGAAAGCCAGCAGTTGCTGTTCCAACTGCTCCATCTTCTTCTCGTGGTCCACCATCTTCTTCTCGTGGTCCACCGTGACCTGTTGTAGCTTCTTCTTAGTCTGTTGCAGCTCGTCTCGGGTGCTGGCTAGGTCGTCTTTGGTGGTGACTAACTCGTCTCGAAGAGAGACATTGTCCGAATTACCACTATTGCGTGTAGATGACGTTGGCTTCTTACGAGTGCCAAGACCAACATTGTAAGCTGTCTGATTCTTGAAAACCAATTGCGACAGCTGCTCATCTGGTATGGGGTCGGTCCCTGTCTCCTGAGTTTGATGTTGGAGTTCCATCATTTCGTTCTGTTTCAAAAAATAAGTTAATATTAGAATTTGAGAAAAAAAATTAACATATATAATATTAATTATTTTATTTTAAAAACTGAAACTTACATAGCAGCGTTCAGCTTCTTCATTTATCCATTTATTCTTGTCATTGTAATGCGTCACACGGAAAAAATCTGGAAATGATTGCACCTCACCTGTGCTACTCTGTTATAAACATAAAATAAATTCAATATTATTCCAGATAGTAAAAACAATTAACTGTTAAATTTTACGTTAGGATATATTTACCTCAGAATGTTCGGCACGATGTTGGATAAATGGCTTCGAACCTCCACGGTGGTTAAAACGCAAGTGACTTCGATTTTCCGCATTTGCGTGACATTTATCCTGTATTCACGAACACTGTAAGTACCGAAAACAAAGACAATTATAAATTTCCGTTTATTTCAAAATTTACCTCGTGTTTTTTGCTCGACCAAAGCTCACATAAGAATGTCCAGTCTTGTTCCTCTATAAAATCAGGTTTGTGTTGTGGAGCATTTGAAGGTCCATGTTCGTCGAATATTGGTTTCAGGACTTTTGTTCTATAATCTTTATAACTTTTCCCCATGTGGTAGTCAATATATTGTTGGACATTCACTTGGGTCAGATCGAAGTCGAACCATTCCTACATGAAAATTCGAGTAAAAATAAGTATAAAATAAAAATGTTAAATAACAAACAATATCGAAAACTTACAAGTAGCGAAGGGAATAGCTGGTTCAGTTTCGTCTCCCACGGTATCTTTCTCCAAGATACGTAGTTTTGGGGAGCTTCATATCGAGCTGTAGCTCCTATGGCTGTATTAAACGCTGAATTATGTTGTCCGACTTGAGTTTGTCCATCATCTGATATCTCTATCCGGATACGCCCGTGAGCCTTAACGTACTTAGCCAACCCCAGGCCACGGGTGCGTCCTCGACCCTTCACTGTACTTGACTCACCTGTGCTAGCAGAGAAATCACCAGGGCCAGTTGCCCTTGCTGATGTAGATGGAGTCGCGGTAGCCCGTTTGCGATTGCCCGGTGCCATCTGCAAAAACCCGTCGCATTAGCGTCATCAAATTCCAAAGTTCTTATACATATACATACATATCCATACAAGTCAATACAACTTAACAAAAGCGCTTATAACATCGAATGCTCACTTTCGTTTTCAAATTCATTCATTCATTTCACATATGCATTCATTATTCACATCACCAATACATCACAAGCCACACAAAGCGAGTCAATCATATGTCCATAAGCTAAGTCCTCATTAACACTGTTCCCTTGCGGCATATCCTCCGCAATCATAAACCAATTTCTGAGCATTACTAACACGCGAAAAACCACATAATTGATCTATCAAACAGTTATAATAACCAAAGAGGGCACAAATTCAAACTTAACATTATATAAACGGCCGATTTTGATCAAACAGTTATAAAACATGATGATGACGATTTTGATTTGGCAAGGCAAGAACAACAGCAAATTGCTGCTGTTCTGGGCAAGAACAGCAGCATTTGGTGCTGTTCGTCTTCAAAATCATCATCATCTATCATCATCATCATCATCATCATCATCATCATCATCATCATCAATTTCATCAAAAAATAATTCATCAAATTCATCAATAATATCATCAATCTCATCCTCAAATTCATCAAATTCATCCTCATAAACAATTTTAAATCAACAAAGGAGACTTACCTGTTGATTTCCTTCGTTCGTCACTGTTGGAGATTCGAACAAAATGTTATGAATGAGTTTTTTGCTTCTGAGCCGAGGAAGAAGAGAAGCACTGGTTTTAGGGATTTAAAGGACATTTAGCGTCGAAATAATTGACTTTTAGCGTCGATTACTTCGACGCTAATTGTAAGGCGGTTAATGAAAAATTAGGGTTTTTTCCGGGAAATTTAATTTTTATTTAGCGTCGAAATATAACATTCGACGCTAAAAGTAAAGACATATAGCGTCGAAATACAATTGGCGACGCTAAATGTAAGACATCTAGCGTCGAAATACAACAGTCGACGCCAAATGTCTCACATTTACCGTCGAGTAAATTAAAATTAGCGTCGATTAATAATCGACGCTATATATCTTACATTTAGCGTCGACTATAGTATTTCGATGCTAAATAAAAATTAAATTTCCCGGAAAAAAAAACCCTAATTTTTCAATAACCCGCTTAACAATTAGCGTCGACTACTGCGACGCTAAAAGTCAATTATTTCGACGCTAAATGTCCTTTACATCCCTAAGACCAGTGCTTCTCTTCTTCCTCGGCTCAGCAACAAAAACTCATTCATATCATAGTTATACTATTAATCATTACGTTAATATTTCAACCATATCTAAAGAGTAATTAAAATCAACAACCATACATTAATCCATAAAATTATTCATCCATCACAAAATACTGTAACTTCATAATTAATCACTATTATCGTCGGTATTTGAGGATTCGTGACTGGAATCGAAGTCATCTTCAGTGTCAAATTGTTCTTCACTTGCTACTTCAACGCTCACTTCAGAATGAGGAATTAGCTCAACGTCTGTACTAGATCGAGTTAATGTTATATTTTCAGGAACGTTGACAGTGTTGGGGTTGGTGCTCAGAGCGCCAATCCGGGCCGTATTTATGTCTGATTCATGAATACGAACATCCCCTTATTCCATAATATTACTTATTTATGGTTGCACCTCTTGTTCTTATATACGTATTCGATCTGATTACGATTAGATTGAAACTAAATGTGGTTTAGTGATATGTATATATTAGACAAAGGCCCGATAATATATAATGCAGTACACAGTTACAAAGTTAGTTTGTAATTGACATTGGGAAGTGTCACTACTATATGTATATTATCAAACATAGTTCCTGGTCAAGATTTGCTAACACGGGTCGGTTAGTCAAATCCGATGAGACCAGTACATGTCGTATATCGTGACTTGGTCCGATGGTTTATCCCAATGAACCATGAGTCTATGGAGACTCATATAGACGTGTAGGTGTTTATAGTGGATAAACACTGAACGGCTCACCGAAGATTCTTAATGGATGGTACGCCAACGTCAATAAGAATCTTCTCGGGTTGAGTAGCATAGTGGTCCTTCGACTTGAGATACCACTGTGGATGTATGAGACATCCTCCACACTTAGATGGCAGTCACGTCACCGATCTATTTAGATCAGACATCCGCCTGTTCGTTGGGTGTGGATCGATCCTCAGGATATCCTGTGTGTGTCAAGATAGGATCCGTCAGTTCTGTGTACAGAGCATAGGTAGTCCATATATTATTAGCAGTCTGTTAAATCTGTGGCCACAGTATACATCAGAAGTAAGTTCCGAGAGTGTTATTTAGAGATTGCTAATAGATACGTCGACGAGATAATACCTATAGAGATTTGACGTTTACATCTATATCTCTGGGATTATCTGGATACCTGTGACGGAGGGATTATACGTATGCAATGACCTCGACCTGTATGATTCAGCTAGTTTATCCGTGATCGTCATAATCTACGGGTGGATAGATTATGTACATGAAATTGGATTTCATGACGGATATACCTGAATCTAGAGAGTCTCAATAATGAAACATACTCGTAGAGCACTAGAGCAACATTTATGAATAATGATGATTATTTATAAATCGTTTAATCGTTAAACGAAAAATACATGCGAACCGGCCGAAACGTTATTTCCTAATTAATGTGTATTTGTATTTAATATATGATATTATTAAATACACATTAATAAATAGTCAAATAAAGGTATTTGACATATATCATCAATATATGTATTTGAGATATTTAAAGTAAATATAATACATATATTTGATATATTTGTATTTAATTAATTATTTAATTATTTAATTGTTAAATGATTAATATAATTAAAATATAAATATATCACCAAATGATAAAGTTAGGAAATGATTATAAGTTGCAATTGTTGACTTATACATTAAAGGAAAAGGTTGTCAAATTGATTTTGACTTCTTAAGATATTTGTTCAAAATTGTTTGAAAATGAAAATATCTTTTTCCTTTATTTTTCATTAATTTCGGCCATAACACTTAAATATAAGAGTTATATTCTTCTTAGTTGCATTTGTTGACTTAATATAAATATCTATAAAGTGTTATTAAGATATTTTATCAAGTTGATTAAATGTAAAGTGAAATGAAATTGAAATTACAAAACTTGTATTTCCTTTAGTGAATTTCGGCCAAGGCCATTTTGATACAAGTATATATTGTTTTTCATTTCATTTCATTCTTAACCTAATACACTTTAAAGAAAAACTCCATTAATGGAAGCAAAGGAAGCTTGTGAGAAAGAAAGAAGAAATCAAAGAAAGCTTGGATTTTAGTGAGTTTTTCCAACTTGCTATTAGAAAGGAAAATGTTCCTTAGGATCTAGGCTTTAACATATGATGTTCTTAGGTTATTTCTTTCTTTATTCCTTGTGTTTTTGTTGATGGAAGTTTTGATGGAAGTGTTGTGCATGTATGATGAAGGAAGGTTGTGACTATTGTAGTTATAAGCTTTCTTTCAAGGTTTTGGAAACCATGTTGCTAATCTAGAGTTGTTGACCCACTCTTAGATGACCTAGATTTGATCTTGAGTTGTTTCATTGTGTTGAGACTTTGATTGGATGGAAGAAACATGATTGAAGTAGTTGATTTAACCAATTTGGTCTAATTTGTCCAATTTGAAGAAATTAAAAAATTAGGGTTCATGACCAATTCCAAATTTGGGGGTTTTCATATATGTTGAGCATTTGGGTGTGTATATGATGCATGCAAAGTTTCATGTTGATTGGATTTCATTTGGATGAGTTTTGAAGCATGAAATGATCAAATGGTCAATTTGGGCACCAAATGGTGCATTCGGCCTTAGGGTCAAAAATTGGGGATTTTGGTTGCTTTGGTGTTTTGATGTTTTGAACATGCTAAGTTCATCTTAGAAACGATTTAGAATCATTCAAAATTGATTGGATCAATTTCGGACTAAAATGGACAAAATACCATATAAGGGTAATTTGGTAATTTCACTTGAATATGATTCATTTGAAATTTTGTTTCATAATTTGATTATTGGGCAATTAAATAAACATGTTTATTTAATTAATCCAAGAAAAAGTTTTGAAATCGGAAAATACGATTTTCCACCGCTTCCGCTGCGTTACCAGATTCACCCCCTAAAACCCCTACAAAATGGTATCAGAGCGAGTCTGATTCTAGGCCTCCATAAATGATTAGCTTGTTTATTCAATGTTTAATCATGTTTTCTTGACTTTATACATGCTTGGTATAATCTAATTTGATTAGATTTAGGGTGTATGACACTTAATGTAATATCCCCGCTTAAAAGGTTTTAAAGTAACTAGTATTTGGAATACTTGTTTCTTGGTCCGTCTTGTCAATACGGTTTATAAATATCTTTTCGTTGACTACATCCGAGACCGTGCCTCTGCTGTGAGGGGGTTGTAGCTGATAGAAATTTATTTATGCCGAATGTATATTAGATACTGGATAAATTCAAGCGAAAACGGAATCCTGAACGTGCCCTAGCTGTCAGGGTTACGCAAGTAACTTGAGTTTATCATTGACAAGTTTAACCTTGGTACGTCTCCTTGTGGGCCTGCCTTCGCAGCGACAACGAGAAACGGCCAGGACCGGAACCTTGGAGTCACCAGTGAGTGATTGACAATTAGTTGTCTACCTGTGAATATACGTCGGCGAGACCGTGCCTCTGCTGTGAGTCGAAATATATTCATGGGGTCCTCTTCCCATTATGGAATTCGATTTAATTATTGAATTCTCGTCTTTCCGTTGGGGATTACGGCATTACGTAAAAATAATGGGAGGCACTGCTAAGTTTAAAATATTTCATAACTTAGGCAGTGTATGTTGTTATGGAAATTGCTGCTTGTTTGTTTCCTTATTCTATTGTTTATATAGAATTAAACTTTTATTTACTGCACACATATTTTGATATGTTATCTGACTTGACTCTTGGTTGCAGTTATTCTAGAATAGGTTCTAGATACTACTAGACTAGGATATTATTAGATTGGTCTAAACCATCGGGAACTATTGTTCCGATTTTCTTCAAAAATAAAAGATGGTTAGTGACTTAGTTTCTAAGTCATGATAGATAATCTAGATAGATATCCCCTTTAGGATATAATACTTTAGAGACAATAGTTTCTTAGCAGTAAGAATTGACTTGAATTAGTTCATGTCTCGAGATTCTTGACTGGCATTTAGAAAGCCCTATTAGGTATTTGTTATCTAATAATGACGTTTCTAAGCTTTAATTACCTTTAGAGGTAATGTGTCTGACACAATTTGCTAATCAGTTATTTACAATTGTTGTGAATAGTTGAATGCAAATAGTAAAGCTAAAGAAATGAGATGCGTATATTTGTGTATAGAAAATATCGATTTTCATAATACTACAACTATAGGTATTGGATACCATATCTCCCGTCTAGTTATTTGAAATATTGGTTAACGATTGTTTTGATATTTGATATCGGAACTTGCGACTATTGGATAGTCACCCGTTCTTTATAAATAATTGTTACATATTTTTATAATAACCAGTAGTGTCATTGACGTAGAGATAAACATTAAGAAAAATTATTCAGTAAAGTAAATAATTTAGAACGGTGCTTTATGAATTTAATCACTTAAGTATTGGATGCTCAATCCGTATGGTAAAGGATGGTTTGATACTAGATCACACCACACATCCTTATCCATTTAATGAATATTGTATTCAGGAAAGTGATTAAGATCTCGTTTAACCAATGATTGTCATTGGACCACCAAATTTATTTAACTGATACATTGGATGTATGTAGTTTTATAAATAATAATTGCTTAAGGTAGTTTTCTTATTTCGTAACTTAGTTGATGAATTGTCATAACTTAGTTACGTGTTTCTGAAGGAACACATATTGAAAGTCTTGAAAGTATCAAGTACTTTCAATCCGTTCTGATGAAACGTAGATTGAACATTTTTGACTTGTTCAAATATATTCAATCTAAAGGTTTTAGAGAATTCTATCCTCAAAATTCATAACATATCTTTGAACTGTTCAAAGATTTTTGATATGATCAAACGTATGAATTTAAAGCAATTAGTTCTAAGGTTATTTAGTGAATATGATTCATATTCAATATTGTTCTTCCACGAATCCATCTTGATGGAATTGAGTAGTGGGAGCAATTGAATCTTATATGATTTGATTCATTTGATATTGAATGTTACCGAATTAGTTTCAATACTCTGGGGTTATACTCCAGTAACATTAATTCATCTCTTTAATTAATGTTCCATTATTTTCTATAGTTGCATATATGATATGTATAGGTAGAAAATTTGAATCTTGAAAAGTTTGAGATTTCAATCTTTCTTTTATATAATAGTTATATAATGGAAATTACTTACACCTCGGAGGTATAAGTAAAAGTTTGTCGTTTATTCTGTTTAATAGAATATTGTATTCTATTTAATAGAATATCTTTCCTACGATTCTAAGTAATAAAAATCGTTTTATTACTTGGTGTGTAACATCAGATGTTAACTATTGTAGAAAAGACTTGACTTATTGAAGTCAAATGTGAGAATGATAAATTATAAATGGAACTATGTAATTAATAAGATGAAACAACCCTTATACATCTTCCGTGCAAGTCCAATAGGATAACAGAATCATTCACGAGTATTTGATACTTAATGGTTCCGTTGTTTTCTTATTGAAGAAAAATTATCCTATGACTTTTAATGGAAGCGATATTTGATATCGATTCTGGAAGTTCACCATTGAAATTTGAACCATAGATCTAAGATTGTTCATAGCTTACTACGATCAAGTTTTGAACTTGATTAAGCTTTCATTATGAATTAGTTCATGATCTGTGCTAATTGTTTGCGCAGCGAAAGCATTGTGAGCTTATTAAAGGTTTGACCTTTACAGTATGACAGTGAGAAAAGTTATACTCAGTAATCTACTGTAGATTCTGAGAAAACTTATCTCTAGTCACACTTAATGAACAATTAAAGATATATTGGTTAATGTTGATAATAAACTGTATATTTTAGCTAAAGAATGCAAAGTGGCGTTTTTGGATGACTTATTCGAATAAGAGATCATTTGTGATTTCCTTGTTTGAAGAGTTCATTCTGGAATGGCCCTAGAGTTTGTGTTCTGCTGAAATCGCAGTTTAGTGTGCTAGCTTATAGAGCCTATTGTAGACTCGGATAAGTCTTCCAGAAATATGTGTTCTCTATTTTTGATATCGTCAGATTGTCTGATCTTGTCAAAGTATATAGAATACATATGGGATAAAAGGGTTAGTGGGAGCGTACAAATTACTTTCTATTGTTATATATCCTAACAAACATTATCATTATTATAGTAATAATGAGATGTTTGTTAGGTAAAAGGTTTACCTAAGTCTTCTTTGCTCCGTGAAAACAGTGGGAGTAGTCTATGTTATATACGATATAAAGTTTTATATAAGATATAAAACCAAGAGACTTGTGAGATACTCCTATTATTCATACATTAGATATGATCTAATAAAG
Organism: Zanthoxylum bungeanum; assembly: GCA_019454045.1. Lineage (NCBI taxonomy): Eukaryota > Viridiplantae > Streptophyta > Magnoliopsida > Sapindales > Rutaceae > Zanthoxylum > Zanthoxylum bungeanum. Next base: position 83,305 of record SKCR01047281.1, read on the forward strand.
GACATAACTAAGCTATCTGTATGACAGTTAGTATAACTGTTGGACTGTTATTGTGTGTCTTATATAAAATATTCATTTTTCGTAAAGGATGATTCCTTTTTCGAAAGAGATATTGATTAGAATGTCTAATCAATTTTATGTATCATTTGATGATGACATAATAAATACTTTATAATGTGCGATTATAGATGTCGATTTAATCGTAATTGTTACGAGTTATTTTGACATCCTAAAGACCATATGATGGATCTTGAAACACGTTCTTTGTGATCTTTGAGATATTAAGAACGAGTTTCTAATTCATGGAGAATATAGTCTGCAACCATTAGGGTCATATTAGTTTGAGACTAATTATGACGTTAGACAGTCTACGTCATAAAGAGTCAGAAAAGATGCAGTGGGAGTGTCACGAAGGATTCTACTATTTAGTGGAATCAAATGCAACTTTTGAAGTATTGACTTATGAAGTTGCATAGTGACCTTTTTAAATTAGAAGTTTTTTGAATTTTTATTGTGCTTGCGGTTGTCTTCATAGTATTTTGGATTTGATCCTTAAATGCTTGGACAAATCAGTAGCTGTAGCACAATACTGAAGTAGCATCAGAGTAATATTAATGTATAATCTAGATTCTATAAAATATGAATGATGCTGACTATGGGAAACGATAGAGTTTGTTTGACAAACTCAATATGTCATAGCGGACTTGTTTTTGGTTGCCTACCTCTTAAGTACTGGGTGAGCTTTTGAGGACCATGTGCATACGATGCACATTGAGACGTGTATATGATACCGTGGATTGGCACTAGAGCAAGTGGGAGAAATTGTTGGGGTTGGTGCTCAGAGCGCCAATCCGGGCCGTATTTATGTCTGATTCATGAATACGAACATCCCATTATTCCATAATATTACTTATTTATGGTTGCACCTCTTGTTCTTATATACGTATTCGATCTGATTACGATTAGATTGAAACTAAATATGGTTTAGTGATATGTATATATTAGACAAAGGCCCGATAATATATAATGCAGTACACAGTTACAAAGTTAGTTTGTAATTGACATTGGGAAGTGTCACTGCTATATTATATTATCAAACATAGTTCCTGGTCAAGATTTGCTAACACGGGTCGGTTAGTCAAATCCGTATGAGACGTACATCTAGTCGTATATCTTGACTGGTCCGATGGTTTATCCCAATGAACCATGAGTCTATGGAGACTCGTATAGACGTGTAGGTGTTTATAGTGGATAAACACTGAACGGCTCACCGAAGATTCTTAATGGATGGTACGCCAACGTCAATAAGAATCTTCTCGGGTTGAGTAGCATAGTGGTCCTTCGACTTGAGATACCACTGTGGATGTATGAGACATCCTCCACACTTAGATGGCAGTCACGTCACCGATCTATTTAGATCAGACCTCCGCCTGTTCGTTGGGTGTGGATCGATCCTCAGGATATCCTGTGTGTGTCAAGATAGGATCCGTCAGTTCTGTGTACAGAGCATAGGTAGTCCATATATTATTAGCAGTCTGTTTAAATCTGTGGCCACAGTATACATCGGAAGTAAGTTCCGAGTGTTATTTAGAGATTGCTAATAGATACGTCGACGAGATAATACCTATAGAGATTTGACGTTTACATCTATATCTCTGGGATTATCTGGATACCTGTGACGGAGGGATTATACGTATGCAATGACCTCGACCTGTATGATTCAGCTAGTTTATCCGTGATCGTCATAATCTACGAGTGGATAGATTATGTACATGAAATTGGATTTCATGACGGATATACCTGAATCTAGAGAGTCTCAATAATGAAACATACTCGTAGAGCACTAGAGCAACATTTATGAATAATGATGATTATTTATAAATCGTTTAATCGTTAAACGAAAAATACATGCGAACCGGCCGAACGTCATTTCCTTTCCTAATAATGTGTATTTGTATTTAATATATGATATTATTAAATACACATTAATAAATAGTCAAATAAAGGTATTTGACATATATCATCAATATATGTATTTGAGATATTTAAAGTAAATATAATACATATATTTGATATATTTGTATTTAATTAATTATTTAATTATTTAATTGTTAAATGATTAATATAATTAAAATATAAATATATCACCAAATGATAAAGTTAGGAAATGATTATAAGTTGCAATTGTTGACTTATACATTAAAGAAAAAGGTTGTCAAATTGATTTTGACTTCTTAAGATATTTGTTCAAAATTGTTTGAAAATGAAAATATCTTTTTCCTTTATTTTTCATTAATTTCGGCCATAACACTTAAATATAAGAGTTATATTCTTCTTAGTTGCATTTTTTGACTTAATATAAATATCTATAAAGTGTTATTAAGATATTTTATCAAGTTGATTAAATGTAAAGTGAAATGAAATTGAAATTACAAAACTTGTATTTCCTTTAGTGAATTTCGGCCAAGGCCATTTTGATAGACAAGTATATATTGTTTTTCATTTCATTTCATTCTTAACCTAATACACTTTAAAGAAAAACTCCATTAATGGAAGCAAAGGAAGCTTGTGAGAAAGAAAGAAGAAATCAAAGAAAGCTTGGATTTTAGTGAGTTTTTCCAACTTGCTATTAGAAGGAAAATGTTCCTTAGGATCTAGGCTTTAACATATGATGTTCTTAGGTTATTTCTTTCTTTATTCCTTCCTGTGTTTTTTTTGATGGAAGTTTTGATAGAAGTGTTGTGCATGTATGATGAAGGAAGGTTGTGACTATTGTAGTTATAAGCTTTCTTTCAAGGTTTTGGAAACCATGTTGCTAATCTAGAGTTGTTGACCCACTCTTAGATGACCTAGATTTGATCTTGAGTTGTTTCATTGTGTTGAGACTTTGATTGGATGGAAGAAACATGATTGAAGTAGTTGATTTAACCAATTTGGTCTAATTTGTCCAATTTGAAGAAATTAAAAACTTAGGGTTCATGACCAATTCCAAATTTGGGGGTTTTCATATATGTTGAGCATTTGGGTGTGTATATGATGCATGCAAAGTTTCATGTTGATTGGATTTCATTTGGATGAGTTTTGAAGCATGAAATGACCAAATGATCAATTTGGGCACCAAATGGTGCATTCGTCGGCCTTAGGGTCAAAAATTGGGGATTTTGGTTGCTTTGTGTTTTTGATGTTTTGAACATGCTAAGTTCATCTTAGAAATGATTTAGAATCATTCAAAATTGATTGGATCAATTTCGGACTAAAATGGACAAAATACCATATAAGGGTAATTTGGTAATTTCACTTGAATATGATTCATTTGAAATTTTGTTTCATAATTTGATTATTGGGCAATTAAATAAATATGTTTATTTAATTAATCCAAGAAAAAGTTTTGAAATCGGAAAATACGATTTTCCACCGCTTCCGCTGCGTTACCGGATTCACCCCCTAAAAACCCCTACAGACAGTTGGTCCAACAAATATCTGTTCAAGAACTTCAAAATTGCCGGAGACTTCTTGTGTTTCATCTGATATGTCAACTCTATCTTTCTCCTTCTCCTGCGTGTCCCAAATGGCCCTATGTTGTAACTTTCTATCTACCACCATCCATCCAGTTCCTAACTTAGGATCAGGTATATATATCACTGAACGTGCTTGCGTACAAAAAATGTATGGATCATTCTTGTACCAACAACGTTGAACATTAATTGACGTGAGATGATTACTAACTTGAATTCTCCTCTTTCTGGCATTAGTGTCAAACCACTTACATTGGAATAGCACAGTATGTCGTCTGGGTCGATATATGAACTCAATGACCGATTGTAATACGCCGTAGAAGTCAATTACATCTGAGCCGTGTTCTCCTTGGACTACAATTCCAGAATTTTGATTCACATGATTAATATCTCGCTGTTCGGTATGAAATCTAACTCCGTTGACAATACATCCACTGTACTCATACGCCTGCATTTGAGGCCCATAAGCCAAAAAAACCAACGAGGATTGCGAGTCCAATTGACCATTTTCCACTTGATTAATAATCTGACAATGAATATATGTTGTTAATATAACAAACTGAAATGTCTAATGTTAGGATCAAAATAAATATAAAATATTATAACTTACAGTTGTCTCAAACCATTTAGGAAATTCTTTTTTGTGGTTTCATCAACATTTTGGTCACCAGCAATTTGTAGCATTGTTAGATGTTGCCTACAATAAATTATCACGGTTAATGTATGGAAAAAATTCAGTAATGATGCACCAGAAAAACTTACGTTAAATACGGTTGCACTTCATCACAATTACTCAATATAAACTAATGCGCACGTTGAACTTCCTGACGGGTTAGTAATTTGACACCTACTGCCCCAAATGGTCTGTAATTTTGACGGAACACTTTGATCTCTTGGTTATTACTTGCATCTCCATCATAGTTTCGTGGCCGACGATTGAAATGAGTTTCAATATTCTGCATGTACATCGAACAAAATGTTATTGCTTCACTTATTATAACAGCTTCAGCTATTGAACCTTCAGGTCGTGCCTTGTTTTTGACATATTGTTTGTAATCTCCCAAAGCTCTGTAGATATGACAACAAGTTTGCATTAACACTAAATTCTATGCACATAAAAACGGTTACAAATTTTCGTTATTGTATCATCTCTGACCCAACGCCCAATATTGGATGCATAGTTATCAGGGAATTTAACCATTTTCAGCCAATCACAGAATGATTTTCTCTCCGATTGATTGAGCACATAACTAGCAGGAGGCTTAATAAAACCTCGAGAGGAGTCTTGTAAATGCAATTCACTGCGAATTCTAAGATCTTGTAGGTCCAATCTAGCATTTACAGTGTCTTTTGTCTTACCCGGAATATTGAATAGTGTACCCACTAAACTCTCACAAATATTTTTCTCTATATGCATTACATCCAAATTATGTCGCAAACTCAGAGTCCCCCAATATTCTAACTCAAAGAAAATACTTTTTCCTGTCCAATTCAACTCTTCAGGTAACCGTTTTCGATTTTTATCTCTATTATTAGGATGTTTACCTGGTGTGCTGTCTTTGAGATGTTGATGTTGGCAAAGTATGTCAAATGCAGACAATCGACTGGGCTTACTCTGAGGTTCATGTTGCCCGTTAAATAATTTACTCCTCCGCCAAGGATGACTCGACTCAAGAAATCTCTTGTGCCCCGTGTATCCGATTTTATTCCGTAATCGTTGCGAAGGTGTATGATCCGCACAAACTGGACATGCCATGTATCCCTTAGTGCTCCATCCAGATAATGAACCATAGGCTGGAAAATCATTAATGGTCCATAATAATGCGGCATGCATCTGAAAATACTGCTCTGAAGCTGCATCATAGGTATGCACACCCACATTCCATAATGTTTGTAACTCATCGATCAATGGTCTCAAGTAAATATTTATATCTTTACCAGGTGAACGTGGACCAGGGATAAGCAATGACAAAAACATGAACGAATCCTTCATACATTTCCATGGAGGTAAGTTATATGGAATGACAATAACGGGCCAGATGCTATAAGAGTTGTACATATTCCCAAATGGGTTAAAACCATCAGAGGCAAGACCTAACCTGACATTACGGGGGTCCTCAGCGAAACGGGGGTACATGTCATCAAATTCCTTCCATTCGGTTCGTCCGCCGGATGTCTAAGTATGCCCTCCGCACCGATCCTCTTTTCATGATGCCACATCATATCAGTCGCTGTGTGTCGTGACATGAACAATCTCTGCAGCCTGGGCGTTAAAGGGAAATATCGCAATATCTTTTGAGGCACTTTCTTCCCCATACCACGGACTTTGTACCGACTTTCACCACATATCGGACAATGTTCAAGTGATTCTTACTCGGCACGAAATAATACACAATCAAACTTACAAGCATGAATGGATTCATACCCCATTCCCAGATCACGCAACATTTTCTTTGCCTCGTAGTACGACTTAGGCAATTCGCTTCCAACCGGTAACATTTGGGCCAGTAACTCTAACATCATATCGATACTTTTGTTGGTCATTCTGTTGATCACTTTAATGTGTAATAATTTCACAACGAAATTCAAGATCGACATTCCAGCACCTTCGAATGGAATTTTTTTTGCCTCATCAAGTAGTTCACTAAATAAATTTTGATCATTTCCACTTAACACTGGCATGTCGCCACTAACACTATGACCAAGTTGTGGACCTTGTAAGTCATGCAAAATATCGGCGATCTCATCGTTTGCAGGTTGATTGTAACTACTGCTCCATTCGCCGACATCAAAAAACCGTGACTGATAATGATACTGCTCACCGTGATAAATCCACGTACGGTAAGTTGGTGATATTCCTGGCATGTATAAATGATTATGAACTTCATCTAACCGCTTCCTTTTCCTATTCAAACAATTAGCACATGGACAACGAACACGACCTTCTGCATCAATGTGTTGCTTTGCGACTTCCATAAACTCAGACACTCCATTACGATATTCAACACTCAATCTATCCAGATAGCTCATCCAATTTCTATCAATTTCAGCAGAATACCTAAATATAATAATATAATTATTAGATATCATTTTACAGTAATCAACATTACTATTTAGTAATACTTATTTAAGCACATATATATATATATATTTGGTTGATAAATTAAATAGTTTACAAAAAAATTATATTTTATTAATTAATATACTTACTCTACATATATGAATCATAAATCACTAACAAACAACATATAAACAACATATATAATCATAAAAATTGAAAATAATAAAGAAATATGAAAGAAGAATTACCTTATCGGAAATTGATTACAATTTTATTGAAAATTTTTAGGAGAGATGTGAGGCTGTAGAGGAGAAATCCTCAGATTTCAGAGGATGAAAATGAAGAGAATGAGAGAAAAAACAGAGGGGGAGAAGGGTTGATGACCATCTGCATTTTAATCTATCTTTAGCGTCGAATACACCAATTCGACGCTAATTGTTGCCGTTTTTAGCGTCGAAACCGTTTTTTCGACGCTAAATATCAAAAATTAGCGTCGAATTTAATTTAGACGCGAAAGAATCAATGATCTGTCGGTGGAAGCTTCATAACTCTTTAGCGTCGGAAATATTTTTGACGCTAAAAGTATATTTTTGGCATCGAATATTCAAATTCGACGCTACTTGTGTACATTTTTAGCGTCGAAACCGTTTTTTCGACGCTAAATATCAAAAAGTTAGCGTCGATTTTAATTTAGACGCGAAAGAATCAAGGACTGTCGGTGGAAGCTTCATAACTCTTTAGCGTCGAAAATATTTTCGACGCTAAAAGTTTTATTTTTGGCGTCGAATATTCAAATTCGACTCTAATTGTTGACGTTTTTAGCGTCGAATTTAATTTAGACGCTAAAGAGTCAAGAATTTCTCGGTGGAAACTTCATAAACCTTTAGCGACGATATATGTTCGACGCTAAAAGTATATTTTTGGCGTCGACTCCGTTTTTCGACTCTAAAAGTGTAATATTTGGCGCCAAAAATTATTGCAATAATATAATTATTCAGCGTCGAATATTATTCGACGCTAAAGTTCTGTTTTTAGCGTCGAAAAATGTTTTCGACGCTAAAACATTAATATTCTGCGTCGAAATTTTATTCCGTCGCTACAAATATGACATATAGCGTCGAAAATGATATTCGACGCTAAAACTCACTTTTAGCGTCGAATAATTATTCGACGCTAAATATTTGGACGCTAAAAGCCATAATTCTTGTAGTGTTAGTATGCAAAATGCAACATTGCTCAATTAAAATTCATTAGTATTTTTGTAAGACTTCAACAGTTGGACTTTTTTTTGTAACAAAATTGCATAGCGTCACAGTGATTTTAGACTTGTTAAGTATATAGTAAACATGGGTTCGGGGCGCTGCAGTAAATGCATTACTGAAGCGCCTCCAATGACATAATTGCGACTGTTGGGTTGTGATTTTAGAGAAATATACAATTTTTTTTTAATTACTATTTAACACGTGTCAATACGGGCTCCAATAAATATCACCTAGAAAAATGAGATTAAATGAGGATTGACAAATTATTAATATTTTGTGTTTAGAAATAATTTTAATTACAAAATACCAATATTTTATGACTGATTTTAGTCATCATTCAGTCACTTTTTATTTTTATATCACTCCTCCTGACCTATAACAAGAGGCATCATATATAGCAGGGTCCAGGCCTCTCGAGGACCAAGGGTAATTGAGGAAATGTGTAGACCCATGAAAAATGGATCAAATATGATGGTAATATTATCTTATGTGGAGAAAAATGTTCCCATCCTTTATAATTTTTTACCTTTAAAGATAATATTTTGGTGTAGGTAGATAATAACAGATCATCATATGACTTAATTAATGTAAGAGTACAATTAAATATAAAAATTTAGAGCACCAAAAATTAAAAGTAAAATATAGTGTTTTGAGGTAGTTTTATTTGGAGTATATTTTTTTTTAAAAAGAAATTTATAAAAATAACTCATTTATTTAATTCATTATTAAAAAATAACCACCAATTTCAAAAATAAATTTAATAATCAAATTCAACATAAACTACCCATTTTACCATTTTCATTCATATCTCTCATCTCCCCCATTTTCCCTCATCAAAACCTAATCTCTCAAACTTGCAAATATTCGGGTAAGGTAAGAGTACTCCGACCATGGTGGAAGACGATTTGGTGCTTCGGCTCGCCGATCTTGAGGAGATTGGTTGTTATTTGTAAAAACTTTCAACTTTTAGTTTGGTAAGTATTCTAATCCAATTCACATTGTTTTAATTTTCAAATAGATTGGAAATGTGCATTTTTGGTGAATATTTTGTGAGTATTTTTGTAAGTATTTTTACTGGATTTGTCATTTAAGCGTAAAGATTTTGATTTGAGTTGGTGTTGGTAAAATCCGCACACTAAATGTTCGAAAAATATTTATATGAAATTTTAATGTAATGGCCGTTTGCGCAGACGCCCATTTGCTTGCTCAGGCATCCGCGTGGACGGTTGAGCAACCATGCTGGGTGTCCGCACGGATGCCCATTACATTAAAACTAGTTTTTTTACTCAAATTATGTTGGTTTTAAATGAGGCAATAATGATTTCTTTTTTTAATATTGTTTGTAGGTATGGAGACAAATAGTTCAAACTCTAGGGACAAAGAGATATCAGATTCGGATCGATTTCAAGGGCATGCAACCAATATTACTCGTATCAAAAGGTTTGTGGAAATAATAAAGTCAAAATTGACTACTCTACAATTAGAAGAGTTCAAAAAATCCATATTCGGACAAAAAAGAAACGTGCTTATTTATCTGACTATTACACAATTGCTCATCATTCCATAGACTATAGCCATTATTATCATTACATGTTGGCGAATAATGGGGATCCCCAATTTCCACTCTGATACTAAATGCTTCTGATTGGGTTGTTGGTGCGAACTCTTGACTTTCATGCAAAACATCTACATTTTTATTTGAAGGTGTCAATTGAGACTTTATCGAAATTCTGGGATTGAGATATGTTGTCACAGAAAAATGAGTCAAACCATGGTTTCCCACTTGAGAATTTAGTATCAATAAAGCCTTAATCATTTTATCACTCGTAATATCCACGAGGAATCCTTCAAGACCATTTATACCAAAAGCATATTTAAAAACTGACTTAAAAGAAATGTAATATTCATTTAAACTTTTGCCAATTATCGCATAAACCTTTTTTAATTAACTAATCAAATATAATATCATTTGGAACAACAATCAAATTTGTTATTCCCTCATGATAATCCATTCTACCAGTTTTTGAAGTTATCGATGATCAATTGTACCACATTTTCAGCACAATTAAATCCATTGAACCTGCACAGTCACACAACATGAATAAATTTTTAATTTCTAATATAATGATTGAAACTTAATCTTTTAATTATAGGTATTTTTAGTAATGTTGGGCGCCCAAGCAAGAAAACAGGTGCCCACGTGGGCGCCCGTTTTCTCCTAATCATGCGGGTGCCTGTTTTTTATTTGCACGCGGGAGCCCATTCTAGACTGTGGGCTCCCACCCGGGCACCTGGGCCCCAGCGTGGGAGCTTGAGCGCCCGACAAGTTGCCCTGTGTTAGAAATTTTCAAAGACTGTGAAAATTTAATCTTACTCACCTTATTTGATTGAGTTTCAATTGATGAACTGAGCTTTCCTAACTTTTATGAGTGAAGATGTTAGAAGATTTTTATCAAAAAAGTGAGAGATTAGTGGGGGGATTTATGGTATTGATATTTTTTTTTTTTTTATAAAAGAGGGGATGTTAATATTAATCATAACAACGACTCATAAAAAATGAGCTCAAATAAAAGTTTTGCCAAACGTCATTACAAAACAAGTACAAGGGGTAACTAGATAAAAATCAGAGAAAAACTAAAGATAAGCCCAAGATTTAACAAAAGAGGGGAAATGAACTAAATCTGCAGCAGATAGCTCAAAGTCTTCATGTTTAGAGGATAATCATCTGGAGATGAGCTTGAGAATTTTAAAGCGAATAGAGAGAGATTTGCTTGATACCTTCTTAAAGATTCGATGATTTCTTTCTATCCAAATGGACCAACAAACCGCCATGAAAAATGATTCAAAAAAATCACACAACTTATTTGTTGATGGTGTTTTTCGGGCACTATGTTATTTAAACAACACGACAGGGGTAAAAGGGGTAACTCCATTGATCGAGACCGTTAAAGCCGACGCGACAACTTGACGGTAAGAGACCGAGCACTTTATACTAAATGGCCGAGCACTTGAGATCGGATGACCGAGCATTATCAGATCGACAGCAGCATTCTCAGTTCAAATGGCTATCATGACCGACCTCATGAAGACCGAGCACATGACGAGGCGTGCTCAGGAAGATAAAGCATCATATTCTTGCGGAAAAGGGATAAGTTGTCCTACTTTAATGGGGTAAAGTAATAACTTAATATCCTAATAGGATAAAGGAAGTAAATGTAGTTTTGATTAGGAATCCTTATGGGAAAAGAGAATAGTTTTGACTAGGAATCCTGATAGGAAAAGGAGACCATCTCCAATTGGGAATTCTTGTACAAATAGGAATCTGGTTTCTTCACCATTATAAATAGGAGGGTAGAGTGAGTGTAGAAGAACAAGTTGAAAGCATCTAAAAATCATCACAAGAGTGAGGGATTAGAATCATCAAGTTCCGATTTGTAAAAGCAAAGGAGAGACCCGAGGAGTGTATTTGAGTAATAAAAAGTACCACCATGTTATTTTCCGTGGACGTAGGTCGGATCCCAAAATCCACCGAACCACGTTAAATCTCTTTGTCGATTGGTGTGTTTTCCCGTCTCCCGCTAAATTTGCTTTTGGTCCCCCATAACCAAACAAATTCACCGTTGAAGGAAGATTACCTCGGAGGTGATATTCCCATATTACCCCGAGACCAAAATCAGCCGTCAACAGTTGGCGCCGTCTGTGGGGACTCAACAAAAAGCAACTCGCGTAATAAGACAAATGGCAGAAGGCGGAAACCAACAATCATCAGGGAGCTCGGCTGCAGACTGGATGGAAAAGATCGAGGAAAACCTTAGGAAAGAGAGGGAGGAAAACCAAACTCTACTAAAAACCATAGTAGACCAGTTGGAAAGGATGGAAGAAGCACACGACGGAAAATTCAAGGCCGGGACTAGCCGGCGAAGGAATGAAATAGCGGAAGGAAATAGAATTGTTGATACAACCGAAGACGACAGACCTCGAAGGAGGGAACCCTACAGGGTGAGATCCGTGGTAGTACAAAGGGATTCCCAAACCGAGGACACACGGGAAGAGGAAGATGACAAATCATCACCAGATCCCTCCTACGATAGTCCTTACAGTACCCGGAGGAGAGGAAAAGAACATACCAAAGAAGTGCGGGACGACACCGACCCTGAGAAGCGCCACTCCCGAGGTAGCAGAAAGAAAAGAAACCACAGGGGGCAGCGTGGAATCAAAGACAGCAGCATGAAATCTTGGTTACTGGAGGAGCTGGTCAAATGGGGAGTATACCCCAATACAAACAGGGGAGATGTCCAGGACATCAAAGATGAGTCCCCCCTCACGGAGGAAATAAAATCGGAGAAATTCCCAAAAAGATTCAGCATGCCGACCATGACACCATACAAGGGCCGTACCGATCCCAAAACCCACATCGAAGACTTCGTCCTACTAATGGAGGTACAAGGGGTAACAGGGGACGCCATTTGCAAAGTGTTCCCCTTAACTCTAGCCGGACCGGCCATCCTATGGTATAGAAGCCTAGCCCCAAGAAGCATCAGCAGCTTCGCACAACTGAGAAAGTCATTCATACGACACTTCAAGGGGGCTTGTGTCCCCAAAAAGACAATTGGAGAACTAAGACTTATGAAGCAAGGAGACGATGAGCCTCTGAAGATATTTATTGAAAGGTACCATAATATGGTACTCGAAGTCGGAGGGTATGAATCCTCCGAGGCCCTGGAAAGCTTGAAATGAGCCTTGAGGGTCGGAAGACTATGGACCCATCTAAGGATCCAAGACACCCCGGACTACGCCACTGCCCTGGAGGTGGCCCGAAAATTCGTTTTATTGGAGAACGAGGAGAAAAATCCCGATAAGGGAACACCATCAGAGAAAGAACCACAAGGGAGGGCGCCCCCGCCGTATAGAAAGAGAACCCAGAAAACCACCCCCGAAGCACAAGGAGTTCAAACCACTGCACCGTGACAACCAATAGAGAAGGGCGCCGACCCAAGTAAACCATGTGGTCGGGGAAAATGCATACATTCCTCTAAGTAAACCACTGGGATAAATTGTCGTGGAGATCCAAGGGAAATGCCTCTTAGTAGAACCCGACCAAAGAAGATTTTCCCTGGACAAGAGGAACCAAAAGGCTTACTGTATTTACCACAACTCCAGAGGACATGCAACGGACGGGCGCAGAGACCTGCGAGAGCAGGTGGAAGACTTGGTAAAAGAAGGCTATTTCGGTGTGTACATAGACCATTCGGTTTTTTAGGTCGACCAAGTTGATAGCGGAAGTCATCCGGTCGGATGCGTGGAATGCTGAGATGCAGAGATGATATATTAAGAAGAGTCTTGCTTGTAGTGACCAGTGTAGAGTTTCAAGAAAGGCAACAGATCCCAAAAAGGTCTGCTCTTGTACCGCCGAGACCGATGCCTCTTTCCAGCTCGGGTCTGCTCTTGTACCGCCGAGACCGATGTCTCTTTCCGGCTCGGGTCTGCTCTTGTACCGCCGAGACGATGTCTCTTTCTGGCTCGGGTCTGCTCTTGTACCGCCGAGACCGATGTCTCTTTCCGGCTCGGGTCTGCTCTTGTACCGCCGAGACCGATGTCTCTTTCCGGCTCGGGTCTGCTCTTGTACCGCCGAGACCGATGTCTCTTTCCGGCTCGGGTCTGCTCTTGTACCGCCGAGACCGATGTCTCTTTCCGGCTCGGGTCTGCTCTGTACCGTCGAGATCGATGTTGTTACAGCTCGGGGTCGGGTTACGTCCCACCGAGTCATGCTCATTGGTCTGGGGACGAGATATTCCCCCAGAGCCAAGTACCCTTTCAGCTCGGGGTCGGGTTACGTCCCACCAAGTCAGCCCTTCGGACTGGGGACGTAACATTCCCCCAGGTCCAAGTGCCTTTCTCAGCTCGGGGTCGGGGTACGTCCCACCGAGTCAGCCCTTTGGACTGGGGACGTAACATTCCCCCAGGACCAAGTGATTTTTACAGCTCGGGGTCGGGCGATGTCCCACCGAGTCTGCCTTTGGACTGGGGACGTAACATTCCCCCAGGACCAAGTGATTCTTACAGCTCGGGGTCGGGCGATGTCCCACCGAGTCTACCCTTTGGACTGAGGACGTAACATTCCCCAAGGACCAAGTGATTTTTACAGCTCGGGGTCGGGCGATGTCCCACCGAGTCTGCCTTTGGACTGGGGACGTAACATTCCCCCAGGACCAAGTGATTTTTACAGCTCGGGGTCGGGCGATGTCCCACCGAGTCAGCCCTTTGGACTGGGGACGTAACATTCCCCCAGGACCAAGTGATTTTTACAGCTCGGGGTCGGGCGATGTCCCACCGATTCTGCCCTTTGGACTGGGGACGTAACATTACCCCAGGACCAAGTGATTTTTACAGCTCGGGGTCGGGCGATGTCCCACCGAGTCTGCCTTTGGACTGGGGACGTGACATTCCCCCAGAGCCAAGTACCTCTTTCAGCTCGGGGTCGAGTTACGTCCCACCGAGTCAGCCCTTCGGACTGAGGACGTAACATTCCCCCAGGACCAAGTGATTTTTACAGCTCGGGGTCGGGCGATGTCCCACCGAGTCTGCCTTTGGACTGGGGACGTAACATTCCCCCAGGACCAAGTGATTCTTACAGCTCGGGGTCGGGCGATGTCCCACCGAGTCTGCCTTTGGACTGGGGACGTAACATTCCCCCAGGACCAAGTGATTTTTACAGCTCGGGGTCGGGCGATGTCCCACCGAGTCTGCCTTTGGACTGGGGACGTAACATTCCCCCAGGACCAAGTGATTCTTACAGCTCGGGGTCAGGCGATGTCCCACCGAGTCTGCCCTTTGGACTGGGGACGTAACATTCCCCCAGGTCCAAGTGCCTTTCACAGCTCGGGGTCGAGGTACGTCCCACCGAGTCAGCCCTTCGGACTGGGGACGTAACATTCCCTCAGGTCTAAGTGTCGTTCTCAGCTCGGGGTCGGGTTGCGTCCCACCGAGTCAGTCCTTCGGACTGGGGACGTAACGTTCCCCCAGGCCCGAGCATCTCTCACAGCTCGAGACAGGATCACATGCCACCGAGCACATCATCGTTAGCTCAGAGGCAAAATTTTCTCCTCACAATCGAGATTGGATCAGTCAGGGGTCAGGACCCCCAAATCTCTGGTACATATATTACAGAGGAGGAGTCATTTTTAGTTTGGACAACAAGAGGAACTTTATCTCCTGATGGAACGACCCAAGTAAGCAATTTGCTTTGAGGTGGAGAATCATTCTGAATAGAGTCAGCATCTCCAATAACCGAGGATATGAAGATAGAAACAGAAGACTTAGTTGATGGCAAAGACAATTTCTCGGTGATTTCTGGAGCGACCACCAGCAAGGCGATCATCACACCATTTTTTTTATAGTTCCCGGCATCAACTCACAAACTCGTTGTTACCGAGAACTAGGGGACAGATGTTGATGGTGTTTTTCGGGCACTATGTTATTTAAACAACACGACAGGGGTAAAATGGGTAACTCCATTGATCGGGACCGTTAAAGCCGACCCGACAACTTGACGGTAAGAGGCCGAGCACTTTATACTAAATGGCCGAGCACTTGAGATCGGATGACCGAGCATTATCAGATCGACAGCATCATTCTCAGTTCAAATGGCTATCATGACCGACCTCATGAAGACCGAGCACATGACGAGGCGTGCTCAGGAAGATAAAGCATCCTATTCTTGCGGAAAAGGGATAAGTTGTCCTACTTTAATGGGATAAAGTAATAACTTAATATCCTAATAGGATAAAGGAAATAAATGTAGTTTTGATTAGGAATCCTTATGGGAAAAGGGAATAGTTTTGACTAGGAATCCTGATAGGAAAAGGAGACCATCTCCAATTGGGAATTCTTGTACAAATAGGAATCTGGTTTCTTCACCATTATAAATAGGAGGGTAGAGTGAGTGTAGAAGAACAAGTTGAAAGCATCTAAAAATCATCACAAGAGTGAGGGATTAGAATCATCAAGTTCCGATTTGTAAAAGCAAAGGAGAGACCCGAGGAGTGTATTTGAGTAATAAAAAGTACTACCCTGTTCTTGTCCGTGGACGTAGGTCGGATCCCAAAATCCACCGAACCACGTTAAATCTCTCTGTCGATTGGTGTGTTTTTTCCGTCTCTCGCTAAATTTGCTTTTGGTCCCCATAACCAAACAAATTCACCGTTGAAGGAAGATTACCTCGGAGGTGATATTCCCATATTACCCCGAGACCAAAATCAGCCGTCAACATTATTATTCAAGCATAAGAACTCAAGAGAGTGAATGAAGTCATATAGATTACTAGAACAAATTCAGCTAAGTCCCCACCAATTGAAACACCACGACCAAATCCTCCAAGAAAACATGCAAGAGAACAGAAGATGATTAACAGATTTAAGGTCATCATGGCAGAGAATACAAGAGAGGGAATTGACATCGATGATACCTCTTCGGAAGAGAAAGTCTTTCGTTTGAATTCTTCATTGAATGAAAAGCCAATATTTGAACCTTTTTAGGGGCAGTACTCTTCTAAATAAATGGGAACTGCCAAATTTGAAGAGAGTTTGGGTTCACAATAAAGGTTTCATAACAACAACGGACAAAAAAATAACCATTGGAGCTGCCTAACTAGATTATCGAATCCGCAATATCAAGCTTGAGATTTTTTTTTTTAACTTGGAAATGAGGGCAATTTAGTCTTCAAAATATTTCTTTGGTCATTAAAAATACTTTTGAGATTATTGGTCAATTTTTATAATGGATAAATGAAATTGGTTATTTTTGTAAATTTTTCAAAAAATAATAATAAGGATTAAGAGTGAAATTTTTCTTTACACGAAATACCTAGGTCTAGTTCGTGTATAGAAAAGCCCACCGATAATGTGTGTATATATATGGCTGAACTTAAATCTAAATATCAAAATATAATTATTAATTTAAGTTAATTTATTGATAAATATTTAAAATCAAAATAGTATTAATAATTTCAATTCATCGATCCACCATTAAATTACATGAGATCAATTACTAAAATTTTAATGTACAGATTTAAGTTAAAATATCATCACATTCACACATAATTCATTTCTAATAAGGGTCATATCAATTTCATAATATAAGGACTAAGATAAAAAAAAAAAAAAATAGCAACAAAAAGAAGAAGAAAAAAACGAATTACAACATATTACAGGACAAAATATATCACATTAATTATAGTGTGTTTTTCTTTTAATTTGGTATGTCAAAAATATCTTCAAACTTCTGAGGATATTTTCAGCTACACAGTACAATAATTAAAAAGAAACAAAATTAGACGGCAATCACTCACTCGAAATGAAAATTAAGTTTACAGATAGATATTGACTTGTTTTTTGGATTAAGTTGAGGTAGATGCAAAGAAATTTAAGTGGAAATTATGATTCAACAAATCTGGAGGCTAACTTAATAAAATGTGCGGCTTTATATCACATCATGTCGTCAAACAATAAATTATGAAACTTTTAGCTGTACGTAATCTGTTTAATTAACTCAAGATAGCTTCCTCTTTTGCATCTGCATTGTAAAAATATTCCTGGAGAGGGGAATTCTATAGCTGATCATATGGCTATTTCGGCTTGTTTTGTAGTTCTTATACTTTTTGGGATGATCCTCCATCAGTTATCCGTAAAAGGCTTTGCAAAGGGATTCTTGGGGTTTCCCCGAATTTTGGTTGTATTATTAAAACTCTTAGAGAAGTGATACACATACTTACACTCTTATATAAAATAACTACACCTCTTTCACTGTAGTTACAGTAATCGTTACAGTGCTCACTGTAACTACAGTGAGAGGAGTGTAGTTATTTTATGTAAGAGTGTAAATATGTTTATCATTTTTGAAACTCTTATATCTGATAGTCACGTGAAGCACAATGTATTGGTATGCTGAAACTATAATGGCGTAATGCAGAATAAATTGTATCCAACCTAATGATGAGGCCTTACATCCTCAAAGATGATCGAATTTTGGGTTTATGGAAGTTTTTATAGTTTGAAAGTTATTTTTTAAGATTTTAGAACAGTATCATTTAACTATAGACAGATAGAAAATATGTGATGTCTTATTTTTTTACTGTAAAAATTCAATTTTTTTTGACATGATTTTTTTGTTGAATTATTTTCTAAACTGAATACAATACCGAACTTACTCTAAAGAAACGTGGTCTGAGTCTGCAACAAGCACATCCCTATCTCGTTAGATTTAATAACAATTTTTAAGTAATTAAGAAATTATTTGTTTGTCTTTATTTGTTTTAAATATTTTTTGATTGGTAGCTGGCTAGGTTTATTGTCCAATTATTCACTTGTTAATGTCTTTTCGACCATTAAAGCCATCGATTTCAACTCAAAACAAAATGGCCAATCACAACGTCCCCAAATTAGATAATGAAAGATTTTGTTAATAAAATATCACAATGATGTAAATAAATAGTCATTTCGGCTCGATCATAAACCTATGTGATCCTAAGACTTGAACCTAGTTATGATGAAACCTAATAACATAAAATCATATATTGCGTATTCCTTAAAATTGCTCGGATCGGAAGTCGTATTCACACCAAAATCTTCTGAAAGAACTGAAAGATTTTATGAACTGGTCTGAATGTCTCACATCTGCTAGTGTTGGTGAATACAGAGTCCGGAACAGTTAAACAAAATATGTAATATACAAAATATAAACTTTTACAACAGCTCATATACAATCTATTACAATAAAAATAAATAAATTTATAAAAAAAATTTTCAAAACTCAGTTTTCACTTCCAAAACTAGATTAATCATTTTTCTCACACAAATCTTTTATCGGCCGATAAACTACAACTTTATTCATACAAAATAGATCAAAAGCTCACTACAAAGTTGGAAATCTATCACTATCAATGGGTGGAATCACGGATCTATGAAGATCTAAATAATAAAAAGCAAAGGAAGAAAGCAAAAAAAAACAAGCGAAGAGATGAAGGATAAAAAGATCCAAGGAGAAATGGAGAGAGAGAAAAGAAAAAAATACAGAAAGAGGGAAGGAGGGATGTGGAGGAGGAGGTGGTATATCATGTGCCGGGTGTATATGTCATCTCTCTCACAGTAGGTGGACCCTATAATTATGTGGGATCCGCCTGCTGTGAGAGAGATGACATATACATCCGACACATAATATAATTTTCGGTGGAGGAGAGGGAGGGGGTGGTGGGTGGTTGCTGCTGACCACAGCTCTTCATTGATCTGGCCCTAATTTAATGCACTCAGAGACCACAGCTCTTCATTGATCCTTATATAAAATAATATTTTGACACTCAAGTAAATGTTCTTAACAGGTTAAAGCCCTTTTTAAACTTTGGAAATTTTCTAAATATCCCTGTCAATGTGTAAAATTTTAAATATATTAAGTCAAATTTTAGAGTTTTGGTTTATTTCCCAGTCAATAAAAATACGTCTTCTTTTAATTTTTGGTTTCTACTTTTTATTTCATTTTCAACATGGGTTGACGGTTGATTTTAGTTCCATGGGTAAATCGGAAAAATTTACTCCTCGAAGAATCCTCCCTCAATTGTGAATTTGTTTAGTTTGGAGACCAAAGATAAACTTAACAAAAAGACGAGAAAACACACAAAATAGACAGAGGGTTTAATGTGATTCGGCGGAATGGATCCAACCTACGTTCACAGGCACAAGGGAAAAAAAAATTTTTATAACGTGATTGGGTATGTCCGATCTGTCTATCTCTCAAACTCGGCTGACCGACCTCTTACAAGCTCACTCTTACATTTAAGTTTTTTGCTCTCTATTACAAGTTATGCGTGACTGAATTTGGCTAACCTCTTACAATGAATTATCAACCATTTATATATTAGGGCAAATTCTACTGTTACACTATCCTCGTGACGTCAGCCACGTGAATTTACCATCAATGCGATGACTCTCTTCCCCAACTGCTCTGCCACCTGACATCTCTTTAAACCAAGATCCTCTGCTACACGTTACCTCCAGCCTGTAATCTGTCACGTCAGACCTATTTGAAATGTGCAAGTTTCCCATGTAAGACTTACGTTATTTGATCATGATCATACTATTATTATCACTTCGGCCCGCCCTACCAGGTCGGTAGATAGAAGCAACAACTGTCCTGGCCTACTGAGCGTCTAAACCACCAGATCGGGTCGTTAGTGATGGACCACCCCGGGTCGGCCTTTATAGATATGCTCACACTGTCGAATCTGATATCTTCTCATCTGGTCGGGTAGGCAGTCATGGACCACCTCGGGTCGGGCTTCACATATGCTCACATTGTCGAATCTGATATCTTCTCATTAGGTCGGGTCGGCAGTCATGGACCACCTCGGGTCGGCCATGAAACACAAACAAGACTGGTCTCTTTGTTGGGTCGGACGCCTCTGCTACCTGGGCCTGAACCCCTTATCTAGGAAGTGAAAATTCTTTTATATCATTTCTCGAGGTTCTGACTTCTTGGGGACCGTAAACCACCATCAACAACATGTAATTATGCATAGTGTTATTTCGGCTTATTTTTCGTGGAACTTTGCTACTGGCACATATGCCATGCAAATTCCTCCCACATCCGTCAACCTGTAAAATTCATGCAATTTTTGTCAAGCGATAACGTTTATCACCTGCTGAAATTTGTTAAATTAGTCAACGCTATAGGATAAAGATCAAACCTTCCTCCAACATTCCCCAAAAGTTGTGAAAATGAGAAAAAATAGTAATGATTAAGATTTTATAGCCAAAACTAATTTTGAAAATTGATATTTCACATCCAAAAAAACTAGTAATTTTAGTGTAAAATATCAACTTTTCATAATTTGTGGTGGACGGATGAAAATTTTCAAAAACTTGATATATTTTCAAACTTCAACTTAAAAATGAGTGGAATGATGATAATTTTCATTTTATTTAAGGGAAATTATCACGTATCCACCCAAAAAAATATGAAAATTCTAAAAAATTCCTTGTTTTTTAGAAGTACATATCTTCATCCTAAATTATGTAAAAGAAATATTTTACACCAAAAAATTAGTAATTGTGAATATCTTACACCAAACAATAGTTATGAAAATGAAAAAAAAAGTAATAACTTGAGTGCAACATATCCTTTTTTCATAAGTTGATGTAGAAATATGATAGTTTTTAAAAATTTATAAGTATTTTCCAACTTCAATCATTTCCGTTATTTAAAATTTGAATACCCACGAACCTTCTATCATTACTAGGACTCCAGGATTTGTGAGCGTTTTCTAAAGCCCAGGATAGAACTGTGTGTTTTTTAAAGCCTATAGGATAATTTGCATACCATAATGGTCATGATAGGTGTCATATTTATTTGATTATAATGACAATAATTATTAATTACTACCATATATTCTTGATGTTATGATTTTAACTCTCTCTCGTAATGATCCTATTGAGGATATGAATTACCGGAACCAAATCTCAATTAGAAATGTGTCAACGAAAATGTTGAGCCCCAAAAAAGTGGATTACAATACCTCATATTGTTTATGAGAGATCTTGCGGATAGCTTTATAAATGTTGTGTTTCCCTCAATATTATTACTTATTGAAAACCAGGTCATCTAGGGTTCTTATGAATTTTATGGAGTTCGATTTTGAGTTACGCAAGTTAAGATGTCAAAATCCTAAATCTGTCTTAATGCTGAGAAATTTACTGCACATAGACTAACTTTAAAATTTCACTGTGATCAATCTGTAATAGATTTGAGGGTGATATTTTATCACATGACCCTCTATGTCACTAGTTTACATATAATTTTATGGATCTTTATTTCGTTTTCTTAAACTTAACTTATAACTGATTTAGTGCACATTATTTAGAGGTGGAAAGAATCGGGTTACATGCAAGATATCCTTGTTTTGAAATTTACTATAATTTCATCATTCATTGAAAAATTATGATTGTTAAATATGATGATTTTTAATATTTTCGTAGAATTTTACGGTTTATCGATAGAAAACCTAGAACTCAAAATATTACTAATTATTTATGCATTACTCTGAGACAACAGAAATCACACACTACAACAGAATAGTCCAATTTCAAAATTCACCATAATTTCATCTCTTATTGAAAAAATTTAAATTTTGAATTTAATGGACTTT
The DNA here is from genome assembly GCA_019454045.1 of Zanthoxylum bungeanum. Lineage (NCBI taxonomy): Eukaryota > Viridiplantae > Streptophyta > Magnoliopsida > Sapindales > Rutaceae > Zanthoxylum > Zanthoxylum bungeanum. The sequence continues at coordinate 105,334 of SKCR01047281.1, forward strand.
GTTATTCCTAGTTTACATATAATTTTATGGTTTACCAAATGGATATACATAACTCATCTTATAACTCAAATACTGTTAGGGTTGGTGCTCAGAGTGCCAATCCGGATCGTATTTATGTCCGATTCATAAATACGAGTAATTATAATATTACTTAATTATTGGTAGCACCCTTGTCTTTTATACGCTTATTCGATCTAATTGCGATTAGATATCTGATTATCATTAGATTGAAACTGAATCTGGTTCAGTGATACGTGTATATTAGACAAAGACCCTAGGATTTACAGTATAGTGCGCAGTTACAACGTAGTTTGTAATTAACATTGGGAAGCAGACTATTAGTTGTATATCCTTAAATAAAGTTCCTGGTCAAGATTTACTAACACGGGTCGGTTAGTAAAATCCGTTGAGATCAGTATATGTGGTATATTGTGACTTGGTCAGATGGTTTATCATAGTGAACCATGAGTCTCGGGAAACTCGTATAGACATGTAGGTGTTTATTTGATAAGACAATGAATGACTCACTGAAGGTTTCCTAATAGATGGTACACCAACGTCAATAGGAACCTTCTCGAGTTGAGCGAGCATAGTGGTCATTCGACTTGAGATATCACCGTGGATATATGAGCTATCATCCACACTTTGATGGCAGTCACGTCAACGATCTAGCCATGATCAGACCTCCGCCTGTTCCTTGGGTGTGGATTGATGCTCATGATATCCTGTGCGTATCAAGATATGATCTGTCAGTCCTATGTACAAGGCATAGGCATCCAGCACGTGTTTATGATCTAGTAAATCCATGGACGTGGCATAACTTCGGAAATCAGTTCCGAGTGTTATTTAGAGATCGTAAATTGAAAGTCGACTGTATTATACCGAACAGATTTGACGTTCTGATCTATATCACAGGTATAATACGGATGGCCTGTGACGGAGGGATTATACGTATGTTATGACCTCGACTTGCATAGTTTAGTAAGATTATCCATGATCGTCATAATCCATGAGTGGGTGGATTATGAACACGAAATTAGATTTTGTGACGGATAAACCTAAACTTAGAGAGTCCCACAATATGAAGTGTACTCGTTGAGCACTTGGGCAACTTGATATGAATAATACAGATTATTCATAATACTTCACCGGATTAAGTGAGTTAATCTGGATCGTTTAATCGGTTAAACGATAACACATACATTATGGGATTTTATCCGATAATAATTATTGTGTATTTTTATTTAATACATAATACGATTAGCACTACAAGAAAATACAGAATTAGCGACGGAAATTAGCGACGGAAAAATCCGTTTCAATATTTAGAAACGGAATAGCGACGGAATTGAAATGGATTACAACATTAGCTACGGAAATTAACGACGGGATAAAATTCCGTAACTAATAGTGGCGGGATTGAAATAGCGGGAAAAAAAGCGACGGAATAGCGACGGATTTATGAATCCGTCTCTATATATTGAAACTGAATTAAAATTCCGTCTCTATATATTGAAACTGAATTAAAATTCCGTCTCTATATAGCGACGGAATTCAATTTCCGTCGCTAAATAGGGACGGAATTCCAATTCCATCTCTAAATAGCGACGGAATTTAAATTCCGTCTCTAAATAGCGACGGAATTCGTATTCCGTCGCAATTTATAGCGACGTAATTAAAATTCTGTCGCTATTTAGCGACGGAATAGCGACAGAATTATTTTCCGTCTCTAATTCTACTTAAATAAATAAAATTTTCTTCTCTCTTTCGCCATTCAAACCAAAATCCCTAAATCCCTCGATTTTCTTTGCCACGCCCTCTCTCACTCTCACTCTCACTCTCGGTTCTTTATTTCCCTTTTTCACTCTCGGTGCATATGGTTCTAAACCTAGGAGGCGCCGACTTTGATTCTCCCATTTCTTCTTCTTCTCTGATTCTGTTCCTTATCCATGGCGTCTACTTTCGTTATAGTTCCAAGCCCTCTATTTTCTCTCAGAAAAACTAATAATCTTTCTCGTTCTAAGCAGATGAGGTTACTTGGTTCGTTTACTCACCTTTCAATTTCAGCTTTTTATCTCAATCTTTTTATCTTCAATTAATGTTGGTTTTTTATAGGGCCGCCAACACAATCTCTGAGAGTCAGTGCAATTGCCACGAAATGGGAGCCCTCTAAGGTTTCATTTTTTTTTTTCAATTTCTATCTTTCTCTAAATTTAGCTTTTGTATACCATTCAGGTTTTTATTTTTAGATGGGTATGCTAATGTTAATTATTGTTATACTATTATCTTTTTCTACTTTGTAGGTTGTTCCTCAAGCTGATCGAGTGCTGGTTCGACTTGAGCAGTTACCTGAGGTTTGCCCTTATATGCTATATGATATAACCTATATCCTTGTTGTTGAATTTCTTATTTATTTGATAGTTTGGAGACTTTATTTCATATGATATTGATATTTGGTTGCAATGGCTGGAAATCATAATTTAGTTGGGTTGTTTTGATATTGATATTTCATATCATGTCAAGAAGAAGAAGTAGAGATCTTGTAGTGTTTTTTTTTGGGTTGTTTTTTTTGTCTTAAGATGCAAAAGAAACACTGCCACTCAGTGGCTTTGAAAGTGAACGAACAAATTGGGACCAAAAGAGGCTACACATATATTCAGTCCAACAGAGCTTGGCTTCCTAAAGCCTTGGTGTTATGGATTATGGTTATGGCATTTATCAGCATGTATATTTACAGAAGTATGGATGAAGAAAACAAAATCAGGAGGAAGGAAGTTTTGGGTAGCATGTGTGATCAGAGGACAAGAATGTTGCAGGATCAATTTAATGTTAGTGTTAATCATGTTCATGCTCTTACCATTCTTGTCTCCACCTTTCATTATTTGAAGAATCCATCTGCAATTGATCAGGTTTGCTCTTCTTCTCTTCTTGCCCTTTGCAATTTTGAGTATTTGCTTTTTATATGGTTGGAGTTGTTCTGGATTTGTTTGGCTGTTAGGAAAAATTCTAGAAAGGAGTTTCAATTTGGAAATTAACATTGGTGTTTATTTCTTTACAAAGGAAATACTAAATTCAGTTTGAAATTTGCTTCTGGTTTGTTTGTGTACTACTGATCAAGCTGAATGATTGTGCAAGACTAATTTAATTTAATCCTGTCACTACAATATGACATTTTAGGATTTAATTTGATTTTTGATCAAATTAAATTTTTTCAAAAAGGACAATATTGCCCTCATTTTCGTTCCTTCACCTTTTTTAAATAAAAAATATATTTCTTCTTCTTTTGACCATCATCATCAACGTCCAAGCATACCAAAAATGGGTTTCATGGGTTTCAGAAATAGTTTGACAAATTCATGAAGATTTTGAAGGAAATTCAAGGAAAAGCTTGGGAATTTGGAGATTAATAGGTAATCATTCATCCTCTTGAGCTTAGAAAGTTGTTTCTTGAATTATTAGAAGTGTTCTAGGGTTCCTTTCAAATCTGATTTTTTGGGGCTTTTGTTGATGGTGGATGGAATTGGAAACCATAAGCATGTGTGAAGTATGGTTGGTTGATATTATTGTAATATTAGGCCAATTTGTTCAAATTATTGTTGGACAACCTTGTTGCCATTCTAGAGTGTAATAGCCACTCCTTTTATGCCTAGAATTGTTTTAGAGTAGTTCATATGTGTGGTGACTTGATTTGGTGTGTTGATTAATTTAATTAATCTTGAAATTTATGATTAAAAGCATGAAAATGGTAATTTTCGGTTTGCTGATCTGATTTATCTAAACTAGAAATTCTGTGATATTTTTGATGTGTTATGAATGTAATGGATGTATTTTGGGAGTTGGCACAATTGCCGGAAAGTATTTCCGAGTTGAAATAAGCGAAAACGGCCAAAAACGGCGTTACCATGTGGATTTTGAGCCAACCGGGTGACGGATATCCAAACAGTGAGTCCGTCATTATTTGGGCATCCCATGAAATGCCCCGGCACTATTGGAGCTGACCTTGGCAGTTTCCATAAGTGCCGGGTAGTCGGTTCGGTCAAAATCGCATTTTAGGTAATTTTACGGAAAAACTATTTTCGTAAAAGTTTAGCGAAATTTCAACTATATTTATGTCAATATTTGATATTGAATAAATAGGTTAAGGTGGAATATGAATAAATTATTCATATTAGATATTGAATAATTTATTTGGTATTTTGTAAGAGTTTTAAAATACGATTTCGCCCAGACCCGCGCTTCCGCTGCGCCCCATCGCCTAAAACCCCAACAAAAATGGTATCAGAGCGGGTCTGATGGTTCATCCATTACATTATTCATGCTTGATATTTGATATAAAATCTAATTTTGATGTTCCCATATCTTATGAATCTATATATATTTATTCACTTTTCGGTTCTTCGCTAACGAAAATCTAATGGAAATTTAATTGTTAAATTAAGTTATATTTTCTATAGGTAGAATTGAATTGTTTAGAAAATGATTTAGATTAAAATTCTGCATTAAATATAGAGTATAGCTTCCATAGGAAAATCTTCGCTTTTAAATATGGTTGTAAAGTAACGTGTATTGGATACATATTTCTTGGTTCGTCTTGTCAGTACGGTTTATGGATATTTTTCTATAAGTGCATATGAGATCGTGTCAAAGCTGTGAGGGTGTAGTTATAGGATTGTTATCCATACCGATTGTATATTGATACAGGACAAATTCAAGTGAAAGTGGAAATCCTGAATGGGCCAAAGCTGTCAGGACTACACCGGTAGCTTGAGTATGTCATTGACAAATGTAGCCTTGATACGCCTCCATGTGAACGTGCCAAAGCTGTCTCAGCGAGAAACGGTCAGGACCGAAACCAGGAGTCACTGGTGAGTGATTGACAAAGAGTTGTCTACCTAATGAATATACGTAGGTGAGAACGTGCCAAAGCTGTGAGTCGAAATATATTCATGGGATCCTACTCTCACTATGGAATTCGATTTAATTATTGAATTCTCATTATCTGTTGGGGATTACGGTATTATGTAAAGTAGTGGGAGACACTGCTGAGTTTAAAATCCATAACTTAAGCAGTGTGTAATATTTTGGAAAATACTGCTTTCGTTTTCCTTTCATTCTATATTGTTTATATAGATTTACATTTATAATCCACTGCATAGTATATTACCTGAATATATAGGTTTTCTGACTTTACTTATGGTTGCGTAGTTCTAGAATAGGTTCTAGAATAGGTTCTAGAAGGACAATAGACTTAGATATTATTAGAGTAGTTCAAATCATCAGGAATTGTTGTTCCGGTTTTCTTTGAAAATCAAGATGGTTTGTGACTCAGTTTCTAAGTCGCCATTAGGTAATCTAAATGAATATCTGGTTTAGGATATAACTGTCTAGTAAGAATTGTTTCTTATGCAGTAAGAATTGACTTGAATTGTTCATGTCTCGAGATTCTTTACTGGCATTAAGAAAACCTCTTTAGTATTTGTTTATCTTTTAATGACGTTTCTTAGCTTTTATTGACTTTTAGAAGTCACGTGTCTGACACAATTTGCTAATCAATCATTTACAATTGTTGTGAATAATTGAAAACAAATTATAAAGCTCAAGAAAGGAAATGTGCATGGTTGTGTATAGAGAATATTGATTCTCACAATACGACAACTGTAGGTATTGGATACCGGATATCCTGTCTAGTTATTTAAAATAATATTCAATAACTGTTTTGATATTTGATATCAGAACTTGTGACTATTGGATAGTTATTTGTTCTGTATAAACAGTTGTTACATATTTTAAAGCGACTAGTAGTGTCATTAATGAAAGATAAACATTAAGAAAATATTCGGTAGAGTAAATAACTGAGAACTGTGCTTTATGAGGTTTTATCATAACATCATTAGATGCTTGTTCCTTATGATAAATGATGATATGATACGAGATCACACCACATATCCTTATCCATTTAATGAATATTGTATCCAGGTTGTGATTAGATCTCATTTAACCGATGATTGTCATTGGACCACAAATTTATTAAACTAATGCATTGGATGTGTGTAGTTTAATGAATTAGAAATTGTCATGGATAGTTTTCTGTACTTCGTAACTTAGTTAATGAATTGTCATGACTTAGTTACGTGTTTCTAATAGAGAACATGTTGAACGTCTTGAATTGTTCAAGAACTGTCAATATGTTTCTAGTGAAACTCGAATAGAATATTTTGAATAGTTCAAAGATATTCTATTTGTAGTATTGAAAACTTTGTCTTTAAAAATTCATTGATTGTGCGTCTTTGAATTGTTCGAAGATGTTTGATTTGATCAAACGCATGAATTTAAGGCAATTAGTTCTATAACTATTTAATGAATGTGATTATTACGCAGTATTAAACTTCCGCGATTCCATTGTGATGGAATTGGTGAGAGTTATCGAATCTTATATGATTTGATTCGTTGATGTTGAGTGTTACCGAATTAGTTTTCAATACTCTTGGGGTTATGCTCCAGAAACACCAATTCGTCTTTTTTAATTAAGGTTCCATTTATTTCTACAGTTACATATATGATATGTATAGTGGAAAATTTTGAATCTTGAAAAGTTTGAGATTTGAAACTTTCTTTTGTATAATAGTTATATAATTGAAAGTAATTGTGTCTCGGAGGTACAAGTAAAGTTTATCATTTATTTTATTTAATAGAATATTGTATTCTATTTGATAGAATATCTTTTCTACGATCCTGAGTAATAAAATTGTTTTGTTACTTGGTGGTTGACATTGGATGTTGTCGATTGTAGAAATGATTTGACTTATTGAAGTCAAATGTGAGAATGATAAACTATAAGTGGAACTGCATAATTAATAAGATGAAAAGGCCCTTAGACAACTTTTGTATAAGTCTAATAGGATATCAGAAATATTTACAAAGCATTTGATACTTAATGATTCTGATGTTTTCTTATCGAATAAAATTATCGTATAACTTATAGTGGGATCGATATTTGATATTGACTTCGGAAATTACCATTGAACCATTGATCTAAAATTATTCATAGCTTACTACGATCAAGTTTTGAACTTGATTAGGCTTTCGTTATTAATAGTTCATAAAATGTGCAAATTATTTGTGCAGTAAAAACATAGTGAGCTTGATAAAGGTTTGACTTTCATAGTATGACAATGAGAATGATTATTTACCGGTGCGTAAACACACACGTATAACGCAAGCGCACGTATCGTTCAAGTAGTATAAAAATATCGATCCCACGAGGACTTAATTCATACTGTTGTTATTAATTGTTGAATCTATTTATTTACAAATATCTAATTAAATGGAGAAGAGAATGATTGTTTGATTGGTTGAATGTGGTTTTCCTTAATTAAAATAAATAAAATAAACAAAAGAAAATACTAAGGAAAATAACAAAAGACTCAAAGATCTAGGGTTGTGAATCTTTCTAATATCTTTTAAAAGATGAAGTGATTATTTTATGTTTGTGTAATAAATTGGTTTACTAACCTGGAACACGAAATTATGCGAAAGCCTCTGTCGATGGTCAGACGCAAATACCCAGTTTAACCCAATTGAACCATATGTCTATGTCAACCAAATTACCTGGATTCATTAAGTTTAAGTTCCAATTATGGCTACCCCCGCCCGACATGTATATGTATATCCTGTAAGGAAATCTATTAAATGGTTATCTATCCTCAAGGAAGATCGTGGGCTATTAAGTCTAAGGCTGAAACCTAAAATTTCTTTGTCAATTTTATTTTAGATTTACCACATCAATCTTATTGGTGATCAGACAACAAGAAGCATTAAGCTTAAGACTTAATAAGTAAACCTTTAAATTACCCAAACTATAAAATAACCCCTTATAAACCGGTGATATTGGATTTCATCACAACCCCAAATAACTGGCTTAGTTACGACACATATTTACAGGTAGTAAAAACTTAAATAAAATAAAAGATATAAAGTAAAATGTTGAAAATTAAATTGCTGAAAAGTAAATGACGGAAAGTAAATGCTGAAATTAAATACTGAAAATTAAATGCTGAAAAGTAAATGCTGAAAGTAAATTACTGAAAGTAAATTGCTGAAAAGTAAATGCTGAAAGTAAATTGCTGAGAGGTAAATAAAGTAAAAGTATAATAAAAGAAAATGATGAGGTAAAATGATCCAATTTTATTACTTCTATTTTAGATATCACCATTAATATAATATATTAACTTTGCATGATAATTACCAACCAGCCATATAGGCGGTATCCAGATTAAGTCAAATTAATAATTAATTACCACCGACCAATCAGGCGGTATCCAGTTTAGTCAGGTTAAAACCAATTTAAATAATTACCAACCGACCAATATGGCGGTATCCTCGTTAAGTCAGGTTTTAACTAGTTTATATATTATAATTAAGGGAGATTAATCTAAATATTATTAATGAAAGTTTTACCTTTTACCCCAGCAAAGGGGAGTTACCTACTCATTACTGAAAAGTAAAAACTGAAAATTAAAGAAAGAAAAGTATTGTGCGTAAAAGTAAATTGCGGAAAGTAAAAACTGAAAAGTAAAGAAAAGAAAGTGCGAAAGCAGAAATTAATTACTGAAAGCTATAAATAAACAAACAAGATACAATCTTCTTAGTATTCTTAAGGAATTCCTAAGAAGAAAATATGAATTTACAAATGAAATGGTTTGGTATTTATAGGCAAAATTTTGCCTCCATCAAATCATCCACCAAATCCATTATTAATTGCTCCACTAATTGCTTATCATGTTTGGTGGTGATTTGATAATTTTTATTATTTATTTATTAATTTATTTTTTTCTTTGAAAATGATTGAAAGTGACTTTAATAATTACACAAAACACACTTCTGGATGGTTCATCAATTTCGGGCATGAAATCTTCAGAATTCGAAATTATTTTGTCTTTCCAAGTTGTAGATCTTTGAGTCTTCTTTAATCTTGAACTTGAATCAGCTCAATCCTATATTGGAGTAAAAAGTTATGCCTAAAATACGACAGATGCGCAAAAATGGAATTTCCAAAACTGCACTTCGTTAAAATGCCATTTCAAGTTTCCAATCTCCAAAATTAATATGTCAAGTCCAATTTTTGCCCTTATTTGACCCACATTTCGTCCTAAATGATTTCATTGTGTACCAATATTATTTTATCTGCAAAATAAACTAAAACACATCAAAACGTTCATCAAACCCGAGAAACTAAACAAAATATTAAGTAAAAGGGGCGATAAATATTGATATATTTTCCGCTCATCAGTTATACTCAATAGTCTATTGTAGATTCTGAGGAAGCTTGTCTATTATCGCACTGATTGGACAATTAAGGATCTGTTGATTAATATTGATATTAAACCGTGGTTTTGGCTAAAGAATGCAAAATGGCGTTCTTGAGTGATTTCTTCGAATGAGAAATCTGTTGTGATTTCTATGTTTGAAGAGTTTATTCTAGAATGGCCCTGAGTTTGTATTCTTCTAAGATCACAGTTTGATATACTGGCTTATGGAGCCTATTGTAGACTCAGATGAGCTATCCGGAAATTCATGTTCTTTGATTTTGATATCAGTCAGATTATCTGGTTTTATCGAAGTATAGAGAATACGTATTTTTCAGTAGGGTCAGTGGGAGTGTACAAATTTCTTTCTAGTATTATATTTCCTAAGTCTTCTTTTCTCCGTGAGAGCAGTGTGAGTAGTCTCTGTTATATTTGATATAAAGTTTTATATATGATATAAAACTAAGAGACTTGTGAGATACTCATATTAGTCACATATTAGATATGATCTGATAAAGGACACAGTAAGACTATCTGTATGACAGTTAGTGTAACAAATTGATAGTTAACATGTCTTTTATGTATATAGTATTCGTCTTTCATAAAAGATGATTCCTTTGTCGAAAGAGAGATTGATTAGAATGTCTAATCGATCTTATGCATCATATGATGGTGGCGTGATGAATACTATATTATATGCGATTAAAGATATCAATTTAATCATAAATATTACGAGTTATTTTGATATGGTGCATACCATATGATGGTTCTAGAAACACGTTCTTTGTGATCTTTGAGATGTTAAGAATGTGTTTCATATTCATGGAGAATTTAGTCAGCAACCTTAGGTTAGATTAGTTTTGATCCTAATTATGACATTAGATGGTCTATGTCATATAAAGTCAGAAAAGATCCAGTGGGAGTGTCACAGATGATTATACTAAACTAGTGGAATCAATTGTAACTTATGAAATATTGACTTATGAAGTTACGTAGTGACCTCATAGATTAGAAGTCTTCGTATTAGTGTAGTGTTTGTGGTTGTCTGCAAAGTATTTGGATTTGATATCTAAGTACATGGACAACTCAGTAGCTATAGCACAATACTGATATAGCACATGGGTCATATTGATGTAGAATTTGGATTCTACAAAATATGAATGATGCTGGTTAGGGAAAACAGTTGGATTTGTTGGACAGACTCGATTTGAAAAGCAGGCTTACTTGTTGTTGCCTACCTCTTGAGTGCTGGTGAGTTCTTGAGGGCCATGAGTATGCGATACACATTAAGATGTGTATATGATACCATGGATTGGCACTAGAGCAAGTTTGAGAAATTATTAGGGTTGGTGCTTAGACTGCCAATCCGGATCGTATTTATGTCTGATTCATAAATACGAGTAATTATATGTTCCATAATATTAGTTATTTATTGGTAACACCCTTGTCTTTTATACATTTATTCGATCTAATTACGATTAGATATCTGATTACGATTAGATTAAAACTGAATCTGGTTCAGTGATACGTGTATATTAGACAAAGACCATAGGATTTACAGTATAGTTCGTAGTTACAACGTAGTTTGTAATTGACATTGAGAAGCGCATTATTAGTTGTATATCCTTAAATAAAGTTCATGGTCAAGATTTACTAACACGGGTCGGTTAGTAAAATCTGTTAAGACCAGTATATGTCGTATATCGTGACTTGGTCATATGCTTTATCTCAGTGAACCATGAGTCTCGGGAGACTCGTATAGACATATATGTGTTTATTCGATAAGACACTGAACGACTCACTGAAGGTTTCCTAATAGATGGTACACCAACGTCAATAGGAACATTCTCGAGTTGAGCGAGCATAGCGGTCATTCGACTTGAGATACCACCGTGGATATATAAGCTATCCTCCACACTTTGATGGCAGTCACGTCAACGATCTAGGTATGATCATACCTCCGCCTGTTCGTTGGGTGTGGACTGATGTTCATGATATCATGTGCGTATCAAGATAGGATCTGTCAGTCCTGTGTACAGGGCATAGGCATACAACACGTGTTTATGATCTAGTAAATCCATGGCCATGGTATAACTTCGGAAATCAGTTCCGAGTGTTATTTAGAGATCGTAAATTGAAAGTCGATTGTATTATACCGAACGGATTTAACGTTATGATCTATATCCCAGGTATAATACGGATGGCCTGTGACGGAGGGATTATACGTATGCTATGACCTCGACTTGCATAGTTTATCGAGATTATCTGTGGTCGTCATAATTCATGAGTGGGTGGATTATGGACACAAAATTGGATTTCGTGACGGATAAACCTAAACTTAGAGAGTCTCACAATATAAAGTGTACTCGTTGAGCACTTGTGCAACTTGATATGAATAATACGGATTATTCATAATACTTCACCGGATTAAGTGAGTTAATCCGGATCGTTTAATCGGTTAAACGATAACACATGCATTAGGGGATTTTGTCCGATAATAATTATTGTGTATTTGTATTTGATACATAATACGATTAGATACACATTAATTATTCGTCAAATAAGATTTTGACGCATGCCATAAATATATGTATTTGTTATTTAATGTAAATAAAAATACATATATGTATGTTAATTAATTGTTTAATTATTTAATGGTTAAATAATTAAATAATTGGAAATTAATGTCTTATCCATTAGTCATTTATTGAATGATACTTGGTGAGATGTAATTGGTGACATATGGCATTTTAGGATTTAATTTGATTTTTGATCAAATTAAATTTTTTTCAAAAAGGACAATATTGCCCTTATTTTCGTTCCTTCCCTTTTTTTTAAATAAAAAATATTTTTCTTCTTCTTTTGACCATCATCATCAACGTCCAAGCATACCAAAAATGGGTTTCATGGGTTTCAAAAATAGTTTGACAAATTCATGAAGATTTTGAATGAAATTCAAGGAAAAAACTTGAGAATTTGGAGATTAATAGGTAATCCTTTATCCTCTTGAGCTTAGAAAGTTGTTTATTGGTTCTTGAATTTTTAGAAGTGTTCCAGGGTTCCTTTCAAATCTGATTTTTTGGGGCTTTTGTTGATGGTGGATGGAATTGGAAACTATAAGCATGTGTGAAGTATGGTTGGTTGATATTATCGTAATATTAGGCCAATTTGTTCAAATTATTGTTGGACAACCTTGTTGCCATTCTAGAGTGTAATAGCCACTCCTTTTATGCCTAGGATTATTCTAGAGTAGTTCATATGTGTGGTGACTTGACTTGGTGTGTTTATTAATTTGATTAATCTTGAAATTTTGGATTAAAAGCATGAAAATGGTAATTTTCGGTTTGCTGATCTGATTTATCTAAACTGGAAATTTTGTGATATTTTTGATGTGTTATGAATGTAATGGATGTGTTTTGGGAGTTGGCACAATTGCCGGAAATTGTTTCCGAGTTGAAATAAGCGAAAACGGCCAAAAACGGCGTTACCGGGTGGATTTTGAGCCAACCGGTTGACGACTGTCCAAACTGTGAGTCTGTCACTGTTCTGGCAGCCCATGAACTGCCCCGACACTATTGGAGCTGACTTGGGCAGTTTCCATAAGTGTCGGGTAGTCGGTTCGGTCTAAAACGCGTTTTAGGTAATTTTGCGGAAAAACTATTTTCGTAAAAGTTTCGCGAAATTTCAATTATATTTATGTCAATATTTGATAATGAATAAATAGGTTAAGGTGAAATATGAATAAATTATTCATATTAGATATTGAATAATTTATTTGGTATTTTGTAAAAGTTTTAAAATACGATTTCACCCGGACCCGCGCTTCCGCTGTGCCCCATCGCCCAAAACCCCAACAAATACCACAACCTGTCCAGATTGATCCTAGGTGTAGAGCTACAATATTTCGAAATTTACTATAAATTCAAATCAACATGAAAAATTCAGATTTTTGGATATGTTAACTCATGAATTATGATGACCACTCATGAATTATTTTTATATCTAGTTTCCATAAAATTTTACGGTTTAGCAATCCGACCTCCAGAACTCAAGTTATGCATAAAAAAAAAACTACATGTTATATATGCAGATGAGCTCCTAACTCGGGATTAAAACAAAACACACCTTCCTTAACTTCTAATCATCAAAACCAACACTCCACGATAATACAATTACCATTTTATCATCTTTGAAATATATAATTATTCATCCTTCACATATAATTATATATATGTATATGGTTGGAATAATTTAGATTTTTCTAGAGCTTTCTTTCTCCTCTTCTTTGAATGGCCGAAATTGTGCACATTATGGGCTTGATTTTTTATTTTTTGTTTCATTTTCGGCTTAAATGTTGTAGAGAAACTTTTATAAAATTTCATTTAGGTCCTTCAACTTTTGCTTTATTATACTTTTGTCCCACATCTTTTGGTAATTAAATTTTTGACCACTATATTTTTTTTGAAATTTTCACTAACAGCCCTATACTTAGTAAGCTTATTTTACTTATTTACTTCAAGTATTAAGTTCATAGTCTCGTTTAAACCTCACTCGATTTTCCTATAATTCCGATAAACCGTTAATTTTATTTCGCTCTTTTTTTAATTGCCCGAAATTTCTTATATTCTAGAAAATTTACATTATAATTATCGTCCTAGTTGAGTTATTTATGTATGTTTCCGGTTATTACAATTTGACATAAAATTAGGGCCTCGAATCTTGAGAAATTTCAATTTTAGTATATAACATGACTTAAATATTTTTTATCCATTATCAGTAGAGATCCGTTTTCAGAACTCGTCTAAGACACTATGAAATTTAAGGTAACTCAAGACCGCCCATTGATATGGCTGAAATTTTTTGAGACAAAATTAACTGAATTTTGGTGGCCCGAATAAATTTTTCCTAACTTTAGAAAATTAATCAATTGAAAAATGAAATTTAATTTAACTGGCAAACGAGCCTTACATGCAAATGCAATTGAGCCTATGGTGTGATACCTTATATAAAAAAAATTGATTAGATAGCAGTGGGGCTAAAAAAAAAAGAAGGTGTTTGGCTATAATCAACGTGTGGGGGATGAATGATTTCATTTTCAATTTCTTTCTCTCTCTCCTAATTTTTCTTTCTTCTTTCTTCTCTCACTCTCTCTCACTGCAAAGTCTTGAAATCGTCGCTGCCACTTCACCGTCGACCATCAGCCTCCACGCGCCGGACCTCCAGAAATCTGCCGCCGTCAGCTTTCCATCGCCACCGAGATCGACGCCATCGGACGCCGGACGCGCCTCCACGCGCCTCTGGAAGGGAGCGATACGTCGCCGCTTCTTCTGCAATTTCCGGCCGTCTCCGGTCACTTCTGACGGCCACCTCCGGCGAGTGAGCACTTTTCAGGCCGAGACCTTTCCAACGCCAGTGGTCACTTCCCGATCCGACATCGTTTGGGTTGTTTTCCGTGTTATAACTACCGGTAATTCGGGATTTATACTGGAATTTGAGATCCGACCGTTGGATCGACGATCCGAGCGTAGTAGATTGTTTATCTCGATTATACGAGCGTTTTGGTATATATATCCACCGTTGAAAGTATCTGGTTGTGGGGCCCGCTTTTTGGTAGTGGGGCCCGATTTTCGTTGTGGGGCCCGCTTGTCTCGTTAAGAGTATCAGCAAGTTCCGAAGCCGTTCCTCGCTGTAATCCTTGAGATGTTGCTGACCAGTGGATCTTTCTTTGAGAAGTTTGGAGATCGTTGGAGCTCGATTCTTGGTGAGGATATAGATTTATTCAGAGCATTTGCATGGATAGAGGTAAGTACACTCTGTGGTGATTCTCTTAACATAATTGTTTGATGTTTGATGATTGTTGTGAGAGTCGGTATATATAAATATAATGGTATATTATATATATATATTATTATATATATATATATTGTGGAGATATAATATTGAGATATTGAAAGCATGATAATATGAAATCATGATTGTTGAGATGAGTTTGATTGGATTGGATGCGAGATGTGATTGTATTGGATGATGTGTGTTGTTGTGATATGCTGTCGGGTTTGGTTATAATAGTGGTCGGATTTGAGATGAGATGTGATGATACATCAGATGAGATGAGATGTGATGATACATCAGATGAGATGATATGGGGGAGTACGGGGGCTTCCTCATTGAGTACATTTTACTCACATTTTACGAGTTGATATGGTTGGAAACCTTGGAAGTTGTCATTGAGGACTCTTCCATTGGTTTTGATATGGGGGAGTACGGGGGCTTCCTCATTGAGTATATTTCAATCCTCTGTTATACTAGACCCGGAGTAGCAGCCATGTTTGATGGATGTTTATACTGTTGAGGTGGGATGTTTTTTGTAATGATATTATAATGTATGTTATTTTCATATATTGTATTATAATATAATATATATATATACATATATATTTATATATGAATGTTGGAAAATAGACTGAGTAATCGATAGAATGAGAACATAAAAGGTGAATACTAATTTGAGATGTAAATTGTATATTTGTACTATGAATTACAGTATTGAGTATTATGTGATATTGAGATAAGTTGATGGATGAAATGAGATGAGATGTGTTGTATTGGATGCTGTGTGAGATTATTGTAATGCTACCGGATTTAGTATGATAATGGTTGGAGATAGATGTGATGAGACATCAGGTGGTTTGAGATATTGATAAACCTTGGAAGTATTGATGAGATACTCTTCCATTGGTTTCGAGTTGATGGTAACCCTTGGGAGTTGTGATGAGATACTCTCCCATTGGTTTTGATATGGTGGGAAACCTTGGGAGTTCTGATGAGGTACTCTCCCATTGGTTTCAATCCATTATTATACCGAATCCGGATAGCAAACCTTGATTGATTGAGATGTGTTGTTGTGAGTATGTTTTGTCTGAGATAGTTGTTATATATATACTTATATAAATATTCATATTTTGTTGGTGAGGTCATGTTGAGAGAATGAGTGTTTACTTGCTGAGCTTTTTAAGCTCATTCCCCTCTTCCCCCAAACATTTCAGGTAGTTCGCGAGAATAGCAGGAGTAGTACCAGATTTGGATCCACGTGCCACAGTTGTGTTTTCGGGTTGGTCCAGACATTCGAGTCGTCAATTGTATTTTGATCGAGTCTTGTGTTGTAAACCATAAAGGTTGTGTATACTTTATGAGTTTGTAATTTGTGATATATTATTTGTGTATTTTAAATTGGTTGATTTGACATATAGAGTGCTCGAGCTGAAGTTGATCGCGGACCTCTTTCTAGGGTTGGGCCCGCCCTAGGGAGGGGGTCGTGACAGATTTGGTATCAGAGCTTAGGGTTTTAGGTTCTGTAGACATATTGTATTGGATGAGAGTATTAAAGGGTAGTTTGTGTCTGTAGGAAAATGTCTGGACGTGGCCGTGGTACTGGTACTCAACGTGGGAGAGGGATAGTGTGACGATGCGTGAAAATTGTCGAGGAATAGTGTAGAGAGACCTCACACTCAGCCGATAGATCTTGAAATTGTTATAACTTATTTGGTGTTCATCTGATTGGTGAGGATAATGAGGAGTTTAGACTTATACCTTCAGTAGTTTCGACAGTTGCCCATTTCGCTGTTTCTGTAGTTGAATCTGACGTGATTTCTATGGTTGTACCTAACATGAACCTCAAGTCGCAGTTATAACATTGTTGTGAGTTAGTAGGTCGAAGACATTAGAACTTTGGTGTTCGAGAGATGGGAAAGGAGACTTTGTTAATACTCATATATGAACAAGAAAATGCTATTATACCCAGCAGCAACAAATATAAGATTTATGATTACATTATGGAATATAACAACTTGGTTGCGTTGCAAGGACATGATCATCTTCAAATTGATAATCTTCCCATTGACGTTCCGCACGTAGAGACATTGGAATGAGGCCGTCGATTACTTGGATTTCGAGACTGTCAGGAAACTTGATTTTATTGTAACCTTGGACGATACTTCTAGATGACTCTTCGATAGTAGTGAAGAGTTGCCAAGCTTTATCATTGGTATTGCTTTCTAGGCTTCGACGGACTGATTCTGCGGAGAGAGCTCTAAGATCACAGGATTGACGAAAAGTAATATCTTCTGGGAAGATATCATCGTATCCATAGTAAGCTCTAAGTTTCGGTCTAGATGGCCAACTACTGAGTCTCCAATTAGTAAGTTGGTGTGATGGTATGATTCTTATAAGATGAATTGGGTGGTAAACGATTGAATAGTCATCTGACCATTCTGGAGTAATGGTTTCGATCCAGACAGTAATACTTTTGTGTCATGTGTACCATCGATGTAAAATATTACTGATGAAGGGAGGAAGCTCACTTAGGCTGGCTTCTGAGATACCAGGATAGTTGGGATGGATTGGACTTGGTCCAAGAATAAATCCATTTAGGAAACCAAGTTCAAACAAGGTGCCGAGACTCCACTGGCAATGATTGAAGAAATCCTGACTGTTGATGAAAACTGTAGAATGGAATCTGTGATACCCACAGTGAACAATCGCAGAATTATTTTTGTATTGGATTAAACCATCTGTTTTTCCATTCCAAATGGTTCTAAGAATGTAACACCACCTCATGAAGTTGGTAGGAACTCTTGCCACGATATCTAGTGCAACCTCTTTGGGTAATAGAGCGGACGGAGCTTCATTGAGACAATCGTAGATGTCTCTCCATAGGTCTCGAACGTATTTAGAGTCTATAACTCCTCGATCTGTGACTGGCCATTTACAAAGCTTTTGGTATATCATCTTAGCTCTTACGGATCTTGAACATGGGTTAGGATTGGAAGATGTGGAGGCCATTGAAGAAGTTTTGAGTTTACACTGAGAATGTATGCATCTTTTATAGAGGAGTGATAGCAATAATTTCTTCGTGAAAAGACGTTTTCACAGTATCCATGCATTATTGGAAAGGATAATAATTGTCGCAGTGACAAGATGTAAAGCGGAAATATGTCGACCTGGAAATCCTATTTTTAGTAGTGGGAATCTTAAGATGTTGGATTATGCGTAAACTTCCAAAAGCTTTTTACAAATGTTGTTTGAGTATGACCCATTGGTGGAGCCCTTTTCTTTTGGAGACAGGATAGCTGGTTTGTAAGTTGCGATACAGGTTAGAATAATAATAATTGGAGGCATTATTCATATGATGGTGAGTGTGAAATGAATAATGATCGTTAAAGTTTGCAATATGTTTCCATTCAGAAATACCTGAATTTTGGTGATAGATACGTTGGATGGAGTTTCTAAGTAACTATAGTTGTACTACTGATTAGTATTCAGAAAAGATTAATGAAGTTACTGATACACTAAGTGGGAAGAACGTGAGTTAATTTTTGAGAGTTAGACAGGGAATCTTTAAGAAAAAGACATTGGTATGTTTGACTTTTGGATTGTTCAATAGTGGGAGTATTTTGGTCAAATATGAAGGTTTGAGACACTGTTAGATAGATTTATTATAGAACAATCGATTTAACCAATGTGGAAAAGAGAGAATAGATATTGGAATGAATGAAATTACTACTTTCAGATTGAGTTCAGAGAATGTATAATTAATATTGATAAAGTCGTGATATCATATATTAGAAAAACTCAAGTGGGAGATCTTGGATGAGACACACGATAATCATTGTTATATGAAATTTGAGAGCACTAAGATGTATATAAATCTATAGAAGACTTATTAGTGGTTGGGAATGAATAGAGGGATTTCAGAATTTGTATCTCGGTATTTAGTTGTCAGTATGAGATAGGAGAGCGTCAGCATCCAGATGGATTACTCCAGTCTTCAACTAGACCTGAGTGGCCATGGGAAACTATCGTGATGGATTTTGTGGTACGACTATCGAGGACACAGTTTGGCTATGATACAATTTGTGTAGTAGTGGATCGATTGTCTAGGTTTGCTCATTTCCTACCGATTCGAGTTATGTGGGGACCAGAGAGATTAACAGAACTGTATGTGGAGCAGATTGTGCGGTTACATGGTGTACCCTTATCGATTGTATCGGATAGAGTTTTCGGATTTACTTCTCATTTTCGGGAGAGTTTCTAGAAGACTATCGGATCAAAGATTTATGCGAACACCTTATTCCACCCTCAAACTGACGGTCAGTCAGAGCAGACTATTCAGATGTTAAAAGATTTGTTGAGGTTGTGTGTTGCGAAATAAATAAGAGTTGGGATGAACATTTGCATTTGAACGAGTTCACCTATAACTATAGCTTTTTGACTAGAATCGACATGACTTCATTTAAGGCTTTACGAGAGAGGCGATTTAAGACTTTTGTTGGTTGGGGCGAGGTTGGAGATGGACAGATTCTTGGCCTAAACTAGGTAGATATGACATCTGATATGATCAGGTTGATCCGAGTGAGACTGATGGTTGAGTAGAATCAATAGGAAAGTTTTGTGGAATAGTCATCACATTCAGGATACGACTTGGGAAGTGGAACATGATTTGTAGGAGAAATACCCAGTATCATTTGAGGATTGAGAAATTTCGGGGACGAAATTTTGGTAAGGTGGGTAGATTGTGATACCTTATATAAAAAAAATTGATTAGATAGCAGTGGGGCTAAAAAAAAAAAAGAAGGTGTTTGGCTATAATAAACGTGTGGGGGATGAATGATTTCATTTTCAATTTCTTTCTCTCTCTCCTAATTTTTCTTTCTTCTTTCTTCTCTCACTCTCTCTCACTGCAAAGTCTTGAAATCGTCGCTGCCACTTCACCGTCGACCATCAGCCTCCACGCGCCGGACCTCCAGAAATCGGCCGCCGTCAGCTTTCCATCGCCACCGAGATCGACGCCATCGGACGCCGGACGCGCCTCCACGCGCCTCTGGAAGGGAGCGATACGTCGCCGCTTCTTCTGCAATTTCCGGCCGTCTCCGGTCACTTCTGACGGCCACCTCCGGCGAGTGAGCACTTTTCAGGCCGAGACCTTTCCAACGCCAGTGGTCACTTCCCGATCCGACATCGTTTGGGTTGTTTTCCGTGTTATAACTACCGGTAATTCGGGATTTATACTGGAATTTGAGATCCGACCGTTGGATCGACGATCCGAGCGTAGTAGATTGTTTATCTCGATTATACGAGCGTTTTGGTATATATATCCACCGTTGAAAGTATCTGGTTGTGGGGCCCGCTTTTTGGTAGTGGGGCCCGATTTTCGTTGTGGGGCCCGCTTGTCTCGTTAAGAGTATCAGCAAGTTCCGAAGCCGTTCCTCGCTGTAATCCTTGAGATGTTGCTGACCAGTGGATCTTTCTTTGAGAAGTTTGGAGATCGTTGGAGCTCGATTCTTGGTGAGGATATAGATTTATTCAGAGCATTTGCATGGATAGAGGTAAGTACACTCTGTGGTGATTCTCTTAACATAATTGTTTGATGTTTGATGATTGTTGTGAGAGTCGGTATATATAAATATAATGGTATATTATATATATATATATATTATATATATATATATTGTGGAGATATAATATTGAGATATTGAAAGCATGATAATATGAAATCATGATTGTTGAGATGAGTTTGATTGGATTGGATGCGAGATGTGATTGTATTGGATGATGTGTGTTGTTGTGATATGCTGTCGGGTTTGGTATAATAGTGGTCGGATTTGAGATGAGATGTGATGATACATCAGATGAGATGAGATGTGATGATACATCAGATGAGATGATATGGGGGAGTACGGGGGCTTCCTCATTGAGTACATTTTACTCACATTTTACGAGTTGATATGGTTGGAAACCTTGGAAGTTGTCATTGAGGACTCTTCCATTGGTTTTGATATGGGGGAGTACGGGGGCTTCCTCATTGAGTATATTTCAATCCTCTGTTATACTAGACCCGGAGTAGCAGCCATGTTTGATGGATGTTTGTACTGTTGAGGTGGGATGTTTGTTGTAATGATATTATAATGTATGTTATTTTCATATATTGTATTATAATATAAATATATATATATACATATATATTTATATATGAATGTTGGAAAATAGACTGAGTAATCGATAGAATGAGAACATAAAAGGTGAATACTAATTTGAGATGTAAATTGTATATTTGTACTATGAATTACAGTATTGAGTATTATGTGATATTGAGATAAGTTGATGGATGAAATGAGATGAGATGTGTTGTATTGGATGCTGTGTGTGAGATTATTGTAATGCTACCGGATTTAGTATGATAATGGTTGGAGATAGATGTGATGAGACATCAGGTGGTTTGAGATATTGATAAACCTTGGAAGTATTGATGAGATACTCTTCCATTGGTTTCGAGTTGATGGTAACCCTTGGGAGTTGTGATGAGATACTCTCCCATTGGTTTTGATATGGTGGGAAACCTTGGGAGTTCTGATGAGGTACTCTCCCATTGGTTTCAATCCATTATTATACCGAATCCGGATAGCAAACCTTGATTGATTGAGATGTGTTGTTGTGAGTATGTTTTGTCTGAGATAGTTGTTATATATATACTTATATAAATATTCATATTTTGTTGGTGAGGTCATGTTGAGAGAATGAGTGTTTACTTGCTGAGCTTTTTAAGCTCATTCCCCTCTTCCCCCAAACATTTCAGGTAGTTCGCGAGAATAGCAGGAGTAGTACCAGATTTGGATCCACGTGCCACAGTTGTGTTTTCGGGTTGGTCCAGACATTCGAGTCGTCAATTGTATTTTGATCGAGTCTTGTGTTGTAAACCATAAAGGTTGTGTATACTTTATGAGTTTGTAATTTGTGATATATTATTTGTGTATTTTAAATTGGTTGATTTGACATATAGAGTGCTCGAGCTGAAGTTGATCGCGGACCTCTTTCTAGGGTTGGGCCCGCCCTAGGGAGGGGGTCGTGACATATGGGCTTATAAATGTTGCACCAAAATGAGCCTAACACATAGGCCATCAAGGGACAAAATTATGGGTTGTATGACAAATAAACAAATGGAACCAATATCCATTTTCCTTGTGCAAGTGCCGGCCCATCTGCCCCAATTTCTAGCAGTTTTACACATGATTCGAGTCCAAATCTTCTGTCCCATCAATTATGCTCTATTTCGTGCTCCATCAATCAAATTTGGACAATTAATATCTCTCATTAAATGAGAGAACAATTTGATTGATGAAGTGTTAAAGTCAGAGTTCTCTTATTTAATGAGAGATATTAGTTGTCTAAATTTGATTGGTGGAGCACGAAGTAGAGCACAATTGATGTGACATAAGATTTGGACTCCACTTGGCAAGTTGTAATAAAAACCAAATAAGGCTCATGAGACAAAAAAACAAAAAGAAACACAATCATCTAAAATGAATTTTGCTTGTGTTGTATGCATGATAATATGTAATTGTAGTGCTATAATGCATGCTAAAAATTACTAAAATGAATTGGTGCAATAGGGCAGCGATTTAAGGAGACTAGGCAGTGAGTCTGAGTGTCAGAGTAGACTAAACATGACTCCTTATTCCCGCTATTAAATAAATTTTATACATCCGTTTAACACACCGTAAATTTATACGTAAACTAGACACAATAATTTCTAACATATTCAAAAATCAAAATTTTTAAATCAAAGAAGAATTTATGCCAAATTTTATAATGTAACTGTCCTGCAGTTTCCTTAGATTATGTCATCCATGAACAACCCTTAAATATTTACTTATAACTTGACTTTTAGGCCTCTAATAGATAAACCGTTAAAATTCTACGGTAACTAAACTCATTAAAGATTAACCTATTAAAAATTCACAATTTTTCGATTAAGGCTGAAATTATAGGAAATTTCGAAACTTGACTTCCCGGCACATAAACAAATTCTGTCCGCAGCTGAATAATAGCCAGTAAATCAGTTATAACTTGTGTTTCGGCCTCAGGGATCGAAATTGGGATCCCTAAAAACTCACGTAAGCTAGACACATGGTGGACCATGCGGTAAATGTTGGCGACTTGGTCGCATAATCGATTGTAATTGGTTTTGATGATGCAACGGGAGAAAGAAGACTTCGACGTGCAAACACGAAGCAATACAAAAAGTGTCGAAGCATATGTGGTAAAGAGCGAGAATGTGAAGACTTGCGCATAATTGAAGAAATCATGTGAAGTCTTAGCTTAGTGCTCTAATTGTAAGTGAGTTTACTCAAGTGATCTAAAGCTCTTAGGAATCATACATTTTGCATCACTTGCATTTAAAATGGCTTAGAATGCTAAAAGAATCATTTGCATTTTATTTGCACCAAAATGAACTTCATGCATAAGTACATCAGTAAATGATCTTCTAAAAACTAGCAAACGGTTGAATTAACTTCAAATGATATACCGTTAGATAGATATGTGTATCTTGTTTGCTACGGTTCAAACGGAACACAATTCCGATGCATAGAACTTTTGCTAGAGCCATTTTACTACAACATGTTCATATGTGCGTTTTCTGCATACATGTCACATTAGAAAATTTCCATAAAATTCATATTAATGTTTTTGGAGCTGAATTTTTTACAGCAGCTAGATATATGTGTCTCATTTATGTAGAAATTTACGTATCTTGATTTGGAATTTTCTAGAGAAAGTTATGGCCAAAATACCAAGTGTCGTCAGTCTTGACTGGTCATCATAACATGCACTTACTGAAACCAGGGAGCTCCAGACCGGTCCCCATACCGGTTTCCATACCGGTCTAGCCTTTATTGTGCAGTTGCTGAAACCAGGGAGATCCAAACCGGTCTCCATACCGGTTTCCATACCGGTCAAGCTCTTCATATTGAACACTTACTGGAACCAGGGAGACTCATACCGGTCTCCATACCGGTTTCCATACCGGTCTAACGGACACTTTCTCAACGGTAATATAGTCGTTGGAGCCCTAGACCAGCTTGCCGGTCTCCATACCGGTTTCCATACCGGTCTCGCTGTAAGTTGGGGAATGCTTTGCATTTTATTATAAATAGAACCCCAACTCATTTGCCTTGGTTAAGAGACTTAATACACAACCTTCATACATTCTCTAAGGCAAATACAAGAGTGTCTTAAACACTCATACAAGCTCAAACACATCTTCATTACATTTAGTGAGCTTAGATCACTTGGGTTTGCAACTCACACAATCTTCTTATTATTTTTGAGATCACTCTCGAAAGAATTTAGAAGCTATACCTCCTCCATTAGAGAAGCAAACGACATAAACACATTGAAGATGGATGATTTGGTCGGCAAATTGCTTGAGTATGAAATGAAGATCAAGATGGATAAAAAGGAGGAAGATGAGAAAAAGACAAGAAAGTCATTGGCCTTAAAAGCGAGAAAAAGAGTCGACTCAAGTTCAAGTGAATAAGAGGATAGTGATGATGAATTGGCAAGCATCACCAATAAAGTAAAGGAGCTTCTCAAATCCGCAAAGCTCAAAGGAAAATCAAAGGCAGATGAAAAGAAAGAAGAAAAATGGCCGCGGAAGAACAAGAAAATTGTGTGTTATGAATGCAACAAACCGGGTCACATAGCTACCGATTGCCCATTGAGGAAAATGAAAAGAAAATCAAAGAAAATCAAAGAAAAAGGCAATGAAATCCACTTCAACTTGGAGCAATAGCGACTCTAGCTCATCCGAGGAGGAAGAAGAGGTTCAAGCTAAAGAAAGAACAAATCTAGCATTTATGGCTATCACGGATGAGGACATCCACTTTGAAATTGAAGAAGAAAGCGAAGAAGAAGAGGTACATAATTCTCAAGACTATAATGATTTACTTAATGTTTTTAATGGCTTAAAAGAATTGTGTGATATGCTTAAAAAGAAATTGAAATTAGTTAAAAATAAGCATGCTACACTTAAAAATGATCATGCATGTTGTATGAATAAAATTCATGTTGTAGAGAATGAGATTATATGCTTAAAGGCTAAACATGAAAAAGAAAACTCATGCTTAAATGATGAAAATGCATGTTTAAAGTTGAAAAAAGCTAGAACTTGAAAATGCCATATCAAATATGCCATCTAGCTCTAAAACATGTGATTGCGAATCAATTTTAAATGAAAATGTTTTGTTAAACACAAAGGTTATTGATTTGCAAAACATACTTAGCAAATTCACATTGGGACATAAAAATTTTAATATGCTCATTGGATCCCAAAAATGTGCATTTAAAAAAGAAGGATTAGGATATAGGCCTTACATTAAGAGAAAATTTTTGAAGAATTATTTTGTTAAGACATCCGATTCTCATGCTAAGAATGTTAAAAATGAAAATATTACATGTCATGCATGTAATGAAAATGGACATAAAATTTTTGAATGCATAAATAAGAGTGTGATGAAGAATGCATGTATTCCTCAAGGAATCAAAATTAACCCCAATGGACCCAAGAAAGTTTGGGTACCAAAGTGCAATTGATAAATTTGTAGGGGGAGCTTTGGGAATGGATCTTTAAAGAGAATTGCAAAATTGATCCCAAAGGCTAAAAAAGATGAGGAATCGCAACGGTAAAGGTAAAATCCGTATTCACGGAAACATTGGTACCGTTTCCTCTAAATATCTATATGTATGCAAATTTTATATTGGTTAATATTTTTTGAAGCATACAAAATGATTAGGCAAGTATTCAAACTTCTATTGGTATCAATTGTTCATTTGATATCATTAAATGCCTTAATCATATACTTAAACCCCTTCTTTATTTCAAATGGTATCACATGAAATTTATTGAGTTAAATGCAATATATGTGATCACTTGATTGAATATGTCTTGCCATATGAACTAATTGGTTGAAAAAGAAATGCATGTAAATTGGCATAATCTTATATGAATATAATTGGCATCATGAAATGCATGGACTTTGATAATTAATAAATTGGTATCATGGAATGTATTGATATATCTTTAATTGGTATCAAATTTGGGAAGAAATCATGCTTAAGATGATCTTAGATTGTAAATGGTATTCATTAGTATCTATCTTTTGAAAAATGCTCTTTTATGCATGAATTTTGATTTTTTATGGCAAAAAAGGGGAAATGCCAAATGTGCATATTTTTTAAATTTCTTATCATTTTTGCACACATCTATTGGTATCTCATTTTAGAACTTAATTTTGCTTCTCCACCTTTTGATAATGTCAAAGGGGGAGAAATCATTAGAAATGAGATTAAAACTTGTTTTACCCTCACCCTTGGATTAAGGGGGAGTAAATGTACTAATGTGTTTGTCTAAGTCTTATAGAGATATTTTGAAGACAATCACACATTGAGGGGGAGCTTATGTTGAGGGGGAGCAAAATTGTCAAATTTGGACTCCAAGAAGCTCACAAGTTGCAACAAGTTTTAAAGAGTTGCAATCATCAAAAAGGGGGAGATTGTTGGCGACTTGGTCGCATAATCGATTGTAATTGGTTTTGATGATGCAACGCGAGAAAGAAGACTTCGACGTGCAAACACGAAGCAATACAAAAAGTGTCGAAGCATATGTGGTGAAGAGCGAGAATGTGAAGACTTGCGCATAATTGAAGAAATCATGTGAAGTCTTAGTTTAGTGCTCTAATTGTAAGTGAGTTTACTCAAGTGATCTAAAGCTCTTAGGAATCATACATTTTGCATCACTTGCATTTAAAATGGCTTAGAATGCTAAAAGAATCATTTACATTTTATTTGCACCAAAATGAACTTCATGCATAAGTACATCGGTAAATGACCTTCTAAAAACTAGCAAACGGTTGAATTAACTTCAAATGATATACCGTTAGATAGATGTGTGTATCTTGTTTGCTACGGTTCAAACGGAACACAATTCCGATGCATAGAACTTTTGCTAGAGCCATTTTACTACAACATGTTCATATGTGCGTTTTCTGCATACATGTCACATTAGAAAATTTCCATAAAATTCATATTAATGTTTTTGGAGCTGAATTTTTTACAGAAGCTAGATATATGTGTCTAGTTTATGTAGAAATTTACGTATCTTGATTTGGAATTTCTAGAGAAATTTATGGCCAAAATACCAAGTGTCGTCGGTCTTGACTGGTCATCAGAACATGCACTTACTGAAACCAGGGAGCTCCAGACCGGTCCCCATACCGGTTTCCATACCGGTCTAGCCTTTATTGTGCAGTTGCTGAAATCAGGGAGATCCAAACTGGTCTCCATACCGGTTTCCATACCGGTCAAGCTCTTCATATTGAACACTTACTGGAACCAGGGAGACTCATACCGGTCTAACGGACACTTTCTCAACGGTAATATAGCCGTTGGAGCCCTAGACCGGCTTGCCGGTCTCCATACCGGTTTCCATACCGGTCTCGCTGTAAGTTGGGGAATGCTTTGCATTTTATTATAAATAGAACCCCAACTCATTTGCCTTGGTTAAGAGACTTAATACACAACCTTCATACATTCTCTAAGGCAAATACACGAGTGTCTTAAACCTTCATATACTTAAACACTCATACAAGCTCACACACATCTTCATTACATTTAGTGAGCTTAGATCACTTGGGTTTGCAACTCACACAATCTTCTTATTATTTGTGAGTGCCCAAGTGTGTTTTAATTCTTCTTTATCAAAACACTTGCGGTTTGTGAAATCCCATTTGGTTGGGTAAGTTGTAAAGGTTGTGAGTGCACCTACGAACAAAACTCAAAGTTGTAAAAGGTTCGGAGTGTGCCTTTGCGGAAAACTCTTGGTTACGAGTGAACCACGGAAAACTCGATTCTAGTGGAAATCTTCAAGCGAGGCTTGGGGGAGTGGACGTAGGCATGTTTGGCCGAACCACTATAAATCTCGGTGTCGTATTTCTCTTTCCTTATACTTTTGTTTATAGCAAGTTTATTTATGCTTATACATATTGAATAGAAAACTTGCATATAGCCTATTAATTGGAATAGAGAAAATTGCCCTAAGTCCCCACTTAGTAATAAGAGTTAAAAATCGGTAAAGATTTTATAATTCCGCATTTGTAGCGATAACCCAATTCACCCCCCCTCTTGGGTATTGAGATTGCTTTGTCGCTATTGCTTGTAGGTACTTTTAGTAAAAAGTTCAACCCATGTTCTATCATCAGTGAAGCACAACAAATTTTCTAAGTAGGTCGTTGTGCAGTAAATTTCTCTGCATTAGGAAATATTTTAAATTTTGATATCTTAGCTTGCGTAACCTTAAATTGAACTCCGTAAAATTCTTAGGCGACCCGATTATGTTAATTTTCCAGTGAGGTTAAATGCTCATGCATAGCATATTTTATTCGTTGTACGAAAAATATTTTACGTCACCTATTTTAACGACTTTAATTGATTATAGATCGACATCAAGAGTAGCAACACCTGTCAACTATGTTAAGCATCTCTGATCAAATCTTAAATCTGTGAGTGGAGTACTCATTTTCAGAAAAATTTATTTGATTCAAAAACTGATTGTCTTTAATTTCGAATTTTATGATTTATATGATGTAGCTTTGGAATTTAATTAATTATTGTTTTTATTTAGTTTGAGATGAGATTTATTTGCTATGAGATTTGTTAGTTTACTTGGAAAAATTTGAATGAGTATAAGCATGATGTGGTTTTGAAGACATTGTTATTTGAAAATGATTTTGATGATTTAAATTGATTTTGATAAATATGTCTCGCATATTTGTTTTTGGAATTGATGGATTCAGAATAGTTTGTGCACATGGCAGATACACATTCAAGATCAGGGAGACGACTACACGTAACGCTCATGGACCCTAGTTTCAGTGATAGAGATTATAAAGAAATAATACGATTTTATATTTCTTAATACTTATAGATATGTAAAATCATAATCATAACTTTGGGTGATTATGATTATGATTCTAACAATATCTTACAGATTCTAACAATATTTTACAGATTCTAACATTCCGCCTCAAGCTGAAGAATACGTACCATATGCATCAAGCTTGTTACAAATGAAACTAGCACGAGAACCACAGAGAGATTAGGGTGTTTAAACACTGCTGGAGAATGCACAACAGATACATATTTGGTGACTTGGATATTTTAACGTCGTTGGAGAATGCACAACGATAACAGATGCAGAGGTTTTGATGGTTTAAGATCGCTGGAAAATACACATCGGGAAAAATTTAAATTATTTCATAACAGCTCAAAAATCTGAAGAAAACTTGCCAAATCACCCATGACAAAACCCCAAAAAAGATCATATGTGGAACTTGATGCGAATAAGGGACAAATAACTGATAAGATCAGAGCATTTCGTCGTCATTGGTATTGTCTAGACTGTCAAAGAAGATACGGCATGTGAGACTCACACGCATATAGTGGCACGTGTTCCCCCACTCGTCGGCTTGAACAATGACTCTAAAAGGAGAAACCAGAACTCAGAGAAAGATTGGCGCTGTATGACAATTTTATATTTCCGAATGTTTAGAATTACAAGAGATATGTCTTTATATAAGCATTACATTAAGTTAAGTTAAATATAGAAACGAAATATACTAATAATCATTAAGATTACATTATCATATCTCAATGATTATGTAACAATATATTAGAGATATGTAGAATCATATGATTTTGACAATATCTTAGAAATTCTAACAATATCTTACAGATTCTAACAGGGACGGCGAGACGTAACGCCTCATGGCACTAGCTACCTACCAGATACATTGTATTTGGGAACAGTGATACGTAATGCCATAAGACACTAGTTGTTTATGAGAGACGGGTGTGGGGGGACGACGATACATAACCCCCCCACCACACACACACATCAGTTTTTCTTTTGGGGCATATTGAGTTTTTTTTTTTAAAGGTTCGATGCAATTTTAAAATTTTTGAGAAAGTATGATTTTATTTAGTTATTATTGTTGTAAATTTCTGATCATTATTTTGTCTCTTTTTAGCTCCACTCACTGGGTTCTTTAGAACTCACCCCCATTCCACAAGTTTTGCAGGTAGAAGTATTCGGTGAGCCACTGTGATCAGGAGACATGGATCGAGGTGAGGAGGTGTCACTGCAGTCACTAGGGTCGATCCATCATGTACGGTCATACATTCGTATAGAGTGTAGTTGATGTTATTTTGTATTAATATATTTAATATAATAAATATATATTTCAGATAAGGTACCTAAATTAATTTGCATGAGCTCAGTTATCATTATTTAGTCATGATTAATAAAGTTTGTAAAGGATAAGAATGTCAGGCTTAAGATGGCCACTTCAAAGTAACTCGCAGACCTCTTCACCAAACCTCTGCCCTCTTTTCACAATCTTGTTTGCAAGTTGGCATGTTTGATATCCGGCCTTCAACTTGATTGGGAGAATTGAGAGCATAAAATAACGCTACATTATATATTATATTTCCTCTTTAAAGCATAAGTTTGTTTTTTTTTTTTTTTAAGCAATGAAATAAAATTCACATTAATTTTTTTATTCATTTAACCTCAACCTTTCCCACGATTCGAATTGGAGTGGTCAATTAAGTAAAACTATACTTAAAAATTATTTAGTCAAGTCTTAATACCGAAATAGTAGTGTAGTCAATCATTTTGTGCAAACCTTTCTAATCTTGTGCAATGTATCTTTTAATAATTAGCTATGGTTAGGTTAAAGTACTCTTTTATTTTTATTTATTAACCATTAATCACCTATGTGAATTTTTTAATATGAAGTTTATATCAGGAGAGATTCTGATATCTAATTAATAGCCTCTGGCAGATTATCCCAAGTTAAAGAATTACAATACGAACTCAATTTATCTAAACAATCTGCTATGTTAAAAAAAACAAACAAACAATCTGCTGCAGAATTATCTTCCAAATAAATGTGTTGATGGTGTTTTCAGGCACTATGTTATTTAAGCAGCACGACAGGGGTAAAAAAGGTAATTCACTTCTCAGTCAAGATTATTAATGTCGACCCGACCACTAAAGAGTCAACAGTAAGAGGCCGGGAACTTTACGGTTAGTGACCGAGCACTTGAGTTCAAGATGACCGGGCAATTATCAGGTCGACAGCAGCATTCTCAGTACAAAAGACTATTATGACCGACCACATGAAGACCGACCTCGTGAAAACCGAGCATAGGGCAAGACATGTTCGGGAAGATAAGGCATTCTATCCATACAAGATAAGATAATAAGTTATCCTACTTTCATGGGGTAAACTAGTAAGTCAATGTCCTAGTATGATAAAGGAAGTGAATGTAGTTTTTGACTAGGAATCCTTATGGGAAAGGGAAATTGTTTCAACTAGGAAACCCTTGTAAAAGAAGGAATCTGATTTCTGCACTATTATAAATAGGAGGGTAGAGTATGCTTAAAGGGGGGGAATAAAAAGAGAATCAATATCAGGATCAGAATCATTACCATCAGACTTGTAAAAAACCAGAAGCAGAGCCGAGAAACGTGTTTGAGTAATAAAAAGTATCATCATTTTTGTGCCTGTGGACGTAGGTCGGACCAAGATCCGCCGAACCATATCAAATCTCCATGTCGATTGGCGTATTATTTATCTTTTGCTAAGTTTGCTTTTGGTCCCCCATAACCAAACAAATTCACTATTGAGGGAGGATTGTCTCGGGGGTAATATTCACATATTGCCCTGAGACCAAAATCAGCTGTCAACAGTTGGCGCCGTCTGTGGGGAACTCAACAAAAAGTGGTTCACGTAGTAAGACGATGGCAGAAGGCGGAAATCACCAATCGTCGGGGAATCCGGCCACAGATTGGAAGAAGAAGATAGAAGAAAGCATAAGGAAGGACAAGGAGGATAGTCAGGCCCTCATAAAAACCATGATGGACCGACTGGAGAGAATGGAAGGGGGGAACCGCGAGAAGCCTGAAACCAGAGCTAATCAAAGAAGAGGAGAGATAGCAGATGGAAAGAGGGTTGTGGATACAAGTGAGGACGATGGACCTAGGAGGAGGGGGTCTTACGGGATAAAATCCATAGTTGTGGAAAAAGATTCACAAACAGATGACACATGAGAAGAAGAAGAAGAGAGACATTCGACAGATTCCTCATATGATAGTCTCCGCTACACTAGAAGAGGAGACACAGAGTACGACGAAACTGTGCGGGAGATTCCAAGGCGTAAGGAACATCGCACCTGGGGCAATAGACATGAATAAGAGCACAGAAGGCGACATGGCGGCCCAAATAGCGAGGTAAAATCTTGGTTAAAGAAAGAGATGGTCAAGTGGAGGACAAGCCTCAAAACAGATACAGGAGACACCCGAGAAGGGATCGGGATCGCATGCGAAAGTCAGAAGGCAGCCCGCAGCTGCTTTGCAACTCTCTCACGAGAAACCCTATGCATTGAGGAGGGTACCAAAAAACGGCAGAGGAATGAAGACGGAGGAAAAGCCAGTGGAGATCCTAGTCCTCGGCCAAACAGAATAGCCCGGCTAGCGGCGGCTAAGGAATTAGAAGAGATAGAACTCTTCGGTCCGGAAAAAAACATAAAGATAGGGGGAGGCTTGGACAAGACCCTGAGACAGAGCCTACTAGAATATCTAAAAGAGTATCCGGACATCTTCGCGGGGGACATACTCAACGCCCATTACAGAGGACAGTTGGCGCCGAGGCCACTTCAACAATCGGCTCGGGGCTGGAGTTCGTTCCGTCGAGGCCACTTCAACAATCGGCTCAGGGTGGAGTTCGTTCCGCCGAGGCCACTTCAACAATTGGCTCGGGGCTTGAGTCCGTTCCGCCGAGGCCACTTCAACAATCGGCTCGGGGCTGGAGTTCGTTCCGCCGATGCCACTTCAACAATCGGCTCGGGACTGGAGTTCGTTCCGCCGAGGCCTCTTCATCGGCTCAGGGCTGGATTTCGTTCCGCCGAGGCTGCTATACTATTTGACTCAGGGGTCGGGTTACGTCCCACCGAGTCGTGCTTATTGGCCTGGGGACAGAACATTCCCCCAGAACCAAATGTCTCTTTAGCTCGGGCTCCTCAGAATATTCAGGGACATACTCGATGCATAGGATCCGTGAGAAGCATAGCACGGGGATGGATGATACCCCTGTGGCGATTGCTTGCTCCAGTGTTACCGAACATAAGAAGGAATATGCCCTTAATGATTCGAAACACTCTCTGATCCTCATTTACCCGATGTAATGGATCCGTGAGAAAGCATAGCACAGGGATAGATGATGCCCCTGTGACGATTGCTAGCTCCAGTGATGCCGGACCTAAGAAAGAATGTGCCCTTAGTATCTCGGACACTCTTTGATCCATTCATCATTTGGATCCAAGAGAGGCGCAACACGGGGAGGCGTTGTGCCCCTGTAGCGTGTGCGTGCTCCAGCGTGGTAAGGAGGAGCCCTTGCACAATACACAGGCTCCACAGCGACCCGACGTATAGAGGATGTGCCCTTACCATTTTAAACGCTCTCTGATCCAAATCCTGGTTCGCCGGGACACTGAATTGAAAGATTCAGAATTGTGTTTTGGAGACCTCGGACAGGACGCTGTTTTGAGGCATCTGTGTTGTGTTTATACTTGCGAAACGTTTTGTTTTGGGATAAGCGATAAGTCACCCCCGCCTGTTAATTTTATTTTCCAGAGATTTGTTTTTATTTTTCACTGGTCTGGTAAGGGGACGCCCGTGCCAGATTTGGTAGGGTTTCAAAATGTTGATTCACTTCCCTTCTGAATAAGTCCCACTTGATTAATCGGCTCAAGGCTGGATTCGTTCCGCCGAGGCCACTTGATTAATCGGCTCAGGGCTGGATTTGTTCCGCCGAGGCCACTTGATTAATCGGCTCGGGGCAGGATTCATTCCGCCGAGGCCGCTTGGTTAATCGACTCAAGGATGGATTCGTTCCGCTGAGGTCAGATGTTTTCTTTCCGGCTCGGGTCTGCTCTTTTACCGCCGAGATCGATGTTTGTTTCAGCTCGGGGTCGAGTTACGTCCCACCGAATCTGCTCCTTCGGACTGGGGACGTAACATTCCCCCAGGTCCAAGTGTCTTTCTCAGCTCGGGGTCGGGGTACGTCCCACCGAGTCAGCCCTTCGGACTGGGGACGTAACATTCCCTCAAGTCCAAGTGCCTCTATTCATTCGGGGTCGGGTTACGTCCCACCGAATCAGCCCTTCGGACTGGAGACGTAACATTCCCCCAGGTCCAAGTGCCTCTCTTCATTCGGGGTCGAGTTGCGTCCCACCGAGTCAGTCCTTCGAACTGGGGACGTAACATTCCCCCATGTCTGAGCATCTCTCACAGCTCGAGACATGATCACATGCCACCGAGCACATCATCGTTAGCTCAGAGGCAAAATTTTCTCCTCACAATCAAGATTGGATCAGTCAGGGGTCAGGACCTCTAAATCTCTGGTACAGATATTACAGAGGAGGAGTCATTTTTAGTTTGGACAACAAGAGGAACTTCATCTCCTGATGGAACGACCCAAGTAAACAATTTGCTTTGAGGTGGAGAATCGTTCTGAATATGGTCAGCATCTCCAATAACCGAGGATATGAAGATAGAAACAGAAGACTTAGTTGATGGCGAAGGAAATTTCTCTGTGATTTCTGGAGCGACCACCAGCAAGGCGATCAGCACACCATCTTTATATAGTTCCCGGCACCAACTTGCATACTCGTTGGAACCGAGAACTAGGGGACAGATGTTGATGGTGTTTTCAGGCACTATGTTATTTAAGCAGCACGACAGGGGTAAAAAAGATAATTCACTTCTCAGTCAAGATTATTTATGTCGACCCGACCACTAAAGAGTCAACAGTAAGAGGCCGACAACTTTACGGTTAGTGACCGAGCACTTGAGTTCAAGATGACCGGGCAATTATCAGGTCGACAACAGCATTCTCAGTACAAAAGACTATTATGACCGACCACATGAAGACCGACCTCGTGAAAACCGAGCATAGGGCAAGACATGTTCGGGAAGATAAGGCATTCTATCCATACAAGATAAGATAATAAGTTATCCTACTTTCATGAGGTAAACTAGTAAGTCAATGTCCTAGTATGATAAGGAAGTGAATGTAGTTTTTGACTAGGAATCCTTATGGGAAAGAGAAATTGTTTCAACTAGGAAACCCTTGTAAAAGAATGAATCTGATTTCTGCACTATTATAAATATGAGGGTAGAGTATGCTTAAGGGGGGGAGAATAAAAAGAGAATCAATATCAGGATCAGAATCATTACCATCAGACTTGTAAAAAGACCAGAAGCAGAGCCGAGAAGCGTGTTTGAGTAATAAAAGTATCATCATTTTTGTGCCCGTGGACGTAGGTTGGACCAATATCCGCCGACCCACGTTAAATCTCTTTGTCGATTGGCTTATTATTTGTCTTTTGCTAAGTTTGCTTTTGGTCCCCCATAACCAAACAAATTCACTATTGAGGGAGGATTGTCTCGGGAGTAATATTCTCATATTGCTCTGAGACCAAAATCAGCCGTCAACAAAATGAGTAATGAATGTTTTTTTTTGTTTGAAAAATGATAAACGAATATAACAATGATTGGATGGTGATAGGAAACTAGTCGCAGTCTCCAAAGGGTATAGCTTGATGGCAAAAGACTTAGGACTTGGTTGATAAATCTTGGGTTCGAGTGCAGAGGGTGAAATTTTTATAAGAGTATGGGACAGTCAAAAGTTTTACTTGTTCCGCTTAAGTTCGGGTCGGCTGATTTGACACCAGGATTTCCAAAAAAACTAGTTGCAAATACATGTATTATGTGTGAAAAATATTTTTTAACATTATATTTATTTTGTGACTTAGATTCTGTCAATGTTTTATATATAAGCGTTCTTTAGGTTTTAGTCAATTGCAAGCAAATTAACCATTTGTACTGGATATATCAAGCATCATGATTGGAAGAAGAACTTGTAGGAAATGAAATTTAGAATCACTCTCAAATTAGATAAGAGTAATTTCTAGTTTTTAAAATCCACATCCAAAAATTATATATTGTACAATTCGCCACTTAATTAACAATGAGGTGAATATAATAAGTAATCATTTAATACACAAGACAATTTGTTGTAATGCCACCTCATATGCTACATTAACTAATACTAAATTTGTGTATTAACTTGTAAACATATCATTATTTATTGAACCTGATAAAATTGTCAGCACATATAAAATAAATCTAATTTATTTTCAAACACTTTTTTTTTTTTTTTTTTTTTTTTTTTTTGGAAACGATGGAAACTCCGCCACCAAACCACCCATTCTGGGCCGCGGCGCAGGTAAAACCACCGGCTGTCCCAGACTCTTACAAGAAGTGCACCCCCTGGATTCGAACCCAGAACCTCAAGGTGAGATCCTGAACCCTACACCACCAAGCCACACCCCTTGGGGACTTATTTTCAAACACACTATGCCAAAAAAAGGTTTTAGTGACACCATTTTAATGTCAGTAAAAGAGAATAATAATGAGGACAAGAAAATTATCTTTTGTTTGAATAATCCACAGCCACCAGCAGTCTTGTATCTCGAGAAGTAGATTTGATGACTTGGTTTTGAAAATCTTAAAAAATTACAGAGACGACGGCAACAGTAGCAATAGAAGGGGGCGGAGGTCCGAATCCTTGTGGAAGCATAAACTTATTTAATTTATTTTTATTTTTATTTTTTAGTGATATTATAGTATCAATAGAATTGTTTTGTGGTTTTCTCACCAATAGAAAATAAATAAGGCTTATATGCTAGAATGTGGAAGTTCGCTTCATTGGGGAAGCATAAACTAAATTATTTTTATTTTTTTAGTAATATTATACTATCAGATATTATTGATGTTTTAAACACTGATATCATAATATCAGTAATCATTAGGACTTATTTAATTTAATGGGAAAAAAAAATCCAAATGTTTATATTTACTGATACTTTTTGACAAGTGTCATTGACCAAATGTGAGTAAAACATATTTTTAGCATAGTGCCAGTAAATAAGTGTGTGATTAGTGATTGATTTTAAGTGGATGTTTAGTGGTTAATAGATTTTAAAAAATGCAATAATGATCATATAATATTATAATGTCACTAATAAACATGTGGTATAAATTCCTTAAATTCTCAATATAGTTTATTCTAGGTCGGCTTCAATATCTTCAGAGTTTTGATGTCATTTTTATATTTTCAGACATTTGGCCATAATATAATATTATAATATAAAAAATTTAGGACCCTTAATCATTAATTATTTGTGAATTATAATAAAAAAATATTCGAAGACCATCCGTAAACGCCTCACCCACCTAACCCAAGTCCGACGCTGAGCTCATATCATGATAGAATCCTAATTCATTTTGACATTATTGTAAATATTGCATTTTCATATATGGTCCTATGTTGAAGGTTAAATTTACTTCGGAAATTGATATATAATCTATGCTTCGTTTCAAATCACGTGTTTTCTACAATAAAATAATATTGTTATATGAGTCAATGAATAACGCGATTTTATTTTATTGTAGAAAACACGCGATCGGACGTTCCGATTTACCGGACCTGAAACGCTATATATAGATATTCATGTACAGAAAATAAAAGCAAACATTTTATTATGAATACAACATTTGGAGTAAGTTATCGTTACTACACTTCCTTTCCCAAAAACAAATGGGTCATTTCTCTTCGTGTTCGAGTGAAGAGACTGTCATGAGTTCGACATTAATGTTGGTCCTTATTAGTACTGTAGCTGCAGCTGCCTCCTTTGTGGTTGAGAAGTTCGGACAATTCTTCAGATAGCATAACTTTAGTAGGTGGTAATGTTGCTGGAGATTCTCCTGGTGGTGATAAATCGCATTGATTTAAAATATCCGATTGGATTTTGATCATATCAACTCCTCCATCATTGTTCATCATCACTACACTGCTTGGCAACCTCTCCGCAAAGAATGCTTTGTTCTTTCTTTGGTGCCTGTCAGAGCCCATTTTCTCATAGTCATCACAAAACGGGAAAAAAATAAAAATAAAAATAAAGAGTATAGTATCCGGTACACCAGGCTCCCACTATAAATAGTTTCTGGTGAAAGTCTTAATATATACGGTCTAAAGCTGTTTACAGGGTTTGAATCCGTAATCAATGAGATAGAAACTAATACTAACAAATTCAATAAGCATTCAAGATTTTTTTTTTGTCAGTCATTAGTTAGTGTTACCTGTCAAGAACCACAAGGCTAGCATGAAGGTTAGTAGTTTTCTCAAGAACCACGAGCTTCAAAGGGTGTCCCATTGCCAGTTGCATATGAGGAACAACCTAATTAAGTACATAATTAGTACACATAATATATACAAGAAAGAGTCTTTCAGAAGAAGAATAGGAGAGAGTGAAATACAATTATTACCCCTTTTTGTTCACAAAGCTCAATTATCCCACGAATTTTCTGATACTTTTGCTCGTTCTTCCAGTCACTCCTGCCTTTCAGTGCTGACAAATTCCCGAAGTCGTATGTCCAAAACCTTGTCTTGCATGATACTATTCCAAACGAGAAAACATCAAATCAAACCAAATCGTACGTTTAGATAGAAATGCAAAAACAAATGGATAAACATTAGGTGTTTAGCTGATTTTGTTGAACTAATGACTGTTAGATAAGATAAAAAAAATAAAGTGAAAAATAAATCATGGCCATTAATTGAGTATTCAGCATAAAATTAGTTAAACATTGAATCATATAATTCAAAACAATTACTATGAGAGAGATTATCCGAGCTGAGAATAATTTTGTACAATGTATATGAGCTAAATTTGCTTAGGGGTGGGC
Source organism: Zanthoxylum bungeanum (assembly GCA_019454045.1). Classification (NCBI taxonomy): domain Eukaryota; kingdom Viridiplantae; phylum Streptophyta; class Magnoliopsida; order Sapindales; family Rutaceae; genus Zanthoxylum; species Zanthoxylum bungeanum. Next base: position 144,403 of record SKCR01047281.1, read on the forward strand.
AAATTAAACGAACCGAAAATATCGGTTCGGTTCGGTTCAAATTATAAACCGGACTCGTAAATCGATCGGTTTGTAAAATCGTGAACCAAATCGACCGAACCGATCGGTTTAGGAATTAATTGTTCTAAAAAATCGGTTCGGTTCGATTTTGAACCGAACCGAATCAAAACCGAACCCAAATATTAAAACCAAACCGAACTAAATCGGTTAGGTTCGGTTTGATCCGTTCGATTTCGATTGATTCGGTATTTCTTGAACCGATCAGTTTTCGATTGGGTTTGGTTCGATTAGACCGAACCGAACCGACCTTTGCCCCCCCTAAATTTGCCCAAGACTCAATTCATGAACTATTTTTTTTTTTTTTAGTATGAGTTACGACATAGACGAGTTTGCACATGACCGATAAAATTCACTCACAAATAATTTCACTCTATCTATTAACGTGACAAATATTAGTAAAAAAGACTCTTACGCACATGACTAGTCCAAAAACCTAAGAATAGGAATAAAGAATCTTACATGCAAGGGGTATCCAAGGCATGACTCCAAGAAGGGTGACAGTACATGCCGGTGGAATGACATGGTCAAGGATCCATTGGAAGCGTCGCCATGGGAAGTCCTCGAGTGCATCAGTAACGAATACTACATTTCTATCTGTATTCAAGGAGCTTGGAGAACCCTTTGGCAACAAAATCTCTGCCACAGAAGTGTTTCTGGTTTGTGCTGGTGGTGTTGCATCACTGTCACCTTCTTCTGTTTTGATACAAGCAACCATATTGCTGCCTAGCTTCTTAATTAATTAGAATCTCTCTCTTCTAAATAATGAAAGAATTTAATTGGACATTGGAGGGAAAAAGGGAATGTTTCTAGGCCTTTGTTATCCTTATATACCACTGGGATCTCCATCGCATTGTTGTTGGAATAATAAAAGAATTGAAATGATGATTTGTTTTTTTGTTTTTCAGAGTTGATTACAGTATAGCAAAGATGTTTTCAAGGGTTTGCATAGTCAAGAATACTAAGAAACATTTGCTGTCAAAGAGAGGTATATATATAAGGCCCAAGGGGTGTTCACGGTAGAGTTGAGTTTTTTTAAATTTCGTCAGATTCGATTGGGTCGGGTCACGTAAAAATTGGGTCGCGGGTCGGGTCATGTGGTTGTGAAATTCGATCTGGTTGTCGAGTCGGCAAAAAAATATAATTTTTTTTTAAGATTTAATTATTTTGAAATATAAATATTAGTTATTTTATGTCCCGAAAATTATCATATATATAAAATTTTAATACAACAAAAGTAATAAATAAATAAAATAATAGTAAAAACTTCAAAAATAATAAATTTTTTTAAAAAATAATAAAAATATTATAGGGTCGGGTCGGATTTTAGTATCAAACCCGTTATCCAACCCGAAAATTTCGGATCGGGTTGAAATTTTTTTTATTTTTTTAAACACGCACGGATCGGATAGGGTCGCGGGTTGACTCGACCCTATGACCTGGCCAGCTGGTAAAACACTGTTAATAAAGAAGCCAGCAGACATTGGACGGAGCAAACAAGTCGCCTTAATTGGATATGCTCTTAAGAATTCAGATACTCCATGCAATTGGATTTATTTTGTTTTGGACAATGCTATATGCATTTTTTAAATATACAATGAAAATTGAAATTTTATCTTTTTAGTACCCATTTATTGATACGATAATAGTTTTGGAAGTCGTGATATAAGTATGAATGGACATGAACTTGCTTTTAGCACAAAGAACTCATGAATTTGAATGATCCATTGTTGTTTTGATTTAATGTTCTTAAGAAATTTAATCTTGAAATTTTAATTGTTTACTATATTCAAAGTACAGTACATACTATATGCACGAACAGTTGAAATTCATGAGTTTAACTAACTTAAAAACTAACTAGCTTGAGAAGAGAGAATTGTACAATCTTATATTTTAAGTGTTTTCATTCATTTCAGTTAATATTGAAAGTCATGCGTATGATTCAATTCAAAAACTAATTTGAAAGTAGCGGGTTATTTAATATTATATTTGAAATTTATTCATTATCACTTCAACCGATGTGAGATACGTTCCTCAAGGACCTCAACACGAACATTTAAAACACCAATAATATCACTAAAAAGAGTTTGTACTATATATTGACCTCTCCACAAACTTTTTAAAACTTATTTTCTTTATTTTTCTCATTCAAATATTTTAAAGAATATAAATTTTTTAATAACATCTCTTAAAATGACAAAATTAAACTTAATTAAAATATTATTCATAAAAACCCAATATTTCAGTTTTCTTTTTTATTGTTCAAACCTCAAATTATATAATGGAGTTTTTTCCCCTCTTCCCTCTCACAAACTTTTGGATTTTAGACTTCTTTTGATCTTTTCTGTCTATTTTTCAATTCTCATTTCTATAAAATATTTTTGTATGGTTCCTTTGATAATATAAATTTATTTTTTTACTTGCTCAATCTTTTTTAAAATTCAATGATAAAGAATTTGGCAAACAATATGAAAAAATAAATTATAAATCTTATTATTTAATATGATACAAAAACTCAATTTATAAAAGAAGATTAATAATCTAAAAAGAAAATATCCAATTACAATGATTTAGGCATTCTCCATATTTTTTTTCCATAATGATCACATTTCTAACCATATTTATATTGCATAATGACAATAACACTTGTCATATACGGATATCGTAATGGCAATGATTTTAGCTTTTGATTGAGAAAATCATTAAGATCATATTTTAAAATTCCTAATATGATCCTTATCATCTCCACTCTTGTTTAAAAATTGTGGGTGAAATTTTGTGTTATTAAACGAAAATAATATGTATTAAATAATCAAAAACAGAACGCAAACTCAGATCTACACTAACATGTCAACTTAGACATAAACATTAAAACTTGGAACATGAAGATAAAACCTGGTAAATGACGAAACTTGCAGTCCAAGTCGAGATATATCTATATCCTTAAGAACTTATTAGCCACGTCTCGGTGCTCTACGAGTTTTGTGGCTAACGTTCTCCCAGGATAACTTGGATTCCTCTTCTTCAAGGGGCACTCCTTAAGAAGATCTTGAACTAGGATAATGGTGGAACTCTCTCTGACACAAATTCGGATGGAATCAGATCCACTAGAATGAACATGAAGGCTTCCTTAAAAAAAGGTATGGAAGGGTGCCTTAAGGGAACCCTTTGGTTTGAGGTGCAACCTTCCAAAGAGTTATACCTATCTCATGCACCACTTGGAGCCTAGAAGTATGTTCTTCTTGTAGGAAACGATTTCCCTCGCGCAGCGGAAGCGATTAGGCTCACGGATCGAACTTGAAAAATTTTTCTGCTCTTCCCTTTGCTTGGCCGAACCACACCAGTGGATTCACTGATGTTTTGGACAAAATCTCAGCTCCGGAATAGTCCCGAAACAGTCCCCGAACAGCCCTTGAACAGCAGTGAAATAACGGACTGTTTTGGACACGTTATGGGCGCGAACTGCACCCATTTTCAGGTCTGATTTGCGCCACTCACTGCTCAATTTCAGATCTGATTTTTCTCCAAAAATCAATCCTAACACAGCCCTAAAATTATCCTAAAGTGTTTCCCAAAATCCCGAATGAAAACCAAATAAAACGGAGCTCCATGAGAACTTGTATCTGCGCAAATTGCAGGGATTCCAGGGGCTGGTTGTCGTGATTTGTGTTAAGTATTTGAGGATGTTTTTCAACGTCACGAGGTCTTCTGAACTATGTCTCGACACTAACGGATGGTAGTGTGGGCTACACTCACAAATTAATCTCTAAACGGTTTAGAGAATAATCACACACACCGAAAAGAATTCTCAACTCTTGAGAGCTTGGAGAAGGAGATGGAGGCTAGGGTTTCTAATGACTTGGGTATTAAAAATAAATCATAATTTATCTTTTATACTTATGGTTAATTTGTTTCATAAAACAAATCAACAACTAGTCTCCCAATCTATGGAATTCGGCCAAGGGGTATAGGATTCCTTGTTTGATTTTTGCTTCCAAAAATAAACAAATCCTACTCCCATTAGGACTCTTAATTTTCGGCCATGGTAGGGTAATAAGGATTTGATTTTTGTTTCTTAAACAAAAAAATCATATTCCTAATAAAAGACTAGGAATTTCGGCCAAGGAGGGGTTTTTAATTAGGATTTGATTTTTGTTTCCCAAACAAACAAATCATATTCCTTATCCAATAAGGAATCCTACCTTGGTAATAATTCTTAGCCGTATTAAATTATATCATATATAATTTAATATTCTAATTTAATAATTATCATATATAATTATTAATACTTTATATTAACTTTTAATATAAAGTCTCATGTGTGATATAATTATTATTAATCATATTAATAATATTTATTCCTTTTGTGAGTATATAATTGGACCATCCAATTATATTAGCTCCGCTATAGTAAATCGAACTAGCACGGGGACCAAGTGGACCTACGGTTCTGAGCTCCAATAATCTCGAAATATTAATTAAGCTCTTAATTAAATATTCTGAACTATTAAATCCGGGTTATTCCACTAAAAACCCGAAGTTACACTCTCATTGCCATAGATGAAATATTAAGCCGAACCAAGTCGGTGTCCACCGATATAGTCATTGCATACGAATTGATCCTTCACGAATATCTCGTAATTAGAGCCGGGTCATAATGTTCGTTATACCCTTCTAATTATTTTTACCTTAAGTACCATTGATTCTCTAATGAACGATTTATTCACAACTGTTATGAATATTAATATTTCTATTCGTAATAGAAAAACTTGAGCGCTCAAACCGTTCAAGTACCGAATCAACCCTTAAGAGAGATACTCATCTACTTCTCGTAAGAATGAGTGAATTCCATGTCTATGTAAAACGTTCCCAGCTACATAACAGACTATGCCCCCAAAGTACGTAGTTATTGGTTGGGATTGCAACACCAACCTCACCTTTATAAATCAAAGGACACAACCCGTTATGCAGGAGTTCGTAGTATACTCAGGATTAAGATCAATCCATATATGACCATCAAGTAGATCGAAATGACTTTCTTTGTTTAACGTATATTATAAGAATGTCATTTCTATCTAGGCCCAGTCCTATATGATCACATCATATAAGGTGCCTCCATTCTCATGTCTCTACATGGACGATCCGGATTAAGATCGTCATCCAAATATAGAATGGACCGCAGCTATAGATAAACCACAAACAAAGTACCCGGTTTGTTTGCTCTCTATGGACTATTTAAGATTACTAACTTCAGTCTTAAATCCTCTGGTGCATGACGTTCATACACCAAGTCTGAAGGTACATAAGTAATCTACGGTATTTATGAAGATATACAATATGCGATATTGAACAAACAATTAGTTAAATGAATAATGCATCCTTTTATTTCTAAACACATGAAGCCGTTTACATCACATGTAGCTCTAGGGCATACATCCCAACACTTCTAAATTGGAGGATATGTCCCTACATGTGTGTACCTTTTCCATAAGGTATCATCCAATGAATATGTTCATCCTCCATCCAAACTTAATATTTGAAGAATTTACAACAAAAATAGTGTAAATCCTTATTATGAAATATCTCTATCATACTTTTGTCAATAGAATTTTCCAATGTCGAAGGATCATCACTAAAACATCGATCCTTGTCAACTTTTTGTCAAAAGAATTACCAGTCTACTATTTAACAAATTCATTGTCTATTAGGAACTTAGGATTTTGCTTTCTTTAATACTTCAATGCATGGAGCCCGCGTCATTTTCTCAATATCTTATGGAATGCGAGTTCATTCCTTCAAGGGAGCTTGAGGATTTTCTTGGTGCGTGACAGAGAAGATTTCGAGGCCAAGGAAGTGAAGCCTTGTATCATAGTACACTAACACATTTAAATAAAAATTATTGTTTTATTTGTCCACCACCCTCTTATAACCCATCATTATTCATTAATGTAGTGGCTAATATAACACACAAATAATTTGAGGATTTTCAAATTTACTATGATACCATGAAGATGTTAACACTATAAGAAAATGTACATTTAGCGTTGAAATTAATTTCCACGCTAATAACCACTTTTAGCGTTGAAAATCATATTCGGCGCCAAATGTCAATCTTTTAGCGTAAAAAATACTCTTCGATGCCAAATTGTCTACTTTTAACGTCGAATATTAAAAACGACTCTAAAAATAGTAATTTTAGCGTCGAAAATATGTCGACGCTAAAGGTTTTCAACTATTCCCATTACCTTTGGCGTTGAAATAAATTGCGACGTTAAAATTACTACTTTTAGCGTCGAAATAACATATTCGACGTTGAAAAATTGACATTTAGCGTCGACTATTTTGTGTCGCTAAAGGTTTATGGCGATATCACCGACAATCATTTAACCTTTAGCGTCGAAATTTAATTTCGACGCTAAAACTATATTAAAATGCAGCACCACCAACCCTTCTTCCCCCACTGCTTTTTCTCTCATCCTATGCAATCTCATCCTCTGCAATCTTACTCTCTCATCTGCAACCTCACAACTCTCCTATAAATTTTCAATAAAACTCTAATTAATTTTTCATAAGGTAAATTTTCTTTCATATATCTTTATTATTTTTCTTTATATTTGCAAAGAATAATTATATATCTCACTTAAGTATTTCAGTTTAATCTTTCTAAAAAAAATATGGTTTTCATTTTTTATAATTATGTTTATTATATATTTTGTGTTAGTGGTTTATAATGCATATATGTAGATTAGTTAATTAACTAAATATATTTTATTTTGTAACAAATTAATTAAATAACTGAATATATATGTGTATGTTTAAATAAATAATTAATGAATTGGTGATGTTGATGAGTGTAATATGATGTCTAATAATTATATTTTTATATTTATATATTTGGTTGTAATGGATAGAAATTGGATGACCTCGGTGGATAGATTGAGTGTTGAATACCGTAATGGAGTGTATGAGTTCATAGAATCGGCAAAGCAACACATTGATGCAGAAGGTCGTATTCGGTTTCCAAGTACAAATTATTTGAATAGGAAAAAGAAACGGTTAGATGAAGTTCATAATCATTTATACATGCCGGGAATATCACCAACTTACCGTATGTGGATTATCACGGTGAGCAGTATAATTCTTAATCACGATTTATTGATTCCGGTGAAGGGAGCAGTAGTTACAATCAACCTACAAACGATGAGATAACTGATGTTTTGCATGACTTACAAGGTCTATAAGTTTGTCATAGTGTTAGCGGTGACATACCAATGTTAGGTGGAAATGATCAAAAGTGATCAACAGAGTGACCAATAAAGGTGTTGGATTGTCGATCTTGAATTTCGTTGTGAAATTATTACACATTAAAGTGATCAACAGAATGACCAATAAAAGTATTGATATGATGCTAGACTTACTGGGACAAATGTTACCGGTTGGAAGCGAATTGCCTAAGTCATATTACGAGGCAAATAAAATATTGCGTGATTTGGGAATGAGGAATGAATCCATTCATGCTTGTAAGTATGACTGTGTATTATTTCGTGTCGAGTATGAATCACTTGAATATTGTCCGATATGTGGTGAAAGTTGGTACAAAATCTGTGGTATGGGAAACAAAGTGCCTCATAAGATATTACGATATTTCTTATTAACGCCCAGGCTGCAGAGGTTGTTCATATCACAACACACAACAACTGACATGATGTGGCATCATGAAATAGGATCGGTGTGTATGGCATACTCAGACATCCTGCAGATGGAACTGAGTGGAAGGAATTTGATGACATGTACCTTGTTTCACTGAGGACCCCCGTAATGTCAGGTTAGGTCTCGACTCTGATGGTTTTAACCCGTTTGGGAATATGTACAACTCTTACAGCATGTGGCCCGTTATTGTTATTCCATATAACTTATTTCCATGGAAATGTATGAATGATTTGTTCATGTTTATGTCATTGCTTATCCCTGGTCTACGTTCCCCTGGTAAAGATATGAATATTTACTTAAGACCATTTATCGATGAGTTACAAATATTATGGAATATGGGTGTGCATACCTATGATGCAGCTTCTGAGTAGTATTTTCAGATACATGCCGCATTATTATGGACCATTATTGATTTTACAGCTTATGATTCATTATCTGGATGGAGCACTAAGGGATACATGGCATGTCCAGTTTGTGCGGGTCAAATATATTCGCAACGGTTACAGAATAAATAGGATACACAGGGCACATGAGATTTCTTGAGTTGAGTCATCTTTAGCGGAGAAGTAAATTATTCAACGGTCAACAAAACCTCAGAGTATGCCCAGTCCATTGTCTGGATTCAACATACTTTGCCAACATCAACATCTCAGAGACAGCTGTAGGCACTGCATTTTTACACATACACCCGATGAGGAGTCTTATTTGGAGACAACTACCTTTTGAGTCACGGTTGCCGCGGGAAACGGATATCGGAAGGGGAAATTCAGAATAAACAAGCTCACTGTCTTCGTTGGTGCTGCGTTCGTTACTTCGTTCGAACGGGAAACAGATTGCGGGCGTTCGTGTAGCGTTCGAGGGAGCGTTCGAACGGTGTCGGTAATTCTGGTTTTGCTGCTAGCCTCACACCAGCCCATTTAGCTCCCCAAAGCCCATAAAACACATCCCAAATTAAATAAATTAAATATTAAATTAAATATTAAACATTAAAATCATTTACCAATTAAAATAAACAATTACCAACTTAAACTAAAATCATGCCTAAATTAAACAAATCACATACTAAATTAAAATCAATCATAACCAATTAAAGCCAATCATATATTTGACTTCCTAATCTAATAAGATATTTACCAATATAAAATATTTGTATTCCTAAACCAACACCAATTAAATATTACAACTTCTTAAATTAAAATATCTTGTCCCCACTCAATCTTGTGTATGCCTTTCTCACCTCTCCTAATTTAATGCACAAGATCCCTTCCCTTGTAAACCCTAGCCATTCTCTATATAAACAACCCCTAACCAAGGCCATCCGGGGGCTTCAGACAACACAATTCACACCCAAGCTCTCTCGAAATCTCTCTAGACTCTCTCTACACACCCAAAACAGACAAAAAGAGAAAACACATCATACACACACGAAAAGAGAACAAAGAAACCACCACAAGCCACCACCCTCCATAGCCGAACCCAAACTCACCCATAGCCGAATCCTAAAACACGCCTAAAAAACCTCCTAGATTACCTTAAAACAGTAGCCCAAAATCCTTAAAAAAACAGTAACTTAGAAAACTACATAGATAATCTTAAAAATAATCACTTTTAATTGCACTAAGAACCCACACAACTTGGAATAGTTCTTTGAAAACATTGAAACAGGTAGCCCGTGCAGTGAGCAGCAAAACAGGAGCCGAATAGGAGCAGAACGGAGTTCGAATCGTAAGCAAAGCAGCGGAACAGTGAGCTAGGACTTCGAACCAGCGGACCAGAAAAGTTGCGGAGCTTTACCCCCCTTTCGATCTTCGTGGAACGTGAGTCCGAGAGACGGCTTAAAAGGTTAGACCTGAGGGTATCTTTCACACTTATTCTCATTTTACTTTCTGGTCATTTATTTTTATTATATTTTCTGTATTTGTGATATCTGTTGTGTGTATGATGTATGTTGTGGGTATTGGATGAATGAGAGATGTGTCAACTCTCGCGGTATATCGGATGGAAACCCGGACATAAATTTCATAGCCGATTCCGAATGGACGGTAGTATGATCTGTACTCGGGCCACAATTCCACATACCGCTTGGGTAAACGGCACCATCTTTCTTTTGGTTATGTTGCTCTTGATTATTTAGTTTGCTTACTTGAATTCAATATGTCGTTAGTTATGCATGATTCAACCAAGCGCATGGGCTTAGTGAGTTAGTCCAAAGGTCCTCCATTTAGGAGACAAAGAGCCGAAAAGGCCACCTTCGTGACACTACTTCGCCGCGCCGGTTGATGTATGTTCGGTTGGACGCGAGATACGTTCAATCGGGCATACTTAGTTTGATATTGTTATCTTTATTTTCGTATGTATAAGTCAATCGAGCGCATGGGCTTAGTAATGTGTTGTGAGATCCCCTATGGGGAGGGGCTAAAAGCCCTTACCACGATGCTTTGCCGCGCCGGTTGATGTGTGTTCGGATTGGATGTAAGATGTGTTCAATCGGGCATACTTGGTTGATATGATTGGTTCTATTCTTGTGTGTGTGATGTGACGCGCATGGGCTTAGCATGTTGGTCTAAAGGTCCTCTCTTTGAGAGATCAAGAGCCCCAAAAGGTCACCTTTATGGCAGTGCTTCGCCGCGCCCTTTTTTTCTGTCTATGTATTGCATCCTATTTCATTCATCAGGTCCGTGTCCGTTCGAACGCGTTCACGAACGCAACTCGAACGCGCATGTGTTTTTTTTTGCCTTATTATGTGTCAGGTCTCATATCCGTTCGAACGCGTTAACAAACGCCATACGAACGTGAGCTTTCTGTCTCATCTTCGTTCGAACGCGTTTACGAACGCTACTCGAACGTGAGCATTCTGTTTCATTTCCGTTCGAACGCGTTTACGAACGCTACACGAACGTGCACACACTGAACTGAGTCCGTCTTATTAGATTTCATGCATGGTTTTCCTAGTAGCTATCTCCACATGTATAAATGCAAATATGTTGATGTATTACAATTCATATGCTTGTGTCATGATAACATTTGAGTATTATTTCTTGCGGTATATCGGATGGAAACCCAGACGTAAATTCCGTAGCCGATTCCGAATGGACGGTAGTGCGGTCTGTACTTGGGCTACAATTCCACGTACCACTTGAAAAGTGCCCATATGTGTGCTTGTATGGTTACCATGTGTGCTTGTATGGTTAATATGTGCGCTTGTGTTTTTTTTTCTGAATGTGATATGCAAGTAAAGTTGTATGTTAGTTGCCATCTTGATATATGTTTAGCATGCAAATTTAAATGTAAGAAATATGTGAAATGCGTACATGAGTTTTATTTTACACATGAGAATTTAGAAGCATGATACTATTGGAAATAAGTGTTACTTAAGCTTAGTTAAATTATTACATGAATCCTTTCATTACAAGTGACATAAGTAAGGGACCATTCCGAACCCAACGGTTTGAGGTCTTCCCTTGCGAGGGGTGAGTGCGGCCTTAAATCTTTGTCCCGGTTCACACCGGGTGGCGACTCCATGTTATGTAATCCTTCCCAAACTAGGCCCCGAGCCTAGGAACGGCGTCGCCCAGGTCCTGTGTTCCCACAACAGCACACCGGGGAAACATCCTAATAATAGAGAAAAAAATCGAAAATGTCAACCTGCAGAGTTGAATTGGACAGGAAATAGTATTTTCTTTGAGTTAGAGTATTGGGGGAGTCTGAGTCTGCGATATAATTTGGATATAATACATATAGAAAAAACATATGCGAGAGTTTAGTGGGCACACTGTTCAATATTTTGGGTAAGACGAAAGACACTGTAAATGCTAGATTGGACCTACAAGATCTTAGAATTCGCAGTGAATTGCATTTACAGGTCACTACTCGAGGTCTTATTAAGCCATATGCTAGTTACATGCTAACTCAGTCAGAGAGAAAATCATTCTGTGATTGGCTGAAAATGGTTAAATTTCCTGATGATTATGCATCGAATATTGGACGTTGGGTCGGAGATGATACAATAACTGGGTTAAAGAGTCACGACTGTCATGTGCTTCTGGAGATTCTCCTTCCTGTTGGTATTCGACCTTATCTACATCGAATGTAAGCGCGTCATACTTGATCTATGTGGCTTATTTAAATAATTATGTCAGAGGACATTAACCACATCTGTTATTGACGAACTTGAGCGAGGAATTGTGATAATCCTATGCAAGCTGGAGTGAATATTGCCACCCGTTTTTTTTTATGTGATGGTACATATGGCCGTGCATTTACCTTCCGAAGCTAGGAATGACGGTCATGTCCATTACAAATATATGTACCTCATTGAGAGGTAATATACAATTTTAAATATTACATTCTTAAATTTGATTTTGCATTAAATTTATTAATAATGCAAATTTGTTGTCATATCTGCAGGGCTTTGGGACATTACAAACAATATGTGAAAAACAAGGCGTGGCCTGAAGGGTCAATAGCAGAGGTTGTTTTAATAAGTGAGGCAATGATATTTTATTCGATGTACATGCAGAATATTGAAACTCATTTTAATCGTCGGCCAAGAAATTATGATGGAGATGCAAGTAATCAGCAAGATATCACAGTGTTCCGTCGAATTGCAGACCGTTTGGAGCATTAGGTGTCAAATTACTAACATTTGAGGAAGCTCAATGTGCGCATTGGTTTATATTGAGTAATTGCGATGAAGTGCAACCGTACTTAACATAAGTATTGTATGTTCATAAGTATATTTTTATTGTCTTACATTAATGTAACTCATTTTTTATAGGCAACATATTACCATGCTACAATGTGGTGGTGACCACAACGTTGATGGAAGACAGAAAAAATAATTCCCTAAATGGTTTGAGGCAACTGTAAGCCCTAACATTGTCTATTTATTTTTATCCTAGCAGTAAATATTTAAGTTTGTTATATTACCACATAAATATTATCATGTGTTAGATAAATAACCAAGTGTAAAATGGTCAACTGGACTCGTCCTCTTCGTTAGTTGCATTGGCATATGGGCCTCAAAAACAGGCTTACGAATATAGTGGATACATTGTAAACGGAGTTAGATTTCATACCGAACAGCGAGATGTTTCACATGTCACTCAGAATTATGGAATTGTAATCACAGAAGAACACGGCTCAGATATTGTTGACTTCTACGAAGTGTTGCAATCAGTCATTGAGTTGATATACAGACCCAGACAACGTACTGTGCTATCCGAATGCAAGTGGTTTGACACAAATGCCAGAAAGAGGAGAATTCAAATTAGTAATCATCTAATGTCAATTAATGTTCAACGTTATTGGTACAAGAATGATCCATATATTTTTTGTACCCAAACACGGTCTATGATATATATATCTGATCCAAAGATAGAAAATAGATGGATGGTGGTAGAAAAGTTACAACATATGGGCATTTGGGACACGCATGAAAAAGATAGTGTTGAAATTTCAGATGAAGCACAACAAGTCTCTGACAACTTTGAAGTTCTTGAACAGATATTTCATTTACCAAATGTCACAGTTACTGAAAATATCACGTTAACTCGAGAAAATACAGATGTTGAGATAATTCCTCATTCTCAAGTTAGCGTGGAAACAACAAATGAAGGAGAATTCGAAACTGAAGATGAGTCCGAGTCCAGTCAATAATCCTCAAATACCGAAGATAATAGTGACTAATCTAGTCAGTATATGATGTGATGGATGAATAATTTTTATTATTATAATGGATGGTTGTTGTTGTTTTGAATTATTATCATCATGGATGAATGGTCGTTGTTGTTGTTTTGAATTATTATCATCATGGATGAATGGTTGTTGTTGTTGTTTTGAATTATTATTATCATCATGGTTGAATGGTTGCTGTTGTTGTTTTGAAATATTATTATATCATGGCTGAATGGTTGTTGTTGTTGTTATTAATATTATTATTATCATATTATTATTATTAAGTCTAACATTTAGCGTCGAAATAATTTAATTGACGCTAAATGTCTAACATTTAGTGTCGAAATAAGTTAGTCGATGCTAAATGTTAGACTTTTAGAGTCGATATAGTTTTTCGACGCTAAATGTAAAAAAATTAAATTTCCCTAAAAAAATTACCCTAATTTTTTGTTAGCCGCCAATGTTTTAGCGTCGAAATAATCGACTCTAAAAGCAAAATATTTCGACGCTAAATTGCCCTTAAAACCCTAATTTGCTTAGCTCTCTCCTCTTCTATCATCTATTTCTCTCTCGGCTCTGTTTCTTCTCTCTCGGCTCGGATTCAAAATTGTTTGCTCTCTCTCTCGACTTTTGTTGGGTAAGTTCACATTGCTTCTTTTTCAAACAATAAACTATTAGATAATCAATTATTTTCAACCCAGTTTTGGTTCGTCGGCAAAGGTGTGTCAGAGGTGAGTTTTTATCACGTTTGTGATTTTGTTTCCTTTGCAAGTAATTTGTATTCATATTGTAGTTTGTGATGATCTGTTACGTGAATATGATGTTAGTATTTAGTGAAGCTACTTGCATCCTTATCACGGAGTTAATATTGTGAGATGATGAAGGAAAAGCATAAAGCACTAGAGAATATAGAAAAAATTATGCTCTTGTATGATTCATATGATAAATTAATTTGTTTATAGCAGTCACTCTACTTGTAGAATTTGCAAGAATCATATTCATTTGCTTGGTCAATTCTTTCCTCATAAAGACTATTTGTTTATATAAATGCACAATAAGAAAATGTGAAATTTTTCCATGCCGGACTGTAATTTGTTGCGAGTTGATGAGCTTTTACACGTGTTTTGAATACTCAACTTCTCAATGATCGGAAGAGTTTCCCTTGGATAAATGGACTACTATAATTTTCAAAATATATTTTTATCATTTTTCAGCAAACTATATTAGTAGAAAATAACAATAAAGAACCTTTATACTTCGGCTACATGCCAACACTAAACAAGAAAATTTAATAAACTTATCGACAAATAGGAATGGATACTAGGCGGTGCTTTTTACATAATGAATATTTGAAGGTTCTTGACCTTTATTTGATATACCATAACAACAGCATTGCGGCTGTTCTGGAACTAGAACAACAGCAATGCATGCACCAACTATAATCAAGATTAATAAGATGTTTGTCACATAAAAAAACAAACATAGTTATTATGACTATTCATATATAGGGCTTAATTGAATTCTTAGGTATGAATTCCTTTTATAGTAAAAATAATAAAATCCTCTTATAGTTGGTGAAGTCCCTCTTATGTTTTGAATTTAAACCACATCCTTATACATGAGATTTTGAGCAGTCCATGTGTAATGACAAAAGTTGTTTATGATTATTAAAATATTGAAATTTCATTAGCATCATTATGATTATTTTTGTATCATTGATAGTGTCAGAATTCTTATTTTACAGATGGCACCGGGCAATTGCAGACGCGCTAATGCGACTCCATATACATCTGCAAGGACAGATGTCCCTGCTGGGGTCTCTGCTAGCACAGGTGACTCGAGTACAGCGAAAGTTCAAGGACGCACCCGTGACCTGGGGTTGGTTAAGCACGTTAAGGCTCACGGCCGTATCCGGATATAGATATCATACGATGGACAAAGACAAATCAGGCAACATAATTCAGCGTTTTCTACAGCCATAAGTGCTGCAGCTCGGTTTGAAGCTCCCCAAAACTACGTTTCTTAGATAAAGATATTGTGAGAGATGAAAATAAACCAGCTCTTCCCTTCGCTACTTGTGAGTTTCTTTACAGTTTTAAGTTTTCGATATTGTTTGTTAATTTAAAATTTTATTTTATACTCATTTTTATTTGTTGCTATTCCTGTAGGAGTGGTTAGACTTCGATCTGAACAAAGTTAATGCCCAATAGTATCCTGACTACCACATGGGGAAAAATTATAAGGATTATAAGACAAAAGTCCTGAAACCAATATTCGTCGAATATGGACCTTTGGATGCTCCACAACACAAGCCTGATTTTATAGAGGAGAAAGACTCGACATTCTTGTGTGAGCTTTGGTCTAGCGAGAAACATGAGATAAAATTTAAAATAAACAGAAATTTATATTTCTCTTTGTTTTTGGTACTTACAGTGTTGTTAAATGCAGAATAAATGTCACGCAAATACAGAGAATCAAAGTCACTTGCGTTTTAACCACCGTGGAGGTTCCAAGCCATTTATCCAACATCGTGCCGAACATTCTGAGGTAAATATATCATAACCTGAAATTTAACAGTTCATTATTTTTACTAATGTCGAATAATAGTACAATTATTTTATGTTTTTAGCAGAGTAGCACATGTGAGGTGCAATCATTTATAGATTTTTTCCGAGTGACGCACTGCAATGAGAAGAAAAAATGGATCAATTAAGAAGCCGAACGCTGCTATGTAAGTTTAAGTTTTTAAAATAAAATAATAATTATTTTAAATTGATTTTTTTTTCTTTTCAAATTCTAACATTGTGGAGCTCCAACATCAAACTTAGGAGACAGGGTCCGAGCCGATACCAGATGAGCAGTTATCGCAATTGATTTTCAAGAACCAGACAGCATACAACGTCGTCCTTGACACTAGTAAGAAGTCGACGTCATCTGCACGCACTACTGTTTCTTCGGACATTGACTCGTGCTTTCGAGACCAGCTAGCCACCACCTAAGACGAGCTGAAGAAGACTCAGGAGGAGCTACTACAGGTCAAGGTGGACCACGAAAAGAAGATGGAGTAGTTCGACCAGCAGATACGGACTTTCCGGGAGATGTTGGAGGCCTCACTCGGCCGGGGTGCATCGGGTTTGAGCGCCCCCCATCACAGCAACAATAAATTTTATTTCCATTTGTATAAACATTCAAAACAAATAGTTTTAATATACTATGTATTTTTTTTAATAAATTTTCATTATAATAATAAAATAATTATTAGAATATTTCCTAATTGTGCTATTAATCGGCAATTTTTTTTTTGAAATAATAATATTTTTTAAAATATTTAATTGAATATTTCTGAGCAAAATTATGTAAAATAATAATTTTTAAAAAAATTATTTTTCTTTCGATGCTAAAAGTATACAAATATTTTTTTATATTTCTTTTAGTGTCGCCTACATTCGATGCTAAAAGTTTAAATTTTAGCATCGAATAATTTCGTCACCAAATATGAACTATAGCGTTGGGAATTCTTCTTTTTCGTCGAAATAATTTGGACGTAAAGTATGAGGTTTTAGCGTCGATAATCTGTATTTTGACGCTAATTGTCGTTATCGTCCACATTTTAGCGTCGAAATTGTTCGACGCCATTTAGTGTTGGCGTCGAACTTTTCACTTTTGGCATCGATTGTTTTCGACGCTAAAGGCCTTATTTTTTGTATTGTAAGAACAACCAACGAATGCAATAGTTTTATTGAAACATAAACTTATAAACAAATTACAAATTACAAACCAAAAACAAAAACTTACAATCCAAGTAATCGAAATCAATATCAATAAACTGACTTGTATAGATTGATGCTAGATTGAGGCTAGCACACGGGCTATGTCCTATAGCAGAAATTCGCCCATACTCTTGTGCTTGTAGTTCGTTGGATGTTTGGTTTTAAGGATCAGTGAGTTTTTATATAGATAATTTTATCAATTTCAGATTCTGTATTTTTTTTAACTCTGCAATTTTGTCTTCTCTATTTCATATATGAAGAATGAAAAGAGGGTGGTTACTTCCCAAATATTTTCCAATTTTCAGTTAAAATATAAAGGAGTATGTTGATCAGGCATAACCCTTCTATTTCAAATGAAAAATAAAATTAAAAAAAAATAAGGCATTTATTCAATGATTCACAAGGGCTCAAGGCTTATCTTTGAATAATTAATATATATTAAATATATTAATTGTCATGTCAACCACACATCCAAGCCCAAGCCTTGCTTTCCAAATTGATATAAATGTTTAGAGAATATTTATAAACTATTCACTTTCCATATGTTTTTTAAATGTGGGATTACTCCCTCTATTTACTATACAAACTCTTACAGAAGAATCTGATAAGTAATATGAAAAGATAAATTCAACTCTTATTATTTAATATGGTAAAAATGTTCAATTTATACAAGAAGATTAATAACCTAAAAGGAAAACATTCAAATATAATGATTTGGTGATTTTCCATATTTTCTTTTCATAATGGTCACAATTCTTGTCATATTTATATTTTATAATGACAATAATACTTTTCGTATATGAATATCATGGTCACAATGATTTTAGCTTTTGATTGAAATTTTTTTTAAAATCATATCTTAAACATCCCAACATGCTCGTTATCAGATGAAAGAAATATATTTAATATAGAGTTTAAAATATAAAAAGAGATTTTGCAATAAAGGTGTTCAAGTTTTGATTAAAATAATATGTATAACATGTTCATGTAAACAAAAGAATCTGTTTAAAATGTGCATTTAATTAGAAATATTTTATCTTTGAATGTAATTACAATAATGATTGAAGTTGCATATATTCAATGGGAGTTCTAATAGAATATAGGACGGGTGCCAACAGTCCAACTCCAGCAACAGAAACACCTGAGCACTTGGAAGAAAATCGTCAAAGAAACATGCTTTTGTAAAGACTTTTACACCAATCTAGAGATTGCAAAATTTGGATCCAGATTGAATTTATATGGATTCAGGTTTGAGTTTGGATATATTATTATTTTTAATTATATTATTTTATATTTATATTCATATGTTATACTCTTTATTATTTATCAATTCCATTCTTTTACATTTTTTGTATTTTTAATTCTATTTTATTATCTTTATCTTTATCTTTTTTAAAATATAATTTAATAATTCTGAGCCAAAATCCTGAAATTCCGGACATGCGTGAATCCGAATCACAGTCGGAAATTCTATCAAACGAGTCCGAAAATTTTAATTATGGACCGGAGTCTTTTAGGTCCATGCATATTCAGTTTGGACCGAAGTTTTTTTCGATCCCTACACAGATCTATATATTAAGACCCAAATTAAATTGAATATAAGTATCTAGGGATAAACTTCTATTCAATTTAATTTTGGTCTGAATACATAAAAGAAATAAATAAGTAATTGATTAAAAGAGAGTTGCAGATAGATTACAAACAGAAGAATAAGATGATTACAAATATGAAGTAATTATTCAATAACAATCTGATCGACCAATGCTTGGCAATGCATACAGATTCAAAACATAAAACTAATCATATAGCACCCGACACAACACACAAACAGCCAACTGCCATACAATTAATTAACAATGAATAATAATAATAACAACAACCACACTGCTATCAACTTTAAGAAATGAAATTATATGAGACAATCTCAAATTACTTTATTAGACCCTTGAATCTAAAGCCATAATGCTACTGAGGTTCATTGGGTTCATGTACTTGTTTGAGCCAGTCAAAATTTGTTGAACGATGATTCTGTTTGCTTTCTCTGATGGATGGAATGGATCCCAAAACGCATACAAGTCTCTGTTAGGGCACAAGTTTGAAATAATTGTGCAGAGGCCAATGCCATTGTAGGGTCCTTGTCCACAACATGCTATCTTTGATGTAACAAATCCTGTGAAAAAATCAAACCATCAATCACTAAATATCACTGCATGCATGTTTTAGTTTGTGTCAATTCATTCACCTGAGAGTAACATGTTCTTGCTTTGGAACATAATATTGTATAAATGGATTCGAAACACTTGTCTTGCTCTTGAAGAAGAGTGTCGCCTACCACAAAGTCTAAATCGATAGGCAAGTATGGGTGCATTTATAATAGCAGTAAATATGATAACCAAAAAAAAAAATACCCACTGCCCCACAAGCTCTCTATGGCCCATTTTTAGTACCAGATTCAGCATCAATAAATTTCTGTGCATATATGCTAGGGGACCAAGAAAAGAGACATCATCAATGCTGCGAAAAAAATTGCATTTACTAACTGGTCCTATAGGCTAGAGTCCATTAATTGAATCTTGCTTTTGCCCTTTGGTAGTTGGATCTAACTCTTTTGAATCAATTCTCTTCTCTATTCTAAACCTTTCGTGCACTTTATGTGTTTTCATTTTCTGATTAGCTAGTCGTGCCCTGTGCATAAAGTTGAGACCTGATATATGCGGTTTTACAGATATTTTTCTTTGTTGTTTCCGATTAGGTAGTAAAATTGCAAAATAATAGGAATGGAGTTAGAAACATTAATTACCATATGCTTGAGGGTCATGGACGAAATCCATGTGCATTTCAAAGGCATTTGCAGCAACAAAAACATCTGATCCGATCTGACTGTTGAGTTCATTTATCATTTGAACGAGCTGTGGGTTGAACAAACCAGCTGCCCTTTGCAGTTCTACTGAACACTCTCCATTTCTGCCACGCTGTGCCAGTTCTGCTGGAACACAGCCCAATGGTCCTGTGCCCGTCACCAAAACCCTACGTGCTCCAAGTTCATACAGCCTCTGCAATTTTAAAATATATATATTATCATGCTCAAAACAAGCTCAGCTCTGTTACGCTGTTACCCGTGACAAAAGATTATGAAAAACTTAGTAATTCAACTCAGTATTGGATTCAAACTTTTTTCATTAATGTGCCTTAAAGTTTAAATATAGCCTGTGAACAGCATAATGCATGCAACATGATGGTCTCACCAACCAAGATATCCTTCAAAACCAATAAGGCAAATCCTATCACTTTATAATAAATATGGTGCAAAATTATGACCCCACATCATTAATATGTTGTTTAATTTCCTATTTTCTTGAGACCAGTATAGTTCAAAACGCACATGATTCATTGAATGTTGACCCATTATTTTATATTTATTGAATCACTATCATTAATATAAGAAGCTAATCAAGAAACTTGTAAGATGAAAAAATGAAATAGGTTAGTAAGGTTACCGCAAGAACTTTGCGATACTCTGAGATGAGATACACGACGTAATCTGGAAGAGAAAATTGGCGAGATCTTGCAGAAAAGGGCACCAAGTAATAGTTGTTAACAAAGTCGTTGCCCCCTAGTGTGATTAGGACAAGGGCTTGGTTTACTAATCGTTGAGTCTGCTCAGCTCCAATAAGTGCACCGACCCTTTGTTGATATTGCTGAAAATACTCCAATTGCTTGGTGATTCTGATTATGTTGAGCTGTAAAATGACAAAAAATTTGCACCATTTTCAATACCATTCAACTGTATGACATCATCGGGATAGTGGTTTCAATTTTCAACTCAATTTTAACCATTAATTTTTTTAATTTGTCACATCTCATTAGATGATTGAAGTGAGTGAGATTAATTAGGAGAGGACAAAAAACAAAGGGGTGGATTCTTATCTATGTAATAAATGCTTACAAATTGAATTCCAGTATCGTTGAGAATTCCAATTCCAGCAGAAGCAAAGTTGGCACCAACAAGCAGCCTTTGGCCAGTGAGCTCCGGGCTCAAGTATGGTAATGTGGATTCCATGCCAATTTGCTCACCTGATAATGTACACATTAGTAGATAATCATAAAAATAAAATGTCACGGTACATAAAACTCAACTTACTGATAAGGTCAGGGATGTTAAGTCCGTTAGAGAAACGGCCAGTGGGTCTGTGAGTTGGATAGTCGATGCCATAAGGGTATGAATCAGCACGGGCAGTGGTGGCAAGGTAGTCATTGTTGCCATTATCGACAAGCGAGTCTCCGAAAACAAAGAAAGCTCTAGCTTCAGCTTGAGGAAGACCAACAATTCCCAGAGTAACAAACAAGCTTAAGATTAAACAAGAAACTAAAAAAGATGATGATGATTGATCCATATTATTGTTGAAGCAAAACCTTTTTTGTTGTGTTAACTTCAACTTTGGATATGAACGAGTGAATGAATAATAATAATAATAGCAGTGAGTATATATAAGGTCTTCTTTTGTCTACATTTTGATACTGTATTAATGGCTAGATGCACTGCCAGTTAAGTTAGATGAGGGCTGCCATAACGAAAGCAAGAATGAGTAGTTGTATTTTTTGTTTGCATTTTTTTATGGAGATTTTATTTAAGAATATTGTGGTGAATTATGCACCTCTTGGCTTATAATTGCAATAGGCCTCTTGCTTTTGTACTTGTACATCGCCTACTACTGTTTACAAATTACAGTATCAACCCATTAGAGCTGGCAAATTGGTGGAATTAGGACTGCAGCCAAAGTTTGGTGAGGATAAAATTTATTGATGCTTAATTTATCTATTAGCTTAAGTTTTTGGGTCAAGCGATTTCACTAACATAATATGAGAGTTAAGATTCCCCTTATGTTAAAAGTCTATTCCACTTGGTGGGATGCGATTCCTCATACTGTACAATAATTTTATTTTCATGAATTAAATGGCTTTCCTAATTATCGCTTCTTTTGAATTTTTTTTGGCTGTGCATCTTCGGATGCATGGCTGTCGTTTAGGAGAGAGCTTTACTGGATTTTAATGTATTATTTGGTATAGAATTTGATGAGTTTGTAAATTAATTTATACTCTTAGTGTAATATTTATATAAATTAATTTATACTCTCATTCAATATTTTCGGTTGCTTAAGATTTCGGCACTTTTAGTTTTGATTAAGTATCTTTTGTTCTCTTTTTGTAACATAGATTGAGGTTGGCACTTTTCAAAAAGTTTTTCCTTATTTTCTTATGGTTGTAGTGAACACTTGTTAATTTCTTATTAATAATTAATCGCTCTCAATGGAAACTGTTTAGCATATGAATATATGATTATGCAAGACCAAAAATACCAGCTTAATTAGTTAGGATTTTTGTTATTTTGATGCTTCTTCCATTGTTGAGTTTTATTTTTAATTCAATTATTTTTTTTTTCTTTTTCATTTACGTCCGAGTTTGTCTTCAAATTTCAGTCCACGTTTCACGTGAGTAGCTTAAACTTGTTTTTAATATAAATGTTGGTATGAAAGAAAGTGTGTTAAAGAAAAAATTTAGAATGTAATGGTGGTATCACGTCATTTATATAACAACATAATAATATATTGCTAGTTAAAATATTAAAAAAATACTAAATAAATAATAGTTGATGGTATTATATTACTCATACTTATATTGTATCAATAAATTACTAGTGTAAGTTTTCCAGATTTGGAGCCGATATATTATTGTTTTATTATTTTTATTTTCAAAATAGAAATCGAATTTTTTTTTCATGTTTTATTATGAACTGTGACATGTTTTGTTTAACTTGATCCTACACGGGGCAATTTGATGGTGATGGGATTATTAATTAATTATGTGTCACCAAATGATATTGAAGATAAATACACCTCTTGATTTTGTTTTGGCTTTAAGACAGTATTGTTGTCATGTTGGTAGCCATTAAGCAAACTTCAATCTATATCAGCAGCAAAAGCATTTATCATTAGCTGTCTTTTTCTTTTTTGAGAGGTTATCATCAATTATCTATTAAATAATTAGAGCAATAATATAGAAATTAAACGGGAATTAAATGAGAACAAAATCACTATTAAAACGGCATTGTGAGGAAAAAATTATTTTGGTTTTTTAAGTTTATTTTTTATTTATCATCAAAACGATGTCATTTTGATGACAAGTTTGTCACTGTTTATTATTGTTTTACTTTTCTTATCATTTTCCAAATAATTAACCTTATATGCTATTACTATAAGTACTTTTATATTAGATATTTCGAACAACCTCCGAACCAAACAAAGTTTTTTCCCACTATGTGAGGTGGAATACATGGATCTTTTGATGTTATAGTTTTCTGTCTGAGATTATAGATTCATCAAATTGCATAAAATCTATGTTTCTTTTTATTTGTTCATGTCAACTTAAGTTTTCTCATTCATCGCTTGACGTATGACAATACTATTTTCTCTTTTTTTCTCACTGAATTACTTAAAGGTCTATGTTGGATATATCCAAACCATCTTAACCTTATTTCTCTCATCTTCTCATCAATCGGTACTACCCTCAATTTCTTTCTAATAACTTCATTTTTAACGTTGTATTTCATAATCCACTCACATATCTATCTAAGTATTCTCATCTCAGCTACCCTCATCTTTTGAGCATGTTGATGCTTTATTGTCTAACATTATGTTCCGTAAAACATTGCAGGTCTCACGACGGTAATGTTTTATCAAGCCTTAAAGAAATATTGCGATAACATAATACCTCAAATGCACATCTCCATTTCCACCAATCCGATTGAATTCTATACGTAGCATTTCGATCAACTTCTCCATCCACTCGAGGTACATAGAACACACTCTACTTGAGATTGGTTGGTCGTCAATTCTTATTTCTATCGCATTACCTATACGACCTTTGTTAAACTCACACACCATATGTTTAGTTTTTAACCTACTTAGTCGAAAGCCTTTAGATTATAAGATTTTTCTCATCCCAAGTTTAGCCTTTACATCTTCTTTAAACTCATCCACCAATATTATATCATTAAAAATAACATACATCATGAGACCTCATCTTGGACGATATCATTGGCAATTACATCCATTAATAAGGAAAATGATCATGGTTCAGTGCGAAACCTTGATGCAAGCCTATAGTAATATGAAAATGCATTCTTATTTATCATTGAATCCTGACATAAGTCATTGTGCATTCATACATATCTTTAATGACTTGAATATAAGCAAATATGTACTTTTTTCTTTTATAGTACCCTCCAAAAAATCCACTTGGTACTTTATCGTATGCTTTTTCTAGTTCTAGTAATTGTACGGGCCAAATTTGCTCCAATGGCAATTTCGACCTTTTGCTTCAGACCCAATACTGAACGCACCCCAGACTCCCCAACATAAGATTCAGGCCCAAGTTGCTACTTCAAACCCACACAAAAGGAAGCCCTGAGTTTAGTATATATAGGCCCGGAGATTCACGGGCCCGCTCCCAGTAAAATACCCCACATTAAAACCATAACCAAGGCCCACCATACGCCAGTCCACGAAACGCCCAGACCCATAAATACCCATCATAACTCAGTCGTTTCCAGCCTCGTAACGGACAAGTAATTAAAGGCAATAAAGCACGCCTGTTTTCCAAGTATCTATATAAGAAGAGGAATTCACGAGGGAGAGGGACACACGATTCATTACTCATAGCTCGATAGTCTTCTCTCCAGAGCTTTCATAATACCCTACCTACCGCCCTCACGGCAGCTCACCGGGATCAAGGTAATATCTGACCTTGCTTCTCCTACTACGGCCTTTATAGCTCATTCCTACCACTGAATTTGGCGTAGGAGTGCCTACGGCTTCCACCACACCGGTGGGTAGACCTTCCCCGCTCATCCTACCTTTGTTTTGCAGGATCGCTAGTGCCCCCAACCTACGAAATCTCGATTGTGGACCTCGGGCGAAAACCATCGTCTACAGTAATACTATATGGAAGTCTTTCTCCCTACTATGATAATGTTCTATCAAACCCCTTAACTTCCTAGCATGATTTTATTGTGTTAACTTATTTCTTGTCTTAATGTAACATCCCAGATTTTCGGGACTGTTCTAGGAGATTCCCAGACTGTCGATATAGTCATGGAATAGAGTGATAATGAAGAATAAGTGTTTAAGTGATGGAATAAGGATCAAAATAATATGAAATGAATTTTCGTCGCGTTGGAAAACGCGTGGGGACCAAAAATCAGTTACGTGATTTTACTATATGCGTATAGATTACAGTTTTGGCCACAGAATTTGCAAGCGAACTCCGATTGAGTTGATTCTTGAACCATCGGACTCGTTTTTCCGAGACGAACAACTTTCGCGTTGAACACATTTCGAGTATCGCATCAGAAGGGCTTCGAAAGTGAGGATTTCCGATTTTACCCTTATAAGTAAGGACATTTTGGTAATTTCTGGTAGTAGATATTTTTATTATTATTATTTATTATTATTTCAGCATATACAGAAATCAAAAGAAAAAGAAAAGAAAGCAAGTTGATAAGAAGAGAATAAAAGAAATAAGATAAGAAAAGAAAGATATACAAGACAGCAGGAGAGAGAGAGAGAGACGTGAGACGTGAGAGAGAGAAGAAAGAGAAAAAGAAGAAAAAGAGAGAAATTTTAGTTTTCGTTCCGATCCGACCAATCCGTAGCTCAAACCCGACCGAGCCTTTAAGGAAAAGTGTAGATCTCGTCGAGATGATCATTTTGGTGGTGGTTTCATCTTGGGAAACTTCCAATTTTTGTAGAGATCTCGGTAAGGAACTTTTTATGGTTTTTCTTGATTTCCCGTTGATCCGGAACTCCGATCGACGAACCGTCAGCGCCATTAGAACCGAAATGAGGAGAGGAATTCACGGCCACCAGAAAATCTGGTTTTTGGCCGGAGCGTGGTGCTCACGCGCCACTCAAGTGGCGGCGCGTGAAGCCCACGCGCGTACCGGGCGGTGGCGCGTGGAACCCACGCGCCAGACAGAATTTCGCCGCCGATGTTTCGAGTATCCTCCGCGAATTTCAGACCATTCCGAGTAGTTTTGGACCTCCGAATCTTGATTTTCGTTAAGTTTGCGAGAGCGACCGAACCGCTTTTCTCGCATATTCTTTCGTCTATTCTAGTCAGGATTATGTTCCTTATAGTAAATTCTTTTATCTCTATAGGTGATCATGATATTGTAAGCAGGGCGGTCCTGCTGCATAGTTCCTTTCTCTGTAGTCAGCTCACCAGGTGCGTGGATAAACTTGTAACATTGATGTTTTTAAAAGTATATAGTATGTATGTTTTCTTAAATGAATTTTAAGGTAATGCATTAAAGGAGTTTGTTTTCAGAAAGTTTATATTTTGCTATATAAGGTATGGATCGAATATTGATTATGTTGAAATCATGTGTTTGTGATATATGAGAAACTTGCATGATTTGAGATATATGAGCATGGATTTTGGAAATGATTTTTATGTTAGGATGCACCCCGTGTACTTTATGTGCCAGATTATTGCCGTGAGATAAGGTCTCATGTTGCCAGTTATTGCCGTGAGATAAGGTCTCATGTTGCCAGTTTGCTCCGGATGCCAGTTTTGCCGTGGGGAAGCCCCATGTTGCCAGCTTTGCCGTATTTGTCATGAGGTAGTGCATATAGATGAAAAACAGAGTATTTTTGAACAGTATGAGTTTATGAGAAATGAGATTTATGATTTGAGTTTTATGAGAAATGAGATTTATGATTTGAGTTTTATGAGAAATGAGTTTATGAGAAATGAGATTTATGATTTCAAGTAAATGTTTGAGATATCGATTTACAGCTTATGTATTTATGTATATTATGAAATGCTTGTTCGATCCAGCTTGTTACTTGATTATCCACGGCACTGAGCTGTGATCCATTGCACTAAGCGTGAGCTTACCCCCCACTCCTTAACATTTCAGGTTTAGCAGATTAGTAGATCGTTCTTTCATCTGCTGTTTCGTCATCATTCCTGCCAGTAGAGAAAAGGTTGTGCCAACAGTAGAGTGTCTTTGTCATGTATTTTCTTGGGAGAATTTGTTATGTGATTATAGGCATTGAGCCTTTAATTGATACTGAGGTTATTGTATTTCCTTTATGGATATTATGTTGAGTTGGATCATGGAGATCCTAGTTATATGATGAGATTTTATTTTTCAGTTTTGATTTTTCCTTGTATTTGGAGGATTAGTCCATATTACAGGGGAAACTCTGCCAGTTTCTAGTCTCCGTCTCACCCCTACTCTACCTAAGGGGACGGGTGTGACACTTAACCTACGCTCAATTATTCTTTCTCATAATTTTATTGTGTGACTCATTAGTTTTATGTCTATATAATTTACATAATTTTATATATCCTCCTTATTCTTGTAAATATGTACCAAAATACTCTTCATTCATTCCTCTGGCATTATCTTCATTCCTCATTAGCTTTATGCCTATGTAATTCCAAAGCACAAAATTTCATTAGTTCAGATCAGTGTTATTAAAATCGGATCGGGAATTGGCTGTGAATCTGGTCCGGCCAAAGATAAAAAATCGATCAGGAAAAAAACCGGTCAAAACTGGTGAACAGGACCGGACCGGTTTAATTTTTTTTAAAATTTTTAAGTAAATAAAACTATTTATTATGTAAGCCGGTTTTGCTGATTTTTTTGGCACGGGTCAACTGGTCGAACTAATGATCTATTGAACCTTTTACATCACCGGTTCGATCAACGGTCTGATTCTGAAAACACTAGTCAGATTCAACATAATATTTTTTTAATATTTATATTCTTAATATTTTATTTCTACTGATTGGTTCAAATAGTAAAATTTTTAAGAAATTGATCAAAACTCTCTATTATTTGTCAAAATATATCATTTCTCTCCTTTTATTTCAAAAATTAATCAAGACCTTTATGCTGTTAAAAATTGTAACTTTTTTACTGTTTTTTACCATTTCACAATAAATCTATTTTGATCTATAGTGGTATTACTATATAGGGGTAAAATAATTTATATATATATATATATATATAATATCATAATTAACAATTAATAATTTTTTTCCCAGCAAATTATATACTCTAAAACCAGGAGATTTTAGTTATCATCCACTATTTAAAAAATAAATAAAATTTTCGAGGTCGAAATATTAAAGCTTTCATGATTTTGAGAATTTAAATCTCTCCTATTAAACCAACTTGACCTTTTAGATTTTTTACCCCTTTTGTTATTACAACAACCAATCACAAACATAATTTTTGCTCAATATTCCCGAGATTGTAATAAAAAAAATTAAAAACTCAATCACATGTAATTATAGAAAGCATCCAATGATGAACCAAACAAAACAAAAAGACAAAAAACAAATTAAAACATTACTAAATGAAATAATCGACCAAAAAATTATATTTTTAATTAGACATGTAACATCGTCCCAGACATACCCAACCGTGACCAAATTTTTGAAAGACATGCATGAAAGCAAATGAGCCTTTAAATCAATAAAATTATTTTTTGAAATGCCTTATTTAAGCACAAAAGGTTTGTCACTCCCGACAAAGAAATATTTTTGTTATCTACCAATCTAATTGGTGGGGTTCAAGGGTTGATATTTAGTCTCTTTCAAATTAAGTGTAATTTGAACTTTAATCGACCAGGCATATTCAATTTTGTGATCATTGTTGGTTGCGTATATGGATGTGGGAATTGATCAAAACCTAGATTTTTGTTTGAATCGTTGGAAATTTCGCTGTCAAAACTTAGTCTCTTTCAAATTAAGTGTAATTTTTAAGTTAATTTAATTTTGAATAACTCCTCTTGAGTAATAAATAATAAGTTGTTTAAATTTGGATGAAATAGTTATGTCAATTTTTCTTTTAGTTATAGAGAGATTGGCACTTATCCCTATTTTTGTTGTGTTTGGCGGTCTCCAAAGGACATGATTTAGTGGTATAAGGTTCAAGTTCTCATTTTAAGATTCTAAGGTACTGAGTTTGAATCCAGAGAGTGAGCTTCTTATAAGAGCCCGAGACAATTGGGGGTTTTATCTGTTCCATTTAATCCCGAAAGAAGTGGTTTGGAGGTGGAGTTTCCAATAATTTAAAAAAAAAAATTGTTATGTTTCGCCACTGCCTCCTATATTTTTATAATACTGCTTGCATCTTTGATGTCAAAATTTTAACCAATAAAAAAAAAAAAAACAATTGGTTATTTTGTGGTTGGAATGATATTTTATAGTGAAAGTCTTAATATTTGAAGAATAACAAAGTATTATGAAACTATAGAAGATAAGTAGTAAGACACAAAAATTATTGGGCAAAAAATGTCATTCTCCCTTTTTTATAACAAGTTCGAACAATAATAAAAGATGAAAGTAATATTCGGTGAATAAAATTTCTCATTCATAATCAAATCTTTTGAAAATAAATAAATAAAATTCTATTGTTTTTTTGAACCTTTTCAATATACAACATAAAATTTTGGTATCAAGAAGTGACATTTTATTGGAAACCCTTTTAAGGGAACTAACCTTAAACAAATAGACCATTTGATTCTACAATTTATATATGTAGAAAGGATTGTCTAATTGATTAGCTGTGCAGGAAGGAAACATATTGCATTCATATGCAAAGCACAATATTTAGGAAAAAAAAAAGGATAGTGATATTCTAATAATTGATTTATAGAAAAAATGAATTGCATAAATCAAATTATACGTTAAGAATCAACATATTTAAGCATTCCTTTCATGGATATAAGCTTATCAATTACGAGGGGAACATAACAATGGCCATAGATTAATAATAGTCATGTGGGCAGCATATTTATAATGTGGGGTTGGATTTTACTTGCAAAATTAGCCCATCTATTTATTTTTTTTTTCAGAATCGTTGGAAACCCCGCCGTTAAACCATCATTTTTGGGTTTAAGCGGAATCGGTAAAAACCCTCAGTGGTCTCAGGCTCTTACAAGAAACACACTCCCTGGATTCGAACCCAAGACCTCAAGATGAGATCTTGAACCCTACACCATCAAGTCATGCTCTCTGGAGACTAGCCCATCTACTTGTCAAAACTAGAATCATAAAACGGAAGATAAAATTTTAATTTATAATTAAACAATAATATGAAGAAATTAAACGATAACAAAACAGGGATAAAATCACAATCAAATTGACATCCTAGGTCTTTTTTGTTTATTTTTTTCATATCAATAAACCGATATCATTTTACTGACAATTTTGTCCTCGTTTTCTAATCTCCTTTGCCTTTTTCTTTATAATTCTTTGTTTATAAATGTATAGAATAAAGTTAAAACTTAAAAACTTGGTGAGCTGCATATGAAAATTAATATGCCAACTACTTTCACAGCTCAATACATAATAAGAGAAGAGATACATACAGTACTTAATGACTGGGCACAAGAAAAAATATCGGACTGGGGCTCAGCAAAATTATTTGAAACTAAATTTTCAGGCTCATCAATTCTTAGAAATACGGCATGCATTGGAATGAAGGTGATATATTTCTTATCGACTTTCGAATTCACAGGGTAGTACAATTACCATTGTCTATTCTTTAATTTGTTGGCAAAAAAGTTCATTTAATTTGCATGCTCAAACGTAAATGCATTGATAGTACTGCACAATGGGAGTCTTGTTTTTTGTATTTGTTGGAGATACAAACATTTTGGGTGACTTATGTCACGCCCCAACTTTGTGGCATGGCCATGATAGACCATTGTATAGTGGTGAGTAGGGACGCATAATTTTCTTTAGGCGTAATGGCTTCTCTTTGAAATTCCGCCGCCAAATCATTCCTTTCGGGCTTAAGCGGAGCAGGTAAATTAAAACATCTGGTTGTCTCAGACTCTTACAAGAAACGCACTTCATGAATTCGAACTCAAAACCTTAATATGAAATCTTAAATCATTGCACCGAAAGATGCAAATGATTAAGAAAAATTATATTAAATTTGTGGGTGGGTCCCACATGCATAAAAGAAAATAATAAAAAATTAAAATTTACTATTTGCACAGTGAATCTCATGCCTATAAATAGAGTCTTCATTTCATTATTTTCTTCATCGCATTCTCAACCAGATCTTATGTATTATAAGAGAAAAAATATAGTTTCTTATTAAGAGTTTGAGAGAGAGTTGTAGTTCACCTATTCTAAGATAGTGTGATATTGTTTACTCCTTGTGTTTAGAGAGAGGTTGTAAAATTCTTTTCACTATAGTGAAATCCTTCTACATTTGTCTGTGGATGTTTCCCTCATATTGAGGATTTTACCACGTTAAATCTGTATCTCGTTGCTTTATTTTATTGTTAATATTTATGGTAAGCTAAGCCTCCTAATTATTATGGTGGAAAACGCCTCATGAACTAACAATTATTCTCAATTTCACTTTACTTGCGTGTCAGCTTCAGCCCACGATCCCCTAACAGTGGTATCAGCGCTTCAGGTTCAAGGTTACTGTTCATGAAGACTATTCACATATACGGTATAGTACTATTCATGTATACGGTACTATTCATGATGAAATAGTAAAAAATCGATTCAAGTGAGAAGCTGATCGTCATCAGAAACATGGCAGAAAAATTTAAAATTGAGAAGTTCAAATGGAGCAACTTCTCCCTATGGAAACTTAAAATAAAAGCAATATTGAGAAAAAACAATTGCTTAACTGCAATTGGAGAGAGACCAGATAGAATGACTAATGAAAAATGGAAGGATATTGATGACAACGCTATAGGCAACTCGCATCTAGCCTTAGCAGATTATGTGTTATCCGGTGTTGCAGAGAAGAGGACTGCAAAAGAGATTTGGGATGCACTTACCAAATTGTATGAGGTCAAGTCACTACACAATAAGATATTCTTTAAGATGAGACTTTATACTCTTCGAATGAGTGAGTCCACATCTATGACGAATCACATCAACAACTTGAATACACTATTTTTCCAACTCACTGTGTTGGATTATAGTATATCAACAAATGAACATGCGGAGATTCTAATTCAAAGTCTGTCTGATTCGTAATATCAACTTATCATCAACTTGACAAGTAATGTTGTCACTGGCAATCTAGTCTTTGAGGAAGTTGTAGCTACTGCTCTGGAAAAAGAGTCTAGGCGCAAAAAAAAGGAATACAGATCATCTAGTTCACAACAAGTATAAGTATTGGCGATGACAAGAGGGAGATCAACGGAATGTGGCTCAATTGGGAGTCAAAACCATAGCAGATCGACATCAAAAAGTAAGAAGATTGTTAAATGCTACAATTGTGTCAAGAAATGGCACATCAAGAAAGATTGTTGGAATCTTAAGAATGGTGCAGAAAAAGCTCATGTTGCAACAAAATCTCAGAGATGTGTTGTAAGTACTTCTGAAAAAGGTGGCGCACTTTACAGTGAAGTAGCGATGGTGTCAAATGATAGAAGAAAACAACTAAGTAATGCATGGTTGGTTGATTCTACAGCAACATGGCACATAACCTCTCGGAAATATACGTTCTGTCATTATGAACCTGTCTCTGGAAGATCAAGTTTTCTAGGCAATGATCATGCCTTGAAAAATTATTGGGATTGGAGCCATCAAAATAAATATGTATGATGATACTATTCACACTGTACAAGATATTCGACATGTTGTGGGAATGAAGAAAAATCTTATGTCAATTGGACAATTAGATGACCTCGGATACGAGATCGTTGTTGAAAACGGGGTATTAAAGATGGTAAAAGGAGCACTTACTGTCTTGAAAGCTGAAAAGATCTCATCAAACTTGTATATGTTATTGGGAGACTCGATTAAGGAAGCAATTGCATCAGTAGTATTATTGGATTCTGGAGAGGAAGCTTATATGTCGTCGCACCAGATCTATTCCACATGTTAGAACAGTGAATGAAGATTCTCGTCAATCAAAAGCTACTCCTAGGCTTGAAAGTAGTTTGTCTACCGTTTTATGAGCATTGTGTTACAAGTAAGAAAAATAGATTAAAATTCAGCAAGTCAAGTGCTCGGAGTAAAACCATTTTAGAGTTGATTCACTCTAATATTTGGGAAACACTGGTCCAATCTCTAGGGAAAACAAAATATTTTATTTCATTTATTAACGACTTTTCTAGAAGTTGTTGGGTGTACCCGATCAAAAATAAGTCAGATGTGATGCCACTTCTCAAAAATTTCAAAGCACAAATTGAAGTAAAAACTGGAAAAAGACTCAAATGTTTAAGGACATATGATGGAGGAGAATATTGCAGCTAGGATTTTGATGCATATTATCAGCAAGAATACATCAAAAGGAAAACTACTACACCATACACTCCTCAATAAAATGGTATGGCGGAAAGGATGAATAGAACGCTGCTAGAAAGAGTAAGAGTTATGCTCAGAACAACTAGTATACTAAAATATTTTTGGGCAGAAGCAGTTCATACAACATGTTATGTTGTAAATAGATCTCCATCAATAACAAAGTATTTAAAGACACTGATGGAGATGTGGAGCGGAAAACCAGTTGATTACTCATCTCTTCACATTTTTGGTTGTCTTGTATACGTGATGTACAATGCTCAAGAAAGAACAAAGCTAGATCCAAAATCTAGAAAATATATTTTCTTGGGTTATGCTGATGGAATAACGGGGTATCGCTTGTGGGATCTCATTATTCACAAGATCATCATCAGCATGGATGTGATATTTGCAGAAGATCAACTACATAAAGAAAGAGATTATAGCACTTTAAAAGAAAGTACATATACTACAACAATACTGATGGAAAATAATCCAGAACGAGAAAATTAAAATTCTTCTGAAGCAGCACCAAAACACGAGGTACCAGAACCAATTGAGTTTGAAGCTTCTAAGTCCATCGATCAACTCGAGAGAGAATACCTCCAGGTTGGCGCTCAGAGTATGTTACAGATAGTAACATTGTATACTGTCTTCTAACAGAGGATGAAGAGCCATCAATTTTCCATAAAGCTACAAATAAGATAAATACATATTTATGGATGGCAGCAATGCAAGAAGAAATAGAAGCTTTGCACAGAAACAATACATGG
This sequence comes from Zanthoxylum bungeanum, assembly GCA_019454045.1. NCBI lineage: Eukaryota > Viridiplantae > Streptophyta > Magnoliopsida > Sapindales > Rutaceae > Zanthoxylum > Zanthoxylum bungeanum. The sequence goes on from SKCR01047281.1 coordinate 178,733, forward strand.
GACCTAGTACCATTACCATGTGAAAGAAAAGTCATTGGTAATAAATGGATCAACAAGATCAAACGAGCTAGCAATGATCAAGTTGAACGGTATCATGCATGATTGGTGGTGAAAGGATATGCTCAGAAAGAAGTGATTGATTTCAACGAGATATTTTCTCCGGTGGTTCGAATTACAACAGTCAGAATAGTCATGGTTATGTGTGCTACATTTGACCTACATCTGAAATAGTTGGATGTAAAAACTGCATTTCTTCATGGAAAATTTGAAGAAGAAATTTATATGCTTCAACCAGAGGGTTTTGCTGAAATAGGCAAGGAGAACTTGGATTGCAGGTTGAACAAATCTCTATATAGTCTCAAACAGGCGTCGAGATATTGGTATAAGAGATTTGATTCTTTCATTATTTGCCTTGGGTACAACAGACTCAGTTCAGACCATTATACATATTACAAGAGGTTTGGAAATAATGACTTCATTATATTGATGTTGTATGTGGACGACATATTAGTAGCAGGCCCTAATAAAGATCGAGTTCAAGAATTAAAGACATAATTAGCTAGAGAGTTTGACATGAAGGACATGGGACCAACAAACAAGATTCTATGGATGTAAATACACTGAGACAAAAATAACATGAAGATTTGGCTTTCTCAGAAAAATTACTTGAAGAAAATCTTACGGTCGTTCGACATAGAAGATTGTAAGCCAATTTCTACCCCACTTTGTGTTTTTTTTTTTTTGGAAACGATGGAAACCCCGCCACCAAACCACCCATTCTGGGCCGCGGCGCAGGTAAAACCACCGGCTGTCCCAGGCTCTTACAAGAAGTGCACCCCCTGGATTCGAATCCAGAACCTCAAGGTGAGATCCTGGACCCTACACCACCAAGCCACACCCCTTGGGGACCCCCACTTTGTGTTAATTTCAAGTAATCCTCTTTTATGTGTCCTAGCAATGAAGTTGAGAGGAATGAGATGTCTCGAGTACTGTATGCATCAGTAGTGGGAAGCTTAATATACGTCATGATTTGTACAATACCAGACATTGCATAAGCAGTGGGAGCAGTTAGACCCGGCCGGCGGTTCGGTTCTGGTTCGGAACCGAACCGAACCGGCCGGTTCCCAGTTACACACTTAAGTGGAACCGGAACCTTAAACCGAACCGGAACCGAACGGTTCGGTTCGGTTCAGAGACTTTTTTTTTTTTTGAAAATTAATTAAAATAAATGAGATTAATTTTATAAATAAAAAAAATTTATTACATTGAAGAGCTTGAGCTTAAATTTTTAAAAATTTAAGTTGCCTACGTGTCCTCCAAGGGTGAGAGGAATCAAAGCTCACGTAGTTCCATTACAAGTTTTAGACATATCCCCTTTGTAAATTATAATTTTATAATTATCAATCATCATTATCAGTTGATCCTTCGGCTCCGGTTCCGCTTGCACTTGTTGCAGAAGCATTATCGAACAAATCTTCAAAATCATCGGGGGCATCTTCTTATTGTCTCAGATCAGCTCGAGTCCAATCATCCACACAAGCTGTTGCTTCTAGAGTGCTTGGATGTAATGAAGATCGCCTAGCTTCCAATATATTACCTCCCAAGCTGAAGGCTTGCTCAACCGCAACGGTGGAAATATGTGATGTCAAGATCTCTCTTTAGCAATAATAGATAAAACATGATATATATTTTGATGCCGGTTCCACCATTCAAGGATTTTAAAATTTTTACTGCATAAACTTTCATTAGAAAACTCAAAATTTGTAGATAAATAATTATCTAATTCAGGGTTATTAGTTGTCGTATCCCTAGATTTTTTATTTCGTTGCAATAACCAACGATCCCCTGCGCTAAGTCTTGTTTGAATTACCGGTTCGCTACTACTAGATTGACCTAATGTTCCTAAGTTATATCTTACAATATAATCATTAAATAAAATAATTAAATCACTTCTTAATTTCGTCATTATGCTCGTAATATCAACATCATCTAATATTCCTAAATAACCATAGTAAGCTTGTAAACCATCATTCAAACCTTCTAATTTAAATCTAGGATCAAAAACAGCAGCAATAAGATAAAGTAAACCACCATTTTACCTTAATAGCAGCAATGGCTTCGAGCAAAACAATATCATTATGGTCGTCACTGTCAACATGCTCATCGAGAGTGCCAACAATATTCAAACTCTCAAGAAGAAATAAATGTGCTGTAGGATAATAAACACCGCTAAAAACTAAAGTAGCATCATTAAAAACTCTTAAAATATCTAAAAAAAATTCACAAATATCCCATTGACTATGATAAAGTGTGATATTTTGAACATGTTGAGAAAAAAAACTACATAATGCATCTTTGTATTGAAATGCTTGACATAAAAGAAAATAAGTAGAATTCCAACGTGTTGGAACATCTCTTGAAAATTTAATCGGTTTAATACCATTTATTTTACAAAACTTGGTACATTCTCTCCTAACTCGAGAATATGACCAAATACAGTTAAGTGCCATTTTAATTGGATCAAGGAAAGGTGATAATAATTTTAGTCCGTCTTGCACACATATGTTAAGGACATGACATGTACAACGAATATGAAAAAACCGACCCCCTAAATTTGGTTGACATATTTCTTTTAAATCATTGATGGATGCAGTATTTGCAGATGCATTATCAAATCCAATTGTTAAATTTTTTTTTCCTAAACCATATTCATCAAAAATTACCTTCATCATTCTATAAATATTATGTGCAGTATGTTGGTCATCAAAAACTCTAAATGCAATAAGTCATTTTTGCATGGTAAATGATGCATCAATCCAATGACAAGTCACACCAATGTATGAGTGTGTTTGCCAATGGTCACTCCAAATATCAGAACATATAGAAATACGACCTTTCATCTCTTTAAATATTTCATTTAAAATTATTTTACCATCTTTGTATAATTTAAAAATATGACGTTTTGTTGTGTTTCGAGTCATTCTACATGCAGCAGGATTTAAAGCATTATGCACGTAATTAGTAAAATGAAGTTTTTACCAAAACTTAAAGAAAGATGTGTCATACAAGTTAATTTCGCAAATTCTTCTCTATTTTTTGCATCAGAATATTTAAATAAATCTACAGCATTCGTACCTCTACTAGATGATGCGTACCTGGCCATTTGAGTTTGTGTCGTATCAATGCCAAATTCAATCGGATGATGTTTTTCCATGTTCTTGATCATATTGTCGTATCCACCAGAAAATTTATAGATAACCCCATAATAGTTGCAAATTGCTCGTTGTGAATCATCTTCTAGGTGTTCCAAATTAAAATGAATTTTGAAAATATCCGAGGACCGAGCCTTAACTTCTCTTCTCCGTGATTGTGCACTGACACTAGGGCCGCTCTCTTGGGTTGGCATATTTGACATTATGTTCTCAGATGAGCTTGCCATTTTTTGTTTGAGAAATTAGGAAGAAAATAAGAAAATTGAATAATTGCGATGCGAATGAGAACAAATTAACAACTAAATGAATTGAGATTGAGAATAAGAATATAAGATTATAAGAGAATTGTATTGAAGTAAGATTGAGAATAAGAGAATTATAGAAAATGAGATAGTTGAGAATTTGGTGTGATGAAATTATGAAAAATGAATCCTATTTATAGAATTTTAGAATTTTTTTGATACCAAAAATGCCCCTAAATATAACCGTTTTATTACTGTTATTAGGGGTACATTAGTAATTTATATTTTATATAATAAAAATAATTTTTTTTTTTTAATTTTTTTTTTATTTGGGCAGGCAGCCAAACGGCTCCCTGCCCCCCAACGGCTAGTAGCCGTTGGGGGCTACGGTTTCAACAGGAACCCTACGGTTCCAACCGGAACCGTTCGAACCGGTGGAACCGTACGGTTCCACCGATTCGAGTTGGGGTGGAACCCCAACCGAACCGGTCCCCTTCCGGTTCGGTTCCGATTCCGAACCGGAACCGTGGCCGGGTCTAGGAGCAGTTAGTCGTTTTATGGCGAATCGTGGTAGAGAGTATTGGAATGTTGTTAAAATGATCCTTAGATATATCAAATGAACCTCAGATATTGTATTATGTTATGGAGGATCAAAATTAGTTGTCAGAGGCTATGTGGATTCATATTTTGCAGGAAATATTGACAAAAGAAAATCAATTACATGTTATGTGTTTGTACATGCAGAAGGAGCAGTGAACTGGATATCCAAGTTACAAAGTGTTGTGGCTTTGTCTACAACAGAAGCTGAATACATGGCAGCTACATAAGCTTACAAAGAAGCTATTTTGTTTCAAAGATTATTGGAGGAGCTCGGGCATAAACAATAAAAGATTTCATTATTTTGTGACAGTCAGAGTGTTTAGTATATTGTAAAGAATCCAGTCTTTCATTCAAGAACGAAGCATATAAGGGTACAATACTACTTTGTTCGTGAAGTAGTTGTTAGTCTCTAAGACATGCTTCCAAGATCCTAAACATGATTTTAAGTGTGAATGAATCAAGTAAAGTTGCGGAAATACTTACATTGATTTTGGGAGAAATTTCAAAAATTTCCTTTGTATGATGAAGCTCCAAGCTTGATGATTTGTTGTTAAAGCCTTGGGTGAGTTTCCCTAACACCTCAAATGACTCTCCAAGTGCTAGCTTTTGATGAAAATTTTGAAACAAAATTTTCCCAAGTGAGAGAGGTAGAATCGCCAATGGCAAGGGAGAATGAGAGACTGAATAGTGTTGTGTAGTTTCCAAAACATAGGTGGTTGTGTGTTGTAAATGAGTTAATAAATATTGTCAACTACTTCCATCAATGTTAAGACATTTGATGTAAGTCATGGGTCCCACCTCATTTAAATTCAAAATTTAAGTTGGCTTCTCCAACACACAACTAGACTTGGGCCCGGGTTTGTTTAATTTTGAATTAAATGAATTTGTCGTCGCGACATAATTAAATCCAATTTAATTAAATAATTATGCCTCGTAAAATTATTACGATAGTCGCTTTCGAATTAATTCTAAATTAATTTGTTCGCCCGAATTAAAATACAATTTTAATTTCGTATTGAAATCCAATTTCAATTAATATATCCGATATATTTATTTTATCAATTAATTCTAAATTAATCGATTTCTCTCTTCTATACGAATTTAATCCCAGATTAATTCTTACCGTAATTAATCTCAGATTAATTTTCTCTCTCATAATTAATCCCAGATTAATTCTATATGAGTCAAATGTCATTGGTGAATCTTTGGGAAGCGACCCAAGAGATTCCTGGATATGTTGGCAGTAAATACGGTCATCGGACTATCTGAACACGTGCGCACCTCGTACCACGTTCTCACCGATTTACAAGACATGGTTGGCTTCTAGCAAAGCACCGTGCCTACCCAATTCTCCAGAAATATTCGCCGATGAATATAATCTGTATCATGCGTAGTAATACTATGTAATGCGTAATACGATTCAGTATCAGATGTCGGGGGCACTCCGACGCTCAAGTCAGTGATGGAGACGAGCCGAAAGTAATGGAAAAGTAAGGCTAGAGATTACCTTGATACTCGTGATCTGCCGTGAGGGCGGTTGATGTGAGATACTGAAAGCTATGGAGAGAATATGTTTGAACTATGAGAGTTGATTCCCCTTTTCCTCTTGTATACTCTTCGTTTATATACACACACCGTCGGGGGGGTGTATTTACTGTTGTTTGATTGCTTTGTCCGTTGGGCGTCAATTACGGATGACTCCATAAATGGTGTTTGTTGTGTTTGCCCGTTTGTTAGCTGGTAACGTTATGAGTGGTGTTCGCGAGCTTGGGCATTATGTGGACTGACCTCTGGAGGATCCTTCGGTTGTGGGTGATGGTGTTCACTGGGCTTGGGCATGCGCCATGCCTTTGGGGTTTGATTAGAGAGTTTCGGGGTGTATTTGGCGGTGGACCTGGAGCAAAAGGTCGAAATTGCCTTTGGCCCAAATTTGGCCCATACAGTTTGTCCCCTACTCTCTAAGTCAATGAGTCATTGGCTTGGAGAGTACTTGACGCATGGGTCGCCTGGGACGATGCCATATTATGTTGGTGTACTCGAGCGTTGATGCTGCATTCTAATTGAACTAAACGAATGTCAAGTTATCAACTTGAGTCTACAAGAGTCATTGGGGAGTACCCAATCGTCCGAGCCAGATGATGGTCGGGATAATGAACTCGACTCTACTAGAGCCATTGGGGAAGTACCCAATCGATTGGACCAGATGAAGGTCAGAATATCAGCATACTACATGTGCCTTCCATGTCTACAAGTTGACTCGAAATGAGTCTATGGGGGATGTCCCCAGTCGACTGGACTTGATGAGGCCAAGAAGATAATAGTCATACGGCATGTGGAATCCATGTCTACAACTTGACTCGGCATGAGTCTATGGGGGATGTCCCCGGTCGACTGGACTTGATGAGTCCATGAAGATATAAGTCATACGACATGTGTAATCCATGTCTACAACTTTGACTCGACATGAGTCTATGGGGGATGTCCCCGGTCGACTGGACTTGATGAGTCCAGGAAGATATAAGTCATACGACATGTGTAATTCATGTCTACAACTTTGACTCGACATGAGTCCATGGGGGATGTCCCCGGTCGACTGGACTTGATGAGTCCAGGAAGATATAAGTCATACGACATGTGTAATCCATGTCTACAACTTTGACCCGACATGAGTCCATGAGGGATGTCCCCGGTCGAATGAACCAGATGAAGGTTCAGGAGTTGTTTCACACGACATTGTCGTATGGACTGTAGGAAGTCTATGTCTTCATTTGACTCGATATGAGTCCATGGGGGATGTCCCCGGTCGACTGAACCAGATGAAGGTTCAGGAGTTATTTCACACGACATTGTCGTATGGACTGTAGGAAGTCTATGTCTTCATTTGACTCGACATGAGTCCATGGGGGATGTCCCCGGTCGACTGAACCAGATGAAGGTTCAGGAGTTATTCACACGACATTGTCGTATGGACTGTAGGAAGTCTATGTCTTCATTTGACTCGACATGAGTCCATGGGGGATGTCTCCGGTCGACTGAACCAGATGAATGTTAGGATAACCCTCATACTACGGGTCAAATGACCGGATGACTCTTCAATGTCGTTTGGACCAGATAAAGGTCTATGAAAGTCTTCACTCTACAGACCTGACGATGGTCCAAAATTATTTCCTTATCATACTACTAGACCTGATGAAGGTCTATGAAGGTTATCACTCATTTTTCTGATGAGGGTCCATGAGACTACGGTCGTATGGACCTGTCGAATGGACTTGATAATGGTCCAAGAAGGTCATCACTTCTCACTCTACTAGACCTGAAGAATGTCAATGAGGGTTCTCATTCCTCATTCTACAAGACCTGACAAACGTCAACGAATGTTCTCATTCCTCATTCTACAAGACCTGAAAAAGGTCAATGAAGGTATAATTCCTCATTCTACAAGACCTGACTAAGGTCAATGAGGGTATAATTCCTCATTCTACAAGACTTGTAGTCTGAGACCATGTCGTCTGAAGACCATGAGAGAATGAACCTGATGAAGGTCCATGAGGGTCATTATCCTACTAGTTTGGATGAAGGTCGGTCGACTGGGCCCGATTGAGGTCCAATGGATTCTTCATACTACATAATCTGATGAAGGCCGGTCGAATGGACCTGATGGAGGTCCAAAGGATTTTTCATACTACCTAACCTGATGAAGGTCGGTCGAGTGGACCTGATGGAGGTCCAAAGGATTTTTCATACTACCTAACCTGATGAAGGTCGGTCGAGTGGACCTGATGGAGGTCCAAATAATATTTCATACTACCTAACCTGATGAAGGTCGGTCGAGTGAACCTAATGGAGGTCCAAATGATTTTTCATACTACCTAACCTGATGAAGGTCGGTCGAGTGGACCTGATGACTGATGTAGGTCCAAAGATTTTTCATACTACCTAACCTGATGAAGGTCGGTCGAGTGGACCTGATGGAGGTCCAAAGATTTTTCATACTACCTAACCTGATGAAGGTCGGTCGAGTGGACCTGATGGAGGTCCAAATGATTTTTCATACTACTAGGCATGATAAAAGATTCCCTATGTAGTCTGGAGTTTGTGGTATTAAATCAATGTCATATGGATATGATGACTAACCTTTCATGTCTTCTGAGGAATATGATATCCATGTCTTGTCGAATGGGATCTTAAATAAGTGTAAGCCTCATACGTGTCATGTCGAGTGAGACATTTACCTCATGCTGAGTGTAGTGTCCAGTGGGACATTCACCTTTTGATGAATCTTCATTTGAAGTATCTTCCTTGAGTCGAGACTACATCTTTGTATTGTCGAGTGTGATAGCATCCTCATGATGTGTATCCATGTAATGTTGATTGGAACTTTAGGCAACTCACCCTACTTGTCTGTCGTGTCGAATGAAACTTCAGCCAATAACTGATCCTTCCTCCATGTCGTGTCGACTGGAACCTTAGCCCCTAACTAAGATATGTTCCTTGTCTTGTCGAGTGGTGCTTCAGCCCCTGGCTAAGATTTCTTCCTTGTCATGTGGAGTGGTACCTCAGCTCCTAGCCAAGACTTTTTCCTTGTCGTGTCGAGAGGACCCTCTGTCGGATACTAAGCCTTCTTCCATCTGGTAATGTCGACTGGGATGTCCATGCTAAGTATTCATTTGTGTATTGTCGTATGAGACATCCTTCTCATGGCAAGTATTTATACATGTAGAGTGGGGCTGCTGGATATTCCAATGCAAGACACATTGCTTCGTCGTATGGGGTGAATGGTAGGAAAATTGGTTAAATTGGAATGATGCGCCTTGTTCTTTCATGGTTGAATGAGGAGATGAAAATCCTTCCATGTAGTTTGGAGGAGATGACAATCCTAGAGTTTACTTTTTGGCCGATTGGGTATGTTAGAGTATTTTGAGGGTATTCTCATGTTGATTGGGAGAAGCATGTCGATTGGGCCAGATGTTGGTAAATATAGGTCGATTGGAGCAAATGGGTTTCTCCCTAAGTTGGAGTTTTGTGCATGATAGTTTTCTTTCTAAAGCAACCAATGAATACTTATTTGGGAAGCTATGATGTCCCCAAGGCGACAATAGGTGGTCATCTAGCCCTTTTTTTTATTGACTAATTACATCAAGTATCATTTTATTGAAGTACATTGCTAGCATATCAGTTGTATGGTCGCTTGGGCGGATTTGAGGTTCTCTCATTGTGATGGCTGATGTAATTATCTCTTTTCTTGTTTCTTTTATCCTCCTCCCATCAAATCTCAATTCGAGCCTGGGCCATGGCATGATCCATAGTGTAGCATCGAAATTTAGTGAGCTTTTTATAGAGTCCACTTTCTGAAAGTAATCCATTTCTGAATGCTTCCACTGCAGTAGACTGATAGAGATCTGAGATTGTTATCCTTTCTTTATTGAAACGAGCCACGTAGCTTCGCAAGGACTCCCCTCTCCGTTGTTGGATTGCATTAAGGTCATTGGTGGTCTTCTCAAGCTTGCAAGAACTTGCAAAATGTTCCACAAATTTATCAGCTAGTTCCTGATATGACCCAATAGTCCTATAAGATAGATTGAGGAACCAAGTGAGGGCTGGGCCCGCCAATGTTTCTCTGAATCCTCTACACATTCCAGCTACCCATTGATGAGGAGCCAGATTAGTCGACATCATCTTGTATTTGTAATGGATCACATGATCGCTCGGGTCTGTGGATCCGTCATACAACATCATATCTGGAGGACTGAACTTCCTTGGTAGTTCGGTGGAAGTGATGGTGTCCAAAAATGGGGTATCTGAGATCGTACCGGCTCGGCTTTTTCTCAGTGGTAGTCTGACACCAGGTAGGCTGGAGAGAATTGCATCTTTGAACTCGTGCATTTCCTTGCGCATGGTGGAGACAACTTGTCGTGCTTGGTCGGTTGAGGAAATATGTTGACTTCTTTCTTGATTTGGTGGATGGTTGTCTGATGGCAGATTGTCACTTGTCACATTGTTGAATGCCCCCAAGAGATTGGTGGGGATTGTGGGATTGCCGGGAATGTCTGTAGTATCAGGTTGTCGGGAGAATGAAGAGATTTTCTCCAGTTGCTTCTGGAGGGTTATATTGGAGATTCGCATGGCTGAATTTTCCTCCTCTAAGACTCGTAATCGTTCTTGTAGAATGGCCAATTGAGAGGCCATAGGATCTAATATCTGATCGCTGCTAGAAGCCATGTGCAACTGTGTTGAATGGATCGTAGACTAAGAGATCTTCGTCTGCTATGAATCGCTAAGGCCCCACGGTGGGCGCCAAATTGTGGAAGCCGGATTTTGTCCGAGGTCCACAATCGAGAATTTTAGTTGGGGGCACTAGCGATCCTGCAAAACAAAGGTAGAGTGAGCGGGAGTTATATCCACCGGTGTGGTGGGTGCCGGGGGCACTCCGACGCTCAAGTTAGTGATGGAGACGAGCCGAAAGTAATGGAAAAGTAAGGCTAGAGATTACCTTGATACTCGTGATCTGCCGTGAGGGCGGTTGATGTGAGATACTGAAAGCTATGGAGAGAATATGTTTGAACTATGAGAGTTGATTCCCCTTTTCCTCTTGTATACTCTTCGTTTATATACAAACACCGTCGGGGGGGTGTATTTACTGTTGTTTGATTGCTTTGTCCGTTGGGCGTCAATTACGGATGACTCCATAAATGATGTTTATTGTGTTTGCCCGTTTGTTAGCTGGTAACGTTATGAGTGGTGTTCGCGAGCTTGGGCATTATGTGGACTGACCTCTGGAGGATCCTTCGGTTGTGGGTGATGGTGTTCACTGGGCTTGGGCATGCGCCATGCCTTTGGGGTTTGATTAGAGAGTTTCAGGGGTGTATTTGGCGGTGGACCTGGAGCAAAAGGTCGAAATTGCCTTTGGCCCAAATTTGGCCCATACAATGAAGATCGCCTAGCCTCCAATATATTACCTCCCAAGCTGAAGGCTTGCTCAACCGCAACGGTGGAAATAGGTGCTGCCAATATCTCTTTAGCAATAATTGATAAAACATGATATATATTTTGATGCCGGTTCCACCATTCAAGGATTTTAAAATTTTTACTGCATAAACTTTCATTAGAAAACTCAAAATTTGTAGATAAATAATTATCTAATTCAGGGTTATTAGTTGCCGTATCCCTAGTTTTTTATTTCGTTGCAATAACCAACGATCCCCTGCACTAAGTCTTGTTTGAATTACCGGTTCGCTACTGCTATATTCACCTAATGTTCCTAAGTTATATCTTACAATATAATCATTAAATAAAATAATTAAATCATTTCTTAATTTCGTCATTAATCTTGTAATATCAATTTCATCTAATATTCATAAATAACCATAATAAGCTTGTAAAGCATCATTCAAACCTTCTGATTTAAATCTAGGATCAAAAACAACAGCAATAAGATAAAGTAAAGGAATTTCTCTAAAATAATTCAACCATTTTACCTTCATAACAGTAATGGCTTCTAACAAAATAATATCATTAGGATCGCTACTGTCAACATGCTCATCGAGAGTGCCAACAATATTTAAACTCTAAAGAATAAATAAATGTGCTGTAGGATAATAAACACCGCTAAAAACTAAAGTAGCATCATTAAAAACTCTTAAAATATCTAAAAAAATTTACAAATATCCCATTAACTATGATAAAGTGTGACATTTTGAACATGTTGAGAAAAAAAACTACATAATGCATATTTGTATTGAAATGCTTGACATAAAAGAAAATAAGTTGAATTCCAACGTGTTGGAATATCTCTTGAAAATTTAATCGGTTTAATACCATTTATTTTACAAAACTTCGTCCATTCTCTCCTAACTTGAGAATATGACCAAATACAGTTAAGTGTCGTTTTAATTGGATCAAGGAAAGGTGATAATAATTTTAGACCGTCTTGCACACATAAGTTAAGGACATGACATGTACAACGAATATGAAAAAACCGACCCCCTAAATTTGGTTGACATATTTCTTTTAAATCATTGATGGATGCAGTATTTGCAGATGCATTATCAAATCCAATTGTTAAATTTTTTTTTCCTAAACCATATTCATCAAAAATTACCTTCATCATTCTATAAATATTATGTGCAGTATGTTGGTCATCAAAAACTCTAAATGCAATAAGTCATTTTTGCATGGTAAATGATGCATCAATCCAATGACAAGTCACACCAATGTATGAGTGTGTTTGCCAATGGTCACTCCAAATATCAGAACATATAGAAATACGACCTTTCATCTCTTTAATATTTCATTTAAAATTATTTTACCATCTTTGTATAATTTAAAAATATGACGTTTTGTTGTGTTTCGAGTCATTCTACATGCAGCAGGATTTAAAGCATTATGCACGTAATTAGTAAAATGAAGTTTTTCACCAAAACTTAAAGAATATGTGTCATACAAGTTAATTTCGCAAATTCTTCTCTATTTTTTGCATCAGAATATTTAAATAAATCTACAGCATTCGTACCTCTACTAGATGATGCGTACCTGGCCATTTGAGTTTGCGTCGTATCAATGCCAAATTCAATCGGATGATGTTTTTCCATGTGCTTGATCATATTGTCGTATCCACCAGAAAATTTATAGATAACCCCATAATAGTTGCAAATTGCTCGTTGTGAATCATCTTCTAGGTGTTCCAAATTAAAATGAATTTTGAAAATATCCGAGGACCGAGCCTTAACTTCTCTTCTCCGTGATTGTGCACTGACACTAGGGCCGCTCTCTTGGGTTGGCATATTTGACATTATGTTCTCAGATGAGCTTGCCATTTTTTGTTTGAGAAATTAGGAAGAAAAATAAGAAAATTGAATAATTGCGATGCGAATGATAACAAATTAACAACTAAATGAATTGAGATTGAGAATAAGAATATAAGATTATAAGAGAATTGTATTGAAGTAAGATTGAGAATAAGAGAATTATAGAAAATGAGAGAGTTGAGAATTTGGTGTGATGAAATTATGAAAAATGAATCCTATTTATAGAATTTTAGAATTTTTTTGATACCAAAAATGCCCCTAAATATAACTGTTTTATTACGTTATTAGAGATATATTAGTAAATTATATTTGGTAGGGTTCATGTTGGAACCCTACGGTTCCGGTTGGAACCGTAGAACCGGTGGAACCGTAAGGTTCCACCGGTTCCGACCGGTTCGAGTTGGGGACGAACCCCAACTGAACCGGTCGCCAACCGGTTCGGTTCCGGTTCGGAACCGGAACCGTGGCAGGGTCTAGCTGGCTCTGTGTCTGCCCCGTACGAAGCATATATCGGATCCCGAATAACTAGTCTCTATAATCGGAAAGTCATGACCTAGTCATACTTTCCCGATAGCTGCAGCTTTTAAGAGTATTAGTTCCGCATCCTGTGTGACCATCATCTCCATATGACTGAAGTGATACTCTCATCTTGACATCACATCCAATACACTACGATTCTCAGTAAACTCAATAGAGGCGTACACATAACCTGTTTGAAAATTCGGGGTTATCCTAAGTTCTGACCCTATGCGGAATTACAGACAATAAGCATGACAAGTCCTGTTACTGCTACTATGGAATTGCAACAGGCAAATTAACAGGCAACCACAACAATAAAATCCACAATATTAATTCAGTACAAATAATAAATTACGGAAAAGTAAATCAATCACACAAAATTCAACACAATGATTTTGGTGACGAAGTGGAAAACTCTTCCGAGTAAAAAACCACTCCGGGTATAGGCTACCACCCGAATCCACTATATCGAGAAAAACTTACAGCGATGGTCAAGACCTATGGTGGCAACTCCACCGACTCAAGTACCTCTATACTGCAAGAACTCAAGGCAACTCCTCAAGCCCGCGACCCACGGTTTTCTTCAGAACCTCTGAAGTCTCTGAGTAGATTGTATCACCTCTGAACGCCGGAACTCCGACTACCAAAACTCCTCCTATAGAACTCTAAAGGATTATGGATTTTGGGTTATGTTGTGTTGAAGGTTTAACAAAGAATGATTCTCACCATTAATAGAGAAGACAAGAAGATGATGAAGTCTTCAATGGTGGAATCAAAGAGAGTTGAAAGCTTTGAGAGATTTGGCTCAAGGAAAAAGTGTTCAGCTCTATCAACTCTGAGGGAATGGCGGCTAAGTGTTATATTTATAGGTAGGGTGAAAACCTAGGTTTTTGCAGGCCAAAAACGCGTTCAGATCGCAGTCGCGTTCGAACGCTTACTAGAACGCTACACGAACGCGCCCTTTCTGTGAAGACTCGTTCGAACGTCAATCGAACGCACAACGAACGTGAGCTCTCTGGAATGCTCCTGTTCGAACCCCACAAGAACGTGCGCTCGAACATTTGCTCTCTGGAATGCTCCCGTTCGAACCCAATAAAGAACGTGCCACTAACGCCACACGTTCGAACCCACAAACAAACGCAGCACTAACGCCAATCATTCGAACACTGCAATGAACGCACCACGAACGCATGTCTGATGCACAGCAGCCAGAAACCAGTCCAATTGCACAAAGATCTTCATGAAAGATTACAACTCAATTGAACTTGTTTTGTCACGGATATAAGCCAATAAAACTGGAACTAACAATCTCCCCCTTTGGCATTCCATGACAAAACACTACCTAATACAAAGACTACGGTAATAGACCCAAAAAGCAAAGTAGTCAACTGTCAACCATCAAAACAGTGACTTATTACAAATGGACTCGATCTAACACCTAACAAAGTAGTCTTGAAAACAATACCGCCTCAGCAACAAACATGTTTACCTGAAACATCCACAAACAACAGTATACCGTGAAAAACATTGGGATTATCAAGTAAAACATAAAGCAGGTAAAAATCTCATGCATGTACAAGTAGAAATCCCTCTCCCCCTTAATCTTAACTCCCCTTAAAACGGAGATATCTAAAGGATATTCTACAACTCCCTCATATATATTAAGACTCTCCCCCTTAATATATTACTCTCCCCCTTTTTGTCACGAAATGACAAAGGGTAAAAGAAACAGGAAAAATAACAGGAGAACATGAGACAACACATGCAAGAGCATAAACAAACAGGAAATACTCCCCCACACTAACAGGCACATATATTTAGCAAAATAACACACGGGAAGCAAACCAAAAACTCAGAAAAATGCACAGGAAAAAAGTTGGTATGCAATAACATGAAGCACACACAGGCACATACTGAGATAAATAAAAATCCTGTCAAAAACTGACTGAAACAGCATTTCAAGCTGATACAATGATACCCAGTCAGTATTCAGCTGTTTATGACATGAAACAATATGCATCATTTTAAAAGTGGCTAAATACAACACTTATGCATATGACATAAACACTCAAGCATAGAAAGCACTTGCGTGAAAAATAAAGTGCACAACAAATCAAGGCTTAAGACCTTATTTTATGAGCTGGACACAGCCAAAGAAATCCATCTCTAAACAAACCAAGTCCACAAAATATGTGTTCAAACTCAGCACCACTAGGACCTGAAAATAAGCAACATTGGTTGCATGCTATATTATTTACCCCAGAAATATCATGAGCTCATATTTAACAACTCTTTCGAGTGAAGGGTTTTTGCCCTTATCTTTTGAATTTGGCCATTTTGGCTCTTTTGCACTCGAGTCTCTTTTTTTTTTTGAATTTATTTCTTTTTACTTTTGCACAAGGGGATAGCAAGGTCATCTAGTCAAATGTCACACTATTTAGCAAACAGGATAAGATAGAAATTAGATTGCTATTCCAAAAACTCATACATGCGACCAAGCCTTGATAAATTAAAACGTGTATGTGAGGTGCAAGCACAGGATATACCAAAGGTTTTTATCACACACACTCATGTATATAGAGCATCAAGAAAAATAAAAGCATATCATACACGCATAATCATATATCCTACATACCAGGATCACATGCATAAGCTTTTCATGCTCTAACAAGCCATAAAAATATTTTTGGTCTTTTTCAAAATATATAATTTTTTTTTGATTTTTCAGTTTTAAAGCACAAAAAAAAAAAATAATAAAGACACAAAACAGCTTGTAAAACATCCAATGGTACGTGGAGTTGTATCCTGAGTGCAGATCATACTACCGTCCATTCGGAATCGGCTATGAAATTTATGTTCGGGTTTCCATCCTATATACCAAGGAACATATAACAAAAACAAGACACACACACACACCCATATGCTGTGAAAATAAAACAAACGTGTAAAAACATAAAACACACGCACACACACATGCAATGGGAAAATAAAAATGCCTCTATTAAGCAGAGTTACACCGAAGTGCACTCTCATCATGTTCATCAGGACATGCAGAAGTAGATGGGAAATCATCTTGCTTCTTCACCCAAACCTTTCTAGAAACCTCTTCCACATGAGAGTTTCCAGTCAACAAAGCAAGTTTCTCACTCAAAAATTGAGCTTGTTTGGTAGTGCGGAAACTTGAGACATTAGATTTGACGAATCAAATCTAGGAGACACACTTTTAGGCCTTCTCTTTTACTTGTGCAATATGAAACACTTAGGCCTAATATGTCCAGCCTTGCCACAGTGGTGGCACACAGGCACAAACCTCGGACGAGAGCGAGGTTTACCCATAACACCTCTAGATTGAGGTTGGGGCACAGGACGAGGAACAACAGGAGGAGAAACATGACTACACACAACAGGTTTCTTACCCAAGTCACGTTTAGCTGTTACAGGCACAGCTTTGGAAGAAGAACCCTTATTACAGTTAGGCTCAGAAATAATTCCTAACATACGGTCCACATTTTTATTCTCACTAGAAAATACAGACAACTGGGTTTTAGTATCTTCAAGTTTAGTCTCTAAAGCTAGGACCTTATCAATAAGACCCGTATTCCTCTCCTCCAGGTCATCAAGCATCAAAAGGCTTTGCTCAAATTTGGCTTGAGCTTCATTCTTTTCTAGCTCAACAGCTTTCAGCCTTTTATGACCTCTATGTTAGTCTTCTTAATAGCTAAACTCTCATTAAACAGTTCAACATAAACTACCTGAAGACTTTCCTCATCTACAGACTCATCAAGAGAGACTTCTGAATCATCATCATTAACCACAATCTCTCTCTCACCAGTCACAGCAGCAGTAAAGGCAATAAAATTTTTCTTGCCTTTAGGAGACTCATCAGAAGAATAACCACCTTCTGAATCACTAGGAGAGGCAGCCATGGCTTTCTTGCCTTTAGCTCTGAGATATGTAGGGCACTCTGGTCGAATATGCCCATAGCCTTCACACTCATGGCATTGGATATCACGGGATCTACTACCCCTATCATCTCTAGACTCTTTTCTGCTATGCCTACTCTCTCTAGGCATAACCTCCCTATCTCTATTACTGCTATGGCCACTCTTCTTAAGTTTAAGAAATTTATTAAACTTCTTTGCAAACAAGGCCAAATCATGATCCTTGATGGTATCATCATCACTAAACGAATCATGTACAACTTCCTTAGCGATTTTCATCGCAAACTTTTTTGTCTCTCTAAAACCAGGAAGCTTTTTCTCATAAACATGCAGCTTTCCTACGAGTTCATCTAAATTAAGCTGATCGAGGTCATTGCTTTCCTCGATGGCGGTGATTTTGGGTAGGAAGTTATCAGGTAGGGATCTCAGGATTTTCCTAACTATCCTACTGGTAGGAATAGTCTCACCTAGGTTAAAACTAGAGTTAACAATATCGTTAATCTCAGCATAAAACTCATCAAATGTCTCATCTTCTTCATTCTGGCGACCTCAAACCTAGTAGCTAAATCCTGAAGTCTATTATTTTTAACAGACAATGTGCCCTCATGCACAGTCTGCAGGATGTCCCAAGCATCCTTGGCTATCTCACACATTGAGATTCTCCTAAACTCAGCAGAACACACAGCACCATGTATGGCATTAACAGCCTTGCTGTTCCTATTGCTAGCATCAAATTCGTCCTTGGTCCATGTCAATTTATCTTTAGGGGAAGATACCCCATCAACAATAATAACGGGAGGTTTCCACCCGTGTTCAAAAGTCATCCAGACCCTCTCATCTAAGGACTTAAGGAACGCCTTCATGCGAACCTTCCAATGTAAATATTCAGTGCCATCAAAAAATGGCGGACAATTCAAGGGTTGACTACCCTCCATAGCTAATGGGTCAAGGATCGAGTTCATGCTCTGATACCAATTGAAAATTCGGGGTTATCCTAAGTTCTGACCCTATGCGGAATTACAGACAATAAGCATGACAAGTCCTGTTACTGCTACTATGGAATTGCAACAGGCAAATTAACAGGCAACCACAACAATAAAATCCACAATATTAATTCAGTACAAATAATAAATTACGGAAAAGTAAATCAATCACACAAAATTCAACACAATGATTTTGGTGACGAAGTGGAAAACTCTTCGAGTAAAAAACCACTCCGGGTATAGGCTACCACCCGAATCCACTATATCGAGAAAAACTTACAGCGATGGTCAATACCTATGGTGGCAACTCCACCGACTCAAGTACCTCTATACTGCAAGAACTCAATGCAACTCCTCAAGCCCGCGACCCACGATTTTCTTCAGAACCTCTAAAGTCTCTGAGTAGATTGTATCACCTCTGAACGCCGGAACTCCGACTACCAAAACTCCTCCTATAGAACTCTAAAGGATTAGGGATTATGGGTTATGTTGTGTTGAAGGTTTAACAAAGAATGATTCTCACCATTAATAGAGAAGACAAGAAGATGATGAAGTCTTCAATGGTGGAATCAAAGAGAGTTGAAAGATTTGAGAGATTTGGCTCAAAGGAAAAGTGTTTCAGCTCTATCAACTCTAGAGGGAATGGCGGCTAAGTGTTATATTTATAGGTAGGGTGAAAACCTAGGGTTTTGCAGGCCAAAAACGCGTTCAGATCGCAGTCGCGTTCGAACGCTTACTAGAACGCTACACGAACGCGCCCTTTCTGTGAAGACTCGTTCGAACGTCAATCGAACGCACAACGAACGTGAGCTCTCTGGAATGCTCCTGTTCGAACCCCATAAGAACGTGCCTCGAACGTTTTCTCTCTGGAATGCTCCCGTTCGAACCCAATAAAGAACGTGCCACTAACGCCACACGTTCGAACCCACAAACGAACGCAGCACTAACGCCAATCGTTCGAACACTGCAACGAACGCACCACGAACGCATGTCTGATGCACAGCAGCCAGAAACCAGTCCAATTGCACAAAGATCTTCATGAAAGATTACAACTCAATTGAACTTGTTTTGTCACGGATATAAGCCAATAAAACTGGAACTAACACTGTTAAAGCTCCAGACGACCAATATCAAAGTAAACTGATTGTCGCAAGTATAGCGATGTAAGTCTCAGGTTAAAGATCACATACACCTACCCTGATTCGGATTCCCATAGACACATAGTCATACAACCAATGGGATTCCGAAGGGTCTATCTAGAGCGAAACTGTTCCCGGTCCAACGGCTAACAGAACATCTTATTACACTTGCATAAGTATCCAATACCTAAATATATGAGAACTATACCGTTAAGCTTCCATAACGCGCACAAATGTAATACTAGTCTATTCCACATTATCGATGTCCAGTCTCGATAATACTACGACTATGGATATTTAATGATTAAACCGTTCGTGGATTAATATTGTCTCATATCTTATTAATCTGATTTAACCATATAGACTTTTATCATTATATATCCAAGTAATCTAATTACAATATTGATAAAATAGCAATTTCATTTTGTCACATAGTTAATTTGTACAAAAATATAATGTTCTTTACAAATAGTGATGTTATGGGTCATAATTGTCCAATAGTAGTGGATGAATGCAGTGTGGACTTCTTAAAGGTACACACCAATTAAAACCTTGTAGACGTAATGACCAAGCCTATCAATACAGACAAGTTTGTATGGTGTAGATCATCTTATGGCTTAGCAGAAACATAAGCAGCTTGAAGACGACGAAGTAGAATGGACGGTGTGAAAACTGATTGGTTCTCAATCAAGTTTCTAAGTGGGAGAATTGTTAATCATTGCATCGAAAGGTGCAAATGATTAAGAAAGATTATATTAAATTTATGGGTGGGACCCACATGCATAAAAAAAATAATAAAAAATTAAAATTCATTATTTGTATAGTGAATCTCATGCCTATAAATAGAGTCTTCATTTCAATATTTTTTTCATCTCATTCTCAACCAAATCTTCTGTATTATAAGAGAGAAAATATAGTTTCTTCTTAAGAGTTCGAGAGAGAGTTGTAGTTCTCTTATTCTAAGAGAGTGTGAAATTGTTCACTTCTTGTGGTTAGAAAGAGGTTGTAAAATTCTTTCCACTATAGTGAAATCCTTCTACATTTGCACGTGGATGTTTCCCTCACATTAAGGGTTTTACCACGTTAAATATGTGTCTCGTTACTTTATTTTATTGTTAATATTTATGGTAGGCTAAGCCTCATAATTATTATTGTATTGCTATATAGTAGGCAACGCCTCATGAACTAACAATTATTCTCAATTTCATTTTACTTACGTGTCAGCTTTAGCTCACGATCCCCTAACACAAGCGACGTCCTTTGGGGACGCATAATGGCTTATTGTGTAGTGTAACATATCAAATTTTTTTAGGATCCTCTTCGGATATGATTATTGGATTAAATTATTTTTGAATTTAAACAACAAGCCAAGTTATGTCTGAATTCTCAAATTAATATGGGTAAAATTATAAAATAATTTGAATCGGGTCAAAACAATACACAAATTATGTAATAACCCGAAATCTCCAAGGACATATATTTGGTTCCCTAACAATCCAATGATCAATGGGTCAAAAGAAGTCAAAATGGTCAAATAGATTAAAATAACAATTTTTGCCAAAGACATGCAAAGAGATGATTTGGAGTGCAATATGATAATTTCCAATATTTAAAACTTCATATTTTTTCCTTTTGAAGCAAAAACGTGAGAAATGGCAAAAATATAGAGAAAGATGGTGGGAGAGAGATAGCTCTTAATCCGGTGAACTAGACGTCGGATCCAATCGATTCCTCTAGGGAAATGAAAGATCAAGTCACAATGAGTATTTTGGTGGTAGTCATGGCGTCGGTGGTGATCGTTTTCAAGCGAAAAAAAGCTTAGAATTTGCTGGTAATTTTACGACAAACCAAAGAGATTAACATAAACCACCTTCATTGGACTAAAGACGTGGGTGTGCATATACTGGTGTTGGCAGTGTCGAAGTTTGCCAACGCATGGGCCTCACGTGCTTACGCATGTGGCGATGCGTGAATGCCATATGCTGCCGTGCCCTGGACAGTTTCTTGTCTTTGATGTCTTCGACGTGTTGGGCCGAGCATTTCATGCGGTAATTATGAACTCAAACTCAAACTTTGTGTGTTGTTATGTCATTACGTGTATAAAATTTATCGATTTCAGATTACTAAAACGTATTGAAATTTGGTTTATGGATTTGAGATTTAAAGTGTTGATTGTAAATTTGTGATAGTTGTTGTAAGCCTTAGATGAGCGATTTTACGATATTGAATTATAAATGAGAAGTATGTGTTTTAAATGAAACCATGCCAAATTTTAGTTAAATATCCGAGTATTTAATTAGAAATCGTTTTATATTTCAGGATGCGAGGTATCGCTTTAAGAGCATCTATTGAGGTCACCGATCAGCGGGGCCCATTTTTATAACGGGCTCCACATGCCTCATAAGGCGTGTCGAGTGGGCTCGAGGAGAGTCATGTGGTACTATATGAATGGGATTGAGTCGAGTTCACATTTTAAATGTCGGGTTGAGGTAGGGATTTGATTATTCACCTTTTATATATATATATTCATAATATTATGATTATTTTAAGATTAGCCATGTTTTATAAATTAGAGGATGGCGCATCGGGAGATACAACATGACCATCGTGTTTTGGTAAATATATTTTATATTAGATAAATAATTACATGGTGATAAAATGATTAATCGATTGGATTGATAATTAAATAAAAATTGGATATATGTATTGCATGTTTATTGATATCTAGCTATTATTCATAACTTCGTATATGATGTCTGGTCCACAGTCATATTCTTGGGTGTCTAGTTACGCGGCTCGTGCAACATATTAACAATGCCTTTATAGTGTATGGATCATAGCTCATGTATTGGGTGTCTAGTTCACGGCACTGTTATGATGACCGATTATGTGGCACCAGCTGACATATTGATAATTCACAACCCTTATGGAGTGTCTGGTTCATGGTTCCGTTTGGGTGACTGGTTATATAGCCCAGGTGGCAAATTGGTTATCTACAGTCCTTATGTGGTGTCTGGTTCACGATCCCGTTTGGGTGACCGGTTATGTGGCCTCATATGGCACATTGATTATTCACAGTTTTCGTATTGGGTGTCTAGTTACGCATCCCTGTGTGACATTATTCAGATTTACCATTGATATATGATCACATGACGATTTTCATACAAGAATTAAATTATATTGCTAATACATATTTTATTTATATATGTATATGTATAAATGATTAGATTTTCGAAAGTCGCATCATCGATATTTAGTTATAAATTGGATACACATATATTTATGTACTAGACTAACCATGTAGGATTTTTTTAAAGCAATTAAGATGAGTTATTTAATTCATGTTGAGCGAGTGGTTTTGTTTACCCCTTAATATCAACCGTCTAGGTAAGACTCGAGATAATTTGAAATTGAGGATGCTTGGTTGATTCCTTGAAAACTTTGGATCACGATGATTGGATTTTTTCGTAAATCCTTCGTGGTACGTTTTTTGAATTTATTGACTTGTATTTAAATTATCAGATTATGAATTTATTAGATAATACATTACATAATCGGATCAATATTTTGAATTTTGATTATTTATTCACGATAGTTGTACACATTAAACCGTAAGAATGTTTTTAATATTTTATACGTGACCTTACATTTATCTATGTTTTAAAAGTGGTCGTGAATGTTTTCGAACTTATTTGACTCTTTGACTGATTCCCTTTGACTTTTGATTGTTGGATGGTATTTGAATTAATTTTATTTTGTGTTAATTACTTAAATATCATTCAATCAGATTTTTGGGTCTTAACAAAATAGCATGCAAATGAGTCTTCAAATTTAAATTGAATTTCTACTATTAATTAGTGTAATGTTACTTTTAAATTTTTATAATTATTATTATTATTTGTTATTTTTTAAATAACTTTTTTTTTTAAAAAAATTTATTAAGTATATGCCCCTAAATTTTTTTTGTTATTAATAAGCAACTATCTATTATAACTTAATTAAATAAAACACTCATGACTAAACTCTGCCGTGGACAAGTCCTCTATACACGTGTGAAGAAGATAAGTTTGATTGCAAGAAATTGAAATATATATTGATTACAAATTCAGATACAGAGATACTGACCTACAACAGTTGACACGTGACAAGCACTCAAAAAAAAGCCCATAAAGTGAAAAGCAGCCCAAAAGCAGAAGCAGATATCAAAAGCACTCATGCACAGAAGCTTCCTAATAAAACAAAAGTCGCAAACCCACAGTACTGACCTAAAAAGCTAACTAACAAACTCCCTGAAAACCTGCAATTTGCAAGCCCTTCTCAATCTATAGAGCCGTCTCCATCTTCCCATTAAGAAATAAATTCGCCTTAAAAAAAACCCAACTGAGTGTAAGAAGCAACCAGAAGCTTCTAGGCTTAATTTACAAGTAATTCCATGGAGCTTGCAGCCCATCCCAATCCTTAAAATCTTCTCCAGCCATCATCAAATCACTCATTGAAATCCCAATATCATTCACTTCCAATAAATCATTTGCCTCAAAGAACTCAGGCCAATATAAATTCTCTTCACCAGTATTAATATTCCAAACTGATGATGAGCTTTCTCCAGCAAAACCAAATGAATTTATACTCGACGACGTTGCGCTTTGTTGTTGTTGTTGTTGGCGGATTGGAACCATATGATCCGTCGAGAAAGATTGATTTGAAATCAAACTAGCGTTGTGTTGTGGCAAGTTAAGTTTCGCTGAAGGACCGTAGAGTTTGCGAGCAGCTTCATCATAAGCAAGAGCTGCTTCAAGAGAAGTGTTGAAAGTTCCAAGCCAAAGCCTGGCACCACGATTTGGTTCTCGGATCTCAGCCACCCATTTGCCCCAGGTTCTTTGCCTCACGCCTTTGTAAGTGCACAGAGCATTTTCCGGGCCTCCTTTGCCTTTCATGCATCCTTTTCTTGATCTCCCCATGTTGGATTTCTTTGCTGATGAAGATGCTGAACCTGAACCTGAAGCTTTCTTTGATAAGCTTGCTGCCGCTCTCTCCATGTTTAGTTAGTTAAGTTTCTCCACCAAATATGGAGCTTTATCTTCAGTAGTATTGCTAGCTCGTGTACTACTGAGAGAATATGTACAGCGTATGTGACTCGAGCATTGCTTAAATGCATGCCAAATATGGTAATTTTTGTGTAACATTTTTCTCCCAGAGAAGTTGGCGATGGACATGTGTGAGTTGTGTCACAGCTGGGTTGTGTAATTTGATACTTGGTAACATAGAGGAAGTGACAAGTGTCATGTATAAGAAAAACACTTGTCTTGAATCTTGTGAAACTGCTTCATGCCGAAGGACTTTAGAGTTTTTATAATTATTAATTTGTTTCTTCCTTATTTTTTGATTCACAAAATTAGCCTAATAAAATATATCATTTGTAAAAATGAGTCACAATATTCGAGATTTGTAAAACTGTCCCACTTCTTCGAACTAAACTTCGTAGAATTTGAAGTATCTGAAGTACACACCGAAATAAATTTTCAATCTTTTATTTTATTTTTTTATTTAAAATTTATGAGATCCTAAGTTTTGATTTCAGATTTCTTAAATTTTAAGATCTTCTAAGTTTTTTAGTTTTTGTATTATTATTTATTTTTTAAAACTTCGGAGATCTTGGTGTGAGCTAACTGGAATTGCGAAAATGTATCGCGTTAATATCTTTCGATTTTATGCCAAAATTGAGAATCTACATTCACCTATTACGGTAAGACAATACCCAGTCAGCACCTTCTTGTGTTTAGCTTATCATCTTCTGTTCTTAAATCTGGGTTGAGAACATAATTTACACATTGTCAATGCAACATCATCACCCAAATATATCATACAACCATTATTACAACAATCAATTTTTTTGAACAGGCTGTCCAAGGCTCTGAATTAACTTTTTTGTAATGTAAAAGTTATCCATCATCGTATTGTCTTATAGTAATACTTATCTGATGAATTGTACCCAATCATCAAATGCATTCTCTGACTGGTGTTGCTCATATTTCATATTCAAATATCGAGGTACTGCTAACAACTGCGAATATTTTTCATATTCCGGCCACAACTTTGTATCTAAAGAATTCAACATCTTATAAAAATTATATGCATAGGGATTATGAGATTCCTCCAGATTATCTGTATGAAAACTAGACACAACTACATCAAAAAAAATTATGGTCATCAACAATAAAGCTATGGCCAGCAGCATCATAAACCATTTGGTGATATGAATTTAGGGCTTATGTTTCCATCACCGTTGACGTGTTGTATGTGAACTCATCAGAAGCACTAAATGTAAGAGTTTCCTCATGCTTACCCATACATAAAAATCTGGAACAATCTCTTTTTCATCAGGTGTAACTTAACTTCCTCAATTTCTCTAAACTTCCGAAGATGACACACTTTGCAATGACACCTTATCTTATTGCTTTGCATATATGCCGACTGACCACTAACTGACTAACATATTCAATAAATTATAGTATCTAGTTCACAAAGTCCATGTTATTTGAATTCATTTCTGTTAAGTTATAATTAAAATGGAAGAAAAAATTTCAATTTACCTTGTTACATAAAGAAACATATCAAATTATAATTTATATATATACCTCAAAATAATCATCAACACACTCATAGTATAAGTTCCTAATTAAATTGATTTTCTTACCTAAATACAACCAAACCCAAATAAAATCCATAAATATACAAGTTCCTAATTAATTTAATTTGCACATAATATACATTTGTTAATTAATATGGTAGCAAGAAAAAAAATTACCAGGACTGAAGCATGAGTTATTAGAAATCTGGAAATGAAGAATACAGTGAGCAATGAGACATAGGAAGATGAAAGTTTATTTTTATATTTTGGAAATTTATTGACCGACATTTATTTAGGTCGGTAAATATCAACCAATATTTATTTCGGTCGGTAAAACGTTAGTTTTAGCGCCATGTCTTGGCACTCAATTGTTGTTAGACACCTAACATTACCGACCGACTTGTCATCAGTCGGTAATTACCGACCTATATTTCGGTCGATATATATTAGGTCAGTATATATCCTTTTTTATTAAAATTAATTCACACTTACTGACCGATAAGTAATTGGTCAGTAACTTTGACATAATATTGAATTATCTAGTCGATCGGTAAAAAGGACTTTGTTTATCGACTGGAAATATGGTCTATAAGACGTTAGTAAAAGGTTAGCGCCATTTTTTTGCTCTAAATTTGTGCTCATCGTGTCTTTATCTGACATAATATCGACGTATTAGTTTGTCATTAATTTATCGAAACGATTAGTATTGGGACAAAAATTTATTAATCTTTAAATTGTCGGTATTTAGTGATTTTTACCAATAAAATATTTTCAGTCGGTAATCCAATATTTTCCTGTAGTGAACCATGGAGTTCTCTATTTATTTGGAAGAATATTGCAATTAGAAGTGTAAGTTTTTTGTTGGCTCATTTTCCTGCAGAGAATTCGTACAAAAGATTTTCTTTTTCGCAGAGGTATCATTGATGCTACTCACCTTACCTACTCTCTTCGTGACATTGAGAATGAAACCTTGAACCGCCTTTTATTCTCATGTTCTTTTCTTGGAGATTGTAGTCTTGGTTCTTCAATTGGTGGGGTGGCTTGGGTTATATGTGACTGTCACAATGAGTTTATCTCATATTAGAGATTTTTATGTACCAATGGTAATTTAACGGTCTTCTTAGATTGTTTATTCATGGTCATTTGTTGGTGTTTGTGGTTGGAAAGGAATAAGAAGTCTTTTACCAGTTCCTCTTCATCTTTGCTCAAACTTGTATGAAAATCTTATCTCTCACCTATGATTAGATGTCCTTTAAGTTATGAAGATTTTTAGACTTCAAGTGAGTCTCATTGGTTATCATTAAAATGGGTTCATTGTTGGAGTCTTAGTTGATGATTATCTTATAAGTTTTGGGTTTTTTTTTTCTTAATTTTATTTGTCTTTGTTGTTATGCTCTCATTTTCACTATTGATTAACTGTTTAGTATTTTTTTTCTTAATAAAATCTCTATGCTTATCAAAAAATGAGCATCGGAGGAGAGTGAATTTACACATTTTTCATCATATAATAAAAATATATGTAGTATCCCATGGAGGTACGTTGTATTGAGGTATTTGGGTGGGCTTTAATCTATCAATACAAGAAAATGGACTTTTAGCGTCGAAATTACTTTCGACGCTAATAATCACTTTTAGCGTCATAATTAATATTCGACGTCAAATATCAAGATTTTAGCGACGAATACACAGATCGACACTAAAAGTACGACTTATAGCGTCGAAAATTATTCGACGCTAATTTTTTTTAACTATTCCAATAATATTTGACGTCGACAGAAATTGCGACGCTAAATTTTATACTTTTAGCGTCAAAAAACATATTCGACGCCGAAAACTTGAAATTTAGCGTCGACGAAGTAGCGTCGCTAAAGGTTTATGAAAATACCACCGACAATCTTTTAATCTTTAGCGTCTAAATTTAATATCGACGCTAAAAATTAGACATTTAGCGTCGAAATAGGCGATTCGACGCTAAAAATCGGACAATTAACGTCGAATTTAGGGATTCGACGCTAAAAATAGATTAAAATGCAGAATGCCACCAACTCTTCTCCCCCTATGCTTTTTCTCTCATCCTCTGCAATTTGAGACTCTCTCATCTGCTACCTCATAACTCTCCTACAAATTTTAAATAAAATTCTAATTAATTTTCCATAAGGTAAATTTTCTTTCATATTTCTTTATTATTTTTCTTAATATTTGCAACGAATAATTATATATCTCACTTAAGTATTTCAATTTAATCTTTGTAAAAAATTATGGTTTTCATTTTTTATGATTATGTTTATTATATACTTTTTGTTAGTGGTTTATGATCCATATATGTAGATTAGTTAATTAACTAAATATATTTTTTCTGTCAACTAATTAATTTATCAACTAAATATATATGTATATGCAGCTTAAATAAATAATTAACGAAGTAGTAATGTTAGTGAGTGTAATATAATGTTTAATAATTATATTATTATATTTAGGTATTTGGTTGAAATGGATAGAAATTGGATTAGCTCGCTGGATAGATTGAGTGTTGAATATCGTAATGGAGTGTATGAGTTCATGGAAGTTGCAAAGCAACACATTGATGCAGAAGGTCGTGTTCGGTGTCCATGTACAAATTGTTTGAATAGGAAAAGGAAACGATTAGATAAAGTTCATAATCATTTATACATGTCGGGAATATCACCAACTTCCCGTACGTGAATTTATCACGGTGAGCAGTATAATTCTCAGTCACGATTTATTGATTCCGGTGAAGGGAGCAGTAGTTACAATCAACCTGCAAACGATGAGATAACTGATGTTTTGCATGACTTACAAGGTCCACAACTTGGTTATAGTGTTAGTGGTGACATGCCAGTGTTAAGTGGAAATGATCAGAATTTATTTAGTGAACTACTTGATGAGGCAAAAAAAATTCTATTTGAAGGTGCTGGAATGTCGATTTTGAATTTCGTTGTGAAATTATTACACATTAAAGTGATCAACAGAATTACCAACAAAAGTATTGATATGATGCTAGAGTTACTAGGGCAAATGTTACCGGTTGGAAGCGAATTACCTAAGTTGTATTACGAGGCAAAAAAAAATATTGTGTGATCTGGGAATGAGGTATGAATCCATTCATGCTTGTAAGTATGACTGTGTATTATTTCGTGTCGAGTATGAATTACTTGAATATTGTCCGATATGTGGTGAAAGTCGGTACAAAGTCCGTGGTATGAGGAAGAAAGTGCCTCAAAAGATATTGTGATATTTCCCTTTAACGCCCAGGCTACAGAGATTGTTCATGTCACGACACACAATGATTGACATGATGTGGCATCATGAAAAGAGGATCGATGCGGAGGGCATACTTAGACATCCTGCGAATGGAACCGAGTGGAAGGAATTTGATGACATGTACCCATGTTTCGCTGAGGACCCTTGTAATGTCAGGTTAGGTCTTGCCTCTTATGGTTTTAACCCGTTTGGGAATATGTACAACTCTTATAGTATGTGGCCCGTTATTGTTATTCCATATAACTTACCTCTATGGAAATGTATGAAGGATCTGTTCATGATTATGTCATTGTTTATCCATGGTCCACGTTCCCCTAGTAACGATATGAATATTTACTTGAGACCATTGATCGATGAGTTACTAACATTATGGAATGTGGGTGTGTATACCTATGATGCAACTTCCGAGCAGTATTTTCAGATGTATGCCGCATTATTATGGACCATTAATGATTTTCCAACTTATGGTTCATTATCTGGATGGAGCACTAAGGGATACATGGCATGTCCAGTTTGTGCGGGTCAAACACCTTCGCAACGATTACAGAATAAAATATGATACACATGGCACAAGAGATTTCTTGAGTTGAGTCATCTTTGGCGGATGAGTAAATTATTCAACGGTCAACAAGAACCTCATAGTATGCCCAGTCCATTGTCTGGATTCGACATATTTTGACAACATCAACATCTCAGAGACAACACACCAGTGAAACATCCTAATAATAGAATTAAAAATCGAAAACGTCAACCTGAATAGTTGAATTGGACAGGAAAGAGTATTTTCTTTGAGTTAGAATATTGGGGGACTCTGAGTTTGCGACATAATTTGGATGTAATACATATAGAAAAAAAACATATGTGGGGGTTTAGTGGGCACACTATTCAATATTCTGGGTAAGACAAAAGACACTGTAAATGCTAGATTGGACCTACAAGATCTTAGAATTCGCAGTGAATTGCATTTTCAAATCACTTCTCAAGGTTTTATTAAGCCACCTGCTAGTTACATGCTAACTCAATCAGAGAGAAAATCATTCTGTGATTGGCTGAAAATGGTTAAATTTCTTGATGATTATGCATCAAATATTGGGCGTTGGATCAGAGATGATACAATAACGCGGTTAAAGAGTCATGATTGTCATGTGCTTCTCGAGATTCTCCTTCCTATTTGCATTCGACCTTATCTGCCCCCGAATGTATGCGACGTCGTATTTGATCTATGTGGCTTCTTTAAACAATTATGTCAGAGGACATTAACCACATCTGTTATTGACGAACTTGAGCGAGGAATCGTGATAATCATATGCAAGCTAGAGCGAATTTTGCCACCCGTTTTTTTTAATATGATGGTATATCTGGCCGTGCATTTACCAGCTGAAGCTAGGAAGTGAGGTAATGTCCATTACAGATGGATGTATCTCATTGAGAGGTACTATACAGTTTTAAAAATTACATTCTTAAATTTTTATTGTGCAATAAATTTATTATTAATGCAAACTTGTTGTCATATCTGCAGGGCTTTGGGACATTACAAACAATATGTGAAAAACAAGGCGTGACCTGAAGGGTCAATAGCAGAAGCTGTTGTAATCAGTGAAGCAATAACATTTTGTTCGATGTACATGCAGAATATTTAAACTCATTTTAATCGTCGACCATGAAACTATGATGAAGATGAAAGTAATAAGCAAGATATCACAGTGTTCCGTCAAAATTGCAGACCATTTGGAGCAGTAGGTGTCAAATTACTAACATTTGAGGAAGTTCAACGTGCACATTGGTTTATATTGAGTAATTGCGATGAAGTGCAACCGTATTTAACGTAAGTCTTTTTGGTGTATAACTATATTTTTTTTGTCATACATTAACCTAACTCATTTTTTTATAGGCAACATATTACAATGCTACAATGTGATGGTGACCATAACGTTGATGGAAGACACAAAAAAGAATTTTCTAAATAGTTTGAGACAACTGTAAGGCCTAACATTGTATATTTATTTTTATACTAACTGTAAATATTTCAGTTTGTTATATTAACACATATATTTCTCTCATTGTTAGATAAACAACCAAGTGTAAAATGGTCAACTGAACTCGTCATCCTCGTTGGTTTCCTTGGCTTATGAGCCTCAAAAGCAGGCTTATGAATACAGTGGATGCATTGTGAACGGAGTTAGATTTCATACCGAGCAGCGAAATGTTACACATATGACTCATAATTATGGAATTGTAGTCCAAGGAGAACACGGCTCAGATATTATTGACTTCTACGGAGTGTTGAAATCAGTCATTGAGTTGATATACAGACCCAAACGACATATTGTGTTATTCGAATGCAAATGGTTTGACACTAATGCCAGAAAGAGGAGAATTCAAGTTAGTAATCATCTAACGTCAATTAATGTTCAACGTTATCGGTACAAGAATGATCCATACATTTTTTGTACCCAAGCACGGTCAGTGATATATATATATATCTGATCCAAAGTTAGGAAATGGATGGATGGTGGTAGAAAAGTTACAACATATAGGCATTTGGGACACGCAGGAGAAATATAGTGTTGAAATATCAGATGATACACAAGAAGTCTCTGACAACTTCGAAGTTCCTGAACAGATATTTAATGTATCAAATGTCACCATTCCTGAAAATATCACATTAACTCGAGATAATACAGACGTTGAGATAATTCTTCATTCTGAAGTTAGGGTGGAAGTAGCAATTGAAGAAGAATTTGACATTGAATATGACTTCGAGTCCAGTCACGAATCCTCAAATACCGAAGATAATAGTGACTAATCTAGTTAGTATATGATGTGATGAATGAATAATTTTTACTATTATTATGAATTTGATTGTTGTTTTGAATTATTATCATCATGTATGATTGATGTTGTTGTTGTCATGATGTTAATTTTTCTTTTCAAATTATAACATTAACTTATTTTTTTAAACAGAACGAATTGATGGAACTCCAACGTCAAACTCAGGAGACAAGGTCCAACCTGATACCAGATGAGCAGTTGTCGCAATTGGTTTTCAAGAATCAGACAGCTTACAACGTCGGCCTTAGCACTAGTAAGAAGCCGACGTCATCTGCACGTAATACTGTTAATTCAGACAATGCATCCTCTCTTCGAGACCAGTTAGCCACCACCCAAGATCGGCTAGCCACCACCGAAGACAAGCTAGTCACCACCCAATACGAGCTGAAGAAGACTAAGGAGGAGCTACAACAGGTTAATGTGGACCACGAGAAGAAGTTGGAGCAGTTCGAACAGCAAATGTTGGCTTTCCGGCAGATGTTGGAGGCTTCACTCGGTTAGGGTGTCTTGGGCTCGAGCGCCCCCATCACAGTAGCAATAAATTTTATATTCATTTGTATAAACATTTTGAACAAATAGTTTTAATATAATATGTATTTTTTTAAAAAAAAATCAATATAATAATAAAATAATTATTATAATATTTCGTAATTCTGTTATTAATATGGATTTTTTTTTCAAATAATTAAAATATTAAATTAATTATTTAAGACCAAAAAGCAGTAAATTAATATTATTTTTTAAAAAACACATTTGTTAACTATTTTCGTCGAACTAGTCGACGGCTCGACGCTAAATGTGTTTTTCGCGTCGACTATCTTCGACGTTAATAGTTAAAAAATCACCGCTGTAAGTATACAAATATTTTTTTTTAATATACTTTAGCGTCATTTCTTTTCGACGCTAAAAGTCTATTTTTTAGCGTCGAATGATTTCGTCGCAATACCTTACCTATAGCGTCAGAAACTTTTTTGTAGCGTCGAAATAAATTGGACGCAAAATGATAGTTTTTAGCGTCGAATCTCTTTAATTCGACGCTAAATATTGTTCTCGTCCATGTTTGGGCGTCTAATTAATTCAACGCTAAATTACATTTGCGTCGAAAGTTTAGATTTTGGCATAATTTTTGTTGTGTATACTACGAATAAAATTAATAAAACGGACAATATCTTATTAATTGGCCTATATCTTATAATATTTTTTTAATAAGCAAAAATATCCCCCTATTTGTTGAAAGTGAAATACTTTCCGATCATGTTTTAAAATTTTATCAAAAATATTTAAACAAAACTCTCTTACAAACGGATTTTACTTAGTCTTAACATTATAAAAATGTGAGTATAAAAAATATCAACATTTTGTATACAAATTTATATCCTTATTAAATATCAATACTGAATTCCTTACTATCGTTGGACTGTTTTCAAAATCTGAAGAGATAATATTTAGTCAAATGATTGTAAAATA
The DNA here is from genome assembly GCA_019454045.1 of Zanthoxylum bungeanum. NCBI lineage: Eukaryota > Viridiplantae > Streptophyta > Magnoliopsida > Sapindales > Rutaceae > Zanthoxylum > Zanthoxylum bungeanum. The sequence continues at coordinate 212,382 of SKCR01047281.1, forward strand.
GTCACGTGTTGGTATTTGCATGTAATTGAGAACTCTTGAAGACAATTGGTGGGGAATGAAATGAGCCCGGTGTTTCTTATCACATATTATTATTTCACCGTTTTGATCCCAGTGTTTTCTTCTTATAGTATATCTATCTATATTATTATTTTTAGGGATGACAATGACACTCTGAACAAGCATAGATTATAATTTTTAGACCTCGAACTCGAAAATGAATTATTAGAAATTCATGTTCCTAAACCCGGTTATCCTCAAAAGAATATACTATTATTTTTAGGGTGGCAATGACGTTATGAACGAGTGGAAATTATAATTTTAATATCCCGGACTCAAAAATGAATTATTAGAAGTTCATGCTCTCAAACCCAATCAAATGAATATCCCATTCTCTCTAAATGGGGAATTGAACAAAAATTTGATTGTTGATGGTGGTTTTTACCCTAAAAAAGATTTAAATAGTGAAAAGTGTCAGAATTGATAATCTACTTGACAAAAAATGAATAATATGGGCCTAATGATTCGGAGAAACAGATGAAATTCGACAGAATGACCCGACCCTATTATACGGAGGGGTTCATACAAGGGCTGTGTGTTGATGATGAAGCAGGTTGGTACGCCGACCCGACCTAAATAATAAATGTTGGATTTATGTTCATTTGAGTATTTATGGAAACCGACCCGATGGAGTCTATGCTTGGCAACTCAACATGGTTGAAGAGGTCAGAGGGAGTTTTGACCAGTATCAACCACCTCGGTATGCTGATATGAGGAACGAAGATAGGGATCACATGCCAATATGCGCTTGGGTCAAGTGACGTATGTCATAAAGTGATAAGATACCATTATAGAAAGCTAATGATGACTATAGGAAAACAGTGGTTCATCATGAAAGTAGCATTTGCCAGCAGTTAGAGGCCGGTGCAGTGGCAGGGAAGTGACAGAGAAGAGTTGCCATAGGTCGGTGTAGTGACATGGAAAATGGCTAATTTGATTGGCCGAATTGTGGGCAGTTGAGGAGAGTTATTACTGTAATGATGACACAGTGACTTTAGTTGGCGTCATTGGCGGTGGAATAGTGGGTTTGAAAGCCTATATAAGGGGTTGAAGTCTCAGATTCAGGGGTTGACAAAATTTACATCTCAACACTTAAATGGAGACCAAGAGCCAAAAATCTAGCGATATAGAGAGAAAATTGGTCGGTTGTCTGACTATTGAGGGAATTGTAATGGGGTAGTGTAAGACTCGAGGTGTTGTAAATTCTTTGTAAGTTCATTACCTACTTGTAGCTCGGGTCGGTCTTGACTATGAGCACTAATAAAACACACTCCCTTTCTCCTGTGGACGTAAATTGGAGTCACTATTCGACGAACCATGTAAATTATTGCTTCTGTAATTTATCTGTCTGTTTGCTGAGTTTGTATTTGGTTCCCTACTAATCAAATAAATTCACTGTTGGGAGAGATTTATTCGAAGGGTTAATTTTCCATATTACAATTCAAACGAAAAACAACTGTAAATACCGATAAATAACTTGTGATGATCGTAAGAAAACTGATAAATTAATTTTAATTCTAAATAAGGAAAAAAACTGAAATTATTTCAAGAATCCATTTTTTAACACAAAAGTCAGGCCCATTAAAGAAAGTGAATTAAAAGCCCAAAAGCTCTTCAACATGTTTTTTTCTTTTTTAATTAAAAGGGAATTCAACCAGCACCTCTCTTGAGCGGTTTCTGATCACTGTCCTAAGACCAGATACGAGGTTTCCTGATTGATAGTTATATCCACATTCACTTGGAAGCTTGGTTTTGGAGGAGGTGGTATATCATGTTTCAGGTGTATATGTCATTTTTCTCACAGTAGTTGGGTCCCATATAGTTATGAGTCACAGCTGTTGTGAGAGAGATGACATATACACCTGAAACATAATATAATTTTTCGTTTCGGAGACGACATCAACTTTTCCAAATTGTCCAACATTTCCCTTGTATTATATAATATATAGAACCCTAACTTCATTTAATCTCTCAAAAGAATTGTATAAAGTTTTAGCTGAGGATATTCATAAAATACATTGATTTTAAATAATTTTATTATATGTTGGATTTTAAAAAGTTAAAAAAAAAAATATCTCTTATTTACACAAGAGATTTCACACTATTAATTTTTTTTTTTAAATATTAGATTGAAGTTTCGATTATCACGGGTGCTAATAAAATTACAAGTTTGGGTTTTATTTTTACAACTAATAATCCATGGATTACAAAAAAAAATATAAATACAATAAGTAGGCATGGCCATAAGACCCGGACCGGCCCGGGTCCACATGGACCCGGACGACCCGGTTTCGGGATTAAAAAATCCAGACCCGGGTCTTAAAAATTTGGACCCGGGCGAATCCGGATCCGGACCCGGGTTCGCACGGGTCCGGCCCGGATGGACTCGGGTCAGGAAAAAAAATTAAAAAATAAATATAATAAATTAAAATATAATGAAAATTACAAAATAATATGCATATATATAAAAATAATATAATATAATATAATTAAAAAATATAAATGAATTAAAATAAAACTAATAAAATTGACAAAATCCAAATATAGATATAAAATAATACAATTAAAATTAAATTATTTAAAAAAAAAAAAAAAGTAAACCGGGTATCCGAATCCGGACCAAGTAGACCCGGGTCCGGACCCGGGGTGGCGAAATTGCTTCCGGATCCGGATTTTGCCAGCCCTAACTAGGGGTGGGCGCGATTCAGTTTGGTTCGGTTTTTGCTAAAAATTGAACCAAACCATATTTTACGGTCCAATTTTTTTACCTCTCAAACCAAACCATTAAATAACGGTTTGGTTCGGTTTACGGATTAGTTCGTTTCGGTTTACAGATTATTCTACTTTAAAAAAAAAATCATCCACTTAAGTGAAGACAAAAAAAAAAACCAGTCTAGCGAACAAATAGTATGAAGTGCAACAGTGTAAGATGTGACTTCAGATAACACATGCACTCAATAGATGATTGAAAAATGAGGCACAATTAATTCTTGTATTTTTAAAAAAATTACCTCGAATAATGATGCTATCATCATTCTAATTAAGAGAAATCCAACAGCTTACTTTCAAGAATAAACCATAAAACAAAAAATTTAAGAATAAAATGATTAACAAATAAATTTAAGAATAAAAGTATTAACAAAAAAATATATTATCAACAAAATTAAGAATAAAAGTATTAACATACTAACAAAAAGAAAACATAAGGTAAAATTAAAAGAAAAATGTAAATCTTTTTATAAAAATATATAATTTTTTAATTATAACGGTTCGGTTCGGTTTAACAGGTGCGGTTCGGTTTAGCATCTGAACCGAACCGTAAACCGTTTGGGGTGGGTCAATCTGAACCGCAAACCGAACCGTTAGAAACAAAAACCGTAAATTCGGTCCGGTTTGGTTCAGTTTGCGGTTTGATTCGATTCGGTCGGTTTTTTTGCCCACTCATATCCCTAACAATAAGTGTATTATCTAAATAAGTCTCCAAGGGGTACGTCTTGGTGGTGTAGGGTCCAGAATCTCGTATTGAGGTCCTGGGTTCGAATCCAGATGGTGCGTTTTTTTTAAGAGTCTGGGACAGTAGGAGATTTTACCTGCTCCGCTTAAGCCTAGAATGAGTGGGTGATTTGCGGTGAAGTTTTCAACGATTTGACAAATCTTTGTATTTGCTTAAAGAATCAATGGGTATTTAATGTTCATCTTAATTGAATAAAGCCTAAATTTAATGTGAAATATACTCATTACTTATGAGATTTGACAAATCTTTCTATTTGCTTAAAGAATCAATGGGTATTTAATGTTCATCTTAATTGAATAAGCCTAAATTAGACACCAAGAAAATTACTATAGTCTCAATCTGTTAACTTGTGCATTTTTCCCTTTAGTCCCAAAATTCACTTCAAATTTGTTTCTCCTGCCAAAATCGTCATAAATAATGACATACTGTCAGTCTGTCAAATCTCTTATATTCTCTATAATATTTTTCATTTTCACGCCAAGGAAAAAGGAATAAAAAAAAAAAAAACTCTTTATATTTCTATATATGAAAATCAGAATCTATTTTTAATTTTTTAGAAATGTTCAGTCGGATCCATTTTGATATTTTTCTAAATCATCCTTGATAAATTTCCAAGCATTTGTGTATCGAACTTTTACGCACGTGTTGGTATTGGAATGGAGAGAATATAGTCACTAATGATGATCACAACGAGTCAAGTATGATACAAATATATTTGTATTCGGTCCGTTTAATTAACATATATGAAAATTTGACATATATATGTATCTCCCATTCACATGTGTATTTTACTAATTGTTTGCGCAATTTTCTGCCTGGAGAAAAAAACATATAAGGTTCAAACTTCATGAGACAAAGTCCCAGCAATGGGTGTTTGATTAAGTGAATAAGTCTCCAAATGACACAAGTACACAAATTACAGTCCTAAAAATTATGAAACTACGAAATAAAAAATAATAAGATGCTCGTTTGAGTCTTCATTTGATCGGAGATTTTCTTCTTCACATGAGTGAACATTTTATAGTGGAATTTGTAAACTGCTCGGACGGTTTCAGTCCGTAACTCCCCTGCAACTGCCAAGTCATGCCTTCAACTGTTGAGTTGTGCGCCATAACTGCCTGATCGTGGAGGGAAATGTCTAACTGCTGTAAACGTGGGAAATGTGGGATCAACTGCAGCATGTGTTCGATCGTCCCGAGTCCTTTGTCGTTCTAATCGATGTTTCGGTCGTCCTGACTCTCTGAGTCGTCCTAGTTGTTGGGCGATCTCCATGACTGCTCTTTTCTTCCTCATCCTAGGTTCGAATCATCATGTGGAGTGATACATGTCATTCCTGTTTGCTTTCATCCTTGTCGTTCTAAGGCGATTTTCTTTTGTCAACACTAATATTATAACCGAATATCAATACGATTTCCTGATCCATCCAACTAACGGATATAAAAAATAATTCATTTAGATATTCACCCCAAATATATCAGGTCATGTAGACCTAAAATCCCCATGAAAATTTTTGTCATCTTTGCTGCTTTCCAAAAAATTTGTAACCATCTCCCACAACCTGTGATAATAGTTTAAAGGAAGAAACAAGAAATGAGAAACGTGAATTCAAGAATCAATGTAGAATGCACAGGTTTATCCACACAAACAAATACATGCCAATATGCCATTAGGAAATGAGAGGTGATTATGATGACAATGCAACTGTTGATATGACTAAATTATCTATTTGGATTTTTCAAGTAATTAACCTGGGAAATTACCGTGGGTTGATTACCAGAAGCCGCCGAAATGGTTTCCTGTGATCTTTACGAAGTGTTTATGAGGACTTAATATTAAGATAAGTGTTTATGATTAATATTAAATTTGATTACAGGACATAATATTAAGATAAGTGTTTATGAGGAAAACCAATTCTATTATTACAAAAATAGATTTTACAAAGTGTTTAAACATTACAAAAAAATCTCATTTTCTCTACACTCTCTAAGTTTTATTAACTTGAAGCTTAATGTTTTGTGATGATTTGAGCTCTCAAATGAGCTATCAATTTATAGCCAAAGCAATGACTATAATGTCAATGAAAATTAATGTAGTAGTTGTTGGTTACACCAAAACCTTGACAATGGTGGATGTGGTTTTGACAATGGTAGATGTGGTTGTATTAATGGAGAGGGCAGCTAATGGATAAGGTAGTTGGATTCTTTCAATTCTCCCCATTCAGCTGCATCCAAAACGATTGCCATCTAACAGCTATCATGACTATGTCTCTGCACAACTCTAGCTTGTCCCGAGTAACCACATTTATTAATATGCCGGTTGGATTCTCATCTGTATGGATCTTCACTAGTCTCAACAGTTATTGATTCATCACCTCGTGTATCAAATGATAGTGAATATCGATGTGCTTCATATGAGAATGATACATTGAGTTTTTGCTCAAGTCTAGAGCACTCTGACTGTCACAATGTATCTTGTATTCCCTCTGTTTGATTTCTAATTCTTGGATAAAACACTTTAATCACAACATTTCCTTTCCTGCTTCCGCTGCTCCATTGTCAGTAAGAGTCACATCCTGAGTATTTGGTTGATGGAGGTTCACTGGTTTTTGGAGGTCTGTTGTCATCCATATCTGTGGATGATCTTGTAGCCTCTGATGGAGCAGGTTGCAGCTCCATATGCTCAACATCATCTTCCTCATCTGGTTCTGCTTCTGACATATCATGCACCTTATCATTATCTGTTGCCACTCGTGTTAGTGTTGCAGTTGTGTATGGATTTGAATCGGTTTTGTCGGCACTGGAGTTAGAAGACATCTTGGGTTTTTCAATATCTTCTATTGTCCGGTCTTCAATAAACACTATATATATGCTTCTGATGACTTTCTTTTCCTTCGGGTCCCATAACATGTATCTGAATTTCTCGTCTCCATAACCTATGAATATGCATGGAGTAGTCATTGCATCGAGCTTCTGTCTGAGCTCCTTTGATATGTGTGCAAAAGCTAAACAACTGAATCTTCTAAGATGAGAATATAAGGGATTATGACCAGACCACACTTTCTCCGAAATCTCAAAATTCAAAAGTAAAGATGGTGATCTGTTGATCAGGTAGCTGGTGGCACGAACAACTTATCCTCAAAATGGCTTTGGCAACTTAGCCATATTGATCATGCTTCTGACTTTCTCCATAATGGTGCAGTTCATTCTTTATGCAACACCATTATGTTGTGGAGTGCGTGGAACAATCATTTCATGCTGAATGATGTGTCTTCTGTAGTAGGCATCGAACTATCTGGAAGTGTACTCGCATCCATTATCTGTGCGGATGCACTTCAGTTTCTTCTCAGTTTCACGCTCTACCATGGCATGAAACAATTTGAAATAATCTAGGACATGATCTTTTATTTTCAGAAAATACACTCACACTTTCGGAGAAGCATCGTCAATAAAAGTCAGAAAGTATTTATTACTGTCTAGTGAATTAACCTTCGAGGGACCACAAATATCCGAGTGCACCGGACTGAGCAACTTTGATCTTCTCGTAGAATAGAAATTAAAAGAGACTATATGTTGCTTACCGAATAAATAGTGATTGTAAAAATCTAAAGCAGCATTCTTGGAGACATTGATTATATCATTCTTTATCAAGGTAGATAACATTTTCTCACTCATGTGACCGAGTCTCTAGTGCCACAGATTTTGAGAAGCCTCATGTTTAGCTATATTGAGGCTTTCTTCACATATCTTCACATGAGTCTTGTATAAAATGCCACAAATATGTCATCGGACGACGACCATGACCATGACGAATATGTGGCTAGCAATCTAGCATAGCCCTGTTTGTCAAGGACTACTTCCGATAGTAGATTGAGCCGAAATTCTGGAACATGTCTCACCTCATTCAAAGTTATTGTATACATTGTATTTGTCCGCATCTGAATATCACTAATTCCCACTATTTGAGATGAACTGGTATTTCTCATCTTCACAGCTCCAAAGTCTTATACTTTATATGTTGTGAATAAATCCATATGAGAGGTGACGTGGTGGAATGCTGCAGTATCTACCACCCACTCAATATCTTGAGTTGCGGTCTGAAGGCATGCTTCTTCCTGGCTGGAGTAGATAGCTACATCTCATGAGGTAACTACTAATATATCTGCATCGTTGTTCTTCGGCTGAGAATTGTCTAGACCCTACTCTCGTTGCAGCTTTCGACAATTATTTTTTAAGTGGCCTTCTATACCACAATGGTAGCACTTGTAGATAGACTTTCTTTCATCTGTGAATTTACCTCAACTTTTATTTCTACCTCTCTATCTACCTCGATTTTATCTTGTTGTCTTCATCGATTCTCCATGACAAGGGCTTGTGTTTGATCTGTACTCACGTCTTTTCTTATGGCCTACTCATTTGACATGACATCTTTTACCATAGGCATGGTAAATTTGCCTCATGGAGCTGAATTATTGAGAGTAACCACTTATATCTCTCAACTATCAGGAAGAGAACTGAGTAGTAAGATGGCTTGTACTTCATCTTCCAGTTGCATGTCTATTGCAGATAACTGATTCACCAGGATTTGGAACTCATTGGTGTGTCATGCAACAGAAGTTTCACTCTGTAGCTTCAAGTTCACAAAACGCCTTATTATTAAGGCTTTATTCCGAGATGTCTTGGCCTGGAACATGTTGATGGAGTTGGTGCTTATAGTGTCAATCCGATTATTTACTTTGACCTAATTGGATTAATTTGATTAATTCAATAATTACACAATGGCTTAATTGTAAAATCATAACTATCTCTACCATTTGAGGATATTATGGTAATTATAAGTATGTAATAATATGTGGTTTTGGCTTGATTTAATTGGATTAAATCAAAATGGCAAACATTGAACTAATCAATTTCCTAATCATTGGCTTGATTTAATTGGATTAAATTAAAGTGGGAGACAATGGATATTAGTCACACCTAATTATACATATTTGGATAAATTAGATTAAGCCCACTTAAAAATTGATTATAAATTTTATTAATTAAAAATTACCTAAGTTTTCCTATAAATAGCAAGCTTTAGGAATGTTTTAATTACAAGTTCAAATATAAGCAAATTCTTAGAGAAATTAGCCTAAGTTATAGAAGTGTTTAGAGAAGCTTGTGAGGTCTCTAAAATATTTCATTAAGGAGAAATCAAGATTATATCTTGAAGTGAAGCTTGCTTGTTGTAGACAACAGAACTTGGGCGACGCCGTTTCTAGGCTCGCGGCACTAGTTAGGAAGTACTAAATAACATGGAGTCGCCACCCGGTGTGAACCGGGACAAAGATTTAAGGCCGCACTCACCCATCGCAAGGGAAAACCTCAAACCGTTGGGTTCGGAATGATCCCTTACTTATGTCACTTGTAATGAAAGGATTTATGTAATAATTTAATCAAGCTTAAGTAACACTTACTTCCAAGAGTATCATGCTTCTAAATTCTCATATGCAACGTAAAACTTATGCACACATTTCACATATATCTCACATTTAAAATTGCATGCTTAGCATATATCAAAATAGCAACGAACATACAACTTCATTTGCATATTACATTCAGGAAAACACAAGCACACATATGGGCACTTTTCCAAGTGGTACGTGGAATTGTATCCCAAGTACAGACCGCACTACCGTCCATTCGGAATCGGCTACGGAATTTACATCTGGGTTTCCATCCAATATACCGCAAGAAATAATACTCAAATGTTATCACGACATAAGCATATGAATTGTAATACATTAACATATTTGTATTTATACATGTGGGGATAGCTACTAGGAAAACTATGCATGAAATCTAATGAGGAGGACTCAATTCAGTGGGTGCGCGTTCGTGTAGCGTTCGTAAACGCGTTCAAACGGTAAACAGAAGGTTCGCGTTCGTATGGCATTTGATAACGCGTTCGAACAGAAATGAAACAGAATGCTCACGTTCGTATGGCGTTCGTTAACACGCTCGAACGTAAATGAAACACAATGCTCACGTTCGTGTGGCGTTTGTTAACGCGTTCGAACGGAGATGAAACAGAATGCTCACGTTCGTATGGCATTCGTGAACGCGTTCGAACATAAGTAAGACCTGATGCATGACAAGGCAAAATACATGCGCGTTCGAGTTGCGTTCGTTAACGCGTTCGAACGGGAACAGACCTGATGCATGAAATGGGACGCAATACATAAACGACAAAATAAAGGGGGTGCGGCAAAGTACTGCCGTAAAGGTGGCCTTTTGGGGCTCTTGATCTCTCAAAGAGAGGACCTTTAGACCAACATACTAAGCCATGCGCTCGACTGAATCATGCATACAAAAATAAAGACAATCATATCAAACTAAGTATGCTCGATTGAACGTATCTCGCATTCAACCGAACACACATCAATCGGTGCGGCAGAGCATCGTGGTGAAGGATTTTAACCCCTCCAATTAGGGGACCTTTCATCGCACTTACTAAGCCCATGCACTCGGTCGTATCATACGGGAATAAGCAACATGCATAATTTAAATGACAAGAAATAAACAAACCAAAGCAACACAAAACAAGAGAAGGTGCCGTTTACTCAAGTGGTACGTGGAGTTGTGTCTCAAGTACAGACTGCACTACCGTCCATTCGGATTCGGCTACGGAATTTACGTCTGGGTTTCCATCCTATATACCACAAGAGACAACACTCTTCCATTCATCCAATACCCACAACACACATCATACACAGAAAAAATGCCACAAATACAGAAAATATAATCAAAATAAATGACCAGAAATTAAATAAGAATAAATGTGAAAGATACCATCAGGTCTAACCTTTTAAGCTGTCTCTCGGACTCGCGTTCCACGAAGATCGAAATGGGGTAAAGCTCCGTAACTTTTCTGGTTCACTGGTTTGCCTCTTCCTTCGCTGTTCGGCCACTCAAGCTACTGTTCCGACTCCGTTTTATTGCTGTTTCCTTGTGGTTTTGCTGCCGTTTCTTCTGTGTCCTCTGCTTACTGTTTGTGGATTGTTTTGATATTCTTTTTGGTGTGGTTTTGTGTGGTTATTTCAAGGATTATAAGTGTAGTTTATGTTACTGTTTTAAGGGGTTTTAGGGACTGTTTTATGAGTGGTTTAAGCTGCTGTGTTTGGTGTGATTTTCGGTGATGTGTGGAGGTTTAATGGGGCTGATTTTCGGTGGTGGTTAGGGGTTGTTTTGGTGCTGTTTTTCGGTTATGGAGGGATTAGATGAAGAGAAATTTCCTTGCCTCTTTTCTACCTTCTGGCCGTGAACCTTAAAGCTTTTTATTTTTTATTTTTTATTTTTTTGTGAATTTTCGTGAATTCGGAGAGGAGGGGAGGCTTGGTGAAGCTTTGTTTATATAGAAGAGAGCTAGGGGTTGCCATTGTCTCACAAGGAAATGATTTTGGCATTCAATTAGGATTTCCAATAAGGCATACACAAGATTGAGGGGGGACAAAATATTTTAAATTAGAAGTTGTAATATTTAATTTGTGTTGGTTTAGGAATACAAATATTTTAGATTGGTGATTATCTTATTAGATTAGGAAGTCAAATATATGATTGGCTTTAATTGGTTAGGATTGATTTTAATTAGGTATATCTTCTTTTTAGTTTTAGTATATAATATATTTGATTTGTCTAAGTTAGGCATAATTTTATTTTATGTTTTATTTAATTGGTAAATGATTTAAATATTTTATTTAATGTTTAATATTTATTTATTTAATTTGGGATGTGTTTTATGGGCTTTGGGGGGGCTAAATGGGTTGGGGTGTGAGGCTAGCAGCAAAACCAGAATTACCGACACCGTTCGAACGCTTACTCGAACGCGGCACGAACGTCCGCAATCTGCCTGAGGTTCGAACGAAGTAACGAACACAGCACCAACGAAGACAGTGAACTTGTGGAATGAACTTGATGACATACTTATTCTGAATTTCCCATTCCGACCTCCGTTTCCCGCAATATCCTTAGCTTAAAAAAGGTAGTGCCTCCAATTGAGACTCATCATCGGGTTTCACATGCGAAAATACAATGCCTACAGTCGCCCCCACTTTGATGGGACTTGTGCAGTGTGTGACTTTGAACAATCCTATCAAAGTTATGCAATGCATTTTTACTTACCTGGCTCGGCTGCCGCCTCGAGTTGAGTTGGTACTGCAGCGGACCTCGATCATGGGACGCGTCCCAATAGTTGCAACAGACAACGGGGGCACCTCGACCCTGGGCACATCGACCCAACACCGCTGACTATAGGGACCTCGCCCTCGAACTGATGATGTAGTGGGCACCTCGACCCTGGGCACCTCGACCCGGAACTACAACTGACAACGGGGGCACCTCGACCCTGGGCACCTCGACCCAACACAGCTGATTATAGGGACCTCACCCTCGAACTGATGATGTAGTGGGCACCTCGACCCTGGGCACCTCGACCCGGAACTACAACTGACAACGGGGGCACCTCGACCCTGGGCACCTCGACCCAACACCGCTGACTATAGGGACCTCGCCCTCGAACTGATGATGTAGTGGGCACCTCGACCCTGGGCACCTCGACCCGGAACTACAACTGACTATAGGGACCTCGCCCTCGAACTGATGATGTGTCTCCATACTTGGAGATGACATGATATGGGCCTCGCCCCCAAGCTGATATGGGCCTCGCCCCTTGGGACTCATCCCAAAAACTGAAATTGCGTTGACGTTGCTTGGCTCATTCTTGCCGCTTTCTCCTTTCTTTGAACCTGCGAACACAGAACAGAAACAAACACAGAGAGAATGCAATGTTACGTGTATGCATGAATGGTTTTCTTATTCTGTTGGGTTAGATCTTATGCCAATTCTCGTGGTGACTGCTCAGTCTTCTCTCCCTTAGGCAAAGTATTGCTTCAATCTGTCTATGTTGATCGGCTCGGTGAACTCGTTTCCTTCCAAGTCTGATAGCTTCACTGCTCCATTTCCCATTACCTGCTGCACTATGTAAGGCCCTTCCCAGTTAGGTCTGAATTTTCCTCTCGGATCAGTAGTCGACGGCCTCGACTGCTTAAGTACCAAATCACCCTTTCTGATCTTGGTGGGGCGTACTTTCTTGTTGAATGCCCGGGCTAGTCTCTTCTGATACAACTGCATGTGATACAAAGACTTCGTTCTCTTCTCATCCAACAATGCTAACTGATCAAATCTCTGTCAGGCCCATTCCCGTTCCGGTAATTCTGCCTCTGCTAATACCCTCAGGGACTGTATTTCCATTTCGATTGGCAATACTGCTTCCATTCCGTAGACTAAGGAGTAAGGTGTGGACCATGTTGCTGTTCTTACTGATGTTCTGTACCCCCACAAAGCATACGGTAATTTCTCGGCCCAATCTCTGCAATTTTCTGTCATCTTGGCTAAAATTGTCTTTATAGTCTTGTTGGCTGCCTCAACTGCCCCATTTGCCTGCGGCCTGTACGGTGATGACTTGTGGTGGCCTATCACATACCTCTGTAACATTGCCTTCGTCTCTCCTTGAAACTGGACCCCGTTGTCTGTCACTACATGATGCAGCATACCATACCGACAAATGAGGTTCCGAGCTATGAACTTTGCCATCTGTTTCGCTGTAACATTACGGAATGATTTGGCTTCCACCCACTTTGAGAAGTAATCTACTGCCACCACTATGAAGCGATGTCCATTTGATGCATTTGGTCGAATTTCCCCAATCATATCAATTCCCCATGCTGAGAAAGGCCACGGCTCTGACAACCCGTGCAATTCTGTGTGCGGTAAGTGGTTCAAATTACCATGTGCTTGACAGTCATGACAGTGCTTTACCATCTTCGCGCAGTCTGTTTCCATGGTTGACCAATAAAAACCTTGTCTCACTATCTTGCGGGACAGATTCAACCCGTTCATGTGCGGACCACACACCCCGGCGTGTACCTCTTCCATTACATGTTGAGCTTCTTCTTTTCTCAAACACTTCAACTGAATACCGTTTGCCTGCCTCTTGTACAGTTCCCCTCTCAAAGTCACATACTGGGAAGCTAACTTCTGAATGACTATTCTGTCTTTTCTGCGCCCGCCCCTTCCGGGAATTCACCATGTTCCAGATACCTCTGAATGTCATAATACCAAGGTTTACCGTCGTCAACCCAACTTCCAGATTCTTTCTATCTCATAAGCAGGTTTACTTGCTGTTGTCAGTACCAACAGTCTCATCACTAACTTCTCTGGATTTTCCCAAGTCGCTGCTAGTGTAGCCAATGCGTCTGCCATCTGATTTTCTTCTCTCAGTAGGTGCTGAAACTTACACTCGGGGATAACCTGTGCCAATTTTCTGAGGTGAAAAAGGTAAGGCTTCAACCGTTCTTCATTCAATTCCCATTCTCCTCGCATCTGCTGGACTACCAACATAGAATCTCCGTAGATTTCCACACTCCCGGCCTTCAAGGCTATCAATGCAGTCAACCAAAGCACATGCTTCATATTCTCGCCATGTTGTTAGTCACCCTGAATGTCAATCTCTTGGCCAACGGCACGGTCTCTCCCTCGGGGTCATTATCACGATCCCGATTCCGGCTCCCTTGTAATTCACTGCCCCGTCAAAATACATCTTCCATCTCTGAATTGTTATTGCTTGGATCTCTTCATCTGGAAACTCAAACTTATACTGATCCCCTTCAACAGGTTGCAATGCCAGAAACTCCGCTACTGCTCGCCCCTTAATCACTTTGGAGGTGAGATACTCAATGTCAAACTCTGTCAACAATACCAACCATCAGCCCAGTTTTCCCACTAGTGAATGCACTGAATGAAGATATTTCAGAGGATTCTCCTTTGCCACTACCTGGATCTTGTATGACTGGAAATAATGCCGCAACTTTCTGGAAGCCCATACCACTGCAAGACATATCTTCTCAACTTCCTGATACCGAGCCTCATACGGAAGCAGCTTCTTACTCAGATAATACACTGCATGTTCTACCCCTGTCTCATCTGCCTGTACCATCATAACCCCCAGTGCTTCTGATTCTATAGCCAAATACAATATCAAAGGTCTGCCCGGTCTCGGAGGTTTCAATACAGGTGGCTTTACCAAGTACTCTCTGATTCTGTCGAAGGCGGTCTGACACTGTTCATTCCATCTCACTGGCTGATCTTTTCTCAACAGTTTGAAGATAGGCTCACATACCGATGTCAACTTGGCAATAAACCGACTGATGTACTGAATCTTCCCCAAGAATGCTCTGACTTCCTTTTCTGTCTTTGGTGCAGGCATTTCTGTGATTGCCTTGATCTTTTCGGAGTCCATCTCTATTCCGCCCATCCCCACTGTATGACCAACCAATTTCCCTGATGTCACCCCAAACACACATTTCTTGGGGTTAAGCCGCAGGTTATATCTGTCAACTCTCTGAAGGAACCTCTCCAATGCCTCAATATACCCAACTCTTGTTTCTGATTTCACCATCATGTCATCCACATACACCTCAATCTCTTTGTGCATTAAGTCATGGAAAAGTGTAGTGGCCATCCGCTGATAAGTAGCTCCCGCATTCTTAAGCCCAAACGGCATTACCTTGTAACAATAAGTACCCCACTCGGTAACAAATGCAGTCTTGTGTTTATCTTCCTCAGCCATGAGAACCTGATTGTAACCTGAAAACCCATCTGCAAATGAATACATAGCGGATAAAGCTGCGCTATCAACCAGAACATCTATATGCGGCAAAGGGAAATCATCTTTCGGACAAGCTTTATTGAGATCTCTGTAGTCTACACACATTCTGACCTTCCCATCTTTCTTCGCACCGGTACTATGTTAGCCAACCATTCAGGATACTTTACCACTTCCAGGAACCTCACATCTATCTGTTTCTGAACTTCCTCTCTGACTTTCTCAGCCCATTCTGGTCTCATCCGTCTGAGTTTCTGTTTTACTGGCCTCATATTCGGATAAGTTGGTATTGTGTGCTGGGCAATGTTTCTGTCTACCCCACATGTCCTCATAGGACCAAGCAAATACTTTGGCATATTTGACTAACACACTTCTTCTAGTTTTCTCCCTTTCTTCTTTCTTTCACTGGAGGTTACTTCACTTGCAATCAAAATTTCTTTGGGGTTCTCAAGTGTGCCCAAGTTAAATGCAATAGTTCTGGCTGAACTGATGTCAAATATGTTTGATTCATGCAGAGTAAATGGAAATGACTCAGGCAAGTAAGCAAAAGAAATGTCTTTATTATTGGATAATGCGGAAGTACATTCAAATAAGTCAGGAAGGTAAATGTCTTCATCATCTATAGACACTTCTTCCTTTGCAATCAGGTCTTCCTCAGGCTTCTCATCCTCTTCCAGAGTCAGGCTCTCTAACTTCATCAGCTCTTCTTCCCAAATCTCTGTTTCCTCAGTTTCTTCAGTCAGTGGCTTCTCACCCAACAAATCCTGGAAGATCTCAAATCCAGGTACCACAATCCCATTGACTTCCACAGGTTCAGGCTCTCATTGATACCCTGAAGCTTTCACAAAGCACTTCATCAGTCTCAGACCATTTTTCTTGACCTTTGGCTTTTCTTCATCAGATCTGTACCCCAAACCTTTCCGAGTAGTGTGTCCTCTGAAATCTGGCAATTTTGAACCTTTTCCCGGCTCAAACTTCATCTTCTCCATAATCCTAGCCACCCTAGGATCCACCCATTCCTCGAAGGTAGCTGACACCTGAAACCTCGTGAAAGGTTGTATCTCCAGGGCAGCCACGGCATTATCTAACTCAGCCCGGATGGTAACAACTTCTCCCTCATACGGGAATTTGATCATCTGATGCAAAGTGGAAGGCACGCCCCCAAGTTTGTGAAACCAAAGCCTTCCCAACAATAGGCAAAAGTGGCTGGGATGTCCAGCACTGTGAACTCAACCTCATCTTCAATGGTCCTACCTTGACCATAGCCACAAAGGTACCCTCAACTCCCCTTTTACTACTGTCATCATAAGCTTTAATAGTCATACTGGAGGGGTCCAAGTCTGTTGCTTTCATACCCAATCTTGCCAGAATTTTCAACGGGCACACATTGATGGACGAACCGTCATCCACCATCACACATGAAGTTTTCTTGCCCCTCACCTCGGCACTGATAAATAAAGGCCTGTTATGATTTCTTCCTCCACCACCGGGAGTTCATCCTCAGAAAAGGATATCTGCAAAGCTTCTTTCTGAACTGACCCAACAAACATTGCGGGGTTAGCATCCTCTGGTACCACAATCTTGCTCAAGGCCTCAACCATAGCCTGCCTATGCTCCCGAGATGCACATAACAGTTCCCAGATACTCACTTGTGCTCTAGTCTTCCTTAATTGCCTCAGCACTATATCACCTTCAGTATTTTCTGCAGTCTCAACCACTTCTCTACCATCTGTCAAAGCTTCCTTACCCTTTTCCGCCATATCATTGTAAAAACGACCGCTACGTGTCATTCCCCTTACTTCTTCCTCATCACTGTTAGAGAAATCAAGCCAAAAGTTTTTCTCCTGCTCAAACTCATCCTCACTAGTACTATCCCATATTCCCAAGCAAAAGGCTTGAGGGTGAAAGGATTTCAGGACAAGGTCTTCTGGGAGGCCAGAATTGATCATGTAGGCTGGTGGTGGTACGGCACGGTAGTTGGGTAAGGGGTTTCTGTGTGTGTCAGGCTGTTCTGTTTCTGGGTTGGGTATTTTCTTGAAGTCTATTAGGTCTTGGATTTCATGGCGAAGTCGGGCGCAGTTGTCGGTGTCATGGTATTTTTGTTAGTGGAAGTGGCAGTAAAGGCTTAGGTTATAATGTGATGGTAGGGGATTGGGTAATGGTTTGGTATCCAAGGGTTTTAAGAGTCCTTGCCTCTTCAATTTCTCTAGCACCTTAGACAGGGGCCTTCCCAAGTTGGAAAACTGCCTGTTCCGGATAGCAGCAATTTCAGCAGAAACGGGCTTTGTTCCCGATGTTCCCCCAATGGGCCTCCTGTTCAGACCATAGAATTTTCTATTCTCGGCCTCTTCTTCCTCGATATCCATGACAGTTTCCCTCAACTGCCGAAAGTCCGCAATCATGGAGGTCATCCTCCTCAACTTGCTGTAAATGGAGGGCTTGGTGCCCTTGATAATCATCTTAATCTGATCTTTCTCCGAAGGCCTAGTCTGCATTTTCAGTAACTGACCCCTCCACCGGTCCACATACTCCTTAAAATTCTCCTCCGCTTTATGCTTAACATTCTCCAGATCACGGAGTGACAGATCAATCTCCAAGTCAGTGACATATTGCTTCAGGAAAGCATCGGCCAACTCCCTCCAATCCTCCTTTACTTTCTTCTCCAAACGGTGGTACCATACCACGGGAGCTCCTTCAAGCGACATTCCAAACATTTTCTGTACCTGGCGCTGAGATAAGCCAACTGAACTCATGACTGATACAAACTGTCGGAGATGCACCCTCAGATCCTCATTCCCGTTGAACTTAGCCATATCCGGCATTTTGAACTGTGCCGACAACTGTTCCTCAAAAGTCAATGTGTCATAATCCAGCAAATCCTCATTCTTACCCCTCATCTTGCGGGTAACTGACTCAACCTGATCCCGAAGTTTCTGTAACTCTGCCTGAGACCCAGATACTCTGCCCGCTGCATACTCTGCCATATCATCAAAAGTGGGGGTATCATCCCCTAATCTGTTCGGAGGTTCCTCTGGTCTTGCATCCCCAGAACTACCCCCAGCACGAGACCCGGCTATACCAGCCACAGCAGTAGTCAAAGCCTGCAACTGTTCAGTGACTTTGGCGAGACTGTTCTCTAACTGATCCATACGGGACACCTCATTATCGGATTCACTCATACTTGTTCTTTTAGTGAGTCTTGTCCATTCTCTAACCCAAACGGTATCTATGTTGTCTTTTTGAGACATAGACGGTGTTAACATGATATATGGATGCATGAGGTGCATGAGATGCATATAACATACTAAATTAAATAAAATTCTCAAACAATGCCTATTATCATTTTAGAAGCTTTTGGGACAACTGTCATAAAAGTGAACCCGTCCCAGTTTAAATGGCCCAACGAGTTCATGTCTTATGGCAAAGAGCCCAACTAAATCCAAATGATAATGTTCCGAACACAAGCACAAGGTGGCCCACCAACACTTAGACGCCTTTGGCCCAATAGTCATGGAATACATCCTTGTCCCAGTTTAAATGGCCCAACAAGCCCATATCCCATGACAAATGGTCCAAATGGATCCAAACGATGATGTTCCCAAACACAAGCATAGAAGGGAGATAATGCAAACATGACATAATAATTTTTACATAATGGCCCATCAACATTTCAGAAGCCTTGGGCCTAATAGTCATACAGTACGAACTTGCCCCAGTTTAAATGGCCCAGCAAGCCCGCATTTCTGACAATAGTCCAACTGCATCCAAATGAGGATGGTCCATAAGCACATTCTCAAGGAAATAATTGTTACTTTAACCATACAAACCGGTCTAGGGGTGGATTTGTAAGAGTATGGACAAAGGCTCTCACTGGCGAATGATAGCCCACAACTAGGTCTCCCCACTCAAGGGTTCAAGCGACCAAGTGAGCGCATCCCTTTTTATACACTGAGGTACGTGCCAATGAGCTATGGTGTGTGACAGACTGTCAAATGGATTTCCCGTTGTAGATTCCCCGGAGGGAAGGTGGAGCGAGGCTCACTTAAGTACCCAAAGCCTCTTAGGCTCTTATCGCTTGGTGTCAGGAATAAACAACGAGTCCTCCAAATTAGTCCATCACAAAGGCTACGAGTATATGGCTATATAGGTGTCCTCACAGCTTTTCCTTCTAGAAAGGTAGTGAGTGAAGGAAGACACCAAACCATTACCTAGCCTCAAAGTGCCCTTGATTAAACCCCCACTTATCCACTATAGACATGGCCAATTAAAACATAAATCCACTCATTACAAGACAATATTTCGGGGCCAATTCTCTGTCCCCAGTGGAGTCGCCAGACTGTAGACAACGGAACCTGGGCGACGCCGTTTCTAGGCTCGCGGCACTAGTTGGGAAGTACTAAATAACATGGAGTCGCCACCCGGTGTGAACCGGGACAAAGATTTAAGGCCGCACTCACCCCTCGCAAG
The DNA here is from genome assembly GCA_019454045.1 of Zanthoxylum bungeanum. NCBI lineage: Eukaryota > Viridiplantae > Streptophyta > Magnoliopsida > Sapindales > Rutaceae > Zanthoxylum > Zanthoxylum bungeanum. The sequence continues at coordinate 232,120 of SKCR01047281.1, forward strand.
GGAAAACCTCAAACCGTTGGGTTCGGAATGGTCCCTTACTTATGTCACTTGTAATGAAAGGATTTATGTAATAATTTAATCAAGCTTAAGTAACACTTACTTCCAAGAGTATCATGCTTCTAAATTCTCATATGCAACGTAAAACTTATGCACACATTTCACATATATCTCACATTTAAAATTGCATGCTTAGCATATATCAAAATACCAACGAACATACAACTTCATTTGCATATTACATTCAGGAAAACACAAGCACACATATTAACCGTACAAGCACACATATGGGCACTTTTCCAAGTGGTACGTGGAATTGTATCCCAAGTACAGACCGCACTACCGTCCATTCGGAATCGGCTACGGAATTTACGTCTGGGTTTCCATCCGATATACCGCAAGAAATAATACTCAAATGTTATCACGACATAAGCATATGAATTGTAATACATTAACATATTTGTATTTATACATGTGGGGATAGCTACTAGCAAAACTATGCATGAAATCTAATGAGGAGGACTCAATTCAGTGGGTGCGCGTTCGTGTAGCGTTCGTAAACGCGTTCGAACGGTAAACAGAAGGTTCGCGTTCGTATGGCATTTGATAACGCGTTCGAACAGAAATGAAACAGAATGCTCACGTTCGTATGGCGTTCTTTAACACGCTCGAACGTAAATGAAACAGAATGCTCACGTTCGTGTGGCGTTGGTTAACGCGTTCGAACGGAAATGAAACAGAATGCTCACGTTCGTATGGCGTTCGTGAACGCGTTCGAACATAAGTAAGACCTGATGCATGACAAGGCAAAATACATGCGCGTTCGAGTTGCGTTCGTTAACGCGTTCGAACGGGAACAGACCTGATGCATGAAATGGGACGCAATACATAAACGACAAAATAAAGGGGGCGCGGCAAAGTACTGCTGTAAAGGTGGCCTTTTGGGGCTCTTGATCTCTCAAAGAGATGACCTTTAGACCAACATACTAAGCCCATGCGCTCGACTGAATCATGCATACAAAAATAAAGACAATCATATCAAACTAAGTATGCTCGATTGAACGTATCTCGCATTCAACCGAACACACATCAATCGGTGCGGCAGAGCATCGTGGTGAAGGATTTTAACCCCTCCAATTAGGGGACCTTTCATCGCACTTACTAAGCCCATGCACTCGGTCGTATCATACGGGAATAAGCAACATGCATAATTTAAATGACAAGAAATAAACAAACCAAAGCAACACAAAACAAGAGAAGGTGCCGTTTACTCAAGTGGTACGTGGAGTTGTGTCCCAGGTACAGACCGCACTAACGTCCATTCGGATTCGGCTACGGAATTTACGTCTGGGTTTCCATCATATATACCACAAGAGACAACACTCTTCCATTCATCCAATACCCACAACACACATCATACACACAAAAAATGCCACAAAAATACAGAAAATATAATCAAAATAAATGACCAGAAATTAAATAAGAATAAGTATGAAAGATACCCTCAGGTCTAACCTTTTAAGGTGTCTCTCGGACTCGCGTTCCACGAAGATCGAAAGGGGGTAAAGCTCCGCAACTTTTCTGGTTCACTGGTTTGCCTCTTCCTTCGCTGTTCGGCCACTCAAGCTACTGTTCCGACTCCATTTTGCTGCTGTTTCCTTGTGGTTTTGCTGCCGTTTCCTCTGTGTCATCTGCTTACTGTTTGTGGACTGTTTTGATATTCTTTTTGGTGTGGTTTTATGTGGTTATTTCAAGGATTATAAGTGTAGTTTATGTTACTGTTTTAAGGGGTTTTATGGAATGTTTTAGGAGTGGTTTAAGCTGCTGTGTTTGGTGTGATTTTCGGTGATGTGTGGAGGTTTAATGGGGCTGATTTTTGGTGGTGGTTAGGGGTTGTTTTGGTGCTGTTTTTCGGTTATGGAGGGATTAGATGAAGAGAAATTTCCTTGCCTCTTTTCTACCTTCTTGCCGTGAACCTTAAAGCTTTTTATTTTTTATTTTTTTTGTGAATTTTCGTGAATTCGGAGAGGAGATGAGGCTTGGTGAAGCTTTGTTTATATAGAAGAGAGCTAGGGGTTGCCATTGTCTCACAAGGAAAGGATTTTGACATTCAATTAGGATTTCCAAGAAAGGCATACACAAGATTGAGGGGGGACAAAATATTTTAAATTAGGAAGTTGTAATATTTAATTTGTGTTGGTTTAGGAATACAAATATTTTAGATTGGTGATTATCTTATTAGATTAGGAAGTCAAATATATGATTGGCTTTAATTGGTTATGATTGATTTTAATTAGGTATATCTTCTTTTTAGTTTTAGTATATAATATATTTGATTTGTCTAAGTTAGGCATAATTTTATTTTATGTTTTATTTAATTGGTAAATGATTTAAATATTTTATTTAATGTTTAATATTTATTTATTTAATTTGGGATGTGTTTTATGGGCTTTGGGGGGGCTAAATGGGCTGGGGTGTGAAGCTAGCAGCAAAACCAGAATTACCGACACTGTTCGAATGCTTACTCGAACGCGGCACGAACGTCCGCAATCTGCTTGAGGTTCGAACGAAGTAACGAACGCAGCACCAACGAAGACAATGAACTTGTGGAATGAACTTGATGACATACTTATTCCGAATTTCCCCTTCCGACCTCCGTTTCCCGCAATATCCTTAGCTTAAAAAAGGTAGTGCCTCCAATTGAGACTCATCATCGGGTTTCACATGCGAAAATGCAATGCCTACACTTGTATTGGAAATCGAGATTGGATCTTGAAGTCGAGCTTGCACACCTTGGAGGTTCTCCAACAATTTCAATAAAGGTGAGGTAGATTAGATCTTGCATCAAGCTTACTAGGTAATGTTTGATCTTCTCCTAAGCTATGTTTATTTGTGTATTAGATGCATGATTATATAGCTTAACGTTGAATAAGGCTAATCAATTGTGTTAAGATACTTGAGAAGTATAAACACAACATGCTTGTAATTAGGTCAAAGTTGTTCATGTTGGACATAGAACAATTAGTTAGAGTTTGGAACTCTAGATTAAAGTTTAGAGTTATGGCTACCATTCTAGAATCACTTGACCACATTTGGGTGACCTAGAATTATTCACGAGACATTTCGTATTGGGATTCTAATTTGGTTTGTGTAATGGATTCAAAATTTACGCAAATGCGTATTTAGAATAAATTTATGTTTTTGTATAAATATTTGATAATTTGAAAAACTTGATTTTTATTCTATAACATGTGTGTAATGTTGGTTTTGAAATCAAAAATTAATTTTGGGTGTTTTTGAAGTGTTTAGGGAGAGTCAGAAGCAATTAAGGTCAAATACCCTAATCCATTCAGCTCACTGGAATGTGAGCTGAAGGAAATGAAAATTTTCAAAAGAAAACAAAAAAAAAAGTTCATACCTGGGCGCTACAGTGCACGTGCGCACTGTAGCGCATGAACTTCACGCGCTTCAGGCCCTTGACGAGTGTTGTTTTTGTTTTGCTTCGTTCTGGAGCTTCCTGATTCCGATTCAGTTCCGGTTTTTTCCTATATATTCGTAATGGAATATTGTATGTTATTAAATAATTTAAAATTACACACATACTTGATTCTATGGGTTAGACCCATTTTCGCTGCCCGGAGCACCGATCCGACCCTAGGGGTTCCACAACTGCCACAACCGAATGGTATCAGTAGCAAAAGTTTAACCACATAACACATGTTTTTGAATCTATGCAATAATAATTTTAATTTAATTATGCATAAGACATATTGGATATGTATTGCATGTTTTAAATTAAAACTTTGACCTAATTAAGTTAATGACTTGATTGTTATAAATCTCATGTGATTAGGTGATTACTTTTAAATGATAGTGTTAATAATGTTGGAGCATTATTGGATGGTTCGTCTTGTCAATACGGAGAAGAATGAGTTATTACTACTTATATCCAATATCGTCATTAGTGTGAGGGTATAAGTGCTCGGAACTTAGGTCGCTCCGGTAAAACATTAGATATAGCGTGATGAGTTAACGTAGTCCCCCAATATCATCATTAGTGTGAGGGTGTACATACGAAGCTCATTAGTGCACATTGACAAGTATACACCTATAACACGTTTTAATCCAATCTCGTCATTAATGTGATGATAAGAAACGGTTCATGACCAAACTAGGAGTCACATGAATGTGATTGACCTTGGAGGTCTACCTAATGAGTTTACAAAGACCAATATAATCATTAGTGTGAGGCTGGAGTATATGTCATGGGATCCACTTCCCGCTATGAAAATTTGATAGTCAAATTTCTATTTTTCTGTTAAGGGAGATTACGTAATTACGTAAAGTAGTGGGATGACACTAATAGATTTAAAATTCCATATTAAATTGGTGTTATAACTTTTTGAAATGAAAACTGTTCTGCTACTACTAAAAAATGTTGTCTTGTAGATGACTGTCACTAATCCATTGATGAAACTTTTGGATTCCTATAAGCTAAAAGGAGCCGAAAACTATTTCGAATGACAAATGAACATACGTCTTGTCTTGGAGTATGAAAAGTTGACTTATGTCACTATCAATTCACTGTCCGTTGATATCGATCCTGACTCCACTCCAAAAGAGCGAGAAACTTTTGATAGATGGAAATATGATAACCTGAAGGTGAAATCCTACATCTTGGGATCGATGTTTCCAGATTTGCTGAGACAGTACATTGAAGTACCAGATGCTTGGAGCATCATGTGAACACTCAAGTACTAAGGAATTGTTTTGTACTGAACTCAAGGAGGGAGGAGTTGTCAGCACTTATGTTTTGAACATGATCGACCAGATTCGATATCTGGAACGACATGTCATTGTGTTTAATGAACGGTTGGGCCGTAATTTGATTCTGTCTTCTTTACCTGGTTCTTATGATGGCTTTGTATTAAATTTTCATATGCATTCAATGCAAGCCACGTACGAAGAACTTCATAACATGCTATGCATGACAGAGAAAGATTTGAAGAAATGCAACCCCACATTATATCTCCATGGTGGAGATGACTCTTCAAAGACTTATGGGAAGTCAAAGAAAATAAAGATGAGGAAGAATAAGATTGCAAAGAATAACTCCAAGAAGCGCAAAGGGGCAAAACCGAAAGTAGCTCGTGACCAATGTCTACAATGCAAGAAGTCTGGACACTGGAAGAATGACTGTCCAGGTCTTAAAGGAAAAGCAAGACCCTCAGGTACGCTTTGTATTTTTCCAATTATTGACATCTCATTAGCCTTAGATGCAAATAGTGGATGAGTGTTAGACACTGGCAGTCCTACTCATATTTGAAATTCCCTGCATGAAAAGAGGGTTAAAAGAAGTCTAAATAAATGGGAGATACATCTTAGAGTTTGCAATGGCGAGACATTGGATGTCAATGCCATAGGAACATTGGTTCTATATCTCCCAAATGGATATAAATTAGATTTGCATGACTGTTATTATGTTCCCTCAATTATCAGACAAATAATATCACTGCCAATATTAGATAAAAGAGATATAAAATAAACATTAAGGATGAAAATTTATATTTGTGTGATAAATAAAAATTATTGAAATGCGAATGTTCTTTATCAAATGGTCACTATGTTTTGGAAACATATAGAGATGTCTTTAATATAGAGGGAAATACAAGTAGAAAGTCTGAACTAAATAATATTGAATTATGGCATATGAGATTGGGCCACATATGTGTTAGACGTCTATCCAAATTGGTAAATGATGGTTTGATTGAAAATCTTACCTTTGATCATTGTCTAATTTGTGAGTGTATATAAGGAAATACGACAAAGGCCCCATTTCAAGGTGTTGGACACCGTGTTAAAGATTTACTGGAGCTAATACAAAGCGATGTGTGTGGTCCATTAAATCATGACGCTCATGATGGTTCCACATACTTTGTGACTTTCACAGATGCCAAGTCTAGATATGGATATGTCTATCTGATGAAACATAAGTCAGAAACATTTGACAAGTTCAAAATATTCTGAAATGAAGTAGAAAAACAAACCAATAAATTTATCAAATGTCTTAGATCAGATCGAAGCGGTGAATACATGAGTGAAAAATTCAGAATTTATTTAAGGGAGAATGTAATTCTCGCCTAATGTAGCCCACCAGGAACACCTCAACACAATGGAGTGTTTGAGCGTAGAAATCGTACTTTATTGGATATGGTGCGAATGATGATGAGCTATACAAATCTTCTTTATTACCTTTGGGGTTAAGCTTTACAAACTGATGCCTACATACTTAATATGGTTCCATCGAAAGCTGTTTCTACGACCCCATATCAGATATGGTTTGGTAGAAATCCAAGTCTTAAGCATTTCAAGATTTGGAGTTGTCCTTCATACGTTAGAATTGCGCAGCGGGATAAACTAGCACCGAGAGGGTATAAATGTAGGTTCGTTAGATATCTTGATAATTCATGGGATATCAATTCTACGATTCCGAGCAACGAAATGTATTTGTTGTTCGCTTTGTAACTTTTCTTGAAAAGTAATTTTTGAGAGAAAGTGCGAATTGTAGATAGATTAAACTTGATGAGTTTGATCCCAACAGTAAGGAACCTGAGATGGAACCAGAGATCCAACTAGGTGAATGATCTACAACACAGGTTCTACGTAAGTCGAATAGAATATCAAGGCATCATAAGAGACTATTTTTAATATCTGATGTGAGCCTTGATGTTCTCCTCCTGGAGGAAACAGATCCGACTACGTATAAAGAAGCGATATTGGATATCGATTCGGGAAAATGGCAAGAAGCCATGAAATCCGAAATGGATTCAATGCATGTCAATCAAGTCTGAGACTTAGTTGAACTTTCTGAAGGAGTCAAACATATTGGTTGTAAATGAGTTTATAAAAAGAAGCGAGGGTCTGATGGAAAGGTGGAAACCTTTAAGGCCCGACTGGTAGTGAAATATTACACTCAACGTCCTGTGATTGACTATGAGGAAACTTTTTCACCAGTAGTCATGCTAAAATCCATTAGGATTCTTTTAGTCGTTGCTGCATATCACGACTATGAGATATTGCAGATAGATGTGAAAACCATTTTCCTAAATGGATTCCTTGAAGATGATATCTATATGGAACAACCAGAGGGTTTCGTATCCAGTAAGACTTCAAACTTGGTTTGTATGCTCCAAAAGTCTATTTATGGACTTAAACAGGCATCCCGAAGCTGGAATCGTCGTTTTGATGAGATAATTAGATTATCTGGATTCATCAATAACAATGAAGGACCATGTGTTTATAAGAAAGTTAGTGGGAGCATGATAGTTTTCTAATCTTATATGTATATGACATTGTTATCATAGGAAATGATATAGGGATGAGGCAAAGTGTGAAAGCCTACCTTTGCAATAACTTCTCCATGAAAGATAAGGGTGAAACTTCTTATATACTATGTATAAGGCTATACCGAAATAGACTTGGGAAGCTTATAGGGTTGTCACAATCGACGTACATAGACAAGATGTTAGAAAGGTATAGTTTTACCAACTGCAAGACAGTAAATATACCTTTCCGATATGACATACATATTTCGAAGAAAATGACACCTCAAACTGATGAGGAGAGATTTATGATGTCTAACTTGCCATATGCTTCTTGTATTAGGAGCATAATGTATATTATGTTATGTACTAGACCTGACATCAGTTTCGGCGTCAGTGTGACCATCCGATATCAATCTGATCGAGGTAATGATCATTGGACAGCCGTGAAACATATCCTAAAGTATTTTAAAGGCACCAAGGATAAGTTTATGATATATGGAGAAGATGAGCTACAAGTTAAGGGTTATACAGACTCCGACTTCCAAGGAGATCTAGATGATATGAAATCTACATCAAGATACATATTTACCCTTAATGGTGATGCGATTAGTTGGCGTTGTTCAAAGTAAGGCTCAACAGTTGTTTCCACCACTGAGGCATAATTTATAGCGGCTTCAGAAGCTGCTAAAGAAGCTGTTTGGATTAGAACTTTTATCATAGAACTTGGCGTTATGCCTAGTATTACGGATTCGATCCCATTGTACCGTGATAATAACGAAGTCATCGCGTAGGCTAAGGAGTCGATGGTGCATTCCAAGTCTAAACACGTGGAAAAGAAATATCGCGTGAATATGGAGATTATTGAAAGAAAAGACATAGTGGTCTTGGAGGTTCAAGGACAAGACAACATAGCATACCCGCTTACAAAGGCCTTACCTCTTAAGTTATTCGATAAACATGTGGAGGAGATGAGACTACGGTACCATCTAAATTGGCACTAAACAAGTGAGAATTTGATGGAGTTGGTGCTTAGAGTGTCAATCCGATCTGTATATTTATAATTTATTAATAAAATAACTATATTTTTCATTTCATACCTCATTAATGGTATTGTCATTATGCGTATTAGATTGATGTATAGATATGCTAAGAATGACATCGACCTTAGAATAGTTTTGACACTAGGTTTAAATTATTCTTAAAGTAAATATCCATAGTCGTTGGTTTTGGAATACGGTCGAATTCCTATAACATATAAGACTAGCACATGTCGTATATTGGAATTGGAGTTCGAATGGTTTAACGCGATGTACCATGAGTCTTGGAAACTCGTATAGACATGTGAGTATTTATTGAAGCGAATATTGAATGACTCACAAGTGATTCCTGATAGTTGGAAGTACACACCACCGTCAATAGAAATCTTCTCGAGTCGAGTAGCATATGTAATCTTTTGACTATAGGATAACATTGATTTTGTGTGAGATCTTCCACACTTTGATGCCATGTATGTCAGAAACCTTTCATGGTCTGGCCTCTAGACGTTCGTTGGGTATGGACCGATGCACTCAATAATCAAGTGCGAAGCAATATAGGATCCGTCGGCCCATATGTATACCATAAGGGGTTTATGTATCCATGTTAGTAAAGTCATGTTTCTTAAATCTTTGGCTAAAGTCGATCACCTATGGTGGATCACATCAGTTATGAAGAATCGTGGATATGTCGACATGAGATATGCGTCTCGAAAACTTGACGGTATATTCTATGTTTCCTAAGTACAACTCGGACAGCCTACGACAGAGGGATTATTAAACATATGTGATAACCTCGACTTGTATAGTTCAGAAAGGTCGTCTGTGTTCTTCGCGAATTCAAAGGTAGTCGAATTACGTTCATATTAACTAGGCTTATATGACGAACGTGTCTGAACTTAGAGAGTCTCATTATAATTATCAACTCAGATAATCAAATGTTATTGGATAACATTGATTATTTACTTTAACCTAATTGGATTAATTTGATTAATTCAATAATTACACAAGGGCTTGATTGTAAAATCATAATTATCTATACCATTTGAGAATATTATGGTAATTATAAGTATGTAATAATAGGTGGTTTTGGCTTGATTTATTGGATTAAATCAAAGTGACAAACATTGAACTAATCCATTTCCTAATCATTGGCTTAATTTAATTGGATTAAATTAAAGTGGGAGACAATAGAGATTAGTCACACCTAATTATACATATTTGGATAAATTAGATTAAGTCCACTTAAAAGTTGATTACAACTTTTATTAATTGAAAATTGCCAAAGTTTTGCTAAAAATAGCAAGCTTTAGGAATGTTTTAATTACAAATTCAAATATAAGCAAATTCTTAGAGAAATTAGCCTAAGTTATAGAAGTGTTTAGAGAAGCTTGTGAGGTCTCTAAAACATTTCATTAAGGAAAAATCAAGATTATATCTTGAAGTGAAGCTTGCTTGTATTGGAAATCGAGATTGGATCTTGAAGTCGAGCTTGCACACCTTGGAGGTTCTCCAACAATTTCAATAAAGGAGAGGTAGATTAGATCTTGCATCAAGCTTACTAGATAATGTTTGATCTTCTCCTAAGCTATGTTTATTTGTGTATTAGATGCATGATTACATAACTTAATGTTGAATAAGGCTAATCAATTGTGTTAAGATACTTGAGAAGTATAAACACAACATGCTTGTAATTAGGTCAAAGTTGTTCATGTTGGACATAGAATAATTAGTTAGAGTTTGGAACTCTAGATTAAAGTTTAGAGTTATGGCTACCATTCTAGAATCACTTGACCACATTTGGGTGACCTAGAATTATTCACGAGACATTTCGTATTGAGATTCTAATTTGGTTTGTGTAATGGATTCAAAATTTACGCAAATGCGTATTTAGAATAAATTTATGTTTTTGTAAAAATATTTGATAATTTGAAAAACTTGATTTTTATTCTATAACATGTGTGTAATGTTGGTTTTGAAATCAAAAATTAATTTTGGGTGTTTTTGAAGTGTTTAGGGAGAGTCAGAAGCAATTAAGGTCAAAGACCTTAATTCATTCAGCTCACTGGAATGTGAGTTGAAGGAAATGAAAATTTTCAAAAGAAAACAAAAAAAATTTCAGACTTGGGCGCTACAGTGCGCGCGTGAACTTCACGCGCTTCAGGCCATTGACGCGCGCTGTTTTTGTTTTGCTTCGTTCTGGAGCTTCCAGATTCCGATTCAGTCCCGGTTTTTTCCTATACATTCGTAATGGAACATAATATTTCATTAAATAATTGAAAATTACACCCATACATGATTTTCATGGGTTAGACCCACTTCCGCTGGCCGGGACACCGATCCGATCATAGGGGTTCCACAACTGCCCCAACACATGTCTTACAATTTTATCCATATTTCATAAGTATTTGTATCATATGTTACGTGATAGAAGACATTGTGGCTGATCCACAGGCTAATCTGACCCAAAGTTATGTTATTGAGTTTATTTTAGTCATACTCTTTAACAGATTTTGGTCTCACTCTATTCATCTCGATAATATCGAACAGATATTTGTAGTGTAAATAATCTATCATCCGAGATATCCAGATGGAGTAATTTGTTGATGTCAGCTTGATCACGTATCAAAAGAGGAATCTTCCATTTCCGGTTTAAGTTTAAAGTTTAAAATGAAAATTTGACAAAATCGGGATTGATTTTCATAAATCGGAGGCTAGCATTGCGTCCGGAACGGTCGAAAATGGTGGATTAGACACTCTGTTGGTCCAAATCCGATATATGGGTCGATTTGTAAATTTCTAAAACTTTTGGGGCTAAAATATAAATTCCAGATACTTCATGGGCTTTATGTAATTAAACAGGTAGGCTGACGTGGCTGAAATGGTACCCTCTCTGACTGACTGACACATGTGCACTAACGTGGTTTATGATGTGTCGAGGACTGTTCGCTAACGTGGCGCCGACGTGTCCTCAACTTTCAGACACGCGTGCGGCACGTGCTGCTACTGGTGGCACGTGAGAGTCTTATACTCGGCACGTGCGGTCTCCTCTGGTTTCCGTTTGATCGCCGAAAAATACCACCGTGCTCGGAACGACGCGAACAAGCGAATGATATGCTCAAAATTGATTTTTGACAACTTTCTCAAAACTCGAATTTTCCGATCCGAGTTTCGTTATTTAGTTTTACGACCCCAATGTATAACCAAAGCTCCTGATACCACTTGTTATAATTCTCTAATTATTGAATAATGTTTATGAGGAAAACCGATTCTATTATTACAGTAATAGACTTTACAAATATTTAAACTTTACAAAAAAAATCCCACTTTCTCTACACTCTCTAAGCTTTATTCACTTTAAGCTTAATATTTTGGGATGATTTGAACTCTCAAATGAGTTCTCTATTTATAACCAAAACAATGACTATAATGTCAACAAAAATTAATGTAGTAGTCGGTGGTTACACCAAAACCTTGACAATGGTGGATGTGGTTTTGACAGTAGTGGATGTGGTTGTATTAATGGAGAAGGTAGCTGAATTCTTTCAATTATAAAAATCAGAAACACATTGAAAACTAATTGGACTTGGTTAGATAATGTGCGGTTGGTAAATAAGAATTGATTTTTAATTAATCGGATTGAAACTATAATATCATGTTTGTTGGAATCAAAACATAAGCGATAATTGTATCGATTAAAAAATTATTGGAATTCCCAACATTCGTTTCAATAATTATTTTTTATGTGTTATCGTATTATTGTCTACAAAGGATGTGATTTGGTGGGTAAAAGAATAAAGTCTTGGTTACTAAGACATGAGTTCGAGTCCAGTCGAAGATTTTACCTGTTATACTCAAGTCCGGATCAGATGATTTAGTGACATAATTTTCAACATTTCAAAAAAAAATGTTATCATATTATTAGAAATATATTCAATTTCATGTAACAAAGTTTTTTTCCCACTTAGAGAGTGTGGCTTGATCAATATTTAAACCTAGCCTTACTATTAGAGAAAGCAAAAATTTCCGTGGGAATGAGCTTGCAGGGCCTAATATATAATTGGGACGGTTAAAAGAACATTTTTCTATATTTATTAATTTGACGAGTCATAAATGTGTATTGATATCTCCATTAAAATAGATATAATATCTATGGTGTCATACGAGGGAATGTGAAGACTTAGTATATTAGAAGCAAATAACGATATAAATTTTATACTCGTTAATTGATAAAAATATTAACATATTCGTGACAATCAAATGAAATTAGAAATTCAAATCTCAAAAAAAAAAAAAAAAAATACGCGCATCGTCGTATAAATAGCCCCCCTAGAGAAGATGCTCTTGTTTTGTTGACGTTTCATTTATACATTTGTGAGAGGGTCTATCTCAGTCTCGCGGCACAGACTGCTACTAAAACCCTAATCACTAATAAACTGAAACGACAGACTTTTCTTCGTAATTTCCATATGCATCATCGCACTAACGTAGTCCTAGTAAAAGCTTTACTTTAATCGGATTCGGATCTATCCGTTTCGGAAATGGAGGATTCTTCCGACACTCTCAATTCCATAGCCGCCTCTGTCTCCACTTCCTCCACCAAGCTACGGCTACGTATCTTCCGCCACGATGTTCCTTCGCTTATCAGTAGCACAGGTAACTCTTTTCGCTTAATTTCACTTCATTTAAGTGCGAGTTGGTAGAGACGGATGATGTATGTGGCTGACAGAACGGATCGATAGCAATGAACGTATCACTTATTTGAAATATTGTTACAAATTGGAGCAGTATTTAATTTCTTAATTTGACTGCCAGAATTACATTTAGGTCCTGACCTGAAATATTATTGAAATATGAAATTATACTCTTTGAAGAACATCTAAATGAGGCTTGTAATTTAAAGTAATTTTGATTGTTCAGCGATGCATTCAGTGGACATGAATGCTAACTTTTAGCTAATGAAATCAAATTGACGGGGAAATGTTAGTATGTTACTGTGGGTACTTTTTTTTTTCTGGTTAGCAATAGTAATTCGAGAGGATTAAAGTGAATTTCTGTTTTTCTTATTACAGGCTTATTTAGTTTCTATTTTCAAGCAATCTGGGTTCAATCAACTTGTGTTTTTATATTTAGTTATTGCAACTTGTCTATTCGCATGAATGCTGAAATGCTTGGAATATTTGAACATTGCAGAAATGTCTCCTGAGGTTGCGTCATTTTTGGTGGATATAATTTTTGTAACATTATCAATATATGATGATCGTGGCTCGCGGAAAGCGGTGGATGATGTGATTGAAAAAGCTTTAGGTGATGTTACATTTATGAGAACCTTTGCTGCAGCCCTTGTCCAGGCTATGGAAAAGCAATCAAAGTTCCAATCTCACGTTGGCTGCTATAGACTGCTCAAGTGGTCATGTTTTCTCTTGAGCAATAGTCAATTTGCCACAGTTTCAAAGAATGCATTGTGTAGGGTAGCTGCCGCTCAGGCATCTTTACTTCATATTGTCATGCAAAGATCTTTTCGGGAACGCAGAGCTTGCAAGCATACATTTTTCCATTTATTTTCTCAGGTAATGGCCCATGTAACTCCTGCTGGTTTTTATGATAAGCCTTACTAGCCTGCTAAGACTTTTCGATTATAACTTTTGAGCATTTCCTGTTTGTTGTTCTTCCAGTCCCCAGATAGCTACAAGATCTACATTGAGGAACTAAAATATGCACGGATTCCATACAAAGATAGTCATGAACTAATATGGTTATTGCTCATGTATACACGCACATCACCTTCTTTGTTTGAAAAATGCAGGGTGAGGATTTTAATTTTTTTTCTTTGGTAACAGTGGAGATATTTTGCATTATTTGGGGCTTGAATTTTTATTTCGGAATTAGTTAAATTTATTTTTTCTGAACATTTTACTTCTTTGCTTTGGACAGCCGGTATTTCTTGACATATATGTTAAAGCGGTTTTGAATGCCAAAGAAAAACCATTGAAGGGTCTTAGCGAATCTTTTCATCCACTTTTTATGCACATGTCTCATGAAGATTTTCAGAATATCGTTCTTCCATCTTCCATAAAAATGTTGAAACGCAACCCTGAAATTGTGATGGAATCAGTCGGAATTCTTTTGAAATCTGTAAACCTTGATTTGAGTAAGTATGCAACCGAAATCCTATTAGTGGTGTTATCCCAGGCTCGACATGCAGATGAAGGTAGAAAGGTTGGGGCATTGACTATAGTCGGGAGTTTGAGCCAAAAGTCTAGCAATCCAGATGCTTTAGAAGCTATGTTCAATGCCATTAAAGCTGTAATTGGAGGTTAGACTTAATTCATTGTTAATGTATTTCAGTTGTTTTTTTTAAAAGTATCCTTGTTAATGTATATAGCTTTTATTGCTACCATTGTTACCGATATTATGATTGTTATTAGTTTTATGAAAGTGAACGTGTAAACATTTTCTGTGCTGTTGAAGCTAAAAGTTTCATTGTGGACAGGCTCAGAAGGAAGGCTTGCATTTCCTTACCAGAGAGTTGGCATGGTCAATGCCCTTCAAGAATTGTCGAATGCTACCGAAGGGAAATATCTCAACAGTCTTTCACTCACCATTTGCAAGTTTCTTTTATCATGTTACAAAGATGAAGGTAACTTTTTATGATATGATCTTCACGTCGTCCTTTTTTTTCTTAGAAAGATTTATTTCTTTATGCTTGTAGGCATTATAATTCCTTCAATAGATTTTCTGAATTGTCATCTGCCTTTTGCATCCCTTCTTTCTTGTATTTGTGTAGTATCTTATTACTATTTGCCCTGTATGTTTTTATTTACAGGAAATGAGGAAGTAAAGCTTGCAATATTGTCGGCTGTTGCTTCTTGGGCAAAACGTACTTCTGATACAATTCAACAAGATCTAGTTTCTTTTATTACATCTGGCCTCAAGGAGAAGGAAGCTCTAAGAAGAGGCTATCTTCGATGTCTAAGAGTCATTTGCAAAAACACTGATGCTGTTTTGCAGGTAAGTCAATTTTGTGGTTCTGTGCTTTAAGTGTGATAGTGCCTGTGATGTTTCTTTTGATTTTTTGTGCAAAATTACTTATATGCGCTCTTCAGGTATCATCATTGCTTGGGCCTCTTATTCAACTTGTCAAAACTGGTTTTACTAAAGCAGTACAGCGTTTGGATGGCATATATGCTTTGCTCATAGCGGGGAAGATTGCAGCTGCTGATATCAAAGCAGGTGTTTATTGATAATAATACTAAGAGACTTCAATTTTGGATATTCATCAACCCTTAGTGCGGTATTGTTATCTGCTTATTGGTGTTCTCCAAGTTAATATTTTTGCTCCATGCTTTGTCAGAGGAGACAGTAACAAAGGAAAAGATCTGGTCTTTGATATCTCAAAGTGAACCCTCACTTGTTCCCACTGCAATGGTAGTGAACACTGTTATTGAATATTGATGCTTAAGGACGTGTTTAATTGACTTTATTGTTTTTAATCTTTTATGTTTGATGATTTCAGGTCTCAAAACTGTCGGTTGAGGATTGCATGGTGTGCATTGAACTTCTTGAGGTGTTGTTAGTGGAACATTCATGCAGGTGTGTTTATTTTCTAAGCTTGAGAGTTGAGACACCATCATACAAGATAGTTTGGCTCACAAATAAATACTATGTTGTTACTTTGTTTCGTTTTGCAGGGTGTTGGAGGCTTTCTCAGTTAAATTACTATTACAGGTAAACCAGTGCGGATTACTACGTGGATATCCTTGCTTTGCTTAAATGTGTAACCTGGTGATCATTGATTTATTGCAGTTAATGCTCCATTTCATGTGCCATCCAAATTGGGACGTTCGAAAAATGGCTTATGATGCTACTACAAAAATAATTACTTCCCTTCCACACTTATCTGAAGATCTTTTACTAGAGTTTTCAAATTTTCTTAATTTAGTCGGAGAGAAATATATCATTTCAAAAACAAGGTAAACTTTATATCATGAATTTATTTGATTTTGGTTGTTTTTTGTAGTTTAACATTTAAAGAAAATAAATGTCTCAATATTTTGAGAAATTGCCATCTGTTGGTTTTAGTAGATGCTGATTTAGTCTTGTAATTATTTGATTGTTTTGGGAAAATCAATTATCCTTTTGTTGTCAATGAGAAAATTATGTTCTTGACCATACATTTGTTGATGTATCTTATTTTTTTACAGTTGTTTGTTGTCCTTTATTTGGGTTATGGGACAAGATTCATTTCGTTACTTCTCTAAGGGCTTGGTGTCAAAGGATTTTCAAGATTTATTTTTTCTTTTTCATCTAGCTTGATTGGGATATTGTATGGGGTTTTTTCCTGTATTATTATCATTGTTATTGTTGTTGTTATTATTATTATTATTATTTATCTGTCTCATGTTTAGGGTTGTATTTTATACCAATATCATTTGTATAGTTTCCGGGTTTCTTCACATGGGGGAAATTTTAATTTGTGGACCTCTGGTTCTCTTTTAATTATTCCCTCTTATTCTTCAATATAATTTTAATTGTTTACTATCTCCCCAAAAAAAAAGTAAAAGAAAAATTGTTGGATGCCTTTTCTTTTGTTCATGTGCTGTTTTTCCCTTCTCCTTCATAAATATTTTTAATCTTTTTCCTATCTGATTGAGGGGATGGGATCTAATGCTATTTGCCAATAGTGACACAGATAACTTTGTGGATTCACAACTTCCATTTCTTCCGTCTGTTGAGGTTCTAGTGAAGGCCTTGCTAGTGATATCATCTGTGGCTGTAGCTCGAGGTCCTAGTGCATCTGCACGAGTTATATACTGCTCGCATCATCCTTGTATTGTTGGTACTGGAAAGAGAGATGCAGTTTGGCGGGTATTTTTTTTACTCAAATTTAGTGTTATTTTTCTATTTGCATGCAACTTATACCCAATTGAGACCAGGCCGCCAGGTGTAAGTTTTTGTTGTATTAAGTTCTTGGAGAGAGAGAATCAATAAGGTTTCAATGTGTTTAAGCAAGAAAATTTATTATTCATTTTTCAGCCGCCTCATGTTTGTGGTTCAAATTATTCATGAAGCTTGATCTTCTTGGGTTATTCCAAGTTCTGGTGTTTCTATATTTGTTGAGAATCATTATGCTTTTTGTGGGGCTGAAAATTCTGCAATGGTTTTGTGGAGATGTTCTTTATTGGCTGTTCTACTTGTTATATGGATGGAGAGAAATAAAACAATTTTTGAGCTGGCTGCTAGTGAGGGGGCTAATTATCTGCGGTAACAAAGTGCTGGTTTTGAGGATACTTTTTTTTTTTTTTTAAATTCATAGAGATGGCAATGCTGTTATGGTTTGAGATTTTCTTATCTTAGTTGGGTAATTTCATCTGTATAATTTGGAATATTTTGAGGTGGACTTCTGGTTTACTATATTTTGTAACCAATCTTATTATTAACAAAATTGGTTTTATGTGTCTTATCAAGAAAAAAAGTCTTTAAGCTGTGGATAAGGGTGGAGGGAAAGGGAGACATATATCTTTGTAATTGTTAACTTTCAACCTTTTGGGCTTTGATTAGTCTTGAATATTTTCTGCCAAATTTAATTTGCTGTTTTTCCTCCTTTTTTGGAATGTTTCCAGAGGCTCCATAAATGTTTGGAAACAGTTGGGTTTAATGTCATCGATATTGTTTCTGCTGATGTCGGGAATCTCTGCAAGGTAATTCTTGTCATTTGGGTAATAAGTTCTCTATGATTTATTTGTTTGTTTTTGGTTTTGTGTTCCCGTTTGGTTGCATGTGTATCTGCTTTTTTTTTTTTTTGGGTTCTTTTGCCTAGTTTATTATTGTTTGGGCCCTTATGGTCTTGTGTTTGAATTCCCTGAACTCTTGTTCTATTGATTAATCAGTAATTGTAATTCACACAAACGAAGTGGGCCACCTCAATACTTGGATAAATATGACAAGCCTGTTAAATGTGTCAATCCTTGCATCATGTGAGGAAGAGGCGTACAGTGTAAATACTGTCATTTGGGCGTAGGTTTTCAAACTTAAGTTTTAAGTCAAATGGTAATTTAACAACTTCTTTATCAATAAATGAACGATGTCACTAGATGTTTTGTGAAAAATCACTTTTCTAAAAGAGGGTCTAGGCGGTCGCCTAGCCGTTTCGATTATGCATGAAAGCTGTTGCAGGCGGTGTTGGGGGATCAGGCGGGTTAGGTGGGTCTAGGCGGTTCTAGACGAGTCTGTACGTTTTTTCTCAAATTTGTTTTTTTTTTCCAATTTTTTGAATAAAAAATAAAATCGCCTAGGCAGCTTGTCCTTCTAGGCACCACCCAAAAGGCATAGTCTCTAGATGCTCCCTCACTGTATGCTTACTGCCTAGCGTTTTGTAGAACATTGACAAACAAATCATTATTTTATATAGAAAAGAATGTGAACATTGCAACCTGAGTAAAAACCTAACTATCAACAAGGGGTTCACACTCAAGGCTTTGTTAGAATACTATCATTTCATACTATTTAGTCAGTTTGGATGAAAACATGTCTGACAGATTTTTTGAGGTCTGTGAGTATGATGTATTTTCGTGGATCCTCAAACCTCGAATTTCGTTGGGGACTTTGGAATGTGCTCAACCTCATCATATGTTGTTAATATTGTGACTATTTCTATATAATTGTCTAGATAATGAGCTTTTTAATCACCAACTGATCTGTTTAAGCTATATGATATAACAAGCGATGTTTATGCTGATAGGGTTGGACTTTCTTTTATTTTCTTTTCCAAACTCTCCCTTTTTCCATTGGCAATGAAAGCAGCATTCCAATCTTTATTTCATTTGCTAATGTTAAATGGGATGTCTAATATGCATCTGATATTAATATGTAAACTCTGGGGACATTTTTGCTGTAGGGTTCAAGGGCTGTTTTTATTTAGAGACCAGATAGTTATTGAGAATTGTAGAATGGCTATAGATAGCATTAGATACCCTTCTTCAGGCAGCTTTTTGTTCCTATCAGTCACTCTTTGGTCCACTTTCATAAGAAAATATCTTCGTGTCTGTAGAGAAATAGAGTAAAATACTCTATATAGCCTTAAGAATACAACCAATTAGGAAAGAAAATATTACACATAAATACTAATTATTCTAGCAATCAATCTAATTATTATATTCCTAATTCTAACAGTGTCCTTGAATATTCATCTTGTCACTTTTAAAAATTAGTAATCTTTTCAGGTGTCAATATATCTGCTTTCCATGTAAATTTCTTTTGAAGATATTGATTAGTATAATTTGTTAGTGTGCAAATATTTAATAGCTTTGAGATAGTGATAATACTGAGGATACTGATGTTTAATTAACGTATATTTTTGGTATGATTCCCACCAGGGCATTCGGATATAAATTCTTGGAATTCTGTTAATACTCAAGAACATTTCATGCATGTGAAAAGTTACATTTAGAGTCCCATAATTAGTATCATTGGTTTTTATATTTATCTTGGTGACAAAGATGTTGATTTAGATGTTGACAATGCCATTCTCAACTTGTAAATGAGGGGAATTGTGACTTACGTTTCAAAAATCTAAACTTTGCTTATAATTTGTTGGATGTGGACAAATTATTGATAATTAGAAAAGCACAAATCACAATTTGATAAACACGGTCTCATTTATGAAATTTATACAACTTTCTCAGAGTGTGTACCACCGTGTCCCCAGCTTTTGACCAGACGCTCAAGATTATTCTCTGTCGTTTGCTTGAGGGTGCTGTTACCTTGATATTTTGGATCTATTTTTAATGATTTGCTTAAGAATGATTATGTCTGCATTATTGTTTATCAAATGGATGTGTTCATTTTGTTGTTTGCCGCTATCTTTTCATGTGTTGTATTGTGCAGGACCTGCTTGGATCGTTGGGTTTAATGAGTGCCAGTCTCCTTGAACAACAAGCGGCAATACATTCTTTATCCACTTTGATGTCTATAACCCCAAAAGATACCTATGTAGAGTTTGAAAAGGTTTGATCTATTTATTTTTTATTGAGACACATTTTAAACTAAAAGTACCTGATGCATTCATTCATGTATACTATATAATACATACAAAGAGGAACAATTTTGTTAAAAAATATAGCTGATGCTATTATATTTGGTTGATTCTGAGTGTTGATTAGAATCTCTCTGCTCCCTTGCCAGCATCTAAGAGATCTTCCAGACTGTTATTTACATGACTCTCTTTCGGAGAATGACATTCAGGTTACCTTCTGCTCGTCTACTCTGTTTATGCTGGATCTTTCAATTGGTGTAACATTGATCTTTTTGTGTAGTTACGTTCTTATCAGCCTTATTGGTTGTAAATTATTACATGAAACTTTAGGTTACATATAAACTGGAAGGTGACAATTATAATCGTTTGCTTAGAACTGAAATCAAGACCTGTATAACCACCCTTTATTGGGTGGATAAGAAACTGTATAAAACTTATAAATGGAAGAATTTATGACCTTCATTGGAATGAACAACCTGCAATAAAAAAATAATGAGGAAGGAAAAAAAATCAAAAGGCTGAAGGATCTATTAAGAATCCTCACACTGTTGCAAACTAAAACCTATATAATCTCATTTACACTTAACCCGAGCCAAGGCCAGGCTCTTAATTGGAAGGTGACTGCTGATTCCCTTCAGTTATAAACAATCGTTTGTTATGCTTGTTTTTTTTGTAAGATACTGACAAACACATTGATTTTAATGACCCTTATTACATATGTCATCCTGTGTATGATTCTGTTGTCCTCAACTGAGGAGAGTGGACCTATCATTTTTTTACTATGGAAGGGAATTTTCTAACTGTTGTAATATTCTCCTATATATATTTCTTCCCTTAATGAGCAGATCCTATCCTCATTTCTTCTCCAAAATTCTCTATACGTGGAAAGGAATAAAAGTTGTATCCTACTTTCCTATGATGAACCTGCATCTATTTGATTTACTTATATTGGTTCTGCCCGTGGCCTTCTCATTTTGTCAGGTGTTTTATACTCCTGAAGGAATGCTTTCCAGTGAGCAAGGTGTTTATATTGCTGAGGCAATTGCTGCCAAGAACACAAAACAATCAAAGGGCCGTTTCCGGATGTATGATAACCAGGATGGCGTGGTACTCTATATAAATTTGTTTTCTTTTTCTTTACCTTTTCTCCCTCTTCTATTTTCTTCCTTGCATGATTGTGAAGAAAGTCATTCTATTTGTTTATGATATTTTGTCTCTTTTTCCAGGATCATGTCAGTTCAAATCATTCTGCAAAGAGAGAGTCAGCAATTAGAGAAGTGTCTGGTGCTGGGAAAAAGGATATTGGGAAGTCGATGAAGAAAGCTGGCATGTTATCGCTTTATTTTATATTTTATTATTTGTGTTTCTCAACTATAGCTTTGTGTAACAAGATTTTGTTTTGATTTACTTTGATCCTTATAGATAAGGGAAAGACGGCAAAAGAAGAGGCACGTGAATTACTGCTTAAGGAGGAGGCATCTATACGTGAGAAGGTTGGCGGAATACAGAGGAATTTGTCTTTAATACTGAGCGCCCTTGGAGAGATGGCCATTGCCAATCCTATATTTGCTCACAGTCAATTACCTTCCCTGGTTTGTGCTCCACATCCATTCAGTAAATATGTATATGTTCATCAATTTCTGATTTCCAGGTTCATTTTATATTTGTCTTTTGTACCATATTGGTAAATTTCTTTCTGTTTTGCTAATTTCAAGATGAGATTTTTTTCCTTGTAATACACCATATAGATTTGAAAGGAATGTGATTTTGAATTCATGTTGTTAAGTTGCTACTGTTCACTTCTTTCTATTTATGATTAGAAACTTTGCCTTGGCTGTAAAACTAATCTGCTTTGTCATATTTTATACAACATTCTAAAATACTTTATTTTACATTTACTTGTCTTGTGTTGTGAATGGACTAACCGCCCCATTCCAAGCCTAACCTTTTCTTGCTCAAAAATATTTATAAACTAGTTTCTGCCTGAGGTATTGTCAGTTTCATGCCTATAGCTGTTTGTGGTCCGCACTGCCATTTTTTTATTTCAATGTGGATTAGTCAAATATTTTAAAGTATTTTGTTCTTTAAAAATGTATTAGATTCTTCAACAAAAAACTTCCCTCATTATTATTACTATTTTTTCTTTTTTGGTGTTTATAACTATTTTTTTCCCTTTAATTATACCAGGTTAACTTTGTTGATCCTTTACTTCGGTCACCTATAGTAGGCAAAGTAGCCTATGAAGCCCTGGTGAAGCTCTCTAGATGCACGGCTATGCCTTTGTGTAATTGGGCCTTTGACATTGCTACTGCCTTACGACTCATTGTGACTGAGGAAGTTCATGTAGATTCAGATCTTATTCCTTCAGCGGGTGAAGCAGAAGCCAATGATAGAGCATCATTGGGTCTCTTTGAGAGAATAGTAAATGGCTTAACTGTATCATGTAAATCTGGGCCTCTTCCTGTCGATTCCTTTACTTTCGTATTCCCGGTAAGTTATCCCATCCCATTTTGCTACATGAACAACGTCAGTGGTGCTTTTCTTCTACCGACTAATCTGTGTAGATTTTTTTTTGCAGATAATGGAGCGAATTTTGTTATCACCTAAGAAGACAGGACTGCATGATGATGTGCTTCAAATTCTTTTTAAGCACATGGATCCTCTTTTACCCCTTCCTAGGCTTCGAATGATATCAGTTACGTATTTAGATCCTTATTCAAGTACAAAGTGATATCTACCTGACAAAATATCATATATCTTTACTCTCCTTGCATTTTCTCTTGTTATTGTTTATTGCTATATCTTTTACTCTCTTCTGCAGGTGCTCTATCATGTTTTAGGTGTAGTTCCTTCATATCAAGCAGCTATTGGATCGGCATTAAATGAGTTGTGTCTTGGTCTGCAACCAGAAGAAGTGGCATCTGTACGTGCTTCACATTTTTCTTGAATCTACTTCTGTTGTGTTCTTTCATGCTTCCTTTTAAGCCATGTTCCAATATTTTTCTGTCAGGCTTTATATGGAGTTTATGCAAAAGATGTGCATGTGAGAATGGCCTGCTTAAATGCAGTAAAATGCATTCCAACTGTGTCTACCCGTTCTCTTCCTAAGAATATTGAGGTTTCAACAAGCCTGTGGATTGCTCTTCATGATCCAGAAAAGGTCTGGCCTTCTAACAGTTTATTAAAATGTAAACTAAATTAAGTCCGATTCTGTCCTTCTAGATTAGTTGTCTTGCATTAAGTTTGTGTTGATCTAGTAAATTTCTAACAGTTAATATTTGAACCTGGGGTTTATGAATGTCTTGTCCAAAACATTAATTATACGACTGCTATCATTTTATTGAATTATATGACTTCGTGTCTGTCATCATTTTCATATATTTGCCTTGATTTCCCTCAATACAATAGTATTTTACTTCTCAAGTCGCGGTCAAATTTTAAGGGAGTGGTTTGTTCTTCTGTTATAGGTTTACCTCAATTGTTAGTAGTTTTTTATTTTATACAAGTTATGGGAGTAATTAATCAATGACAGAATACAAAAATTTAATATTCCCCTTGCAGCTGGTTAATTGGCCTGGGGTCTGAATGTTCCTTGAGGAGTTCCGTCCTTGGGTTGTTTTATTTACAGTGGCGAATTGGTAAAATTGGGAATGGAATTTGGCCAAATAAGGATATCATATTTGTAATGAGAAAACAAGTTGCAATTCAAATTTGAAAAAAACATTTTTCAAATTCATATATGGGTTTATTAGTAGTGCCACTGTACATTATAGAACTAAGAGACAGAATATCAGCATCTTCCTACTGATTTTAAGGAATTCCATCTTCTGTGGAGTTTGTGCAGGACATGCCAGGTTATGTCAAATATCGAGGTTATAGATTTTTTTGACGTGCAGAAGATAGGTTATTTGTACTTATTTTGGGAAATACAATATGCCAAATATAGACGTTACTGCCTTTTCTGACTTGCATAACTTATGCTTTGTTAGCATTTATGTTGCAAAATTTTTCTAGAGAAGTTGTGTTTTAATTGTATTAAATGATTTGTAACTTATTGATATTGTTCTCTTTCTCTGAAAGTTGGTGATGGAATTTTTCTGCTGTTTTAGGTGGTAACTGCTAGTCATCTTGGTATATCTTATCAATAACTTTGTTTCCTATCATGGGTATTATTATGAGAGAATATCAAGTTCAAATGTTACACTGTTGAAGAAAGCCATAGTAATTTTGTGGTTTGACAGGATAAACTATTGGACTAATCATTGCATGAAATTTGAGAGGATGAATTATTGCTTACAATTTCATTAGTCAATTTGAAAATTGTAGCTCATTTCCTTATTTCTACTTGCTTGAAGTGTGATGCAATTGTTCGCTGCTCAGAGTTTGACATCTTCTATGTTGCCCTACTTATTTCTTTACCAATATTAGCCTCTGTAAGGAGATCTATATATGTTCCTTATTATGGACCTCTTATAATGTTGAAATCATTTGGGCGGATCACTGTTTGATGGGTTTGGTAAGATGCAGAAATACATACCTTCCGAATTAACCAATATTACTTGTATATTGTATTTCAGTGATGACTCTTTTTAATTGCTCTTGCTTAATTTGATTACTGTATAATATTATTTTTTGGCTGTACCGGTTGCGGTAGTTTTAATTTGTCACTGCTTCTTGTAATGACTTGTACTCTACAATCTTTAATGCCTTTAGTCGGTTGCTGAAGCAGCAGAGGATATATGGGATCGCTATGGGTATGACTTTGGAACTGATTATTCAGGGCTGTTCAAAGCACTTTCTCATTCAAATTATAATGTCCGTTTGGCTGCTGCCGAGGCATTAGCTGCTGCGTTGGATGAATACCCCGATTCTATACAGGTTAGTCTTTTAGTTGCACATCCACCACCATGGCTTAGCTCTGATATTCTAACGGTTTAAAATTTTTTTCAGGAATCTCTTTCGACACTATTTTCTTTGTATATCCGTGATGCTGGTTTAGGTGGGGACAATGTTGATGCTGGATGGCTAGGCAGACAAGGAATAGCTTTGGCATTACATTCTGCTGCTGATGTTCTGAGGACCAAAGATCTTCCTGTTGTCATGACTTTCCTGATATCGCGGGCACTTGTAAGTTTCTTTTTAGCTGTTTCTACTTGGAACTTCAGTTTCAATGTTGAAATAAAACTGGCATTATTTTAGAAAGACAGCTAATATGCTGTTGGTATATGTTTGAAGCTTTACTTGCTCCTTCCGTAATTTTCTCGTTGTCTTAAATTCTTTTGATCACAATTTAGAAAGACATAATTCTAGATTCTAACAATATAGTATCAGGTTCTCTTCATCTATTGTGATGTAGTGATAAGAAAGGTAGTGTTCTAAAAGACGGGTCTAGGCGGCGCCTGACCCTCCCGATTTGGAGGAGAACGGTAATCCAGGCGGTTATCGATGAAATTTCCAGATCTAGGGCAAATGGGAGCTTCAATCGTCACGTGACCATCAGAAATGGAATGTTCGGCGACTTCTGAACAGAATGGATGGCAGCCGCCATGGACGGCTTTCGGAAACTATAAAACCCTTTTCCTAACCCTAATTGAACATAAATTTCCAAATTCTAAACCTAATTGACCTCAATTTGTCAAATCCTAACCCTGATTAATATCAATTTACTAAATCCTAACTGTAAACCTAATTGAACCCAATTTATTAAACCTAATTAAAATATTTTGAATAAAAAATAAAACCGCCTAGCGCCCACCCGCCTAGAAGGCCTAGGCGCTATGCCTAGCGCCTAATGTTTCTTATAACCATGAAGAAAGGTTAAACTACAGTATTCCTAATTCGACAATGCTTTCGTTTTGCAGGCTGATCCTAATGCAGATGTTAGAGGAAGAATGCTTAATGCTGGTATCATGATTATTGATAAGCATGGGAGTGATAATGTCTCTTTGTTATTTCCAATCTTTGAAAACTACTTAAACAAGAAGGTCAGTCTCCTTTGTTATTTCCAATCATTGGAATTCAAGATGAGATTCTTATTTGCAAATGTTGCGGAACATGCAGTCTCTTAGATTATTCTTGTTCTTGCTTAGGCTTCAGATGAAGAAAAATATGATTTGGTTCGAGAGGGAGTGGTAATTTTTACTGGAGCTCTGGCAAAACACTTGGCAAAGGTATCATTTTTTATGTACTCTTTCCCTGGAAAAAATATGCTATTTTTTAAATTTTCGTCTGCCTTTTTTATATTTTATTTTTGGGTACAGGACGATCCCAAAGTTCATGCTGTTGTAGAGAAGTTGTTGGATGTGTTAAACACTCCGTCAGAAGCTGTTCAGCGTGCAGTCTCATCCTGCCTATCTCCATTGATGCAATCAATGCAAGTATGTTGCAAGTATTGTGAAGAATAGGTTTTTAATTTTGTATACATGTTTATGTTTTGGAATTGTTCTTGATATGGTGGATGTTTCTGATGATGTGACATGTCTCTAGCAACTGGTTTGTTTTTAGTGGTGATTATGAGTTGTCTAACTTTGTAATTGCTTGCATTAGGATGATGCACCAACTCTTGTTTCAAGGCTGCTGGATCAGCTGATGAAGAGTGACAAATATGGAGAACGTCGTGGAGCAGCTTTTGGACTGGCTGGAGTGGTTAAGGGATTTGGAATTTCTAGCTTGAAGAAGTATGGCATTGCGGCTACATTAGGAGAAGGTTTTGCAGATAGGTAATTTTTTCTCTCCACCGCTTATTCAGTAGTAAGTATTCTAGTTATTTTAGGTGGATTTGTGCAAGTCAGTAATGATTGGAAAGATAAAAAAAACTGTACGTGCACAAGCCCCCAAGAAAAAAGAAGAAAAAAGATTCTCAAATTGTTTTGAGGGAGAGAGATCATCTAATGATAAGTCATTTTTCAGAAATATCGCGATCTAGTGCTTGCATGCATACATATAGGCTTGGAAGAGCCAAGTTATGTTTTAAACGCCTGTGGAAAATTACCGAGAAACTTCAGCTGAGTCTTTTGGGTCTCTTGTAGAGAGAACTAACTTAAATTATTGAAATTTATCCCTCAATGTGGTCATTTTTCTGAGCACATGTTTCTTTCCTCTTTATTCTTATTCTATAGCCTTCCATGCTAGTTTAGGTGCTGTATCTGAATCCCGTGTTGACACCTCAAAATGCTATCAGTAATATGTATAGTTCCTATGTATCTCTGGGAAGCGCTGCATGGCATCAATGCAATTTATGTTTAGAGTTCGGCTGGATGTTCAGGTAACAGGCTTTTGTACCTCATGACATTGGTCTATGATTTAATGGGCAAGTCTGCTGGTTTATTGACCGTTGAAAGGATGGAGCTGGCTGGCTAGTAATTGGAGGGGATGGTTATTTAGCTACCAGCTATTCAGTTAAACAGAGCAATCTCTCTCGAATTTGAACACGAGCCTCAAATCTTGGTTGAGATGTTTTTCCATTAGTTCCATTGTCCTCTGATAGCTTGTCATACATTTGTTTTATTGGAGTCAGAAGCTATAGTGCTGCTTCAATTAGTTGATATTCGTTCATCTTGTATTTTTTTAAACTGCAGGAATTCTGCAAAACGTCGTGAAGGAGCTTTACTGGCTTTTGAGTGCTTTTGTGAAAAGCTTGGTAGATTGTTTGAACCGTAAGTAAACAATTATTTAGCCTGGTTTTTCCATTGCACAAGTTTTTGTGACCAACTTATGTATTTTCCCCCCACTTTTGGTCCAGGTATGTGATCCAAATGCTACCATTGCTTCTGGTTTCTTTCTCTGATCAAGTTGTTGCAGTTCGTGAAGCTGCTGAGTGTGCTGCTCGTGCAATGATGACTCAACTTAGTGCACAGGGGGTGAAGCTTGTCCTTCCATCGCTATTAAAGGTTTTTATTTTTGTCTAACTGCTTTATCTAGTTTGCTATAAATATTTTCCTCCCATAATTTCTTTTTAGGGTCAGCTATTTTTTTAAATAATTACTTTGACGGGCATGCTCTTTGGAGTATAGATAGACTGGGGTTTATACCATATAGCTGATTGTTAGCTGTTCTGGACCTCAGGTTCATTTTTGTGTCTATTTCCCGCACTTCGGAGAATATACTCTTGTTTTCAATCAAAACATACTATTAATAATTAATATTAATAATGATAACTTCTGTCTACTGTGGGTTTGCTTTCAATATATCTGGTAGTTTGGTAGAGATCATGATGTTCTGCCTAATTTATTGTGTTGACACTGTGGATGTCTCAGTCATCTCCTGATGAACTTTTTAAGTGCTGGTAATGTTTCCCTTCTTCAATAATGTTGAAGTCTGCTATGTTGTTGTCATTTCATTCCAAAGTAGATTGTTCTTATTGAAAGTAATAGGGATATTCGGTATTCTTTAAAATGTTCATGTGGCTAGGAATCAGGAATTTTTTTATGTTATTATAGTTATATTTTATGGAAATATAGATTACATCTTTACGCATAAATGCTACTTTCTAATCAATGTTAAAAAACTGTGGATACTATACCATGTAATTGATGTATAATCAATTAGAGTATCCTTGTTGTTTCCTAATTTAGTCTGCCCTGTTGTTCCCGAATTGAGAATGACTTGGACTAAAAAGTTGTCTTTTGGATGATGTTATTTTTAAAATTTCCTCTTTATATGGGGCAAACATATGTTGGAGTCCTGCCTGATGCACAAGGTGGACAAAACAAAGCTGCATTTATAATGCCATTTAGAACTAGAATAAAAAAACTAAAGTAAAGTAAGTTTACATGTATAAATTAAACTAAAATATTGGTTTGACATCAATATTGTAGATAAATGTATGATTAAATAATAATGTCTCAAATTTATGTTAAATGGCCTTATATTAAAAAAGTTTCTTGCCCTGTTTTAGACCTGCCTTTGTGTTGTACAATCTTTTGTTGAATCATTAAATTTTTTAACACAGGGTCTAGAAGATAAAGCCTGGCGAACCAAGCAAAGCAGCGTGCAACTACTCGGTGCTATGGCTTACTGTGCTCCTCAACAGCTTTCTCAGTGTCTTCCTAAGATTGTGCCAAAGCTGACTGAGGTTCTTCTAAATACGATATATAATTTATTCTTTCTTATACTGTTATTCTTTCTTAACTTAAATGATATATTTTAAATGGTCTAATGGTGATATTTGTCTTCTGATTACAGGTATTAACAGATACACATCCCAAAGTCCAGTCTGCAGGGCAGATGGCCCTTCAGCAGGTATAATTTGTGCTAATGGTAATTCATGCTGTTCTCATTGATTAATATTGGTGTTAATTTTGTACTTGTATACTTAGGTTGGGAGTGTGATAAAGAATCCTGAGATAGCATCTCTTGTCCCTACTCTTCTGATGGGTCTTACAGACCCCAATGACCATACAAAATATTCACTTGATATTCTTCTTCATGTAAGGTTTATAAACTGAATTGTCATTTCAGTTGTTATAGTCAATCATATCTTTTTTTTCTTATAATTGCTTATTCATGTTGTGCAGACAACTTTTGTTAATTCAGTTGATGCCCCTTCACTTGCACTATTGGTTCCAATAGTACATAGAGGGCTAAGGGAGAGGAGTGCAGAAACCAAAAAGAAAGCCGCACAGATTGTCGGAAATATGTGTTCATTAGTTACGGAACCAAAGGATATGATTCCTTACATAGGATTGCTTCTTCCTGAAGTGAAAAAGGTACGTTGTATTGATGAAGATTTACACCTTTTCTGGAAGTTTTTTTTTTTTTTTTTTTTTTAATTTTTTGCTTTTCATGCAAGTGTTTACTCTCACTTTTTCCATTCAAAATAAGAACAGGTACTTGTGGATCCAATTCCAGAAGTCCGATCTGTTGCAGCAAGGGCCATCGGATCCCTGATAAGAGGAATGGGAGAGGAAAACTTCCCAGATCTTGTTTCTTGGTTGTTGGATACTCTCAAGTCTGATAATAGTAATGTTGAGCGTTCTGGAGCTGCTCAAGGGCTGAGCGAGGTTAGTATATGCCAGTTATATATTTCACTTTTCCATTATTATGCTAATGAACCTTAGTTTATAAACCCATAGTTGATAATTCCCCATAGTTCATTCATTGGCTTTTGGTTTTGAATGACCTTCCTTCACTGAATACAAGCATTTAAATTAAAATAAATCAAAAGTGGTTGACTTTTGTAATAGTAAATATATAGTAAATCTCAATGGAGGTGTTCAAATTTTTTAATTCTCTATTTTGTTCAAAAAGTGCATGGATAGTGGATTTGGATTTACACACTGATTTTAGGCTGTAGCATTACAGGAAAACAATCTGTAAGCATCTTATTATTTGAGAAGAAATTATGCCTTGGTGAGGAAGTACTTTAAGCTTGCCATTTTTTTGCGCGGATTATACAATTCATTATTTACGATCACAATGCTCATGTTTCTATTTGGGGTGTGATGTTTATCAAAGGACTGAAATTTATGCTCATCTATGCAATGAAAAGTATCCATTTGAGGAGATGTTTTCTTTTGCTCTTTCAGGCTCATATAGTTTTCTCACGCTTTAATCATTTTTCTTTGTGACTTTATTATTTATTTTTTGTTATAATTCCTGCTTTAGAGTAAGCTGGCAAGTTGTTAATAGTTAAATTTGTTCTCATGAAATGTATAACACAAGTTAATAGTAAATATGTTCTAATGTAATGTCTAGCACAAGTTAATAGTAAAATATGTTCTTATGTAACGTTTAACACAAGTTAATTATAAAATATGTTCTTATGTAATGTCTATCATAATCACAATGCAGAAGAAAAAATATTCAGAATACATTCATCTTAATTTTTGTATTGTTTTTGTTGCGCCTCTTTTTATCATTTTGCTTTCTACAGCAGCCATTACACATTACTGATGTAATAGATGTTTGGTTATCAATGTTGTCTGAAATAACTGTAGTACTGTAGTACTTGTATATATGATTTCATATATCATTTTGTAGGGCACATCTACAATACCCATGGGGTATTGTATACCCTTAGTTCAAATATGTAATTTTGAGCATTGAACATGCAACTTTGAGCATTAAACATACAAATTCTGCCAATAAACATGAAACTTTTCAAAACATGAAATTAGTTTCATGTTTATTGATGGAGTTTATATGTTTAATGCTCAAAGTTGCACGTTCAATGCTAAAAGTTGCATGTTTGTACCCAAGGGTATTTTGATACCCTTGGGTACTTTAGCATTGGCCCATTTTGTAAGTGATCAATTTAGTGCTATATGTAGGGTGCATTTTGGCAACTGGCACACAAATGCATTTGTTTTATCTGTTAAGAGTATCCTAGTGCTATATGTGGTGTTTCATTCTATTTGTTATATTCTCCTTTTTGCACGAAGGGAACACTAGAAAATTTTAAGAATGACTTATTTCTCTTTTCTTTTCAATAAAAAATTATTGGAATGGTTGACTAAATGGATATCGGTCACCACGTATTGCCAGGTTTTAGCTGCACTTGGCACTGGATACTTTGAACGTATACTTCCTGATATTATTCGAAATTGCTCCCACCAGAAAGCATCTGTACGTGATGGATATCTAACGCTTTTCAAGGTGAAGACTGGTCATTATTTCTTTAAGTGTGTGTTTTGGTGTCTTGGCGAGCTTAATATAATTATCCCCTTTATGTGTTTTTGTTTTGTAGTATCTACCAAGGTCTTTGGGTGTTCAGTTTCAGAACTATTTGCAGCAGGTGCTGCCAGCAATCTTAGATGGTAAATATAATTCTCCTCTTTATGTAGCTTTATTCTCAAATGCGACTTCCCCTTTCCTGTTTGAGGATTCTTGTTGCAATTTTTAATATAATTGTTGTTGGTAACCTTACAGGTCTTGCCGATGAGAATGAATCTGTGCGTGATGCTGCACTGGGTGCTGGACATGTCCTGGTGGAGCACTATGCAACAACGTACAACTCTGATTATTGTGACCATATTCGTCTGTTAATTATTGGTTCATGTTTGGCAAATACTTGTGGCATCGTCATTCATATATTTGGAAAAAGTATTGAAATAGATGAAAGACATTCTATTAAAATGAATATTGAAGTATGGTCTTTTAATATAATTTAATTAGATAATTCAAGTTTGTGTATAAAGTCTGCGGCTATTCTGATGTGTTCGAAAACAAGGTGTTTTATTCATCTGATGAATTATCTTTTTGTGGTCTTACCAATTTTTTTTTCTCTGGGTGTTAGGTCATTGCCTCTGCTCCTTCCGGCTGTAGAGGATGGCATTTTCAATGATAATTGGCGTATTCGACAAAGCTCAGTGGAACTCTTGGGAGATCTCTTGTTTAAGGTTTAATTATTCTCAATTTTCCTCTCTTAATTTAGTGCTGTAGTTGAGCTACATTTCATGGAATCTATATTGTCTAGGTTGCTGGGACTTCCGGAAAAGCTCTACTTGAGGGTGGTAGTGATGATGAAGGTGCTAGCACTGAAGCACAAGGACGTGCTATCATTGAGGTTTTAGGAAGGGATAAGCGTAATGAAGTTCTTGCTGCTTTATATATGGTTCGAACTGATGTCAGTCTTTCAGTACGTCAGGTAAAAGTTTCTCATTGGACATTGATGAATTCGATTTAGACAACTAAGTAGTCTGTGGATTGAAGTGGAACCAACTTCCCCTTTTGTCAGGCTGCATTACATGTATGGAAAACTATTGTTGCAAACACTCCAAAGACCCTAAAGGAAATAATGCCTGTTTTGATGAATACTCTAATTACTTCTCTTGCATCCTCATCATTGGAAAGGCGGCAGGTTTGTATTTATATTCTTAATCTAGTCATTTTTCAAGTTGCAGATTGTGGACTTTTTGATTCCTACAATACGATTATTATGTAGGTTGCCGGACGGGCATTAGGAGAGCTTGTTAGGAAGCTTGGAGAAAGAGTACTTCCTTTGATCATACCGATTCTGTCTAAAGGGCTGAAGGACCCTAGTGGTAGCAGAAGACAAGTAATTTTTTTTATCTTTCTTTTATGATTTTTACATTACCTCTTATTTTCATTCATCAACAGTGCTGCAATTACAAATGAGACTTTTGTAAATTTTTTCAGATTATCGCAAAGTAGAGATCAATTCTTATATATTTGTGACACTATTTTTTATGCACTTCGAGTTCTCCACGTGATCTCCAATCAATTGATTTGATAAAAGTCACTGAGGCCAACCTGCATTACAAATCTCATTGCAGTAGGCAACTTTTTTTGTATTAGTGCATTTATAAACTTATTCAGCTGCTGCTGACATAAAGGCTTTTATGATTTGACTATTAGACTAGGAACAGATGGCTCTGGTCCCAAATTATCTTAATATGTTTATTCTCCAGTTCTATCGATCTTTACCTTCGGATATTCATGAAGAAGGTAATTGTGCATGAGAATTTCAAAATGTTGGAGGTGTGGTGGGGGTGTGAATAGAGGGTATAAGAGTGCTTTACTGGGCAGAGGGATATGTTTCTTATGTTTTGTTCACTGGAATTTCGAGTCGGTGTTTGTAGGTGTATAACAATGAGTAGAGCTAATAGTAATTTCAAACACTTGTACAGTGTAAGTCCTAGTTTTGCAATGAGAGATCTCATTGCATGGTTACTGCACTTGGGGCATCATTTCTCGCCTAAGATAAGGATTGTGTTGCTGGTTCTACACTATGAATGTTTCTTACTAATGGTATAGCTGTCAGGTGATTGGGCCACCTAGTTGGTCAATTCATTGGGTAGAAAATCTGTATTTAGAAGTTTTTGTGTAAGATTTGCTAAGGATTGAATCATTGAACTTCACATCTGATATTTCCATATGACTGACAGGGTGTATGCATTGGTCTGAGTGAAGTGATGGCAAGTGCTGGCAAGAGTCAGTTATTGAGTTTCATGGATGAGCTCATCCCTACTATCAGGACAGCCCTTTGTGATAGGTCTGTTCTATATCTTTGTTTTGGAGTTTTCAAGAGGTTGTCGTTAATGTTAAATGTATGAAAATCTCATTGTTTTACCTTTTATCTATTGTAATAGTGTTCTTGAGGTTCGTGAATCTGCAGGCTTAGCATTTAGCACACTTTTCAAGGTGCTCTTTTCTACTCTTAGGTTGCTTTGAATTTTTTGAGTCAATAATTTGTGATAGAATATAACTCCAAATAAAATTTGACAGAGTGCTGGAATGCAAGCAATTGATGAAATAGTACCAACACTTCTGCATGCTTTAGAGGATGATCAAACCTCTGATACCGCGCTAGATGGCCTCAAACAAATTTTAAGGTTTGGTGCCTTCTTTGTGTTGTTCATTCTTCTTATATTTTTGTACATTTTCAGGTGTTAAATTGCTATTTTCCTCAATTTCAGTGTCAGGACTACAGCCGTTTTACCTCATATTTTACCAAAGCTCGTTCATCTTCCACTTTCGTATGTGTTTCTTTATCTGCTGTTATAAGTTTGATTACTTTTTAAGTGACTTTTTGTGTGCTGAAAGTTTGGGCTTGTATCCAGCGCCTTCAATGCACATGCTTTGGGAGCATTAGCTGAGGTTGCAGGTCCTGGTCTTAACTTTCACCTTGGCACTATCCTTCCTGCTTTACTCTCCGCTATGGGTGATGATGATATGGTATGCTATATGTTTCTTAGCCTCTTCTTTTTTGTTTTTTATTTTTATTTTCTTTTATCATACTTGCTTTTCCTGACTAAGCATGTGAATTGTTTGTTATATTTGCAACGACTGCTCTGTTTCTTCTTGTGTTTTCCGAAATTCTTTTTAACCGTGATCTTAAAGTGAGGCATTATGTTGCTAGTACATTCTGTTAAATTAATTACTGCTCATGTATTTTAGGATGTTCAAAGTTTGGCCAAGGAAGCTGCTGAAACAGTTACCTTAGTCATAGATGAGGAAGGCATCGAACCTTTAATATCAGAGCTTCTTAAAGGTGTTGGTGACAGTCAGGTATGCTTGATGAGTGATCAGTGTCTTTAGGGCTTGTCATATCTTCTCTGACGCTTACTTTAAATTTGCTTCTTTGTTTGGTTTCAGGCTTTAATTAGAAGAAGTTCTGCATATCTTATAGGATACTTCTACAAAAACAGCAAATTATATTTGGTTGATGAGGCTCCAAACATGATATCTACTTTGATTGTTTTGCTTAGTGATTCAGACTCGGCCACTGTTGCGGTATATTTAAATATATCATTCGTGGTCCGTTGTTGTTCCTGCATATTTAGATCACATCTTATGCTCTTTCCAACAGGTTGCTTGGGAGGCTTTGTCGAGGGTTGTTGGTTCTGTTCCCAAGGAGGTACTGCCGTCATATATTAAACTAGTACGTGATGCCATATCGACCTCAAGAGATAAAGAGCGAAGGAAAAAGAAGGTGGATAATTCTGTTTAGTGAACAAATGTCAATTATATGTCATTCATTATAATTCGTAGTGCTGTATTATAGTTGTTTTCTTGTGGATGCTAACTATTTTGAACATGACTCAATTGTTTGAACTTTCAGGGAGGACCGATTCTCATTCCTGGATTCTGTTTGCCCAAAGCACTTCAGCCATTGCTTCCAATCTTTCTTCAAGTATTTCTTCTTTAAACTTGTTCTGCTAGCTCCTGAACAAAACATTTGTGCCCTATATCGTATTGCCTTTTCTTCTGCAATGAATTTTTGTTATCAGGAATCTTTTCAGTTCTTTTCCGCCTTTTCATTTATAAGTTCTTCCCTTTCTGTCAATAGATGAACTTTAAGTCTCATTGAACATTTCTAGCAGTTAAATAATATGATAAATCAAACAGAATACATAGCCACCAATCTTTACTAGTGTAAATTTGAACATCTCAGTTGCTTTGTTGTGTCAGTGAAAACGTTTGAATTTTGCTTTTTATTTTGTTAGCTGAGTCAGCTCTGTAGCAGGCTGTGTCAACTCCTTTCCTTTTATATTTTACAAACTGAATTAATAATGAAATTAAAGATTTAGAAATTATTAAACTAATGTTCACTTAATTGAATGTCTTGTTCTGCCATTTTGCGGCTCAAACTGTAATCACACGTTTAATGTTTTTCATCTTGGTTGAAATTCCAATACTTGGTATTCTTTAGTTGTCAGGAATGATTTCCATTTTGTTGAACTAAGCAGGGTTTGAAGTAGGAGCAGAAATTGGATGGTTATTATAGGCAGCTACTTTTATATACCAGTACCAGGAATGCTTTCCATTTTCATCTCATTAAGTCGCTGTAGTACTGGACTAGAAAGCAAAACAACAAAAAGGAATTGAATGATGTTGCATAGGATCTCTTTCTGTTCTAATGAACTCACAATACAATATTAGTGGTCTTGGTGGTCTTGGTGTGAAAGTACAGGCTGGAATACGTAGTCATCTTGTTGAATTTTAAGATAGTGAAAGCTGTATTTTCATTTTTCTACTCTGCTTGAAGTCTATATTCTGGCAATTTATTTAAATTCAGATCCTTTTCTGCCTAAATTTTGTGCTCTTTGATGATCTGACTGTTCAGAACTCTTTCCAGCATTCAAATAATATAATTTATATTTGAAATATAATATTGAAGTTTAACAATGTATCATACTTTTATCTGTCGCTATGATTTCTTTGGTCAAACCAATGGCTTGTTCTTCCATATATTAATATCACTTTTATCTACCCTAAACACTTGTATTACTGTATGGTTGAATTTTCTGTAGTTTGCTTGGTTATTGCAATATTCTTGGATAGTGCACTAATAAACAATAACTTTTGCCCTTCACATAAGCTTCTAGTTCTCTTTTCTCTTTCTTTCTTCTCCTCCCTCCTTTTAGGCAATTCTTATTCATTTGAATTAAATGTATCATTGAGCAGTTAATACTATTTCTAGAGATGCTGTTCACGTTTTCTATAAATTCAGTGTCTCATGTTTTAATGCACCTGTAGGGTTTAATAAGTGGGTCTGCTGAATTAAGAGAGCAGGCAGCATTGGGTATTGGGGAGCTTATTGAAGTGACCAGCGAACAAGCATTAAAGGAGTTTGTTATTCCAATTACAGGGTATGTACCATTATTATTTAGTTAACATTGTCTGTTCTTTCAATGTTATTAAGTTTTTAGATGTATGGTGAATTCAAACAGGATAAAGCACCAACACAATAGAAAATTTGTTTGTTTACAGTTAACTTCATCAATGGATTGGTTGTCCATCTCATAGGTGCATGTAAGGTCCGGCTCAACTAGTTAGATATTGTCCGCTTTGGCGGCTCCTCCAACTAGTTTAGGGAATCCCTTACTTATAATTTTATAAAGGCATGCCCAAGATTCCTCCCAAGCAAAGTGAGATACTACAATTCTCTCCCCTTGGGGCCCAACGTCCTCGTTGACACATTTCTGATTGGGATCTGGCTCTTATACCATTTGTAAGGTCCGGCCCAACTAGTCAGATATTGTCCGCTCTGGCGGCCCAGGGATTGGCCCTGCAACCTGACTGCCTATTCCCTGACGGTTTTGTTCTTGGTATGGGCCCAAGCTCACCCAAAAGGCCTCTTACTAGTTGAGGGAATCCCTTACTTTAAATGCATGCCCAAGATCCCTCTGATGGGAACCGCCAAATTACTCAACAATCGCATAACAAAACACACAAAAACAAAAGCTAAATTGTACTTTTATTCATGAAAAATTAACTAAAATAACAAAGATAGTTGAAGGTGAAATCGATTCACCAGTCCTTGCACAACTTTGAGGTGACTCCCCTTCCAATCCCAATTCCCAATTTTTCAAAATGATAGATTCCCCAAAACACCAACAAATCATTCTTATTTATACTTAAACCCTAATAACTAAAATGTCTCATTTACCTCTTTCTCTTAGCGATTTTACCTATTGGGTCCTAACATTACTCCCCACCTTGAAAACATGTCCTTAACATGGGAGTGCGGATATGACTATCGCCTCAAAGGATATCCTAGGCTTGAACGACATTGTTCTGATGAAGTCTCAAACTTCCTCCAGATAACCAACAGATTCAGCTGATTGATAAGAGTCCAGAATAATCCCTTGCAGAACTGACCCGAAAACAACAGATCCACAAAAAAAAACCTAAAAATTGCACAACTGGCATCTCCAATTTCTTCACCTGAGGAATAACAAACGGTTCTGGTTCATTGTCTTTCTCCACTAAATCCACAAGCTGCAATGGTTCTTCCTCCTTAGCATGCCCTTGTTTCTTTAAAAACTCAGCCGCCTTAGGAGCACGATCCTCATCCTCAACGGCTACAAACTCCATTACATCGAGTTCTTCACTCTTCATCTCATTACATTTGGCTTTATTACTTGCTTCATTTAGACTAGGCCACAGGTTCTGTTCGGTTTCGGATTCGGTTCCACGAGAATGTGAGATCGAGAATCGAAACCGAACAGTTCGGTTCCGATTCCCTTTTATTTTTTATTTTTAAAAAAAATTAAAAATGGAAAATAAATATTAAAAAATTTATAATGGGATATTATTACCAAATAAATATAATAAAAAATTTATTTATTTGAATTTTATTATATTAAATTAAAAACTTAAATTAAAAATAAATTAAATAGCTTGAAATTAAAAAAAATATATTCATATTATATTGGAATCGAACGGTTCCAACGGTTCGGCTAGGGTGGGAACTCTAACCGAACCTTACGGAATCGGTTCTAGTGCCCGAATCGGAACCGGAACCGTCTGGTTTTTTCCGTTTTGGTTTCAGTTCCGAACCGGAATCGTGGCCGGGTCTAATTCATTCTCATCCATGGGGACATAATCCTCATCATCAACATATTCAACCGTCTTAGTTTGACACATGTTTCAAAATCTCTCATCACGTCTAAAACAAATCCCCTTATCTCGTCGAAACTGAAACTCAACCTCAGAATGTTGCTTGATTTTTTCCGGTTGGCCATTTGAATGTTTCTCAGATTGTTTCATTTGGCTCTCCCTAAGCGGTGTTGGACCAGAACTTGCCTTTTGACGTGATGGAGCGGCATCAATGTGAATATTAGAATTAGTTCTTGATTCCTTTGTCGTCTCCCACATCCTCTCCAAAATTGAATCAAATTTTTTCCAAGGATCTTCCTCAACTCTATTCAATTCCCCAACATCTGACTGGTACGTGAGTCCATTAACGGCTCAGGATCTTTTAGGTTTGCGTGAACCCATCATTCTTCGTTTTCTGATGTCCGCCAATCTGTCTAATTCTGCTAGTTCTTCTTCCGCTTCCAAAGCTAATTTTTTGACCCCTTCAAGATCGATCACCCTCAAGTATTTTAAGACGTCTCGAACCTCTGATTGCAACTCATACTGCAATCCATTGATGAAAGATTCTAGGTAAATAATGCTCGGATGTGTATGATACTGAGCTCGCTAAGCATTCAAACATGTCAATGTAATCTTGGATAGAGCCATTTGACCGTATATAACCTAATTCGAGTGAATTTCCTATACACTTCATCCTTTTTTTAAAACTCTTTTTTTTTCTTTTTTTTTTTTTTTGCTCCTTTTTTTCCTTTTTCTTTTAACAAAACAATAAAGAAAAAAAATACTAGGGTAGTAAAATGAAAGAAATTGAAATTGTGGGCTAAATTGCAAAAAAAAATAGTAAACTTAGGGACAAAAGTGTAATTAACTTGAATCGTCACCGGTGATCGAAATGACGTCGGTCTGGTAGAGTTCGTGGTGGTGAACACGCCGTTGGTGGTAGCGGCAGGCAGCGTCAGAAGAGCACAGCAGGTGGAGGATCGACATAGGAGAGGGGACGCACTGTGGTGGTTGATTCTGGTGATCAAGTCGTTGATGTGGTACTGGGTGAATTCGTCGGCTCGTGCTGAGTCACCTGGTGGTGATCGTCGATGGCGATAGCAGGCTGAACGCGGTGGCAAGTCAGGCTGAGACGTGACAACAAAGATAAGCTGAGACGCGGTGGTTCCGTGATGTCTTGGCGTCGGCGACGGCAGGGGTCTGGTCGTCGGCGTCTTCTGATTAGAATGGTGGTCGGCGTTGTCTTAGTGGTGGAAAGGGGCGGCGGCGCTAGGGTTTTTTGCTAGGGTTTTTTTTATGCGATTTTTTTTTGCGATGGCGTTTTTTGTTTTTTTAATAACCAAACTGCTTCTGCTTGAATGCTACTACTCTACTCTGATTTGTAATCCCAAAACACAGGCCAAGGAGCATAATGCTTTGATACCAATTGATGAGAACTTCCAAAGCACTCAACAATCGCATAACAAAACACACAAAAACAGAAGCTAAATTGTACTTTTATTCATGAAAAATTAACTAAAATAACAAAGATAGTTGAAGGTGCACCAGCCCTTGCACAACTTTGAGGTGTTGGCAACCTCCCCATCCAATCCCAATTCCCAATTTTTCAATATGATAGTATCCCCCAAAACATCAACAAATCATTCTTATTTATACCTAAACCCTAATGACTAAAATGACTCATTCACCTCTTTGTCTTAGCGATTTTACCCATAGGGTCCTAATACCCTCCCAAGCAATGTGGGATACTACAGAATCCCTTACTTATAAAGGCGTGCCCAAGATCCCTCCTTAGCAATGTGGACACTACAGTGCACCTGTAATATTGAGAAGGGAAATGGTGTCTTGAAACTTTCGTTAGAAATATTGACGACTTTTCACCTTTCCTTTTTGCCCTTTTAGTTCGAAGAAGGTTTAACAACAAATCCATGCTGCATACTGTTGTATTTTGATTGATCTATCAAATTCTTCGTTTTGTTGTGCCCGTTTGGAATTTGGGAGTATGGAAAACTAAATAAATTCCTGTGGGGGGAAATTGACTGTTGGAAATACATAAATGGATATTTCTGTGCTATAATTTATGTAAAACTAGAAAAAAAAAAAGTACATGCTGTGATCCTAAATCTAATATATTTGTCAGCGTATCCCTTTTTTTGTGTAATAATGACAATAGTTATTTCCTATCAGATCCTTTAATGATGATGATGATTATTATTATTATTATTATTATTATTATATTATTATTATTATTTTCCATGAAATGTAATAACATGTGAGCTGTTCGGGAAGATAATATACTGATGCTTGTGCTGACATTTTTTTTGTTTTATAATATCTGACTTGCCATTTCTGTCACTGCAGGCCCCTTATTCGCATTATAGGTGATCGATTTCCTTGGCAGGTTAAAAGTGCCATATTGTCTACCTTAAGCATCATAATAAGAAAAGGCGGGGTAGCTCTGAAACCTTTTCTTCCCCAGCTTCAAACAACATTTATCAAGTGTCTTCAGGATAGTACAAGGTTAGTATGGAATTATATAATTTTTTTCCAGGTTTTTATTTTTCAATGTTCTGAAAGAACTTGTATTTACCTTGGAGGAAAATCCTTTGCTTGAGGGACCTAATTATTTTATTTTCTAAATTATTGGTGCTTTATGTATTTGTAAAAAGAAGATAAGAATACATGATGTTATATGTTCACAATGGTATGCTTGTGGAGTTTGAGCAACCCTGTGTCTTACATTATTTTACGTCATTTATTGCATAATTTTTCCTTGTATGTTGTATGCAGGACTGTTCGTTCAAGTGCTGCTCTTGCACTTGGTAAGCTCAGTGCTCTCAGTACCAGGGTTGACCCTTTAGTGGGTGACCTTCTGTCGAGTTTGCAGGTAATGCTTATGATTTTCCATTCTTGATGCACTTCGGTCTAAAAGCCAGAGTATATAATAGTCTTAACTTCTAATTTTTTAGGCATCTGATGCTGGGATCAGGGAGGCGATATTGACTGCTCTAAAAGGTGTATTGAAGCATGCTGGGAAGAGTGTGAGCAGTGCTATTAGAACTCGTGTCTACACTGTCCTGAAGGATTTAATTTATCATGATGATGACCAGGTTCGAGTATCTGCTGCAAGCATATTGGGCATCGTGTCACAGGTCTGATATGTAGATATTTTAAGAAACTTCGAATTATGTCTTTTTGTTAACATTCATGTTGGGTTGTTGGGAGGGGGGATGAATGCACCTGTGGCATGTTTCGAAATTTTGCCTAGACAGGAAACAGTAAAATGTTATTGCTCCATTCTGTCAACACTGGTTTTTTGTTCATGCTATGAAGCTGTCTTCTCAGAGATTCCTTTGAAGTGGGTGATTAACCTGTATTTCTCTTATCAAAGCAGGGTGTTGGGGGTTGTATTCTGGTGTCATCTTGTTTAGAATTGATCAATACTTCTGACTTTTTCTGTCATATAAATGTGCTTTAATCTGCATTTTCTTCTACATGACACCGTATAATTTGTTCAATGTTTTTGGATTCTTTTAGAGATTACATCAGAACTTGTTATAAGTTGATTTATAAATGTTGCTCATGGGTCAGATTCTCTTACTATTGTATTTTGTCTCGATGAAATGGCAGTACATGGAAGATGCTCAGCTGGCTGACCTGCTTCAGGAACTCCTAAATTCAGTCTCCTCGCCTGCCTGGGCTGCTAGACATGGCTCTATACTCGTATTCTCTACCCTGCTTAGGCACAATCCCTCTTCGATCTTTATGTCTCCATTGTTCACATCTATTTCAGACCGTCTTAAAAATTCCTTGAAAGATGAGAAGGTATTGTAATTTTGACGAATTATGCAAGTTACGAGTTTTTCTTTTCTTTGGTCGTCTTATTTCTGATGCATCCTCGCAAATAGTTTCCTCTTCGTGAAGCTTCAACCAAGGCTTTAGGAAGGCTTCTACTTCATCAAATTCAAACCGATCCTTCCAACTCTACAGCAGTTGTTGATATTCTTTCCTCTGTGGTGTCTGCCTTGCATGATGATTCCAGTGAAGTTAGAAGAAGGGCCTTATCTGCTCTAAAATCAGTTGCAAAAGTATGTACTTGATTTCTTGTACTCCCATGCTGATAATGTGAGCCATTTTCCATGTTGATTTGTATGTGAGAATATTTGGTGGTTAATATGGAATATTTTATGCAGGCAAATCCATCAACCATCACGGTCCATGTGGCAATATTTGGTCCTGCACTTGCTGAATGTTTGAAAGATGGCAGTACTCCTGTAAGACTCGCTGCAGAAAGATGTGCCTTGCATGCCTTCCAGTTGACAAGGGGTATGTTCTCTCACTTTTTTAGCTTGTTACTTGTCCATGAGAGCTTAGTTTTAAAGATTATTTCTTCACTATAGCTTGTAGTCACCAAATTTGGCCTGACGTAGGATGGATCTGTTTACTGCCGTTCTTGGGTTAACGAAAATTAGGGATTTTAGGGTTTGGATGTGAATTAGAAACAGAACATAATTTGTAGTTTAATCTGATTTTGAATTAATGAAATATAGAGGGAATTAGCGCTTGGTTTTTCTAATCTGTCGGCAACAAATTCATGGTAGATATAAATAGTCAAGGTTGAGTATAATTTAACAGAACAAAAGTATTGGGATGTAATATATCAAAACGCAAAGGAAAGAGTCGGTTAATTTGCTGAAAGAACACAGCGAGAGAGGTAGAGGGGGATGTATTAAGGGAAAAGGTAGAGTAATGTACGAAAAATTTAGGTATTTCCTGACAATTCACCCATAAACATATATATTCTCCACAAGTTGGAATTGGCCACATGATTTTTATCATGCATGATCTATTTCACAAGTTCGAAGGCAAGTGATATTGTTATTTAATGTTTACTTATTAATGCTTTGCAGGGTCAGAATACATTCAAGGTGCGCAAAAATTTATAACAGGGTTGGATGCGAGACGATTATCAAAATTTCCCGAACACAGGTATTTCATTTTTTATCAACTCAAATTTTCATGGTATTAGTTATTTTAAATTTTGATACTTAATGTAGATTTTATTGAGCAATGGGGATTCCCTTACCTACTTGAATTGGATCATTCTCTCTAATATGCAACACCGCTTGCATACTTCTGCTGAATTTATACTTCGACTTCAATTAGTCTGTCATGCAAATAATGTTGATGTATTTCTCTACCAGTCTGTCCGTTTTATATATGTTTCCAGTTGTTACTTGATCTATTTTCTGGACTTCCAAATGCAGTGATGACAGTGAAGACAGTGAAAATGACTCGGCTGGTGGCTGAAAAGATTCTGGTGGTTCATCCATTATTTTTGGAGTTCTTCAGGACCGGAAGTACCTATAAATCTCATCACTTGGAAGTCCACAGCCAGTATGTTTTTTTGGCATCTGTGTTTTTTTGCATAAGAAATACCGATATACACCCAAAAAAATGGTTCCATACT
Source organism: Zanthoxylum bungeanum (assembly GCA_019454045.1). Classification (NCBI taxonomy): domain Eukaryota; kingdom Viridiplantae; phylum Streptophyta; class Magnoliopsida; order Sapindales; family Rutaceae; genus Zanthoxylum; species Zanthoxylum bungeanum. Next base: position 276,766 of record SKCR01047281.1, read on the forward strand.
CGAGATTTCTTCTGGATTTTGTCATGTGCCCAGAAATTTTTGAATTTTTGTTCAAGTGGTCAACGCCGACGCGAGTGTTTAATTGTCTACATAAAATATCATTTATAGGAACAAGGCCATGTTATACTAAAAATAAGTTTTGTCCACTATTTGACACCTATAGAAAGCTAATTTATCATAGCTATCTTTTAGTAATTAGTACTTGTTTTTCCATCATGTTTTCGAATACTTGTATTGTTACCCCCTTACACCTAAGAAGATGATCGGGATTTTGCTTGAGAACTTGAGTTTGTGTTGTTGAGATTGCTAGCTGTAGGACAGACTGTTGAGATACCTACGGCTACCATATGTGATATTTTTTTGATTTTGTGTATGATATTGCTATTTTTTCAGAATTTGATATATGAAGTTTATTATTATTGATAAATCAATTTTATTAATATATAAAAACTGAAAATTCCTCTCTTTCAAGCTATCCAGGTCATCTCCTTGCATTTGAAGATATCCACCTAAGCACGAGTCATTTTACCTCCATTTTAGTTATTAATGTTTAGTTTTGGGTGGATAATTCAAATGATTTATTATTGATGATAATACAGTCTTAAAATTAAATAAGACACTAATTTAAATGATCACATTACATAATAATTATAGGGACACTTGATTAATTTCATAAAATTATTATAGATGGAAATTAGAAAATTATTGGTATCTATCCATAATATTAATTCACGGGTAATCAGCTAGTTATAGATGAGGCTTTTGAATGCATTCCTAAAGGTTGCATTAAATCATCCGTATAATGTACTTGCAATTCATGTTTATAAGGTTACTCTGGATTTCAATTTTAGAAAGAATATGAAAACAGATTTCACAAGCAAGAACGTTAACAGAAATGTGGAGTAAGGGCGAGCATCGGTTCCGCTTTGATCCGAAATCGATTATAACAATCCATTTTTTAGGGTAGGGTCGGTTCTGATTCTAAAAATATGAAACTGAATTTGATCGGTCCGGTTCCAGTTCTCCAATAATAAGAACATAAATTTGACCATTTAACCGGAACTAATTTTGAAACCGGTTTTGGAACTATTACGCTTCTGCTGATGATCAAACAATTTCCAATTTCTGTTAGATTGTTTCCGAATTGGGTTTTTTCTCAGTCTCACTTTCTCTATCGGTCTATCCTGAAAAACAATAGACCCAGAATCAATTACAAAAGAAAAATCAGCATCTGCAAACCTGAAACTCTTCTTGGGATTGTTTCTCAAACCATAACCCAAAGATCTCTCTTCTGTAACCATAACCAAACCTGAAACTCTTCTTGCATTTGAGCCAGCTTTCAATTTCATTATTTTTTTTGCCAGCGTTTGCACAGTAAACTAGAAGTTGTTCCAGCTAATTGGCATCATCAAAACTGGCTAAAGATTTTGATAAAGAGAAACCAAGCCATTAAAAGTTCATGCAAGTGTAACTTGTAATTAGTCTTTAGTTTTTTTGTAAAAAAAAAATTAAGGAGAGATAAAATTTAAATTTAAATTTAAATTTTATTTAGGGTATCCTATTTAAATCCGAAACCGAACCAGAATTGATAAATATGATACCTTATTTAATTTGGTAGGTTTCAATTCTAAAATATTAAAACTGATTTTTTTCATTAACTAGAACCGAATCCGATTGTGCACCAACTCTAATGTGGAGGAAGAGATTAATCATTATTCATTCATGAGAACATGAGTACCTGTAGGCTGTAAGTCTCTACGGGCTCAAAAAATCTCATTATCGAAGAATGTGGAAATGTTCCTATATGAGAAGAGATTTTATATTCATCTAGTTTCTCATAAATAATTAAAGGAAAAAAAAAAGGTAAAAATGTAAAACTGACCCTCTAACTTTCACGTTTTTTCATTTCGGTCATCTAACTTTCAGTTTTGTCAATTCAATCCTCTAACTTTCAATTTTTGTCAATTCAAATCTCTGTTACAGTTGTCGTTACTGCTAGTTATGTGCCCTAGCATAACTTCAATTATTATTTTTTAAATAATTTTTTTAATAAAAAACTGAACAATTATTTTTTTTTTTTAAAATCGAATAATTATAATTACAAATTTTTACTGAACTGTGCCCACCCCTGCTTTTTATAATGTGATTACAAATCTAATCACATTATGTTGTTATTTTATAATTTTATTTGTGATATTATTTAATTTATTTGGTGTTTAGTGAAAATTAATTTAATGAAATATTTGTAATTTGTTACTTTTACCGTTTGAGGTGGGCCAATCCGAACCGTTAAAAAAAAACAGTAAATTCGTTCCGATTTGGTTCGTTTGCATTTTGATTCGGTTCTGTCGGTTTTTTTGCCCACCCGATAAGCCCCAATTTTGACTGATATGCATGTTCCAATTTTGAAATACTTTTACCTAAATTTCTAACATGATGCATGTTAAAAATTATCATAAATTCAGTTTTTTTTTAAAAAATAATTTTCGGATTGGACCGAGCAAATTTTTTTTACTTTAAAGTTATGCTAGGGCGCATAACTAGTAAAAATAAAGATATGTTAGGGCGCATAACTAGCAGTAACGGTAACTGTAACGGATACTTGAATTGACAAAAATTGAAAGTTAGAGGACTGAATTGACAAAACTGAAAGTTAGATGACTGGAAAAAAAAACGTGAAAGTTAGAGGGTCAGTTTTGCATTTTTGCCAAAAAAAAAAAAAAATTTCATATTTTTTTGAGATTTTGAATTATAAGGATATGATCCTCTCGAACAAACATAAATATTATTGGATTTTAGGTGTTACATGAATTCACATGGTGTGACTTGCTGATAAAAGACCTACGATATTTCCAATATTTTCAGAAAAAAAAGAAATATATGTTATTGAAGACAAGTTTAGGGATGGTGTTACGTCAGATTTCAGATTCAGTTTCCTATAAACTGAATCTAAAAGTGCACATTCTCTAGATTTGTCTACTATTTTGGGTGATTTGACTCTAAAGAAATGGAACATTTATTTTTGGTGGGAAAGAGTAGAGCTGGCCACGGTCCGGTTCGATTTCAGAATCGAACTGAACCGTTCGGTTCTACAGTTTTAGGAAATTAAAACCGTAACGGAACCGGTTCAAAATCGATTTAGTTACAGTTGTAGTTTTTTGGAACCGTATAACAGGATCGAGTTGGAAAAATCGATTTGGTTCCGATTCAGTCCTTTATTTTTTAGGGGAAAAAAAGAAAGAAAAATGATTTAATTCTGATTCCGAATCGGAATCCGATTGAATTTTAAGGTTACGGTTCCAAATTATGTGGAACCGTAACAGAATCAAATGGATTTCGATTCGATTTCTATTTTAGAACCGGAACTGGAACCGTAATACCGAAACGAAATTGTGACCAGATTTAGGAAAGAGTGTGATAAGTGCTCACTAACCCCACCTTGAGTTATTAATTTTATGATTCTTTATTCTTATTCATCCATCGAAATTGGCATGTGATCTCTACTTAATTTTGTGAAATTTTTTTCATTTTTTTTTGGGGAATCATAATATATATATATCCTATACCAAATTTATTTTTTGTGATCCTTGACGGTTCTATATTTGTGGATTTTTTGTTAACTTCTTCATGCATGTATGTTGTATGTATGTTTACAATGTAAACAAGATGATGATTATATTACACATAATTAGGACAGATAAATAAAAAATATATATTTATCTTTTCTAATTTTATACAATATGGTGTTGCTATTTTTGTTCTCCTCTCATAAGGTTATTTTGGTATTTTAGTATAGATACTCTATTAGGTACTGCCATGATCAATTTTCAAGATTAAGCCACCTTTCACACCACCGACTTCTTGACTTGAAAGCTAGTATTGTCCTCTATGACTAAAACGCCCCTCACTGAACATGCTTGAATATTTTTTCTTTTATAAAATTGAAAAGCCATTGGTCTCTAACAAACGCATTATTTTAGATGTTTTGCATATTAAAATTGTTTAATTTATTTGTCAGAATGCCGCATTTAATTTACTATTTAGAACTTAGAAGTGACTTTTTCTTAAAATTGTTTTATCACCACAAACAAAAAAGAGGTATTAAAAATTTATTAGGAACTTAAGTAATAAAAATAATTTCTTAAGAAAAATGATAAATATACATAATAGTGTACATAAAAATGCACATAATTGTAATGTTAGTTTCTTTGTCTTATAGTAAAGAAGTTTTTGTTTTGTTTTTTTTTGTATTTGTGTAATATGGTCTCAAGGGACGTGACTTGATGGTGTATGGTCCAAACTCTCATCTTGAGGTCCTGCGTTCAAATATAGAGAATGTGTTTCTTGTAAGAATATGGGTCAGCCGGAAGTTTTACATGTTCCGCTTAAGTCCGGAAGAGGTGGTTTGACGACGTAATTTCCAACGATTCCAACAAAAAAATGTAATATGACGTACAATTTTATATATAAGTATCATTACCCATTTCTTAAAAAGACAAAAGTCTCATTCTCTCATATATATATTTTGCCTTTTAAAACATAAACCTTTTGAATGCTCAAACGTTAGTAACCATACCCATTATTGTATTGGGAATTTTCGGATCTTTTTCAATAATGTAACTATTTTTATGAGGGAGTTCACATTATTGAGTAAATAGTCTATGAGAATCTTCAACTATAGGGTTTCGAATATTTACAAAAGTATATAAGTTCTCACGTTTATCGTACTTACATAATAATAATAATAACATAAAAAGCTAGTAGGTGGGGCATATAAAAAAGTGCATTCATAAAATTTATTTTAATTTTGTAATTAAATAATTTATGTGCTCTATTATTAAATGAACCCACGTAAAATTTTCATCCTCTGAATATTTTTTCCTATGTATTAGTTAAAGGCATTTATTATTTATAGCTAGTTTAATATTGAATCTCATTTATGCGACCTAAAAAAGCTAAACCTAGCCATTGCCGTGAGACTGGTGGGATGCCCGCAACAAATTTTTTGGCAACTAAATCCACGGGTAAAAGCAAACATATATATATAAGCAAACTGCAAAAGGCAAATTAAAAATAATGACTTAGATTCGATGTTTGTCTCAACTAGTTTTTTTTTTTATTATTATTTTATAAATTATACTTGATAATTATAATAATTTAAAAATATAATTAAATTTTAACCGTATATTATTGTGATTATGCAAAAATGAAGAACAAAAAAGAAGAAGATTGAAATTAGAAGTTTGTGAGTCGGAAGATTTAGTAATTCAACTGTTATAACATGTTGGGTACTGAATTTTCATTGCTTAATACAAAGGCGACCCAATTTTTTATTTTATTTTATTTTATTATTATATAAAAAAAATAAAAATAAAAACCTTGATGCAATGCCGGTCTTGGCTAAAGGCGAGTTAGGTAGTGCCGCCTATAGCCCCAAATTTTTTTAAAAAAATAACTAATGGCTAATTAAAAGTATCAAATATTTTTATTATAATATTAATTATATTAATGTAATTCTTTCAGAATTACAAAACGAGTTACATTAATTGGCACTTGGCTATATTCACCTCAACTATATTAATCAGGTGAAGAAATCGAAAATATAATTATTTGTAGTGCACGTGAACATGGCATTATAAAACTGTCACCATACTCTAAAACTAGAAGACTTTATTTAACAATAAAAAAATAATCATCATCTTAACAAAAATAAAACCCGAAAAATAAAAATATCGAAGAAAAAAAAAAAGAGGGAAACTCCCTCTCAACTGAAATGTCTCTGCTGGCTAGCACTTTCACTTTTATTATGATTAAACACAAATTAAATAACTTCATTCTTAAATATTATAAGTGTGAGGAAGAAGGATATTCATTAACCAGGACAAAGAATACAAGATATTGAAGGAGGGAGAGTATATCCTTCCAAAACACACAAATTACAAGCATATTTTGCGAGTAGCCACGTTACAGACACGAGGTCTAAATTGAAATAAAATTTGTTTCGAAATTTTAATTCAATTTTGAATATTAATCGGAACATAATCAATTTCTAAGAGACTTAGTAAATTGCGGCTAACAAAGTCAATAATATTTTTCCCTTCAGATTCTAGAATGATGTCCAAAAAAATCCATTGACCTTAGCGCAACCAACTCTAAAAAACACGGCTTCAGTTCTGTTGACGGCTGATTTTGGTCTCAGGGCAATATGAGAATATTTCTCCCGAGACAATCCTCCCTCAATAGTGAATTTGTTTGGTTATGGGGGACCAAAAACAAACTTAGCAAAAGACAAATAATACGCCAATCGACAAGGAGATTTAACGTGATTCGGCGGATCTTGGTCCGACCTACGTCCACGGGCACAAAAAGGATGATACTTTTATTACCGAGATATGCTTCTCTGATATCTATTGTGTTTACAAGTCTCACAATAATGATTCTGATATTGATTCTCATCTTCATTCTCCATGCTCTCCACCTCCAACTTGTTTTTTACAAGTTTGATGGTAATGAATTTGATGCTCGATTATGATCTCCACTCAACTATTTATAATAGTGTAGAAATCAGATTCCTTATCCTACAAGAATTTCCTAGTTGAAACTATTCACTTTTCCCATAAGGATTCCTAGTCAAAACTATTCCCTTTTCCCATAAGGATTCCTAATCAAAACTACATTTACTTTCTTTATCCTACTATGACTCTGACTCACCAGTTTACCCCATGAAAGTAGGATAACTTGTCAACTTATCCGTAAGAATATGGTATCTTACCTTCTGGAGCACGTCTCGCCATATGCTCGGTCTTCATGAGGTCGGTCATAATGGTCCTTTGAATCGGGAATGCTGCTACCGATTTGATAATGATCGGTCATCCGAACCAAAGTGGTCGGTCACCTATCATCAAGTGCTCGGTCTCTACCTATTGTGGTCGGGTTGGCATTAATGATCTTGACCGAGAAAGGAATTACATTTTTACCCCATGTCGTGCTGCTTAAATATCATAGTGCTTAAAAACACCATCAACAAGTTCAAATTTCAAGCCAATCCCAAAATGACCTTCCAAATAAACACCTTAACCTTTTGAGGCTGAAATCTGAATGAGCAGAGAAGCATTCGAGATTCGAGAATAGAAGCTTTCTCATTTAATTAGGCTTCTTAATCTCATTATTGTATTATTTGGGTAACTCAGTCAGTATCTTTATAATTTTATATACAAATATTTGCTTCTTCAATTAATATATGTATGTATTAATTTAAACCCACATGGGGAAGAGTGCATTGTAGCACATATTAAGGAGGGATTGCTTGCAATTCAATATATGCTCTCAAATGAAAAACAAATATTACCCATTACTTTGAAATTTCAACAATATATATATTTTAGCTTTTTCTTCCTTGGGTTTCATCACCTCACAATTCAAATTCTAGATTATTGTTATTATATGTCTTTTACTTGAAAACCGAAGTTACAATGACATTTGGGTTTTATTGTTATTATTATTATTTTTTTTTTATCATTTTCATATTATTTTTTTTAAACAAATAAGGGATTGAACAAAGTACAAATTCATTTTTATTCTCTTATCTCTTCCAAGATTTGAATCCAAATGATCAAATAAATAAATTATTTGAAAATCATTGGGGTCACGTCCTTGGAGGCACAATTTTTATAAGATTATGCTATTCTCTTGATGTTAAAAGTTTCACAGAATAACTCGTTACCATTTACAGTCATAAGCAACACTTTTTTCATTTGTCATATTTTGACGTCAAAGTGAATAATATGATATTATGAAATTTTTTGGAAGATGACTGCAGGTACGTACGTACGAAACTGTCGAGCGAAAGTGATTTAAAGCCCGCCTAAATCCAAATTTGACCATAAATACATATCATACTCTACATACATACATACATATATATATATATCTATATTATAAAGTATAATGATGCGGGTGAAAGAGAAGACAATCAATGGTTAAGATTAAGAGAGATAATGTATACAAATACTATCTTTATGTGGCTTAATTGGCGGCTCAGATCATTTCATTATAATCTAATAGCTGATAAAAAATTTTTTCATTATAGAATTTCTATAAAATTGGTAATTATAGTTTACCAAACAAATCAAATAACAAAATCATTTTTATTATAGGATCTCTCTACAAATATCAATTGTAGATTACCAAATAAATTAAATTACATAATTTTAAAATCTCTCTGAAAATTATAATGGTAGATCATGTGATAAATTTTTTAACACATGAGATAGAGAAAAAAAATTAGAGGATTAAATAATAAAATAAAATAACAAAATTGAGGAGGCTAAATTATAAAAATGTAAAATTAAAGGCTAAAATTGTAAAAGAGTCCGACACGTTTGATTTTAGAGTATCATCAATATATATAAAATCATTTTTAATTCAGGGAGTCATATAAGATTATTTATTTCAACAATTCTCCCGATTATTAATAGAGATTAAAATCTTATTTAACTCCATAAATCTGGAAGATGCTATTATATATATATGGCCCTCCGCTGCTGCATAATTTCACTGTTTAAATGTGTTTTAAGGTATTTTAAAGTGCATGGTATCATATCATATTCATATAGTCGGATGGGATATATATTGCAACTACAATGCCACGTGGCAGCAGCAATGGGGTAGAAATTATGTACCAACAACAATTGAGTGCTACTTGGAGTTTAAAAAAAGATAAAACAAAAGGAATTGAGAGACTGAGAAGGAAAGAAAGCTAAAAGCAAAACTAGCTAGAAGATGCATTTGTATAAACAAAAAAAAAAAAAACTATTTTAAAAAATAAAATAAAATAAAATAAATTATTAATGGCAAAGTTGTATGGTGGCAGTTACAACATTGAAGGAGTGTAATAAAAGAGGGCATGTTCAGTTGGGTAGTTCTTGAGTTTTTATAGTGCTTTCAATTAATTCAAGTCTTCTTCTTCTTCTTCTTCTTGGTGTATCCACAAAAAAATAAAAAATAAAAATGAAAAACACTTTTTTCATCTTCAATATTATGAATCCAATGCAGAGCTGAGCAGGCAATGATGATTTATATATATATATATATATATCTTGATGCTTAATTAGCCTTCACCAACCTTCCCCTTCTCACCATTAATGAGAAATTAAATAGAGAGAGAGAGAGAGAGAGAGTAAAAAGAGTCATTTTCATTCTTTCTTTTCCTTTCTTTTCTTTTTGGTTTGTATGGGTGTTTGTTACTTGTAATATCAAAAAACAAAAAACAAAAAAACAAAAAAAAGACAGATTTGTTATATTTTCATTTGTGCTTCCTCTTTGTTTCTTTTTGCTAGTAATGGTTTGCTAGCTGTAGCTGATCTTCAGTTTTATTATTATTATTATTAGTATTTCTTGGCACTGAATGAAACATTATGGGTGCTGCTTTAAGGAACAATAGAGGGTTTCAAGCTTTTGTTATTCCTCTATTTCTTGCTTTCATTTTTGTCCATAATTTTGCTTTTGTTTCTCCTCTCAATTACACCAAATTTAGACAAGTCAGTAGCTTGAGATTCATTAGAATCCAAAACCACTTGAACAAGATTAACAAACCTCCTGTCTTCACCATCGAGGTATGCATTTTTTTTTTCCCTTCTCATTAATAAATAAATTTCTCTCCTTCATAAAACAAAAAACTAACTGGTTGATGTTTGATTTTTCACAGAGCCCGGATGGAGATATCATAGATTGTGTTCATAAAAGAAAACAGCCAGCTTTAGACCACCCTCTTTTAAAAAATCACAAGATCCAGGTACAATCTTAAATAAGCACATTATTTTTTCTTTAGGAAGAAGGTTAGATGTAGTGTAATAGTGAAGTGATAATTTGCTATTCATTTAGTTATGGAAAATAGAAATGATACACTCACATACACTTTTACTTAAAATTTTACAAATTCTCTCACTGTAACTACAGTGATTAGATTACTGTAACTACAGTGAGAGAATTTATAAAATTTTAAGTAAAAGTGTGTGTGAGTGTATCATTAGGTGATCATGAGAAGAGTCGACACAAACGGTCAACTGTAATCCTTAAATTTAACACAAAATTGGGGTTTTGAATCCATAAAAATTTGAATTTTTAATTTATAGTATAATTTTTATATTTATATATATATATATATATTATATATATATATATATATATTTATCAATAGAGAATTTATTTTAAACTCGTAAAAGACCTTATAAAAATTAAGGCAACTCAAGACCACCCAGATAAGGAGTACCGCCTTTAATTTTCTTTAGGAACTTAATGTGTTAAATATGGTTTTTTTTTTTTAAAAATTAATGTTTGTGATAATGTAACAGAGAGTGCCATCAGAAATGCCAAAGATGAAAGTTTTGAAAGAGGATGATGATGAGGCATCAAAGAGAAATTATGAACAAGTAATAAAAGGTTCATGGCAAATGTGGCATAGAAATGGGACAAGGTGTCCAAAGGGGACTGTTCCTATACGTCGCAGCTCAGTACATGATGTTTTGAGAGCCAAGTCTCTGTTTGACTTTGGCAAGAAACGACGTCGGATTCCTCTCACTCGACATGCCGATGCGCCGGATGTAGTCAGTAGCAATGGTCATGAAGTAGGATATCTTTCCCCTTCTATTCTTTCTTTCTCATTTATGCGCATGATTTATTTTATCATATGATATCAATTGTCACATCATTATCATCAACATCATATGGGGTGGAGCTAGTCATAAAAATTAAGAATAAAATAATAATTAATAAATTTAAGGACAGGAAATCATAAAAAAAAAAAAAAAAAATCAGCTTTAAAAACTAAAATTGAAAAAAATCCTAAATTCTAAATTTCTAATGGAGTCGGGGCACCATTTGATCTCATAGGTCCTCCGCCCTAAAGATCAATCAACAATTATCATCATATCTTTACTCCTAATTTTCATAAGATGTTAAAGGTATAGAATTTTGTATTGAAAAAAAAATTTAAGAATCGAAAGTGATCAGGACCGGCCCTAACATCATCGAGTCTAGTGTGATTTTTATATTTTGAGAACTATTTTCATAGTATAATATTTTATTATTTTAAATGACATAGGCGTGCGCTTGAAAAGTGATATATTTTTAGGTATAATTTTCTTTTTATATCTTAAGAGAAAGATTCTTAACAAAAATATTTATATATAGCCCTTTTCTTTCTTTTTCTTTTTAATAAAATTCATTACTTTTTTCCCTGAAAATGAATTAGCTAGAAAAAATTTAAGAAAAAATTTGAATTGCCTACGGTATAATAAATGTCAAATTAATTCATTATTTATACAGTTGTTATGCATGCATTTTCATTTGGAAAGAAAATTGAATCAAGAATCTGAAAGTAAATTCAAGCCATTGATTATTCTTCTGCTCAAACCAAAGGACCCCACAGATTTAATTGCACTGTCGACAAAGGAGTCAATAAAATCAAATCATTTAATTTTGCATATCAGAGGAAAATGAAATTTTATTGGGAATTGTGTTTTATTTTTTTTATTTTCCACTCATTTTTTCTTAGTAAGAGTCTGATTGAAGTACATGTTAATAGCATGCGATCGCCTACACTGGAGCATCACAAGAAGTTTACGGGGCAAGGGCTACAATAAACGTATGGGACCCATTAATCCAAGTGGTCAACGAGTTCAGTCTCTCACAGATTTGGATTCTTTCGGGATCATTCGACGGCTCAGATCTCAATAGCATAGAAGCTGGATGGCAGGTACTTCTTCCATTTCCTGTTCTCGCATGCACGCTATCCAACACTCTTTTTCTTAACTAAATAAATTATTTATTCACTATTTTATAAAACTTTGGAACTAATAAACTATTTCCTTTATGCAAGTTACAAGATTTTACTTCAAATCGATGACATGAATTAACTCTTAAGCAAACTTAATTATTAAAAATAATTTATTCTTTTAAGTGAGTAAATAGTTACAGTATCTTTAGTATTATGAAGTATTGAAGTTGAAATAATAAATATAGAATTTAAAATTTATATTATTAAATTTTAAAATGATATTAAAAATTTCAATTTCAATGATCATGATTTTAATTTCAATATCCAATATATATACTGCTAAAACTTTTTAACTGATTGATTTAACAATTAGTTTTTTCATATATATATACATAAATTTTTAATATTGTGATAATTATACTAGTCAGGTCAGTCCGGAGCTTTATGGTGACAGCAGACCAAGATTATTTACTTATTGGACGGTCAGATCTCTTTCTATCTTGCCTAATTACCAATTAATCATGATTACTTAGTTTAATTAAATATAATTTGTTGTTATTTAAAATGAGCATGTGCATGTGTGGTCAGCCCAATTATGGTGGCATACACCAGGTCAAAGTCAAACATCAAATAAGATTGAATGTGAAAATATCTATAGGTTTCTATGATTCCAATACAAAATAATTTGAACTATAACATCATGTTGCATCGGGTTATTTGGTAATAAGTTTTTCATTATAATTTTTAAATTTTCATAATGTAATAAAAATATTGTTATCGGTAGTAAAAAATAAAAAATAAAAAATTAAGCAATAATCAAGCAAAATGTATTTTCTTAGCCTTATTAGGTAGATTTGATTCTGATTTATTATATTGGTTTTTTTATTAGCTAGTGTACAAATTCTAAGCTAAATTAAAGTTCAATAAGTACACCCAACGAATTCATATTAAATATTACTATGCACTAAACATTCATTATTATTATTATTATTATCATTATATATATAAAATCTGAAATCTATTATAATATTAAATACAACATTTATAACACAACTCCCACAAATATGAGAGAAATTCTACTCGCAAAATTAAAAGATTTTTTTTCCCACTCCCTGTATAGGCATGGAGTTTGGGAAGTCCACCACCGGAGATAGTAATTTAGACCCGGCCACGGTTCCGGTTCGGAATCGGAACCGAACCGGAATGGGACCGGTTCGGTTGGGGTTCCACCCCAACTCGAACCGGTCCGAACCGGTGGAACCGTACGGTTCCACCGGTTCGGACGGTTCCAACCGGAACCGAACGGTTCCGGTTGGAATCGTCGGGTTCCTGTTGGAACCGTAGGGTTCCAACAGGAACCCTACGGCCCCTAGCCGTTGGGGGCCTAATTCCCCCAACGGCTAGTAGCCGTTGGGGGATGCAGGGAGCCGTTTGGCTCCCTGCCAAAAAAAAAAAAAAATTAGAATTTTTTTTTTATTATTATATAAAATAAAAATTACCAATGTACCCCTAATAACGGTAATAAAACGGTTATATTTAGGGGCATTTTTGGTATCAAAAAAATTCTAAAATTCTATAAATATGATTCATTTTTCATAATTTCATCACACCAAATTCTCAACTCTCTCATTTTCTATAAATCTCTTATTCTCAATCAGATGATTGATAATTGTAAAATTATAATTTACAAAGGGGATATGTCTTAAACTTGTAATGGAACTACGTGAGCTTTGATTCCTCTCACCCTTGGAGGATACGTAGGCAACTTAAATTTTAAAAAATTTAAGCTCAAGCTCTTCAATGTAATAATTTTTTTTTTATTTATAAATTTAATCTCATTTTTTTAATTAATAAATTTTTTTTTATTTAAGCTTTGATTCCTCTCATTTTTTTTATTTTAATTAATTAAAAAAAAAAAAGGAACCGAACCGAACCGGAACCGAACGGTTCGGTTCCGGTTCGGTTTTAGGTTCCGGTTCCACTTAAGTGTGGAACCGGAAACCGCCGGCCGGGTCTAGATAGTATATTATGTTTCAGGTGTATATATCATTTCTCTCACAACAGCTGGGTCCCACACAGTTATGGGACCCAACTATTATGAGAAAGATGACATATACACCCGAAACATAATATAACCATTCATTATTATTTTGGAGTAAGTTATAGTTTTTTCAGTAAGTTGAGCTTGAGTGCTATGATATGATATGGTAGCAAACAATTTAGAATAATAATTACATCATTATTGTAGATGTTGTACATGTCCTTCAATATATTGCTTAATCAATTTGGTAGGTGGTATTTAAAACATTGATCCCCATGATTTGTTGGCATAATTATTTAGTATGTACTATCATTATTCCTAATCAAGAATAATGACATATATAATCCCTTTAACACACCCTAAGTATTAACTAAGTTATGCAGGAGAAAAAATTATATGAGGATGGTCTTTATAGAAGAATCATTCAATCAATAAATGACACATGTTTCAATTATTTTTCTCTCTTTATTAATGAAATACGTATCATTCATTAATTATATGATTTTATAAGGACGATCTTATATAAGTTTTTATCTTCAAAGTATATATATATATATATATAATTATTCGTATATAATATTTTGAAAAAATAGTAGTATATAATGAGTGAGTAAAATTGTTGCCTAATAAATGTCAGTGATGTTACAATTTGACAGAGTGATTCATATCAAGCTACAGGATGCTACAATCTTCTTTGTGCTGGATTCATACAAACAAATAGTAGAATAGCCATTGGAGCAGCCATTTCTCCTGTATCAACATATGCCGGCGACCAATTCGACATTACAATCCTCATTTGGAAGGTACATCCGTACATAAATAAAAATTGAACCCTTTAGCCATTAAATATTTAGAGGATATAATAAAAAAATTTCTGAAAATGTGTCTTGTCTTGGTGGTGGGATTAGGATCCAAAACTGGGAAATTGGTGGCTGGGATTTGGTGAAAACTTGCTAGTAGGGTACTGGCCAGCTGAGCTATTCACACACTTAGCAGACCATGCAACGATGGTGGAGTGGGGAGGCGAAGTTGTGAACTCAAGGGCCAACGGTGAGCACACATTGACCCAAATGGGTTCGGGTCATTTTGCTGAAGACGGGTTCGGTAAATCAAGCTATTTCAGGAACCTGGAAATTGTTGATTCTGATAATAGTCTCAGTTCTGCACAAGGCATATCAATTCTGGCCGAGAATACAAATTGTTACAACATCAAAAGCTCATATAACAATGAATGGGGCACGCATTTTTACTATGGGGGCCCTGGAAGAAATCCGCAATGCCCATGATCATCATCTTCATGCTAGTTACTAGTAATTTCCATGTAAAATTAATTACGTTTCAGAAGGAGCAGCCAAATTAATTCTTTAATTGTGAAATTATGAAAAAACATATAGTTAATTAATGTTTTTTTTTTTTTTTTTTAGTAGGTAGGTATGAAGAAGAAATGTGTAATATTCATTAAATAATACAATGTACAATAGTATTGCGCATGAACAGACAAGGGATCAATAGCCATATTTTGGATAGGCTTGTATGTCAATTTTAATCTAATTGCACTATTGCTGCACATATAATTTACTAGTTCCTTATATCCTTTTGATGAATGTTAAGAAATAACAACATTTTTTTTTTATTCGTTGGAAACTCCGTCGTCAAATCACCACTTCCGGATTTAAGCGGAACAAATAAAATCTCCGGTTGTCATAGACTCTTACAAGAAACGTACTCTTTGGATTCGAACCCAGAACCAGAAGTTCAGATCTTGAACCCTACACCATCAAAGCACGCCCATTAGGGAGAAGAAATAAGGACTTAAGTGTAAGGAAACGCCAATACAGTGAAAGAAAAACCAGATGACAAAATTATGTTTTAATGATTAAAAATTACAATTACAAATTATGATTTATTTTAAAAATCGAGTTTTGTAAAAATCAAAATTTTTTAATTTTTTTTTCTCACCATTAAAAATTAAAAAAGCTCAGTAATCATTTTTTCATTTTACTATTGAACTTATGGCAAAATAATAATTGAGTACGCTAAATTTTGAAATATTACATTTTACTATTAAAGTTATGACAAAATAACATTTTACTATTAAAGTTATAAGAAATCTAATATTTATTATTTTTCTGTTAGTTAACTATTATCGTTGATTTAATTGACCTTAGTGTTAAAATTTAACGATTAATTAAGATTTTGACAAAAAAAATTGTAAAATATAATATTCCAATATACTAATGGCATTAAGAATCCTAAGAAGTCACCACTGGTGGTGGAACAATATCCTCAGACATCAGCCTACTTCCATCTAAACCACAAAGCAATAATAAATCACAATCAAATTGCAGCGTATGTATTACCCTTATTTTCTCTTCTGTTGATACAAGGGTCATATGTACAGAGAGCTCCCTCTTTTTTTTAAGAAACTTCGGAAATCCCACCGTCAAACCATCTGATCCAGGATCTCCAACTATCCCAGACTCTTATAAGAAATACATCGTCCATTTGCCACAAGCCAAGATGACTCCTCCTTCTCCAAATCCTATATAATAAGTAGCAGGAAAAAAAAGTTCAAATATTTGCTGAAGAATTAAAAGGAAGCAAGTCTCTCAGTCACAGAGCAATTTATTCAAAGCAATATATCAGCTCTCCGATTAAGACATATAATAGACCTAAGGGGATGTCACAATAAAGAACCTAACGAGGATTAGCTAACAAGCACCTTCAAGAACAACAGTAACTGTGCAACATGGTTCAAAAAGATCAGGGGCTTATTAAATTAGAAAAACTGTATAAGATGGATATATATATATATATATATATATACTACCAAATTGATCAAATTATGAACGTAGTAATTAAACCCAAGAGCTTTCGACCATATCTCTCTGAAAGAAAGTATTTTTTTTTCCTGTGAAAAAGAAACCAATGTGAACAGCAAAATAATTTGCAATGAACCAACTATTATACATTTACTTGGAACATATGATGCACGTGTGTAATAAAAAAAAGGCTAACGAAACCTGAAACCAACAAGTTAGAATATGTTTGTAATTGTTGTGCTTCTGGTTTTGAGTTTGATGTTTACACATTGGCTTTGGTGGCTTGGGAAACTTTTCAGCCTACGTCTATCAAACCCTAATTACGGATACATTTTTTATAATTCGTCTATACCCATTCAAAATTATTTATACACATTATAATGCTCGTTATTTTATTATATTTATTAATGACTGTACTCGAATGGCTTGGATATCTCTTTTTCGAAGTACGTAAGAGTGATGCAAGTACTGCATTTCAAGAATTTCATAAGATGGTGACAACCAAATACCAAAAGTAAATTCATACGCTTCAATCTACATTGGATGCTTCGTTTCTTGAATTGGAACTATACTATTCCGGAGAGTCGAAAGTCGGAAGTCGATATCTAAAAAGTCAGGACTCGGAAATTTTAGAACCCGTAAGATCAAAATTCAAAAAAGTCAAAACTCGAAAGTGGAAACCCGAAATCCAGAAAATTATAGGTTGGAGCATTCTGGGAAATTTTCTAGATCTTCTTTTCAAGGGAATAGTCATTATGAAGAGTTTTGATAGTGATTTTTCACCCCGAGAAAGTTTAAATATTTGAGAAGGAATAGAATGAAATTTGTTATTGATCAATAGAGGATGATAAAGATCCAAAAGCCCATTAAGATTGTAGTCAGACAGAGGGACCCAACCCCACTTACAGAGGAGTTCCCCTGAAGGCAGAACCTGTTGATGGCGAAGTAAGTTGGGACGCCGACCCGACCTATAGAAGAAGGGTTGGATTTGAGTTTATCTGAGGATTTGTGGAAACCGACCCGGGGAGTTCATGTTAGCAACCTGACCTGGTTGATGAAGCTAGATGGAGTTTTGACCAATATCATCCACCTCGGTATGCCGGCCCAAGGAACGAAAATGAGATTACAGCCGACCTATGTTGAAGTCATGTGACCAATGCCATAGTGTAGGACACAGAACCTGGGCGACGCCGTTTCTAGGCTCGCGGCACTAGTTGGGAAATACTAAATAATATGGAGTCGCCACCCGGTGTGAACCGGGACAAAGATTTAAGGCCGCACTCACCCCTCGCAAGGGAAGACCTCAAACCGTTGGGTTCGGAATGGTCCCTTACTTATGTCACTTGTAATAAAAGGATTTATATGATAATTTAACCAGGCTTAAATTACATTTATTTCCAAAGATATCATGCTTCTAAATTCATATGCATACATCAACAAGTTCAGCACAACATGCAACATCACATGGCAATCTCATGAACATATTTCAATCCTATGATATGGAAAACTAAGAACAACATAATCATGCTTGAGTACTATCTCATGAACCTATTAACCAAATAACATGCTAACAGTCTAATCATGCTTGAATACAAATAATACAGTTGGCTATATAACACAAGAAAGATCAACCAAGAGGCAATTATACATGAATATGATAAGGCAGTCTCAGTTCAGTGTGTGCGCGTTCGTGTAGCGTTCGTAAACGCGTTCGAACGGAAATGAAACAGAATGCTCACGTTCGAGTAGCGTTCGTAAACGCGTTCGAACGGAAATGAAACAGAATGTTCGCGTTCGAGTAGCGTTCGTAAACGCGTTCGAACGGAAATGAAACAGAATGCTCGCGTTCGCACGGCGTTTGATAACGAGTTCGAACGGAAATGAAACAGAATGCTCACGTTCGTATGGCGTTAGTGAACGCGTTCGAACGGAAATGAGACCTGATGCATGATAAGGCAAAAATGCATGCGCGTTCGAGTTGCGTTTGTAAACGCGTTCGAACGGGAACGGACCTGATGCATGAAATGGGACACAATACATAAACAACAAAATAAAGGGGCGCGGCGAAGTACTGCCGTAAATGTGGCCTTTTGGGGGCTCTTGATCTCTCAAAGAGAGGACCTTTAGACCAACATACTAAGCCCATACGCATCACATCACATCATGCATACAAACACAAAGACAATCATACTATTCTAAGTATGTCCGATTGAACGTGTCTTGCATCCAACCGAACACACATCAACCGGCGCGGCGAAGTAGTGTCACAAAGGTGGCCTTTTTGGCTCTTTGTCTCCCAAATGGAGGACCTTTGGACAAACTCACTAAGCCCATGCGCTTGGTTGAACCATGCATACGAAAACAACATATTGAATTCAAGTAAAGAAAACTAAATAAACAAAAGCAGTACAATACAAAAGAAAGATGGTGCTGTTTACCCAAGCGGTACGTGGAGTTGTGGCCCGAGTACAGATCATATTACCGTCCATTCGGAATCGGCTATGAAATTTATGTCCGGGTTTCCATCCGATATACCGCGAGAGTTGACACATCTCTCATTCATCCAATACCCACAACATATTACATCTCATAATTCATGCATATTTATCTACTCAAAGACCACAACATGCATTCATAAACGACTCTCATGCGAATAGAATTCAATAAAAAATGAATATAAACTAATGGAAAGGTACCCTCAGGTCTAACCTTTTAAATCACCTCTCGGATGTACGGTACACGATCGTCGGAAGGGTGGATGCTCCGCAACTCTCCCGGTTCACTGGTTCACTGTTCTCGTTCGTTGTCTTTACTGTTTTGAGTCTGTTTTGCTACTGTTTCCTTGTGGTTTCGCTGCCGTCTCCTCTTTATCTTTTGCTTCCTTTTTTTCTTGGGTGTGTTCTTCCTGTAATTTTTATGTGTGTTGTGTATGAACTAGGGACTAGCTAGCTAGGGTTGAGAAGGTTGGTGAAAGGTTATTTTTATAGGCCAAGGGTTAGGTTTGACAAGGAAAGGAATTTGATTTGGTTTGGTTAAGGGAAGTCAAGAGATTTGATTTGGTTTGGTTAAGGGAAGTCAAAGATTGAGGGGGGACAAATCTTGGCTAGATAGGGAAGGTTGGATATTTGATTGGCTTGGATTAGGAATACAATATTTTAAGTTTGGGAATAATCTTATTAGATTGGGAATATAATTGGTTGATTGATTTTAATTAGGCATGATTATATTTTGATTTAGTGTGTGATTTGTTTAATTTATGCATGATTTTAGTTTAAGTTGGTAATTGTTTATTTCATGTTTGGTATATGTTTTATTTAATCATTTAATTAATTTAATTATTATATTATTTAGTTAATGTTTTAATTAATATTTATTTATTTAAATTGGGATGTGTTTTATGGGCTTTGGGGGGCTAATTGGGCTGGATGTGAGGCTAGCAGCAAAACCAGAATTACCGACACCGTTCGAACGCTTACTCGAACGCGGCACGAACGCCCGCAATCCGTTTGACGTTCGAACGTAAACACGAACGTAGCACGAACGAAAACAGTGAACCTTGTTTATTCTGAATTTCCCCTTCCGATGTCCGTTTCCCGTGACCTCCGTGACTTAAAAGGTAGTGTCTCCAAAATGAGACTCATCATAGGGACTCATGTGTAAAAATGCAGTGCCTACAGTCGCCCCCACTTTGATGGGACTTGTGTAATGTGCAACAGTGACAATCCTATCAAAGTTATGCAATGCATTTCTACTTACCTGGCTCGCCAGCTGCCACTTGACTTACCATGTGTTGAGTTGCTTTGATTTGGTGGTGAGGTGCTGTGACCCTTGGTTCATTCCCGAACCGTGCTTCCATTCTTGGAGTGCCATTCTCGGCCTGTTCCTTCCTGAACTGTATTGAGATGAGGCTTTATTCCTCCCGAGCTTTATTCCCGAACTGTTAAGATGAGGCTTTATTCCTCCGAGCTTTATTCCCGAACTGCTGACTGTGTAGAGATAGGGCTTTATTCCATGATTGTTTGGACTGTGGGCTTTATTCCCGAACTGTATTGAGATGAGGCTATATTCCCCTGTACTTTGTTCCCGAACTGTTGCGATGAGGCTTTATTCCTCCCGAGCTTTATTCTCGAACTGTTGAGATGAGGCTCTATTCCTCCCGAGCTTTATTCCCGAACTATACCGACATGAGGCTTTCTTCCCCTTGAGCTTTGTTCTCAAACTATACTGATATAAGGCTTTTATTCCCTTGGGCTTTGTTCCCGAACTGTGTTGATATGAGGCTTTATTCCCCTGGGCTTTGTTCCCGAACTGTACTGATATGAGGCTTTATTCCCCTGGGCTTTGTTCCGAACTGTACTGACATGAGGCTTTCTTCCCCTTGAGCTTTGTCCTCAAACTTATACTGATATGAGGCTTTCTTCCCCTGGGCTTTGTTCCCGAACTGTGTTGATATGAGGCTTTATTCCCCTGGGCTTCGTTCCCGAACTGTACCGACATGAGGCTTTCTTCCCCTTGAGCTTTGTTCTCAAACTATACTGATATAAGGCTTTTATTCCTTGGGCTTTGTTCCCGAACTGTATTGATATGAGGCTTTATTCCCCTGGGCTTCGTTCCCGAACTGTACTGACATGAGGCTTTCTTCCCCTTGAGCTTTGTTCTCAAACTTATACTGATATGAGGCTTTCTTCCCCTGGGCTGATACTGATATGGGCATCGCCCCCAGACTGATACTGATAGGGGCCTCGCCTCCAGACTGATACTGATATGGGCCTCGCCCTGGAATCATTATCTGAATCTGATACTGTGCTTTTTACCGTTTCTGATTAGCTTGTTCTTTGCCGCTTTTCTTATTCTTTAAAACCTGTGAACACAAAACAAACACAAAAGGATGCAAAATGTGTTACGTGTATGCATGCATGAATGTTCCTATCCCGTCGGGTTAGGTCTTCTGCCAATTCTCTTGGTGACTGCTCAGTCTTCCTTTCCTCAGGCAAGCCACCGCTTTAATCTGTCTACGCTGATCGGCTTGGTGAACTAATTCCCTTCCAAGTCTGATGCTCTCACTGCCCCCCTGCTTGTTTATTCGAGGATTCCCCGTGTTCTGAGTATCATATTACCAAGATTGAACACACTCATGTTGCAAGTTTGAAAGTAATAGTCTTAGGCAGATAAATGAAATGATCGCCTTTATTAATGTTGAGGAAACGTTCGAACAAAATCAATGTCTTTATTAAAAGTGCAAGATAAACTAGGAGAAACAACAGTGCCTTCTTCTTCAGCCCATGGTTCTTCACCATTGTTATCCCTTATTCCTATGAAGCTGAGTGGTTGAGAGTTTGGAGGACAAGGGTTTCAGGTAGGCCAGAGTTGATCATGTAGTTGGGCAGGGGATTTCTGTGTGCGTTGGGTTGTTCTTTTTCTGGGTCGGGTATTGTATGGGCATCGATGAGGTTTTGGATTTCATGCCTGAGGCGGGCGCAGTTGTCGGTGTGTCATGGCCTTTTTCTTGGTGGAAGTGACAGTATAAGTTTAAGTTCATGTGAGGTGGCACAGGATTTGGAATGGGCCTAGGTTCCAAAGGTTTTAAGAGTCCATGTGCCTTCAGCTTTTCGAATACCTTTGAAAGAGGCTTACCAAGGTTAGAAAATCGTCTGTTCTTAATGGCAGTGACTTCAGCAGTAGCAGACATAGTCCCTGAATGTCCCCCAATGGGCTTCCTGTTTAGACCATAGAATTTTCTATTCTCGGCCTCTTCTTCCTCAATATCCATGATAGTTTCCCTCAATTGCCGAAAGTCTGCAATCATGGAGGTCATTCTCCTCAGTTTGCCATAAATAGAGGGCTTGGTGCCCTTGATGATCATTTTGATCTGGTCATTTTCTGAGGGCCGGGTCTGCATCTTCAGAAGCTGGCTCCTCCAGCGGTCCACATACTCTTTGAAGCTCTCCTCCGGCTTCTGCTTAGTGTTCTCCAAATCTCGAAGTGACAAATCAATCTCCAAGTCTGTAACATACTGCTTCAGAAAAGCATCAGCTAGTTCCTTCCAATCTTCCTTAACCTTCTTCTCAAGGCTATGATACCAAACCACAGGTGCCCCCTCGAGTGACATCCCAAACATCTTTTGGACTTGGCGCTGAGACAGGCCAACTGAACTCATAACAGACACATACTGACGGAGATGCACCCTCGGATCTCCATTCCCATTGAACTTAGCCAAATCCGGCATCTTAAACTCTGCGCTGGCAACTGCTCCTCAAACTTCATCGCCTCATAGTCTAGTAAGTCTTCATCCTTACCATTCATCTTACGGGTAACAGACTCTACCTGGTCACGGAGTTTCTGCAATTCTTCATGAGACCCAACTTTTCTCCCAGTGGTATAATCAGCCACATCGTCATCAAAAGCGGGGATATCATCCCCCAACCCATTCGGAGGCTTCTCGCGCCTTACATTCTCTGAATTCTCCCCAGCACGGGGCACAGCCATATTTGTCATGGCAGCAGTCAAGGCTTGCAACTGTTCAGTAATCTTGGCGAAGCCACTTTCCAACTGATCTATCCGGGATACCTCAGTATCTGATTCACTCATGTCTGTTCTCGATATTTTGGTGAGTCTTCCCTTTTTTCTAACCCAACGGGAATCTATGATGGCTTTCAGAACACAAGGGTTAACATGATGTATGTATGCATGATGTGCATAAGAAGTATATAACATATATTAAATCAAATAAAATTCTCAAACAAATCGGCCTATTATCATTTTAGAAGTTTTTGGGACAACTGTCATAAGAGTGAACCCGTCCCAGTTTAAATGGCCTAACGAGTTCATGTCTTATGGCAAAGAGCCCAACTAAATCCAAATGATAAAATTCCGAACACAATCATAAAATGGCCCATTGTTATTTAGAAACCTTTTGGCCCAATCGTCATAAGATGTGTTCTTGTCCCAGTTTAAATGGCCCAACAAGCCCATATCCCATGATAAGTGGTCCAAATGGATCCAAACAACGATGTTCTCAAACACAAGCAAGATGATGCAAACATGACATAATAATTTTTACAAAGTGGCCCATCAATATTTCAGAAGCTTTTGGCCTAATAGTCATACGGTGCGAACTTGCCCCAGTTTAAATGGCCCAGCAAGCCCGCATTTCTGACAATAGTCCAACTGCATCCAAATGAGGATGGTCCACAAGCACATACTCAAGGAAATAATTGCTACTTTAGCCAACCCGGTCTATAGGTGGGTTAGTAAGAGTATAGACAAAGGCTCTCACCGGCGAAGGATGGCCCACAACTAGGTCTCCCCACTCAAGGGTTCGAGCAACCAAGTGAGCGCACCCTTTTTTATACACTAAGGTACGTGCCAATGAGCTATGGTGTGTGACGGACTGTCAAATGGATTTCCCGTTGTAGATCCCCCAGAGGGAAGGTGGAGCGAGGCTCACTTAAATACCCAAGCCACTTAGGCTCTTATCGCTTGTTGTCAGGAATAAACAACGAGTCCTCCAAATTAGTCCACCACAATAAGCTACAAGTAGATGGCTATCTAGGTGCCTTCACAGCTTTTCCTTCTAGAAAGGTAGTGAATGAAGGAAGACACCAAACCATTACCTAGCCCAAAAATGCCTTCAATTAAACCCTTACTTTATCCACTATAGACACGGTCAATTAAAACATAAATCCACTCATTACAAGACAATATTTCGGGGCCAATTCTCACATCCCCAGTGGAGTCGCCAGACTGTAGGACACAGAACCTGGGCGACGCCGTTTCTAGGCTCGCGGCACTAGTTGGGAAATACTAAATAATATGGAGTCGCCACCCGGTGTGAACCGGGACAAAGATTTAAGGCCGCACTCACCCCTCGCAAGGGAAGACCTCAAACCGTTGGGTTCGGAATGGTCCCTTACTTATGTCACTTGTAATAAAAGGATTTATATGATAATTTAACCAGGCTTAAATTACATTTATTTCCAAAGATATCATGCTTCTAAATTCATATGCATACATCAACAAGTTCAGCACAACATGCAACATCACATGGCAATCTCATGAACATATTTCAATCATATGATATGGAAAACTAAGAACAACATAATCATGCTTGAGTACTATCTCATGAACCTATTAACCAAATAACATGCTAACAGTCTAATCATGCTTGAATACAAATAATACAGTTGGCTATATAACACAAGAAAGATCAACCAAGAGGCAATTATACATGAATATGATAAGGCAGACTCAGTTCAGTGTGTGCGCGTTCGTGTAGCGTTCGTAAACGCGTTCGAACGGAAATGAAACAGAATGCTCACGTTCGAGTAGCGTTCGTAAACGCGTTCGAACGGAAATGAAACAGAATGTTCGCGTTCGAGTAGCGTTCGTAAACGCGTTCGAACGGAAATGAAACAGAATGCTCGCGTTCGCACGGCGTTTGATAACGAGTTCGAACGGAAATGAAACAGAATGCTCACGTTCGTATGGCGTTAGTGAACTCGTTCGAACGGAAATGAGACCTGATGCATGATAAGGCAAAAATGCATGCGCGTTCGAGTTGCGTTTGTAAACGCGTTCGAACGGGAACGGACCTGATGCATGAAATGGGACACAATACATAAACAACAAAATAAAGGGGGCGCGCGAAGTACTGCCGTAAATGTGGCCTTTTGGGGGCTCTTGATCTCTCAAAGAGAGGACCTTTAGACCAACATACTAAGCTCATACGCATCACATCACATCATGCATACAAACACAAAGACAATCATACTATTCTAAGTATGTCCGATTGAACGTGTCTTGCATCCAACCGAACACACATCAACCGGCGCGGCGAAGTAGTGTCACAAAGGTGGCCTTTTTGGCTCTTTGTCTCCCAAATGGAGGACCTTTGGACAAACTCACTAAGCCCATGCGCTTGGTTGAACCATGCATACGAAAACAACATATTGAATTCAAGTAAAGAAAACTAAATAAACAAAAGCAGTACAATACAAAAGAAAGATGGTGATGTTTACCCAAGCGGTACGTGGAGTTGTGGCCCGAGTACAGATCATATTACCGTCCATTCGGAATCGGCTATGAAATTTATGTCCGGGTTTCCATCCGATATACCGCGAGAGTTGACACATCTCTCATTCATCCAATACCCACAACATATTACATTACATCTCAAATTCATGCATATTTATCTACTCAAAGACCACAACATGCATTCATAACGACTCTCATGCGAATAGAATTCAATAAAAAAATGAATATAAACTAATGGAAAGGTACCCTCAGGTCTAACCTTTTAAATCACCTCTCGGATGTACGGTACACGATCGTCGGAAGGGTGGATGCTCCGTAACTCTCCCGGTTCACTGGTTCACTGTTCTCGTTCGTTGTCTTTACTGTTTTGAGTCTGTTTTGCTACTGTTTCCTTGTGGTTTCGCTGCCGTCTCCTCTTTATCTTTTGCTTCCTTTTTTTCTTGGGTGTGTTCTTCCTGTAATTTTTATGTGTGTGTGTATGAACTAGGGACTAGCTAGCTAGGGTTGAGAAGGTTGGTGAAAGGTTATTTTTATAGGCCAAGGGTTAGGTTTGACAAGGAAAGGAATTTGATTTGGTTTGGTTAAGGGAAGTCAAGAGATTTGATTTGGTTTGGTTAAGGGAAGTCAAAGATTGAGGGGGGACAAATCTTGGCTAGATAGGGAAGGTTGGATATTTGATTGGCTTGGATTAGGAATACAATATTTTAAGTTTGGGAATAATCTTATTAGATTGGGAATATAATTGGTTGATTGATTTTAATTAGGCATGATTATATTTTGATTTAGTGTGTGATTTGTTTAATTTATGCATGATTTTAGTTTAAGTTGGTAATTGTTTATTTTATGTTTGGTATATGTTTTATTTAATCATTTAATTAATTTAATTATTATATTATTTAGTTAATGTTTTAATTAATATTTATTTATTTAAATTGGGATGTGTTTTATGGGCTTTGGGGGGCTAATTGGGCTGGATGTGAGGCTAGCAGCAAAACCAGAATTACCGACACCGTTCGAACGCTTACTCGAACGCGGCACGAACGCCCGCAATCCGTTTGACGTTCGAACGTAAACACGAACGTAGCACGAACGAAAACAGTGAACCTTGTTTATTCTGAATTTCCCCTTCCGATGTCCGTTTCCCGTGACCTCCGTGACTTAAAAGGTAGTGTCTCCAAAATGAGACTCATCATAGGGACTCATGTGTAAAAATGCAGTGCCTACACATAGTTGAAAGGATAAGTTTCTAGAAGGCTAATGATGATTGTAGTAAAAGCAACGGTTCTCATTGGAAGTAGCCTCTGCCAGTCGTCATAGGGCGGTGCAATGAGAGGAAAAAAGACTAATTTGATTGCTGAATTGTGAGTATTTGAAGAGAGTTGTTACTGCAATGATAATATAGTGACATCAGCTGACGTCATGGACAGTGAAATAGTGTATTTGGAAGTCTATATGAAGGGATTGAAGTTTCATATTCAATGGGGAGCAAATCTCACATAGCACAACTTGTAAAGAGCTAAAAGCCAAGACTCTAGTGATGGAGAGAGAAAGTAGGTCGACACCTGACTATTTAGGAGAATTGTAACAAACTTTTTGTAAGACACGATATGTTATATACTCTTTGTAAGCCGTAAACCCAACTTGTAGCTTGGGTCTGTCTTGACCCTGAGTAAGTAATAAAATACCTCATCTTTTCTCCCGTGGACATAGGTTGAAGTCACTATCCGCCAAACCACGTAAATCATTAACTCTGTGATTTATCTATATGTTTGCTGAGTTTATTTTTGATTCCCTACTAACCAAATAAATTCACCGTTGAGTGAGGTTTATTCGAAATGTTAATTTCTCATATTGCATTTCGAATGAAAAACACCAGTCAACACATGCAATAAAAACAAATGTTTATTTCATAAATAGTGGCTATCAGGGGCGGCTCCACGTTGGGCCCAGCAGGGGTTGCAGCCTCTGCTGGGCCCAACAAAATTTTCTAAATTAATTTTTTTTTTTTAATTTTTTTTTTAAATCCTTATTTTTTGTTCCGATTTTCTCATAAATTCTGAAACTTCTTAAGAAACAAATACAAAAGATACAAGTCATCAATAACGAAATTCAAAGGTGAGTGAGAAACTGCACAAAGCAAATGAGGGTCCAGGGGCGGTTCTACTTTTATTCCAACAATTCAGGATAACTCTCTCTATATATTTTTATGCAAAATAAAAATGGGTTTGGAAATTAATATTATCGACATATCGTATTGTTCAATTTTTTCCTATGCTCATTATTAGATATTTAGTTTTACAGTTACAGATTACTTTGACGTAGTTAATTTGTTATTAATTTAACATAGTGAATCTTTTATTAATTTAGCTTGATGGTGAGGATGTTAGACTTACAATTACCCTTTTTGCAGCCAAGTATATTTGTTGTAATTTAACATAGTCAATTTTTTTTTATTAATTTAACATAGTCAAATTTGTTTTTTTTGAAAAAATTGAACAATATGATATTAATTTTGAAACCTAATAATGATTTGTTAATTCCTTTAGGTTTTTTCAATAAAATTTTTTACAAGAAACTAATTTATTATTTTGTTTATTTGATATAGTAATGGAGTAATATTTTAAAAGAAAATCAACATTACAACCTTATCCAAAGAAAATTAAATTATTAAATTTTGAAATTATCAAATTTTGAAATTATTATCCAAAGAAAAAGGTACAGATCAACCTAAAAACCACAACTTTAAATTATCAAATTTTGAAAATAAAAAACAGCGGTTTGTCTTAACTTGATTTGAAAATTTTGGATCATGGTTGGAATATTTTTTTGCGACCAACAAAATAGAGACGAAATTTATCCGTCGCTAACTGTCCAGTAGCGACGGATTAGCGACGGATATTTCCGTCTCTATTTCACAGTTTTCTTGTAGTGGATCCTGCATTTTATCTTTTTTGTTATCTTTTTAAAGAAGAGAATGGTAAACAAAGTGGTGGTGATATATTTGTTGGTAAATGATTTAAGAATTGGAAGAAGAAAGAAAAATTTATTGAACATGAGGGAGATATGAATAGTGCTCACAACAAAACTAGACATAACTGTGAAGCGTTAATGAATCAGAAGCAGCATATTAAAATAGCTTTCTCAAGACATTCAGACAAAACTCAAAATGAATATCGAGCAACATATTAGAATTTTCAACTATGCATTTTGTGAAAAATCGATTGAGAAATCAGATGAGAGATCAATGGTTGAATGATAGTTTAGTTGTATACATAGAAAATGATATTTTTTGTAGTATTGATAATGATGTAATCATTCAACGTTTTCAACATATGAAAACTCGTCAAGAACAATTATAAATGTATTGAATGAAAATATATTAATGAAGTTCAAAATTTTGATACTTGTTTTTTGTTGAACTTTTTAACTTAGCTGCTCCGGTATTGATTTCCTGGCTCCGCCACCGGTGTCTATCTTAGATTCATTACAAAGTAAATTAATGATTTGTACTTGTAGGACCACGATGGTGCAAATGGATCATCAAACCTCGCGGTATGATTGGCTAGCCGTTGAACATTCACAGAAGATGTATTTTGGCTAACTCAACGAGCATAATTTGTAATTTGCAAGAGGGATTTTAAGCTACATGATGGGGGGCTTTAATTTAATTAGTTGATTTTTCTCTCTAGAAAGATCTTTGTTTTTATCCAAAATGTGACCCCCGATTTTTCCGTTAGTACAAAATACTGGATTTCTCTGCATACCGTTTTGATTCTTCGAATTGAAACAATTAGAGTTCTTAATTCTCTACGACGTTTAGGGAATAAAATATTTTCAGGAACAAGCAAATCATAATGATTTTTGTTTCTGGGGGGGGGACGGGACTATGACCAATACTTTTCTTGTTCAGCAAAACCTCAAGAGAATCTATAAAAGAGGCATCATTTAGGCTGGAGTATTATGTGAGCCGTTGAAATAAATTGTAATATTGAGCAATAATTATTATCCCACATTGGAATTGTAAAAATTGAAAAGAGAATTTATAAAACATTAAAGGCTTTATAATTTATATTCAAAAATGAATATATTTGGAGGGATAGACACTTATGCACTTAAATCATTATAACAAAATTAAAAATATCATATTACTTGAAAATAAAATTTAGTATCTATTTCTTTCTTCATCAATATTTTTTTCCATTTACATGAAAAAATAAAAAAATCTATCTAACATTAACGAGCTCATCAAAATATTTAGCTTAAAACAATCAAAATCACTTGGTTAATTAGCGAGAGACATGGGTTCGAGTCCCCACAAAAGTAGTGGGGACTCAAACCTTCCTCTTTATGAGGAATAAATTCTCCTAGGAGTTGATTCTCAAGCTGTATCTTGGTTGATTTAGAATTTGTAAGTCTCGAGCTACGTCTCGGTTGATTTCTGAGCAATGCTATAATTGTATGTATCTAGAATCCCAGTTGATAGCATATTGTAATATATGTAGTTTGTAATAATTCAAAAAAAAAAAAATCACTTGGTTAATTAATTAAAATCTCTCATAGCCAACCCAGCTCCTTGTGTCTCAACTGTGGCCGCTCAATATGTGTCATCATTTGGCTCATTACAAAGAAAATTAATAATTTGTAGGACCACGATGGTGCAAATGGATCAAGTTATCAAACCTCGTGGCATGACTAGCTAGTCCTTGTAGGAGCACAATGGTGCAATTGGATCAAAGCAAGGGGTCTTAGGAAAAAGGATTAACCACAGAAACATTATATGGGTTCCACTGGGGGCATGCTTCTGATCATCGAGTTCAAGATCATTTCTGTTTACTTTTCAAAGTAAACCAAAAGCTGAATAATATAGAAGGATATGAATCAAAAGTCTTCAATCCTATTAATGCAGCAAAGAAAAATCTTTAGTTTGTGGGACAATTCTATCCTATGGCCAATACTTTTCAAAGAAAATCTATAAAATGAGTTACACAATTTAGGCTGGATTGTCATAAGAGCATCTAAGAGTAAAGAATCACCCTCTCATTTGATTTAACATGACTTGGATTAGCTTTCTCTGTTTCATTGTACCAAGCATTTTACTATGGCCTCACTCTCTTTCTCAAGCAACAACCAATAATCTGAAACAAGGCCAGCAACTCCATGACTGGGACCAGCTCATTTCTGCAGAAGGAGTGTTCAAGTTAGGATTCTTCAGCCCTGGCTCCAAATCCGTTGACATTGGTGTTATTGCTCCTCGTTACATCGCCATATGGTTCAATGAAATTCCATTTTACCCTCTCTGGGTAGCCAATCCCCACAATCCAATTCCAGATTCCTCTGGTGTTCTAAAACTGGACACTGATGGGATTCTAAAGATTGCATACCAAGGAGGCTCACCTGTAGCTGTTAGTTCTAACCACGGGAAGAAGGCTAATTCGGATACTAATTTTACAGCCACACTGCTAGATTCTGGAAACCTTATTGTTAGAGAGATTGGTGCTGATGGAAAAATTGGGCCAGTTTTGTGGCAGAGTTTTGATTATCCATCAAACATGTTACTGCCTGAAATGAAATTAGGCATCAACCTGAAGACAGGACATGAATGGTATCTTACTTCATGGTTAAGTGAGCAACTGCCTACTCCAGGAGCCTTCAAACTTGGCCTGAATCCCAATGGATCCCGCGAATTGATGGTTTGGCGGAGAGGAGATGTTTATTGGAGAAGTGGGGAGTGGAAAAATGGGAAATTTGAACTAGCACCTAAGCTAACAGAGAAAGTTGATGCATACCAATTCAGGTTTGTGACAAATGAGAATGAAAGTTACTTCTCTTATTCTAAAAAAAGCAAGGCTATTTTATCAAAATGGTTGCTGGGTTCCGTAGGCGAAATTGAGCAGTTCACTTTAGATAGGCGCGGCAGAAATGTATGGATATGGGAAACTACTAGCCCATGTAATTCTGATTACAGAAAGAATGCATCAGGTGTTTGCCTAAACGAAAAGCCAACGAAGTGCAGGAATGGTTCAGAATTCTTTGAGCCGAGAAGAGGGTATATGAATTGGAGTTCCATTGGTGATTATTGGGATGCAAATGAAGGCCTGGCTCTTAGTGATTGTCATTCAAAATGCTGGACAAATTGCACTTGTATTGCCTATAAATCTTACTACGAAAATGGCACAGGATGTCAGTTTTGGTCCTGGGAAACAGAATTTACTCCGAGTGAAAATTATCCTGATCAAGATATTTACGTGCTTACTCGTGATCTAAACTCCAATTCTACAAGTAATTTCCATCGTGTTCACTAATGAGTTTGTTAAGCTCTTCTCAAGGGGCATCAATAAAGCTTGTATCAATATGTACCATGGAAACTCAAACTTAATATTAAGGGTACCACTGGTCTTTTTATGTATGCAATTATACTACTGTTTCTGTATAAGGTTATTATGAATAATAAATGCATTTTGACTGGATTAATGAGTGCTCTATTTCTTGAATTTTCAATTAACTTCAAATTTTCTATTTAAAATTTTCATCAACTTATAAATGGGCTCCATATTTTTAATCGATGAACAACACAAGACTTCTCACATTGTAAATATCCTTATTTTTATTTTTATTTTTCCTTACCCTTATTTTTATTTTTATAATCTGTAATTATAATGGCATAAAATATATTTTTTAGGCCATTATAAAATAAGAACTAAATACATAATAAAAGATTATGATCACATTACCTTTAAATTAAACAAAAATAAAAATAAAAGTAAAGGTTTAGCACACAATACCCTTATTAAATTAATTAGGCGAAACACACTGCTTGCTGCTGCGGTTGTTTGCAAAAACAGAGGGAGAAAAGATGGTAAAAGAAGAAGAGATGGTAACGCCAGGAGATATTTTGGGGAAGGCAGCAGAAGTAAAAGCGGGGAAGGGAGCTTACTTGGCCAAACACAACGGCCTTGTCTACGCTTCCCTCACTGGTCTCCTCCGCACTCTATCCCCTCCTCCCGACTCTCCCGACCAGGTTTCTTTCCTTTTTATTTCTTTCTTTTAATAAATCTGTTCTAATGTTGAGAACTGAATAAAACTCCAATTATATATATATTTAATTTATGATATTTTCCAAGGTTAAATTGAATATGGGTCCTGGGTTTAACTGCTTGGTTGCTGGGATATTGTGGGGTTTTTTTTTTTTTTTTTTTTTTTTTGGGGGATAAATTGAGTGCGAACGTCTATGTATGATGGCTTGTTGGGTCTAGGGTTGTAAGGGTTTAGGCGTTGGCTGCTAATAAAATAAATTGTATAAAGTGAACTAAAAACAAAAACAAAAATTGTACTTGTGGGGCTTTATGGGTTTATTCTAGGGTTTTAAGGTTTTAGACCAGTATTTGGGAACTTTATAGAAGACATATGAGCTTGGGGAAAATTATAGAAGTTTATAATATTCATAGATTCTTCTCTTCATTTGGGTTGCTGATGATAGAATAGGCAGTATGTCTTCATGGGAAATTCAAATACAGTTTGTTTTTAGTCGGTTAGGTTGCGCTTTCCACTTACGTAAGGCTAAGAGAAAGGATAGAAACAAAGGGCTTGGCTGTGTTTCTTGTTCATTTTCTCTCATCCTGAGGAAACTAGAAGCTGGTAAAGCATTATAGCTTGAACTATGATGATCTCGTCCTTGTTGTATTATATTTTTATAGTATTTTTATCAAGTTTTCAATAATAGTTCACAAGGAGGGAGGCTCTACTCTCGTTTTTTCTTTTATTTTTTCTCAAAGGGTTGCAATTGTGAGCAATGAAAGTTTCCAGTTTCCACCACCCTTTATTTGGACCGCTTAAGTATGAGAAAGCGGGATCAAAATAGTAAACAATGCTTAAGAAAAACAGAATTGCTTAAGCAATTCAATTCTATTCCTTTTTTTTCTCTCTTTCCTTCCAAGATCCTGAAAACAATTAAGGTTTGAAAAGTGGTAATATATCCAATTGATTTCCAACTTAAAATCTTTACTAAATGATCGGGGAAGAATGATTTTGAATTCAAGGCTACAG
Organism: Zanthoxylum bungeanum; assembly: GCA_019454045.1. NCBI lineage: Eukaryota > Viridiplantae > Streptophyta > Magnoliopsida > Sapindales > Rutaceae > Zanthoxylum > Zanthoxylum bungeanum. The sequence goes on from SKCR01047281.1 coordinate 310,481, forward strand.
TGTAGTCACTATGTTTGATTGCTTTTAACGGTCACCATTTCAGGCTTTTTTAATTGTAAGCTTCTGTTCTTCTATAATATCTGTGCTCATCTTTCCTTTTCAATTGACTGATCTGATCATGATCATTCACAGAGACCAACTGTGGAAGTAACTGGTCACAAGGCTCATGGTGTTGTTCCAGAGCCTGGTTCTGTTGTCATTGCCAGAGTAAGTTCTTTTATTTATTCTTTTCGCCTGATCAACCTGGTTTAAGAACGGGACATACGCTGAACCAATGAACTTGATTCAAAATAAAACCTCTAAATTTCAAATTCCTTCTTTCTTGTGTGTTTTGTGTGCATCCTTCATGTGTTGCTCTTAGATTCCTGTTTTCAGAGTATTGTTTCAGTTGGTCTGTTGTATTGTATCAATATTACATGCACTTTTCAATTTGAACGTCTGTTTGCACTCTTAAAAGAAATTGAAGGTTGGATTTTAGTATATGGTATTTAGCTTGCGAACTTTCTTTTCTCTTATTTACTGTATACTTGAAAACAGTTTACCCTTTAAACATATCGTATTTAAGCTCGTGATCTAAATGTCCTGGTGGGGATAGATGTGATTGTCAAGGTTTCTCTTTGTATTAAAAAATAATGGGCATCCTAATTTCTACCACTCTTCACTGTTATTAAGCCTATTATGCAGGCATGTGATGTTGAAGGTTTTGTTAAGAAAATCTGATAATGTTTTATATGATCACGACAGATTACCAAAGTGATGGCCAGGATGGCTTCGGCTGATATTATGTGTGTTGGTCCCAAGTCCGTGAGAGAGAAATTTACTGGAATAATCAGGTTTGTAGTTTATTATAACGCATTCAATTATATACTAATATGGTATCGATTCATCTATTATGTGGTAATTGAGTTAGCTGCACAATGAAGCTTAATTATAGTTGCACCATGAATCTTAATTATAGACTCTAATAGTTTAGGATTACTAGCAATCTCCATATCTGTTCCCCATAGAGGCTTAAATGTTTTGGCAGCATAGAGTCATCAGTCAGGTGCCTAACGTATGGTAATAATAATATACTTAGTTATCATTTTGTTCAACCGTAGCTTACTGGCAGGTCTTGCATTGAAAACGACATACTGCTCCATTCTTCAAGGAATTTTCTATTTGATTTATGACCTAGTTTATTCTGTGTTTTTATTTTCTGTTTAGATGGTCTTTTCATATGTTTTACTTTGGTATATTGAGAAGTTCTAGTGTATGAAGTCTATCATCATCCACTGTATAGAGATCTTCAGACTAACATCACTTCTTAAATACGTACCATTTGAACTGGATTTTGTGAGGATTGTGCTTAGAGATTCATAAGCTCTATATTTCACAGGCAGCAAGACGTTAGAGCAACTGAGATTGACAAAGTGGATATGCATTTGTCATTTCGGCCCGGTGACATAGTCAGAGCTCTGGTGGTATCCTTTATGGTTTAATTCCTCTGCTTTTGTGATTTTGGAAATTAATATCATATAATGGTATGCTAGTTGGTGGTGTTTCTGAAGCAGATCAACAATAAAAATGTAAATCTTACACAATTTTATTGTATTTTATTTTTTCCTTCTTACGTTTCGGATGGAGGATCGGGTCCAAAATACTGATATGCTTAACTAATTGGATGCTTGTTCAAGTTGGTAGTTATGATTGAAGTGGAAGATTGAAATAAATTTACATTTAAGCCATGGTACTTCTGTTCAAAATCTTAAGATAAAATCTTGTTTGAATGACTCAGATTAATGATACGGGATAGTTTCAATATCATTATCATTGAAGAAAAATGGCTGGAAATGTGAGATCTGGAAAACGACAGAATCATGTATATGGTTATTTTTTGAGATCTCACTTTGTATCAGATCATTTGGATTGGACTTAACATTTTTTTTTATTTGTTTATTGCTTGGAAAAAAAACTGTCCTTAACGTGTCCCCTTTGATAAGCTGTCCCTTGGAGATTCACGGGCATATTTTCTTTCCACCGCAAAAAATGAACTGGGTGTTGTGTCGGCAGAGAGTACAGCTGGTAAGCTTGTTTATTGTATATCAAAATTTGATATAAATATTAATAGTTTATTCTTTTCTGGATTTACTAGGTTTTACAAGCAGCAAGCAAATATCATTTTATTACTGTGTTTAAGTTTCCCGAGTCATTTTTACACGTTCCTCTTTCTTCTGAATTAGCTCGCCATAGTACTTGTGCTTAATGTTATGGTCATTTGAGCATCTAACCATTCACTTTTCGGTTAATTGTATTTATTGTTTATTTGTATACATTACTGTCTAGCATCGATAATACACCTGCATATTTTTACTGGAGGCAGGTAGAAAGACTAAAATCTTTATCAAACTCAATTAAAATGAACTAGATGACCCTTAATAGTTATTTCCGAACTAGATGACCCTTAATAGTTATAGATGCAAGGATCCATACATGACCCGAGTACTGCACCAAACATGTGTTAGCATACCTGATCCTGCTGGATGATTTTCATCTTGCATAAGAGTAATTCTGCTCTGTCATTTTCCTTTTCTAGATAAGCCCCATAAATTTGATTGAATCTAAAAACCCCACAAGATGTTACTCGTTTTTGAATGTATATTTACCTATATTCATAACTCTCCTGGGAACCTTGTTTCGTGGTCCTGGCTTACGGTATACAAGTAGTTACAAGAGCTGACTTCGTTAAGTTATCATACGTATTTTCGACCAAACAATTGCATGCTTCGTATTTCAACATAAAATAAAATAAAAAAAAAATTACTTTTACATGAGCTTATTTATAGATAAATTCATAGAATATTTTATTTTAATAGACTGGACAAATATAAATAAGTTGATAGAATTAAAAGAAAAATTTATAGATCACGGTACTTTTCTTAGTGAGTTAGTATTAAATTTGCCATTAGAATTTCAAAATTTAGAAGAAAAAGAAATTCAACAGAGTTATAAGAGCAATATTAGAAGTTATAGAAGACATAATCAGATTTGGTAGTTAAAATTTTATGAACTTTCAGAAATTAGAATACTTAGATCTTGAGATAATTACTGTATAAATTTGTACTTTTTATTTTATTAAAGCTTTTTTCTAAGAGTACGTTAGCATCTTCCTCATCTATCAAATCTGCTGTTCTTTTTACGATTTCTTTACCATTACTAGAAAAATTTAATGAATTTCTAATCTTATTTAGTTATTTACAACCGAACTGTCTATACTAGATCTTCTTGTTAGTTCCATTATTTTTTATTATTATTTTAGATACACTGCTTGTGTTCAGATGTTTGAGTTTGATGAGGTTGGTAGATGAAGAGAATTATGCATACTTCAAAATGCCCTGAAACCTTTGGGAAAATAATCCAGCATTACTTTACGGAAGAATTCTTCAATACATCTTATTTTAGTGCTTACTTTTCAATTCATCAAGCATGTACATGGACTTCCTTTTAAATGTACGATGACTTGTGTTTGGGATTTAATCACTCCGAAACAGACTCTTAAATCTTAATGATAATTATAAAGTAAATTATACTATCATGTACATGGATGTATCTTGATGTTATGCAATCTCTGTTGTAGGTGGAACCATGGTTCCGATAAGTTGGACGGAGATGCGCTGCCCGGTAACTGGCCAAATTGAGAAAAGAAAGGTTGCCAAGGTTGGAAGTTGACCAAGTGCAATCGATCTGAGGTAGAAAGAATAATCAATCTTAAATGTGATTTCATAGATTCTTTAGACAAAAGTGTACTTTTAAAGTTTATTCTGAGACAGAGAAATGTATTTCTTGTTGAATTGAGGTACAAGGATATGTGCAGTTTTTATGCAGGGGCTTTGAGAGTGCCCATGAAATTTTTCATATATATATATATATATTGGATAGTTTATTTGCTAAGTGGGGTTGAATTTTTCAACGTTCACACAACATATTAGATTAAGGTTCTGTTTCATGTCCCTTCAATAGTTTTCTTGTTTCCTAAAACAAAGAAGTGAAAATATATTTGGTAAGTTTTCCAAAAAATACTTTTTGTGAATCAAGTTTAGTTGGCTTAACATATTATAGTGTCTCACCATGTTAAGTGGAATTACTCCCCGATAATTAAAAAAAAAAAATGATAGTTGTGCAAAAATTAATACAAAAGTTTTTTTTTTTAATTGAGTACATTTTGTACTCTTAATCCTCAACTTTTAGAATCAACATTCCTTGTGATTAGGGATGAGAATGGTCGGATATCCGATTATTTTTTGTCAAAATATCTAACATCTAATGCCTATTTGTAATTAGGAAAATTCACGGCCGAATATTCGAAAATCGATCAAAATAATCAAAATATTTTAAAAAATTAGGAAATTTATTAGCTAAAAATTTAAATCATTTTATTATTATATTATTTATTTTTGGTTGAATATTGAAATATTAAAAATTATAACTAATCGAAATCATTTTAATTATCTAATTTCGAACCTAATCACTATTCAGTAAACTTTCATATATTAACTTTTCTTATGATTTTTCATAAATATAGTGACAAGGTAAGATATAGTCTGAATATATGAGTTGGGTGGAATTCTCTTTTAAATATTTAAAAGAGAATTAATATCTCCAACACACAAAAAATTTAACTCGATCTAAAAAATAAAATAAAGAATTATAGATGAGTTTTATCATTTAAGATTTTTTTTAAAAAAATCATCGTTTATTTTGATTTAATTTCCTTAGTATTTTCTAACAATTAAATGGAAATTATCTGCGGAATATTCTTTTTTTTCTCCCGAAATTCTATGCAGGACCTTAAAATCTTTTTATAAATTGGAAATAAAACCTTGAATATCATGGAAGTTTAAATCAACACGCCACGAATAACAATCAGACGGCTCCTAAAATTCACCTTATCCAAAACTTTCTGATATGGGGTCCTAATGTGGACCCCACTTCATATATTTTATATTATTTTTACTCGTATCAAAAGCAAGTTCAGTTAGATAATAACCTCCAAAACTGCCGAAAGAAAATATCAATGGCTTCTTCTTCTCTTCTTCTCCTTCAACCTCTCAGCTCTCTCTCTTCCCCTTCCTATAATACCCTTCTCTTTCAACAAAATACCCATCATACCCCTCCTATCAAAGTCTCCACAAAACCCTTTTTATCAAACTCAAAACCTCTCACAGTCACATTCGCTCTCGCCGAATCAGACTCCCCCAAGTCCCTTCAACCAATCTCACAAACCCTCCTTCAAGAACTCGCTGTAAGCATTTCATTTCATATAATTTTATCTGGGTTCCTTTGCTATTATTGTTTTAATTCTTTTAATGTGGCTTTTGGCGCAGGATTCTTTTGATCTTCCATCAGATTACTTTGCACAGCTCCCGCGTGATCTACGGCTAGATGTAAGTATGTTAATTTTATACGATATTTAAGTGTTATTTGTGTTATTTATAATTAACTTGGTTTATTTTGGATTTTTTTTTTATGAATTGGGATATGGAATTGGTTTTTGTATGTATTGTCGTTCTGTAGCTAAACGACGCCGCTTTTGATCTTTCAAATGGCCCGGTTGTTGATGAGGTTAGTTGTCTTCTATGTTGGTTAATTTTTAATTGAGGTTTTATTTAATTTATGCTATCTCAAGATATGTGATGAAAATTGATAATGTTAGATTGTTGAATGCATCTCCATGTTTAGTTCTTTCCAAACAAAATACCCAAAATTATTTATTTAAATTTAATTTCAGTGTGGTCAAGAGCTGGGAGAAGTGCTGCTAAATCTAGCTCGAGCTTGGGAAAAGGCCGATACATCCTCTTCCCGTAGTTTAGCAAAGAAGCTACCTGAGTTGGACAGCTCTTTGACAGACATTGCCAAATCAGGCAAGAGCAAGAGCTTATGCAGTTGACGCTTAGATATATTGAAAAGAGTTTGTTCTGAAGCTTGTTTCCATCTATTTGCTGTTTAGCCTTTGGCAAGCGCCTGATATCTGCTGGAAGGAGATTCCAAGCAATGGGTCAGTATGGTCAAGGTGAACTACAAAAGGTATCTTGATAACCTATAAGTTTTGGGTGGTGGCTTTGCTTGTTTTTACTTTGTTTAATTGCAATGCAAAATGTTCTTATAAGTTTGTGAACTGAAAGAGCATATTGAACACGGATTCTTCCCCGTCCTAAACCCCTCAAACTAAAAAAGAAAAGGTAGAAAAGAATTGAAGAATCATTGGACAATACTCCTGCATTTTTATTTTCAACGGGGATCATTGGCATCACCAGTGGGCCATAAAATTTTCTCCTAAATGCTTCTCCTGAATTTCTGTAGTGGTATAAAATAACTGGTCAGCCCCAAGAAGCTATCATATATTCTATTGATTATGCTAAAATCCAAATCAACTTGGTTGCAAAAAGTCCATCTGGAATCCAGAACCTATTACGTATAGTGGATAATACCAATCTGCCACCTCCTGTCTTCGATTTGAAAGTGAATATGTATTAATTATACAAATTACTTGTATATTTGCATGTGGTGGAAGGACTTGTATTCACAAGGATAAATGCAAGGGATTATATATGCCACATTTTCTCTCCTAGTTCTGCTTTCAAAATTACAGACTTGAAGTAATTTTGAACTTCCATTCCTCAGGTGCATCAACTTTGAGTCGTTAAGTATCTATGATTGATATCTTTTTTCTAACTTTTACCTCAACAAGGGCAAGATTATGTGAGTTCAGTGTATTTTACCGTCTCAAGTATGTTTAAAAGTTCATGGAAAAACTTTTCCTTCCTTGAACATAACATGACTAGCAGTTTACAGATTGCAAAATCGATGACTGAAGCTGGAAAGCTTCTCTCTGCAAGTTCTATATCAACAACCACTGATGAACAACCAAAGAAGGAAACCAGAATGTTCAAGGTAGGTGAAAACTCTGCAATGTGTTGGGATATTAACTCAAATAGAAGCAGTTGAAATGAATAAATATTGTTGTTTCAAACTGTAGTTTGGAGATCTTCAGGTTGAAGTAACGCCAGAGAAAGCCAACATTGGGGCAGTGATCGGATTTGTTTTCGGGTAAATATCCTATTTCAGCTGTTTGTTTTAACTAAATTCACTTGTCCTATTAGGCTTGACGGAAAATTGTCTTCCATCATGTAAAAATATTGGAAAATTGAAATGTAGGATTCTTTCATGGGAACTGGGTCAAGGCGTCCAAAGCATTCCAGAGAGCTCGTTGCAGTATGCAAATGACAATGCTTTGTTATTGGCAAAGGTTTTCGAAACTCTGTTTTATTCTTATGTGACCCTGTTTTCAGTTAATCTATGAGGCCATTATTTCTCACTAAAACTTGAAATCTTTTGGATGCAGTCATTAAGGGGAGCTCTCCTTGCACTTTGCTATTCATCAACCTTGTTATCTGCTTTCACTGTTATCGGACTTTTCTTATTTGGCAGACAACTTGCATCAAAAGAAAAGTGATCTTCTTAGTAACACCTTGCCTCAGTATTTGTTGTAAATGATTAAATGATTGTCTCTCTCTTTTATTTTAATGAGTCGGCTCTTAAATTTCAGTAGAAATGATGAAATGAAAGATCTGGACTCTAGAATATTGTCTGATGGTGATTTCGGAGAATATGAATATGAGTTAATTATGGAAACTATAATTGTCTAATCTAGTTCCTTCTTTTGGCCCCAGGGGCATAGGAGATTGAATGTGTTGATGACTGTTTTTCGTTCCAATGGCAATTTAGGGAATCAATCCCTCGAACAAATCTCCTACAAGTAGTGAATTTGTTTGGTAAGTAGGGAATCCAAAACAAACTTGGCAAGCAAACAAGAAAATCACGGAGATTTACGTGGTTCGGCGGAGAGTGGCTTCAACCTAGGTCCACCACGGGAGAAAGCACCACGGGAGAAAGATGGGTGTTTATATTACTACTCGAGGTCAGGACCGACCTGAAATACAAGTGGTGTGGCGAGCTTACAAAAAGTGTAAAACACCTCGGGGCTTAAGCTAGCCCGTTACAAATCTCTCAAGTGATCGGGTACCTACCAACTTTCTCTCTATATCACTAGTTTGGTAGCTCTTGCTTTTTTACAAGTAGTGAGATGCGAAAATTGCTAACCAAAAGCCAACCCTTGATTTTGAATCTTCAACTCATTTATATAAGCTATCAAATCCGCTATTCCACCAACTCATGACGTCAGCTCATATCACTTTGTCATCATTGCCCAATGTTTTTTTTCCCCAACCACTCAGCAAACAGTTGTACTCATACCCGGCTTAACCACCATTGTCAGCAGAAACTCATCATTACATCCTTTTAGCCGCTGCTACACATTTTGTTGGTGTGACAGCCTGCGGTTCAACTACTCCGGTACTGTTCCATCTGTCAGGGTCTCTTCGCAAGGAGAGTTATTGACCCACTTCAGTCACATCAGCCTTCTGGAGGTCCAAATTCCAATTAGGGCATACGTCACATGTCTACAAGTATAAAATATCATCTGGTCTCAGCTCCGTGCCCGAGTCAGCATGCCGATGTGAAGGATGTTGGGTCTGGCTTTCTCTAACTTCTTCAACCAGGTCGGTTCGGTGTCATATACCACCTCGGGTCAGATTTTACAAATACTTCAATGCTGCCAAAACCATCACTTTTTCTATAGGTCGGTTCAATATCTCAACTTTCTTCTTCATCAGCAGGTTCTGCCCTCGGGAGAACTCCTTCGCATAGTGGGGTTGGGCCCCTTTGTCTGACTTCAGCCTTTCTAGACCCTTAGACCTTCATCATCCTCTTTTAGTTAAGTAAAATCTCATTCTACCTCTCCTCGATATTTGAATTTCTTCGGGACGAAAAACCACCATCAACTAAATGTTTTATCATATTTGATGCATTTTATAAGTCTTATGTTCAATTTTATTGTTCCAGTTGTAAGATGTCTCTACACAGTTTATAATCACAGTTATAAAACTCATTTGGCACGGCCAATGTACAGTTTCGTGTATGTACTTTCACAATGATCTGCTTCCTCTCCCCATTGGTAATACAAATGCTTATTAGATCTTTCTGTTGAGACAAAATCCTCATCCCTGGTTGAGAAAAAAAAAATGCAGGAATGGATTAGGATGCTATTGCATTGGTTTCGTAAATTCATTTATAACCATGTTTCTTCAGGTGTTACACCAGACTGCGTTATCAGTTTGAAAGTGTTACTTAACTAACGGTTTTGAATATATTAGCGTCGAGATTTCAAACGGACTCTTAGTTCCTAAATTTATGGATGGTGGTGCTACTATATTTCAGACATGGTAGTATCAATGCTATAAAGTTTGCGAGATCTTCTTCCTGGAGGAGGGTGTATTGATTGCATGGCAATTTCAAGAAGTACTCTTATTGGTATCACACCAACAAGTACGAAGTTAACAAGTGCATTGTCGAACGTTAAACCGGCAATTCTCTTGCTCATACCTCCATGGAATTGACAGTTGAGAACAGATGTACTTGTAGATTGCATTGGGCCGAATCGAGGAAAATGTTTTCCGTAAAAGTATTTAGATTCAGTTCTAAGCCTAAGCGTCGAGTTATTTATAATCTATTGTCAGGTGTGTATTTATAACAATTGACGGTTAATATTCAAATATATATATATGAATGATAGAAAATTCGGAATTCGATCAAATTTTGGGATAAAAGTTACAATTAGGATTTATGACGATTTTATCGTCCCAAATCATAATTAAAATAGAATGAAATATCTCGATTAACATTCCTAATTACATATATAAAATTTTATCCATTAATTACCTATCATATATCCATTTTCGCCCCTTAGCACGTAGGTAGCATAAATGATTCATGTTAGTTGACCTACAAATCTACTCTACTGCTTTGCAATTTCTTAATTTTACTGACAGGCATCAACACTTTTGGACTTTGTGCATCTTTCTAATACAAAATAAAGATTCTTCAAATAGAAGTGAATAGAATTCATTTGGGTAAATTATATTTTATTGGATCACTAATCTCTTTCCTATTTTTTAGACTTTTGCATGCTTGATTAATTAACATATTAAGATTAGATTCTTCAGCTTATGAAAAGGCACTCATCTGATCTGATGTGTACTGCCAAACAGTCAACGAATCTGTCTCATTCAAATAAACAGAATTGTAAGTAATTAATTAGCCTTTGCTTTATTAAATAATTCAGGTTTTGGTTGTAACTAGGCTCTTTAATAATTGATACATCTTTTGTTCAAGTGACTAGAAACCATTTTAGAGAGAGAGAGGTCATGTTCTTAACTTGCTTGTGACCCTTTGATTTAATAAATATGAGAAAAAAATATATGTTTGAAAATAGATTGCATGTTCGGAATTAGGATGAACGGATGAGTGTTATTGTAACATCTTATATCGCTTGAAAAATATATCAACGATAAGTTTCATAAGTATGAATTCTCTTAATTAAGATTTTAAAGTTGGACGAGCAGCCGCCACTAACCATAATTTGCTGAAGAGGAAAATGTATAAATGACATACAATGTCATAATCATTGTCATTTAGAGTACAATATTTTCTTGCAAAATATTCAATCATATTTTATCTTCTGTCAGCAACAGTATTAACGATTGGTTTGCTAATAGTTTCCAGAGTTATTGAGGTAGACACTGATGTCATCAGAAAATGATTTATGATTTGGTTGTCAAATTTTGAATTCGATTTCGGATAATGTATTTCTTGTAAGAGATTATAGGTAATTAGGAGTTTTATATATTTCACTTGACCTCAAATCAAATAATTTGATGACAAGATTTCCAACGTCAAAAAAAAAATCTTAATATAGTTTTATGATTCCTATTTAGGTCTTGCTTTGTTTTTTTTTTTTTTTAAGATTCTTGGTGGCCACTTCTTATATCCCGTTGAGTTAGGTCATCGGTATTAAAATAATCATAATAATTGGACAAATAATTATTTTATAACCTTTGCCCCCCAGCCCCTTATATTATGAAAGGTTTTTTGTTAGGATGCAAAGACTTTAGAGATTTAGACCCAGGTAGTAAATTAGTTTATGGTCACCATCAAATTTGTCATTATGATTACTACATTTATATTCATAACTTGGGATGATTTTCCATTATTTAAAAATATTAAAAAAATAATTATTGTTTTTAATGATTTAATTTAACGAAAAGGTACATGATAGCATATGCATCTTTTAATATATTTTTTTAGAAACGTTAGAAATCTCACCGTCAAATCACCCGACTCGAGTTTAAGCCAAGCAAGTAAAACATATGGCTATCGCGGGTTTTTATAAGAAACATACCCATTGAATTTGAACACATTACCTGAAGGTCAAATCATGAGTTCTACACCACCAAACCACGCCCCTCCGATACTTAATCTCTTTATTCATACATATATAAGCTCAAAAGGGGTATGTTTGGGAATTGGGAGTAGATTAGATTCCTCAATAATATATTCTAGCTTTATTTTTTGTAATCATATTATATTATTATTTGATAAGATGTTTGGTAAATTTAAATTATAAACAAAATTCATTTATCATATACACATTTGGTTAATTAATTATTTTAGTTGTGGTGAGGCAATGTCCAAAACTGATAATTTGTTACTTGATTTAAGTAATAAATATAAATGCACTTTTAATTAACAATAAATAATAATTTATATTTGAATTTATTTATTAAATGTTTACTACACACTTTTTTTTTTTTAAATAAATAAGATTTACGAAGCGATCGCCAATTAATTATTTGACAGTATATCAGTTAAAATTATGTTTGCTAAACTTTTTTCAAAAGAGATTCTCAGTTATTTTTAACCCAGAGTTTCATTACTAATCCAACTATATATTTTGTTGACGGGTGATTTTAGTTTCAGGGGTAATATCGGGATAATGCTCCTGGGACAATCCTCATTCAACTGTGAATTTGTTTAGTTATGGGGAATCAAAGACAAATTTAGCAAAAGACAAATCAAACACAAGATCGACAATAAGGTTTTACGTGGTTCGACAGAGTGAATCCAACCTACGTCCACGGGCACAAAGTAGGGTGTTACTTTTATTACCAAAAAATAGCTCGGCCGACCTCTTTTCAAAGGTGGTCTAATGTTACCGAGCAATTTGCTTTCTTAGAGTTTTTACAAAATGGTACTTTCCGTGAGATTTTTACTAACCCCTACAAATGAAATTACCCTCCCTTTATATACTAAGAAAAAACAACGATATTCCTATATCTTCATGACGTCAGTCAAGTGAGTCTGTCATTGCCGAAAGTAAACCTGCCATCTGACACTCCATCAAATCACTCTGTTTCTTGGATACTGCCATATGCTACATTTATGACTCCAGCCTGTATCACTCGTTCACGCGGTGGCGTGTGTCAGATGATGACCTTGCAAGTTGCTATGTCACATCACAGCTTATGGATGATGCAAATCCCCAAGCCACGTTTGTACCACTGATGTCCATTCTGAATCTGATATCTTATCATCATGTCGGGTCAGGACATGACCTCCTCTGGTCGGAACATAACCTCATCTGGTCGGATCATGACCTCATCTGGTAGGATCATGACCTCATCTGGTCGGAACATGACCTCTGGTTGGATTGAATCTGCGCCTCACGCTCGTGCCCTTCTGCCTGATCTCGCCCTAACGAGGACCTTGGGTTTTTTCTCTATTAATTACAAAACAAATAATCGTAAGCGGAAATTCTTTTCTTGCCCTTCCTCGGGATGCTAACTTCTTGGGGATGAAAAACCACCATCAACATATTATGTTATTTGACACTCCAAAATTCTCTCTTTCATCGCTACTCTGTGTTCCAAAACCTCGAGGTTTCTCAATTTTCGATCCTTTGTCCCCAATAATTTTCATGCATGACCTCTAATTATATATATATAGATTAAAACACTTTATTTATCTTATAAATAAATATTTTTATTGTGATTTTTATCAATTTTTGTTCTCAATTTGTTGTTAACATACAATGACACAATGGTTACCCACCAAATATTTTAACAACATGTGACATAATGAATATACAAATTTGGACCACTAAATTATTGTCTTAATTAAAATCTCTTTAACATACATCATAATATCATATATGGGTGGTCCTAAACTATCATAAATTTTAGATGTCGTAGGGGATCGAATTTCTGAACGTTTGATAATACAAAAGACTTATTTGAATAAATAAATAAATAAATGCATGCATGCATGCATGATGGATACATATAGATACATTCACACATACATACAAATGTTGTGATTAATTTCAAGCCTTCACCGCCCATTTTGCACTATAAAAAAAAGCCAACGTAGCATGAATTATTGCTAGCTTTCAATCATGGCAACTCTCACATGCTCAGCCTCCGACCTTGCATCTCTACTAAACATCACGAACGACACTTCATCCGCAGCTTCCTATCTCTGTTCCCGCTTCGACACCATTTCAAAATCCCTCTCCGACACGTCGTTCGCCGTCAACACAACCTACCTTCTCTTCTCCGCTTACCTCGTCTTCGCCATGCAGCTCGGCTTCGCCATGCTCTGCGCCGGCTCTGTCCGCGCCAAGAACACCATGAACATCATGCTCACCAACGTCCTCGACGCCGCCGCCGGCGCCCTCTCTTACTACCTCTTCGGCTTCGCCTTCGCCTTCGGCTCCCCCTCCAACGGCTTCATCGGCCGCCATTTCTTTGGCCTCCACGACGTTCCTTCACCTCTCAACGACTACAGCTTCTTTCTTTATCAATGGGCTTTCGCAATTGCCGCTGCTGGCATCACCAGTGGCTCCATTGCTGAGAGAACCCAGTTCGTTGCTTATTTAATCTACTCCTCCTTTTTAACCGGCTTCGTTTACCCCATAGTTTCTCACTGGTTCTGGTCCAGCGACGGATGGGCCAGCCCGACTCGATCCGATAACCTTCTTTTCGGTTCGGGTGTGATTGACTTCGCCGGTTCGGGTGTCGTTCACATGGTCGGAGGGATTGCCGGTCTATGGGGAGCTCTCATCGAAGGTCCGAGAATCGGCCGGTTCGATCGGTCTGGCCGGTCCGTAGCATTACGTGGACACAGCGCGTCGTTGGTGGTTCTCGGTTCGTTTCTGTTGTGGTTCGGGTGGTACGGGTTTAACCCGGGTTCGTTTTTTACCATACTGAAGAGTTACGGAGAGAGCGGAGGGTATTACGGTCAATGGAGCGCCATAGGGAGGACAGCTGTCACGACAACATTGGCCGGGTGCACAGCCGCTCTGACAACCCTGTTTAGTAAAAGACTATTGGTCGGTCACTGGAATGTAATTGACGTATGCAATGGACTGTTGGGGGGTTTTGCTGCAATCACCTCAGGGTGTTCAGTGGTAGAACCGTGGGCAGCAATCATATGTGGCTTCGTAGCATCATGGGTATTAATTGGGTGTAATAAGCTCGCAGAGAAATTTAAGTACGATGACCCACTAGAAGCAGCACAGTTACACGGGGGTTGCGGCACGTGGGGGACATTATTCACCGGATTATTCGCCCGGGAGGCGTATGTAAACGAGGTGTATCCGGGGCGACCCGGAAGGCCATTCGGGCTGATCATGGGGGGAGGTGGCAGGCTATTGGCCGCTCAGATCATACAAATTTTGATAATAGCTGGATGGGTGACGGCAACAATGGGCCCACTATTTTATGGGCTTAAGAAAATTAATTTGTTGAGGATATCAGCTGATGATGAGATGGCAGGCATGGACATGACCAGGCATGGGGGTTTTGCTTATGCGTATCATGATGAAGATGATCCATCACATAAAGATCAAGAATTTGTCATGGGAAGAATACAGCCAACAGATGGAACTACTCCTTAATTTGTTTTGTTAAATCATGTATTATATATATATCTTTGATGTTAAAAGAAAAAAATCATATGGATCTAATGAAGGTTTAAAATGAAGGTGTTCACACTAGAGAATGGCTATGTATGTATGTAGATGTTCTCATACGGACATCCGCACGTTATTAATATTTAGACAAAAAAATGAATTCGAATATGCTAAAAAATAAAATCCACTGCATTGGAGTCAATAGGTGTATTTTAAAAAATAAAAAATTATTGGAAATCTCACCGTCAAACCACCACTTCCGAGCTTAAGCGGAACAGGTAAAATTTCCGGTTGTCTCATGCTTTTACAAGAAACACACTCTCTTATTCAAATACAGAACCTTAAGATGAGATTCTGAACCCTACACCATCAAGTCACACCCCATTGGGGACGGTTAATAGATCCATGTTATTACTTCAATAATTTGTTGGATTTGATATTTCAAGTGCAAAATATTATTATTTTTTTATTTAACTTAAAATTTTAATAAAAATAATCAGACATACAACAATATAAAAATAGAGAATAATAAGAGAAAGTTGTTGGGAAAGAAATATACAATATTAACATTTTTGAATAAATCTTAAAGTTATTAAGAGTAATAGTTAATTAATTTAAATTGTATGGAATAAATAAGCATTTATCCTTTAAAAAAAAATATTTAAGAGAGTTTTAAAGTGGTGTCAATAGCACCACAAAATTTTGAATTATTTTTTTTAAAAAATAAATCCAATATGGTCGTTGACTTTTCTATCAGTTGACAGTTGTTCAGCTCAATAACTTGAACAACGTTGATTATCATCCATTCAAAGAGAACCTGATGCTCGATGATTTCATTTATATATGTATATAGTCATTTTTTCTAGTCCATGTATTTTTTTGTTGTAAATAAAAAAATGAGAAAGTAAATATACTATCCGTAAGGACGGACACCGGTAGGAGAAGACCGACGGAGTTAAAAGATTAAAATTATATTTATAAAAATTATAATATATTAAAAGATCATTTTTTATTTTTATTTTTATTTTTATTTTTTTAATTCTGTTTTTATCTTAATAACTTTCAGGCGTCTTTTCTTAAAATTATATATATATTGTTGACGGCTGTTTTTCGTTCCAATGGTAGTATAAGAAATTTACCCATCAAATAAACCTCTCACAACTATAAATTTGTTTGGTTAGTGGGAACCGCACAAACTTACAGAAGGCAAACATGTCAAGAACAATAAGTGAATGCAAATAATAATAATAAATAACTTTGTATTATATGTGTGTCAACAAAACAAAATTACTTACCACAGAAGCAATTAAAAATTAACAGTAACTGAAAATGACTTGTATTAGAGATTGAGGCTAACGTATAACACTATGTCTTATAGAAGAAATTCGCCCCAACTTGTGTGCTTGTAGTTTGATGGACGTCTGCTACTAGGATTCAACAATCTGTAAGTCGAAAATCTGCACTAAAATTTTGATCCCTTGTAAAATTACTAGATGTTTGTTTTCTCAAAGATCAGAAAAATTTGTATTCGAAAATGGATTTATCAATCATCATTTTTTGATGTTTTCTGTTATATTTATAAATAATCAAAACAACCGATTATTAATGAAGTGTTGTGTTTATCAAACACAATTCTCCAGTCATCAAAAGACCCTCAAACGTTTTTCAGTTAATCATGAAAAGTTGTGTTGATCAGATACAACCTTTTGATTTAAAAAGAAAAAAATATTTCAAGGCAAGACATATTAATGCATCACAAGAGCTCAAAGGCGCCAGGCTCATCTTTTAATTAATTAAATATATTTATTAATCGCAAGCCAAGCCAAAAACTCAACCACACATCCAAGCACAAGCCCAAGTCTTTTTCCATTTAATATGAGTGTCCACTTGACACTTATAAATATTGTATATTGTATTTTCTTTTTAGATATGAGACAACTCGCTCTATTTCTATACAAACTTCTTATAAAATAATCACTCAGTGTCAGGATTTAACGTGATTCGGGGAAAAATAAATTCAACCTACATCCATGGAAGAAATGGGATCACTTTTATTAGGCTATGAGTAAATACCGACTCAAGTACCCAACAAGAGATTTACACGATTTACAGCGAATAATCCATCAGGTTTACTATGTGGTCAAGTACACGACTCACTTTCTCCCTCTACCACTAGCTTCTCTAACACTTTTTTCTTAGACAGTGAATCCCAATAAGAGAGGAAGCCCCCCAATTTACAATGACTTCTGCCCCTTCATATAGGTTCTCAAATTATTATTGTAATCAACCATGACGTCAGCTTATGTCACTGAATCATCATTACAATTTTTAGTCATTGTTTTCACCACCTTCTCAGTCAATCAGATAAACTCGTTTCTCTGCCACTCTACCGACCTATGGCGGCCTCTGACAGCTATTATTATGTCACTGCACCGTCCTATGACAATTTGCAAGGCATACGAACAATGTGAACTGTTGCTTTATTTCTTTCATCATTAGTCTTTTAGATGCACTCCTTCAAGTATGGCATACATCATGATGTTGATTGAGCAGCTCATGTATCACCTCACCCAACATCATCGGGTCATACTTCATGAACCTCCTCATGTCATACTTCATGAATCTCTTCGGGTCATACTTTTCACTAAAACAACCTCAATCTTATCTTTAAAGTGGTCGAGTCAGAACCAGCATCACTCCATAACAGAAGACCCAATCGGGTAGAGCACCTCACTTGCACATATGGTTAGCCCCTCGAATAGAGCATTTCACTTGCACATATGATCGGGCTCATGCTCTTCTCCCGTCTTCCTCGTGCTCTTAAGTCCTCGGACTTCTCACACCACCTCGGTCGGGTAGCACAACATCATGCTCTAATCTTTCTCGTGACAAATGTGGTAAAAAACCACCATCAACATATATTGATATATACGGACAGTATTCTCCTTAAGGCATCGAATCAACGTACAAATTGAACAATAGGTCAAGTTGCAGTGAAAATTTCATCAAAGTAAAGAACAAGACAAGTTCCCTTCCCTTATTTTCTAAAGATAGAGATATATGTAGAATCTTGAAGGTTCCAATTGAAGCAAAGAATTAGGACCGATCAATCTCCTTTTTATTCGCTTATATGATAATAATAATAATAATAATAATAATAATAATATAATAATAGCTAGTGTGGCTTTTTTTCTTTTATTTTTCTTTTATTTTTATTTTTCCTTTTAATTTTTATTTTTTTTAATTCTCTGGGTTGTAGCTTATAGTCAAGTTGACACCATGCCCATCTTTTTGTGGTGTTTTCAGTTCGAGTTCAGTGGTCGCCCTATAATTTATGCAAAGCCAACGAAAATTGATGCTGTTGATATAT
The DNA here is from genome assembly GCA_019454045.1 of Zanthoxylum bungeanum. Classification (NCBI taxonomy): domain Eukaryota; kingdom Viridiplantae; phylum Streptophyta; class Magnoliopsida; order Sapindales; family Rutaceae; genus Zanthoxylum; species Zanthoxylum bungeanum. Next base: position 328,756 of record SKCR01047281.1, read on the forward strand.
TGGATGAGATATATTTGTTAAATGATTGAAAGAGTATTTCCACGTAAATCTAGGGGTGGAATCGAATTTGTATCGAATCCTAAACGAATCGAATCAAAAAATGTGATGGATTTGTATTCGATTCGTTTATTAAACGAATCCTAATATCATGATTCGTATTCGATTCGTTTATTAAACGAATCGAATACAAATATTCGTTTAGTCATGATATTATTCAATAATATAATTTACCATAATTTATTTACATTAATTTTTAATAAATATATACATATGAAATATGTAATTAATGTATTTACTAAAAATACATCACCAAATATCGATAATATTATTTTTTTTCTATGGTAATTAGCCACAATTTCTTGAATCTTAATTGAAAAATAACAATAACTAATAAAAATAATAATAAAATGAATCCTAAACAAATAAACGAGTTAATGAGCTTATATTCGTATTCGTTTATTTTAATAAATGAATCCATTTTTTCAAACTCATATTTGCTTTAAAGCGAATCAAATCGAACGAATAAACGAATCATAACTCAAATTACCACATAAATATAGATTGAACTTTGTGATCAAATAGATAACAAGTTAATCACTAAAAAAATTTGTGTTCACAAATTAAGTGCATGCATTTCTTTTTAAATTTGTTTCAGAAAAGGAAAAAAAAAAATTGTGGATAAATTGAGTCTGCAATTATGGTCACCACAAACATGAGTTTGGAACTATTCATTAGTGCAACAATCATGAGTCATACTCATACTACTTTGCTTGTTTGGTGGTCCAAGAAAAGTGATGGAGTTTATGGGGTCTATATAATCTCTATGAAAATTGATAAATTCTCTAATTATTTTGTGCTTATAAGGCTACAATAATTAGGGCCAAATTGGAAAAATAAAATGAGGTAAAAATATTCATCCCAAGTTTCCAACACATGGCTTCATTGCCATAGATCCTGTCTTGTCAAAAGGATTATCAATTATGTGTTGCATGTGCCCCAAAGGGGTGTGGTTGGTGGTGAAGGGTCCAGAACCTTACCTAGGTTCGAATTCAGTGTAACTTCTTGTAAGAGCCTGGGGCAGTCGGGGGTTTTACCTGCGCCGCGGCCCAGAATGGGTGGTTTGGTGGCTGGTTTCCAACGATTTCAAAAAAAAAAAAAAAAAAAAAGTGTTGCATGTATGAGTGGCCCAAATGAGACAAAACTAATTATGTTTGTGTTTTATACATGGCATTGATAATAATCTTCAAATTGGACGTTCGTTCTTTTTTTATCCATGAACCAATTGATTGGTCCATAGGTGGAATTTAGTTGACTCTTGCTAAATTTATCACAAACAATAGTCCAGGATGTAAATATATTTATCCAGTTTATTCAATAATGGGTATGGAACTTTAATTCGTATTCAGTCCTAACGTATCAGATATGTGATCCTCGTGTGAGTATCTGTTCATATAAGGATTTACTTTTATTAGAATAAGGATGTTAATATTCGTACTCGACCCATCCAACTAATAAATATACAAAATTATTCACTTACTCATCCCTAACATATCAGGTCTCACGAGCTCCTTCCTCACTGGATTTTTATCACCCCTAACGAACAATATGTTGTGAATAAACACACAATAATAGAGGTGAATTGAGAGAAAACTCTTCTTTTATATATACCCACAAAAGAATTACAAAGCTTATAATCCAAGCTTTACAAAAAACTCTCAAACACTTTACTCTCTATCTTTCCTCACGATTTGGGATTTATGGGATATCTGAAAATGGTCCTCAAAGCTCCAATTTATACTGTCAAAAGCGTGTGCACTGTAGCACACGTTTTTGACAGTTGGCCATTTGCAATCAAGCTTGCAATCAAGCTTTCGTGGAAGTCCTTTCAACTTTCGGCTGGTTTGGCTTCTTCTGCCTCTTCTGCATGCTGGCAACCAGCAACTTCACTTCAACAAATCTCCCCCTCGGTGAAGATTTGCCGTGAAAATCTGAGCCGACCATTAATCATCCAAACCGGATCCTCAAAAGGATCCACCCCTGGCTGCATCTGTATGACTGCCTACGTACCCTGAGTTGGGATCAAGCCAATCGTAGTTCTCTGAATCTCCCCACTCTGATTATGTGGAGAGTTTTGTCATCCCAGCTATGACACGACAGATTTCAAGCTTCTCCTTCGGTAAAACCTTCGTGAACATATCGGCACCGTTGTCGTCGGTGTGAATCTTCCTGAGTTCTAACAGCCTTGAGCTCAGGACGTCCCGTATCCAGTGATACCTCACATCGATATGTTTTGACCTCGAATGAAATGTCAATTTTTACCGAGATAGATAGCACTCTGGCTATCGCAGTACAAAATGTACTTCTCCTGCTTGAAACCCAATTCCTGGACGAATGTCTTCATCCACAGCAATTCCTTGCAAGCTTCTGTCACTGCAATGAATTCTGCCTCTGTTGTAGAAAGTGCAACACACCTCTGCAACCTCGACTGCCATGCCACAGCTCCTCCTGAGAGAGTAATCAGATACCCCGAAGTAGACTTTCGGGTATCCACATCTCCTGCCATATCTGAATCGGTGTAGCCCATCAACACTGGTTTGTCGCTGCTTCCAAAACATAACCTCATCTTGGAAGTGCCTCGAAGATACCGCATAATCCATTTGATCGCATTCCAGTGTTCCCGTCCTGGGTTTGACATAAACCGGCTGACCAATCCAACTGCGTGTGCTAAGTCTGGCCTCGTGCACACCATGGCATACATTAGACTTCCCACTGCTGAGGTGTATGGAACCTGTTTCATTTCCTCCTTCTCTGACTCAGTAGAGGGACTCTGTCTCGTACTCAATCTAAAGTGGGTAGCAAGAGGAGTGCTAACCGCTTTAGCCTTGTCCATCTGGAATCTCTGAAGTACCTTCTCGATGTACTCCTCCTGTGACAAGTATAACTTCCTGGCTTTCCGATCACGACCGATCCTGATGCCAAGAATCTGTTTAGCTGGCCCCAAGTCTTTCATCTCAAAAGACTTACTCAATTGGTGCTTCAAATTATCAATCCTCGATTGATTCCTGCCAACTATCAACATATCATCTACATATAACAGTAAGATGATAAAGTCATCGTCAGAAAACTTCTGAACGAAAACACAATGGTCTGAAGTTGTCTTCTTGTATCCCTGCTCCCCCATAACTGACTCAAACTTCACGTACCACTGTCTCGGTGCCTGTTTCAAACCGTAGAGGCTTTTCCTGAGTCTGCACACATAGTCCTCTTTCCCGCTGACTCTGAAGCCTTCTGGTTGCTCCATATAAATTTCTTCTTCCAGATCCCCGTGAAGAAATGCGGTCTTGACATCCATCTGCTCAACTTCTAGGTCGAGGCTTGCTGCTAAGCTGAGTACCACTCTGATGGATGACATCTTCACAACTGGAGAGAAGATTTCATCGAAGTCAATGCCTTTCCTCTGATTGAATCCCTTGACAACTAGTCTGGCTTTGTACCGAGGTTGTGAAGTATGCTCCTGTTGCTTCACTCTGTACACCCATTTGTTCTTCAAAGCCCGTTTGCCTCTTGGCAATTTCACCAACTCAAAAGTGTGATTGTCATGCAAAGATTTCATCTCATCCTGCATGGCTTCCTCCCACTTTCTCTGTCTTCTGTTTCCACAGCCTCCTGGTAGCTCTCGGGTTCTCCCCCGTCAGTAAGCAGCACATACTCATATGCAGAGTATTTGGTTGAAGGTCGCCTGTCTCTGTCAGACCTTCTCTGTGGAACTGTTGGTGGAACTTCTGGTACTGGTGGTTGATCATGATCATCATCTCTGGGAGCTTCATCACCTGTACCCTCATGTCTGGGAACCTCATCTTCAACTCGTATTGGCCGGTGTATGAGGTTCTGGATTCACATTTCTGTATTGCTGGGGCATTGTTTTCATATCCTTCCGGATATCTTCTATGGTCTGGTCTTCAACAAAGACAACATCTCGGCTCCTGACAATCTTCTTCTCCACATGATCATAGAGTTTGTAGCCGAAATCATCCTGACCATAGCCAATAAAGACACACTGTCGCGTCTTTGCATCAAGCTTGGATCTCTCGTCCTTTGGGATGTGTACATAAGCTTTGCACCCAAAGACATGCAAGTGTTCATAAGACACTTCTTTACCTGTCCAAGCTTGGTTAGGAACATTACCTTTCAGTGCGACCGCTGGGGACATGTTCAAAACATGAATGCTGTGATGAGTGCCTCCCCCCAGAATGTCTTCGGCAGCTTGGCTTGTGACAGCAAGCTTCTGATCCTCTCGCACAAGGTTCTGTTCATCCTCTCAGCTAGGCCATTCAGCTGAGGTGTCTTCGGAGGTGTCGTTTGATGTCGGATTCCTTGCGTCTTGCAGTACTGATCAAACGGACCTCTGTATTCTCCACCGTTGTCTGTTCTGATGCATTTGAGTTTCTTGCCGGTTTCTCTCTCCACCAGGGCGTGAAACTCCTTGAACACTCCCAGCACTTGATCTTTTCTCTTCAAGGTGTATGCCCATATCCTCCTTGAATGATCATCAATGAATGTCACAAAATACAGTGACCCTCCGAGTGTTCGTGTCTGCATCGGACCGCATACATCTGAATGTATGAGATCTAGTACCTCCGGTTTTCGTTGAGGCGGGGAGCTCTGGAAGGATACTCTGTTCTGCTTTCCAGCCATGCAGTGTTCACACTTCCGTAAGTGTGAGTTCTTCAATTCCGGAAGAACATTCCGCCTGCGTAGTATCTCCATCCCTGTTTGGCTCATGTGACCGAGCTTTTTGTGCCATAACTCGGCTGCCTCATTGCTGTTGACTGTATTTATGCTACTATTTGAAAGCTTAGCATGCATCAAATACAAAGTTGAATCTTTCTTACCTCATGCCACGACCATTGATCCTTTAGTGAGCTTCCAACATCCGTCACTAAAGGTGCTGCAGAAACCTTCATCATCCAGCTTGCCTGTTGAGATCAGGTTTAACGGATATCTGGGATGTGCTTGACTCCCTTCAACACTAGCCTTGTCCCGTTCTCTGTTTCAAGGCAGATGTCTCCAATACCGACGGCTTTGGACTGTCCGTCATTCCCCATCCTTACAGCACCGTAGTCCCCTGGTGTGTAAGATGAAAAGAAGTCTCTGCGAGATGTGGCGTGTATGGATGCGCCACTATCTATCACCCAACTGGTCTCGTGGCTGGCAAGATTCACAACAGCTTCTTCATACATTATGCAGAAGTCTTTGGAGGTTTTCTCAGTGGTAGTAGCAACTCTTTCTTGATTAGAGTCACCATCTCTCCTGGACTGCTCGTTCTTCAGTTTGTAGCAATCCCGCTTCATATGACCTTTCTTTTTACAGTGATAGCACTCAATATCTCTAGTTCTTGACTTACCTCGGTTCTTGTCTGATCTCCCTGGGCCTCGGCTTTTACTCCTCCCCCTTCTGGTGTTCTTTTCTGTCACTAGAGCTTCTGAGGTTGAGGCTGATGCTGACTCATGCATTCTCGTCCTCTTTTCTTCCTCGAAGATCCTGGTCTTTGCCATCTCCATAGTGACTTTCCCATCTGCGGCTGAATTTATCACCGTAGATCTGAACGTTTCCCAAGATTCTGGTAACGTATTAAGGAGAATTAAGCCATTTACCTCATCTCCGAAGTCTATGCCCAATCCAGACAATTCCTTCATGGTTCCGAGGAAATCGTTGATATGGTCCGCCACAGCTGTACCCTCCTGGTATTTCAAACCCATCATCTTCTTGATGTAGTACAGCTTGTTGTTGCCAGTCTTTGCTCGAAAAAGCTCCTCCAGCTTTCTCCATAAGACACGTGCATTTGTCTTTTCACAGACATGGTTCACGATACTGTCGTCGATCCACTGACGAATAGTACTGCATGTTTTCTGGTGAAGATTAGCCCACTTTCCATCGGTCATTCCTTCTGGTTTCTCCTCCAGAAATACCGATCCATCATAGTCCTTCACATACAGAAGGTCTTTCATCCTTCCTCTCCATGTGAAATAGTTTGTACTGGTTAACAAAATCATTTTTCCGTTGCTCCCCTCCATCATAAAAATTCTAAGCAGAATTTCAAAAAACGGACCTCACCGTTGCGTCCGGAATGGTCGAAAATGGTGGAAATGACACTTCGTTTGTCAAAATCCAACACAGGGACCAAATAGCAAATTCCAGAAATTACAGGGGTCAAAGTGCAATTTCCGAAAGTTCAGGGGCCAAAGTGCAATTACGGAAAAGTTCAGGGACTAAGTTACAATTTACAAAAAGTTCAGGGACTAAATTGTAAATATCTGAAAGTATAGGGGCTAAACTGTAATTTTCAGAAAGTTCAGGGACCTATCTGAAATTTACCAGGCACCGCTGACGTGGCAGCTGACTGGGCTGCTGACTGTGCGCTGACGTGGCGCTGACTGGGCGCTGACGTGGCGCTGACTGGGCGCTTACGTGGCGGCTGACGTCACCGTCTTCTTCCTTCAGCAGCGCGTGGGCGCGTGGATTGCGCGTGTGGAGCGTCGCTGAGCCTCTGACCTGCGCGTGCGGCGTCACCGGAGCTCCGTTTGGTCGCCGGAAAATATTGCCGTGCTCGTCTCGCCGTGAAAAGTCCGATGGTATGCTCAAAATCGATTTTCGACAACTTTGGTCGGAATCGATTTTCCGAATCGAAACTTCGTTTTCGAAATTCGGGATCCCTCCGTGAAACCGTAGCTCTGATACCACTTGTTGTGAATAAACACACAATAATAGAGGTGAATTGAGAGAAAACTCTTCTTTTATATATACCCACAAAAGAATTACAAAGCTTATAATCCAAGCTTTACAAAAAACTCTCAAGCACTTTACTCTCTATCTTTCCTCACGATTTGGGATTTATGGGATATCTGAAAATGGTCCTCAAAGCTCCAATTTATACTGTCAAAAGCGTGTGCACTGTAGCACACGTTTTTGACAGTTGGCCATTTGCAATCAAGCTTGCAATCAAGCTTTCGGTGGAAGTCCTTTCAACTTTCGGCTGGTTTGGCTTCTTCTGCCTCTTCTGCATGCTGGCAACCAGCAACTTCACTTCAACACAATATATCTCAACGGCTTAAACCAATAGCAGAATATTACATATTCAATTAAGACAATCTTGAATTATATTTTGTAATCTTGAATTACATTAATTCCATTTTGGTTTTGTTCATCTTATTTTCATTTCCCTGTTGTTATTATTATGTACTTCATTTTTAATGATCTCAAGCATTCCAGTTTGTTTATCAGAGATCAAAAACACCCATGTTGTGGATGATTCCCGGCCATTGATCGTGTTTGAAAGATTTGGATTTGCAGAAGCTGGCAAGGCAGAAATTACCATAAAAGACATCTCATGGAAACCAAAAAAACAAAAAGATATTAAAGATATTCAACTCAATCCTTCTTCCTTGGGATTTTTCTTTGTAAGAGTCCTGGCATTTCCAGTAATGATCAATGAGTCTCAGTACATTAAAGGATTTTGTTCTTTATCAAGCAGGTATGCAAAACTTGTATACAGATTTGAAAAACTAATACCCTTTTCATCCTACAATGGTTCTGTAAACGTAGATGATGATCCTGATGAATATATCTTGCTTTTCGGAAACTGCCAGCCTGAATTTCAAGTGTCCATGCTTGTTAAAACTGAAATGTATAACTTGCAACATGGGGTAAAAGATTATCTTCCTGCTGGCCAAACACAATTGCCAAAACTGTATCTGTTATTCTTCTTTATATACGCTTTCTTTTTCCTTAAGTAGGTTTTTATCTGCATCAGACAAAGGGTAATTGTTAACAAGATTCATATAGTAATGGCTGCTCTGCTTCTTGTTAAAGCACTAAAAAATGATCAGTGCTTCTGAGGACAAACTTTTTGTGAGCCAAACTGGGACTCCTCATGGCTGGGATGTGGCCTTTTATGTTTTCGGATTGTTAAAAGGCATAATGCTATTCACTGTGATAATCCTGATAGGAACAGGCTGGTCATTCCTGAAGCCGTATCTCCAGGAACGCGAAAAAAATGTTTTGATGACAGTAATTCCATTGCAAGTCCTGGAAAACATAGCTTATGTTGTTATTAGTGAAACTGGACCGGAAACGCAGGATTGGATGGCATGGAATCATATGTTCTTGTTGATTGATGTTGTATGTTGTGCTTCTGTGTTTTTACCAATTATTTGGTTAATTAGAAGCCTGAAAGAGGCAGCAAAAACAGATGGGAAAGCAGCTAAGAATCTTGAAAAATTAACCCTTTTCAAGCAATTCTATATTGCTGTGATGGGTTACTTGTATTTCACTAGAATTGTGGTACCTATAGCTTCAGCCAAAGTTGTGAGTTACAGATTTGAATGGACTATGTATGCTGCTGCAGAAGGAGCTAGCTTGGTTTTTTACATGTTCATTTTCAATAACTTTCAGCCTACTGAAAAGAATCCATATTTTGTAATTGATGATGAAGAAGAGAGTGAAGCAAGACAAATTTTGGAAGGAGATGGTTCATTTGAACTGTAGCTAAATAACTGGCATGCTTTTTGTGATTATTTATTTATTTATTTAGATATGAGGATGTTTCTGTAGATTCATCTGTTCACTTTTATTTAATGATTATTAGTTCAACTTGTTAAACCGGCATAACCGGCTGACGTCATAAATAATTTTAATTAATAAAAAATATAAAAAATATTTATTTATTTATTTATTTTGGTTTAAAAACTTTAAAGTAAAAAATCCAACCAGACCGGTTCACTAATTTTGACCAATTTTTTTATCCTTTGATTTTGAAGGTTCAACTCATGACTAGTTCCCGATTCAACTGGTTCAATTAATCTGGCCGGTCGGATTTTCAAAATATTGGTCAAAACTATCAATGAACAAATGTATGGGCAATAAGTGTTGAGCAGTAATCTTCTTCCTCAAATTAAGCTACTACCATCCTCTTTATGAGAACATATATAGGGCCCGTTACCAAACGGGTAAATTAACACCACAAAATCATAATCTCACCACATGATATTATTTTTTGATGTTAACTTATATCCTATTGTTTGTTCTCTAACTTATAAATTAGTTTATAAACTCTGGTAATACTCTCTACCAAACGGACCAATATACTCCAGATGACAATATCAAACTGCATTATGTATGATACCATTATGTTCTTGAGAATTGAGAGGATTTCTTCAAACCATTCCTAGTGAAATGATTAAAAACATATGGTACAAAAACATCAAGCTCATGTCCCTGAACTAGAGCTTTATCTGCCCAGCAGTGCAGAACATCAACCTCTGCAAGACCAGGGAAATACACAAAATCTGAAACTCAAAATTCACACCTCATCTAATTGAATTACAGGTAAGAAATTCAGGATTTAGAAATAGAACAGGAAAAACATTCATTTAAAAGAAAATTTAGCCTAATGACAACTCAATCCCCTTTCCACCCACGAGATTTTACCAACTCAACTAGTTGACGCCCACTACGCGAAAAACAATCCTTGATAAGCCAGGAACAACATATAGCACCTTCATAAATATTTTCAGAAGTAAAATAAAGAAAAATAAAAAGGGAAGAAATGCATTTCTCACTAACTGGCTCTTAATTGTTCAGAACAGTTGAGGTAATTGTGTGAATGTTATTATTCTTTTTTTGTGTGTCAATACATTCATTACATTTTATAAAGTAATTTTTGGGAACAAAAAAGCAAAAATTGTTATCACATATATAGATAAAAGTAGGGTAAACTATAAACAAGAAAATGCTTGCTTACTAGAGCCTGCTGGAAAATGAAAACCCACCTAGGAGACTAACTGTTACTGGATACGGTGTACTTGGAGGAGGAACTAGCTGTTCATCAAGCTTATCAATATAAAAGGTGGTATGAAAATTTACTGAACATCACAAAACACATATATACCTTATGTAAGACATCAAAAGCTTCTGCTCTCAGATGCGAGAAGGCCCATCTGCCCTATAAGATCATCCATATGTTGAAATTTATCCCATCCATTCTCCTGCCTTGATTGTTGTTCAAGCTCACTTGTCACACCACTTTCCAATGGGCTTGAATTAATCTCATCTGTGTCACCATTTGGAGGGCTAGCTGTAAGAAACTGTTCCCAAAATGCATCATCAATTCTTGGAAGTTTAGGGATACCATCCTGCAAAATGTCTACATCCTGATCCGGAGACATTGTGCCATCCAAAGCTGCTGACATTGGATCCAAATTTTCTGCATTCCCATTTTCATACAACACAAAATTCACATCAGGGATACTAATAGTGTTTTCTGGTGCAATTCCTTGTAGTTGAGTGAAGTTAGGTGAAACTGTCTCTTTCCCAGAATTATGCTTACTTATCTCTTGCGTTGGGTTTACTTTGACGGAGTCACTTACACAAGGGGGACACTTAATCTCTGAGATTGCACCAGATGGGACAGGAAACCTTGACTCTGCCGACATATAAGACTGCCCACAAGTTGGTGGAACCTCTGAAAGGGTCACTCCTGAAATTTGACTAGAGGAATGCCCATTTTCCAATGCCTTAGAAGAAGGAATATTATCAATCAGGAAAGTGCCAAGGTTGCTAATTGATGGTTCCAGCCTAGAAGATGCATTCATCTTCATGATCTGGTGCATCATTGCTTTGGCTGCCTCATTCATTGAAGGCTGGAACTTGACAATTTGTCCATTAGGATTACTGGATCCATATGCACCAACTGTATTCTCTTCATCCTGTCTAGGCAGTCTCCTTTTTTTGTTGCAGCCAGAAATATGCCTGTTGCCGTCATTCTGCTGCTGTACAAGCTGGCTTAAGAAGCCTGGACTATGCATGGCCTTAGCGAGAAATGACATCATCTGTTGCTGTCGCTGCTCCATCACCTGTACACGCTGCCCCACAGTTTGCAACTGACGATCCGTAGCTTGCTGTTGCTGCCTCAACCTAACAAGCTCTTGCATAAGAACATTCTTGTCACGCTTTAGTATTTCAACCTCTTCCTCGAGTCCATAATTCCCTACTTCGACACATGCCCCAACTGAAGAGTTCTGAAGTTGAGGTTGTTGCTGACCATGTACTTGAGCTGGTTTTCGTCTGCTAATTCTCTTCAAAAGGTATTTCTGACCTCTCAGAAATCCCTCATTTGCAAATTCATAGTGATCTGGGTCAACTTTCCTAAACCCCTGTTAAACCAAATCCAGGGGAAAAGATTAATACAAAAATATAAAAACAAATAAAATCCATTCAAATGTTAGAAGTGATATTTGCCAAAAACGATCACTGGATGACTGGAATATGCATCGGATCTAATTGATCCACAACTTCTTTTTCATTTTTAATTTAATTTTATCTTATTAGGCTTAAACTTAACATATACCTGCATGCATTAAGAACTAAATCACAAGCATACATTAAAACGGCAGAAGAAACACCACCACAACTTAACAATTTCTTCATTTCAAGCAAATGATAGCAGAAGCCCAGGAAAAGTTAAAATAAAAAGAAGAGAAAATCAGAGATTCCTCACCACATAGCGATTGAAAATGGATTACCCTCGGTTTAGGCATCTAAATTTCAAAATTACAAGTCATGCACCTGCTTGTATAATATTATATGAATGCACAGCTAATATTGGTCAACTGACAAACATTTTGAGACGGACACAGCTAGAGAAGGAGGTAAAGACAGACCCCATTCAAGCAGTCCAAACTTCGCAAGTTCATACAAGGACATGTGCATGTGCCTGCAGATTTTATTACTTTTTTTAGTTAGTACAGAACATCTTATGTATGGTGCAGTCTCCTTTGCCCTTTGTGTAATAGAAGAAGCTAACTGGTAAGTGGTGAATCTCTGCAGATTAACTATGAATATAACAAACTGAACGTATTCAATTATGTAATGCTGTTATGAAAAGGTAACAATACCAAAAGATACCTTAATCTTGATTGTAAATCATTTTATGCATATCAAAAGGGGCATAAAAGTTGCATTACATGTCATCAAAATAACACTAAAAGGCTGAATAAGAATGTTATACATTCCAGTTATACAATAATAATCAGCTGCTACATAAACAACGTACTTTAAATGTCACAGACAAGAGAAGAAAGGAGTCAATAAGCAACAATTCATATGAGTTAAATCAACAGAAAATAACTTGATGCAGAATCTATGACTTGGTTACAAAAGAAGTATCCTTTGAAGGATCCAAGAAGAAAAGCCATGAGTCTGGTAATAACAAAGAAGACTTTTGGTGTAAGGGAAAGTATTCTTAGTAGAAACCGGTGTCTTTCTATTGCGCTGTGTTAAAGTTAAAAGATATGATTGCAATAGTACTGTACACAATATCATCCAGTCATTCTATCATCCATCACAACCAAATCAACTTGAACTTTAGGAATACACTAAAGTCATAAAACTGAACCATCATACTGCAGATAGCTGATATTGTTTGAACAATACAAGCCAAAATAGAGTCTTTTTAAATAATACGATAAACTTTTCCACATCCAACAATCAATTAGGCAGTTTCAAATTGCCTTTTGGCTGCCAAATCCAACTATATATACCAAATTTGCTCCACATATAACTAAATAAATCAAAATTTCTCAGTTGTTGAAACACTCTTGGTTGAAGTTCCCTAACATTAAATCAAGCTCCAACTCGACCATTCAATTTCACATCTAGATCATTTGAGATGCTAGCGCTACTATTGATCAATTTCCCACATATCACACTTCTCAGTATTCATCAGTATTTTTGCCAGATCATTTTTGAGGTGAACAATTTCTTCTACTAAACCTCAACTTCAATTCAACTCCATAGTCCATCCAGATTCAGCAATTACTTCCCAAATTCACAAACTTGCATTCATAAAAACCCAACAAACTCCCCTCTCTTTGACCCATTACTCAATAAAAATCACAATCAAGATCAATTTTTTTAAAATTTTGACACATACAAGCATAAAAGGAACTACACAAATATCCCAATTCAAATTATGCACTAAAATCAACAATAAACATTGAAATAACCCCCAAAATATATATATATAAATATATATATATATATATATATCAATAAAGAAAAGAAAGCGATACCCACATAAGTATTCAACTGGCGGACAAAGCTGGAGAAGTTACTGTGCTTGAAATACTTTGGCAACAGGTCCCTGGAAAACTCAGCTACTTTCCAAACAATAAAACTGTTATTGCTACTACTCCATGAAACGATGTCGTTAGTGGAAGGGTCCTCCACCAGGTCGTAGATTTTGCTCAGAAACGGCGGCAGTGAATTACCGTTCGCCGCCGATGAACTCGATATCGACTCCATTCCTTATATCTCGATCAGTTTACAGTGAGCGAATTAATCGTAGGAATTTGCTTTTGTAATTTTATTTGCTACAACACAGAGAAGACTACAAATGAAAAGATTTTGCGACCTAATTATGATTTATGACTGCAGTTGCGGATGAGGTCCCCCTAGTTTTAAATTTTTCGGTGGAAGAAACATAGATTGGCGAATGTTATCAAATAGGTCCTTAATTTATTACTATAACTTAATTAGCCTTCTAAAATTAATTTGGAGTTATATTATTGGGTAGACCTCTGACGAGAATATTATGATACATTTGGTTGTAGGTTGGGATGACAATATGACACATGAATGTCAATATTCATCGGCGAAGTCACAAGGTCATGAATTTTATCATTTTTAAAGGTTTAATTTATAAATTTAAGAATATATTTTTATTATTTACTTAATATTAATAATTGAAAAAAAATGAGACGGTCAGACATATAAGAGGTTTCTCCTCTGTCACAATTCATATTTGACCTGTTCAATTGATCGATACTTAAAATTTTATTGGTACTTGACTCTAATATATCGTGTACCTTTTAATTTTCGTTCACATGAAATTTTATATTTACTAATACGAGGATATTAATATTCATATCGACTCATTTTTAACAGTCATAATAAATTATACACCTACCTAGACCCGGCCAAGGTTCTGGTTCGGAACCGAAACCGTAAGGTTCCGGTTGGAACCATAAGGTTCCAACGGTCACACTCAACAGCTATGATAAATAAATTATTTTAATTCTCCCAAATTATCCCTAATAACGGTAATAAACTGGTTAATTTTAGGAGCAGTTTAGATATTACAAAAATATTCTAAAAATGTATAAATATGGGTGATTTTTCATTATTTCAACACACCAATTTCTCAATTCTCAATCTCAATTCTCTCAATTCTCTTATTCTCAATTATCTCATTTATAAATTACAAATTACAATTTATCATTCTCAATTCTCTAATGACAAGCTCATCTGAGAATACAATGTCAAATGTGTCAACCCAAGAGAGCGGCCCTAGTATCGGTTCACAGAGAAGAGAAGTTAAGTCTCGTTTATCTGATGTTTTCAAAATTCATTTTCATTTAGACGTTGCTGATGAAGGTTCAAGAGCAGTATGCAACCATTGTGGGGTGTCTTATAAATTTTCTGGTGGATACGGCAATATGATCAACCACCTGGAAAGACATCATGCGGTTGAACTTGGACTTGATACGACGCAAAGTCAAATCCTTGAATGACGAAACTGACATCAAAATGTATATCATGTATTATCAATTATTGCTAAATAGATATTGGCAGCACCTATTTCCACCGTTGCGGTTGAGCAAGCCTTTAGCATCGGAGGTAATATATTGGAAGTCGAATGGTCTTCATTATATCCAAGCACTCTATAAGCAACAACATGTGTGGATGATTGGACCCGAGCCGATCTGAGGCAACAACAAGATGCCCCTGATGAATTTGAAAACTTGTTCGATAATGCATCTACAAGTGCAAGCAGAGCTAAAGGATCAACAACCACAGATGATAATTGATAATTAAATATTTAAATAATCGTAAAATTACAATGGGAAATATCTTTCAAATGTAATGGAAATACGTGAGCTTTGATTCCTCTCACCCATGGATGATACGTATGCAACTTAAGTTTTTAAAAATGTAAGTTCAAGCTCTTTAATTTAATTTTTTTTTTTTTTAGATAAGAATTTTATTTGTAATTTAATGTCATTATTATGTAATGTAAGTTTATTAAATAAATTTAAATTCATAATTTTAAATTATATTATTTTATTCATCTCAATTTTTTATTTTCAAACAAAAAATTGAATGGAACCGGAACCGAACCGTCGGCCACCTCCTACACCTACCCAATCCCATCAAATATTTATATATATATATATATATTCTCAAGTTATATGCCTTACAATTCATATAAAGTCAACATGAATTTGATTTGACCCTAACCATATATATATTAGTATGGAGCTCGCACTTTGTGCGAGATAAACATATATTTTAGGTATTGATCTTGTAAATGCTCCATATATTGTTGGTTTTATAGTATAAATGAGACAATTAATTTACTTACACTTGATATTATATATCATCCCGAGTTAGGCTTGATGGAAAAATGGCTCATGATTTGGTTGTCAGATCCCGAGTTCGAGCTCATTAAGTGCATTTCTTATAAGAACATGTGACAGTCGAGGGTTTTACCTACTCCGCTTAAACCTGGGTAAGGGTTTCCAACATTTTCAAAAAAATAATAAAAAATATGTGTCATTCGTTTGTATCTTAGTTCTCGAATAATATTTTTAATTCAATATGCATGAGCTAATAGTCATAGTCTGCATTCTCAAGCACAATAAATAATAAAAAAATTCATGAAATAAACAAAAACTTATATAAATAATTCAAAACAAAATAATAAATAACAATACACCCGAAATTCAAAAAAAAATGGTTAGGTTTTATGGGTCATTGCTATTGAGGTTTATTATTTTAATTGATTTTTTATATTGTAATAGTTTTTTATTTTAATAATTTATTATTTTACTTTTATGATTTAATAATAAAAATATTAATTATAGATTATGTGATATATAAGTTTGTTTACTTTATGTATGATTATGATATATCTTCTTATTGTAATAGGTAATAAAAAATTAATTGTAGAGAATATGTGTCATGTGACACGATTAGAAAGTTATATATATATATATATATATATATATATATATATATATAATATATATATATATATATATTATATTATTCGCCAGATTATTTGTGATATTATTTAAAAATTAATCAGATAATATAATATATATTTTTTATAATATGATTCTTATTTAATAGATTTATTAATTAATTTTATAATTTAATAGTGTATTTTTATTGTAATATGTATTTTTATTTAATGAAATAATTAATTGTAAATATATTTTAATTTTATAATTTAATAATACAAAATTAATTGTAGAATTTAATTGTATAAATTAAGTATCACATATATTTTTTTATTTTAACGGGAGATTATAATATATTTTATTATTATAATAGGTTTCTTTATTTGAATTTATAATTTAATAATAATAAATTAAAATATTAATTAATTAATTAATTAGGTTTCTTATTATGTTTTTTATATTGTAATAAGTTTCTTATGTTAATAATTTATTATTTTAATTTTGTAATTTAATAACAAAAAATAATTTTAGAGATATTTTAATTTTATAATTTGATAATAAAAAATTAATTGTAAATATTATGTTAATTGTAGATAATTTGATAATGTTTTTTTAGTATGATAATATAATATGTTTTTTATTATAATATAATTCTTATAAAATTATAATATGTATTTTTATTTAATAGATTATTAATTAATTTTATAATTTTAATATGAAACCGCCACGTTAAGGAGACTTGAAAATGTTAATATACACACACTCATATATATATATATATATATATATATATTATTTGCGAGATTTTGTGATATTATTTAAAAATTACTCGGATAATATAATATTTTTTATTATTATAATATAATTTTTATTAATATATTTAATTAATTTAATTTTATAATTTGATAATGTATTTTTATTATAGTATGTATTTTTATTTAATGAAATAATTAATTTTAAAAATATTATAATTTTATAATTTAATAATAAAAAATTAATTTTAGAGGTTAATTGTAGATATTAAGTTTTATATATGTTTTTTTATTATAATGGGAGATTATAATATATTTTTTAATATAATAGTTTATTTATTTTAATTTAACAATTTAATAATATTAAATTAAATTATTATTTAATTATATTTCTTATTATATTTTTATATTCTAATAAATTTTTTATGTTAATAATTTATTATTTTAATTTTATAATTTAATAGTAAAATAATTATATAAATATTTTATTTTTATAATCTGATAAAAAAAAATTAGATATTAGGTTAATGGTAGATAATTTAATAGTGTTTTTTTAGTATGATAGTATAATATGTTTTCTTATTATAATATAATTATTATAAAATTATAATATGTATTTTACTTAATAGATTTATTAATTTATTTTTGTAACTTTAATATTAATCTAATATGAATCTGTTACGTGACGCAATGAGAAGTTTAAAATATTTAATATATATATATGATCCCAAACTTATTTGGTGCAAATTTCAGCGGGAGATAATTTATATGGGTCCCACACCTTATCCCCACAAGTAATGCCATGTCTCCATATTTAAACAAATAAGTTGTTTAGATTTCATAATATCTTTATTTTATTTTATAATTATTTTATTTTATTTTTTCCATAATACATAAGTAATTTTTAATAAATCATCCGTTAAAATAATTTTATAATCTATAATAAAAATTCTTATTGATAATCAAATACTTAATATATTTTTGTTATCAAAAATGTTACTATTAGAAACTCTACTTAATGAATCTCTATTTGGAAAATATCAAACGGAGCCTTAAGTGATTAAATTTGAAATACCATTTAAAAAACTAATGAATTTTTATTTGTACTATTTTAATTAAACTAATGTTTAATATATATATATAAGTGACAATTTCTGTTAGGATTCATTTAATTCGTTCGATTCGATTCATTTTAAAGCGAATAAGGGTTTGAAAAATTGGATTTGTTTAATAAATGAGTCAATTCGATTCGATTCGTTTATTAAACGAATCGAATAAGATTTTAAATTCATTTATGATTCGTTTTATTATTTTATTTTACCCGATAAAGATTCGAAAAATTATGGCTAATTACCATAAAAATAATATTATCGATATTTGGTGAGGTATTTTTAGTAAATATATTAATTACATATTTAATATGTATATAATTATGAAAAATTAATGTAAATAAATTATGGTAAATTATTTTATTGAATAATATAATGACTAAACGAATATTCGTATTCGATTCGTTAAATAAACGAATCGAAAACGAATCGAATACGAATCATGATTCGTTTAATAAACGAATCGAATACGAATCCATAACATTTTGATTCGATTCGATATAAATTTGATTCATTGATTTATTTTGCCACCCTTAGATAGAGGTAGATAGAGGTGACAATTTGGGTAATGATTCGTTTATTCGTTCAATTCGATTCGCTTTAGAGCGAATACGAGTTTGAAAAAATGAATTCGTTTAGTAAATGAGTCAATTCGATTCGATTCGTTTATTAAACGAATCGAATAAGAATTTAAGCTCATTGATTCGTTTATTCGTTTTTATTATTTTCTTTTATTAGTTATTGTTATTTTTCAATTAAGATTCAAGAAATTATAGCTAATTACCATGGAAAAAAATAATATTTTCGATACTTGATGAAGTATTTTTAATAAATATATTAATTACATATTTATGAAAAAATTAATGTAAATCAACTATGGTAAATTATGATATTAAATAATATCACGAATATTCGTATTCGATTCGTTTAATAAACGAATCGAATACGAATCCTGATATTAAGATTTGTTTAATAAACGAATTGAATACAGATCCATCACATTTCGATTCGATTCGTTGATTCGTTTGACTACCCTTAGAGGTAAATATATATTTTTTAATATTAAAAGATTGAGGATGTAGATGATAAGACCTCGCTTTAAATCGGGAGGTAACAAATTGCAGAAAGTGGGCCAAACCGACCAGACACGTTGCATGATTTTTAATAATTATCCTCCCGAATACGGTAGGTTACCTCGCCAGCAAGCCTATTCCCCCCAAAAAAGTAAAAAAGAAACGTGCTTTGCCCCTTATAGTTTGGCTTATTTTAAAAAATATACCACATTCTAATATTCCTCGCACCCTCATCCTCGATGAAACATTTTTGTAATTTACAAATTATTATTAATATAATAACATATGATACATTTGAAAGTTTTAAAGGGATTTTAAAATTAATGGTTCTTGTCACTGATAAAGCCTGCAATTTGCTTGCAGGCTTTATGAAGGAAGAATAACTCAGGATCCACTACGAGGAACTTCGGTTACATTTAAGGTGTTTAAAAAAAAAATGTAGTTTGTATAATTAGGGTATGTTTGATTTGAGATTAAGGTGTTGTAGCTTTTAAGTCCCTAGGGGTATGATTTGGTGGTGCATGGCTCAAGATTTCATATTGAAGTTATATGTTCGAATTCATGAAGTACGTTTCTTATAAAAGCCTGTGACAATATAGAATTTTACATGTTCAGCTTAAATCCGAAAAGAGTGATTTGATGACGGAATTTTCAACGATTCAAAAAAATGTGTTGTACCTTTTAATCCCTTATATCAAATACTTTTCAGAAGCACTTCTTACAAAAGCACTCCTTCGCTGCTTTCAAATTTATTTCAAGGCTTGGAAATCAATTTTTTCCCCTTAAAAAAGGTGTTTATTAACTTTAAATTATCCGAATGTTATATATATTTTGGAATTTCTGTTTTGAAGTATTATTATAGAGGTAGAAAAAAATGGACGGTCCAGACCCAGGCTCGGCCATGCCCGCTCGAGTCTGGGAAGTGTTCAATGAACGTGGGCATAATAATATTTGTATTATTTCACAAAAAATAGGTGTACTTGGTTCTAAAAATGCCTACTAGTTGTACTAAAGCGGATATTATTTTATAAATTTTTTTAAAAAAAAAAATTGGATTCAAACTCTAGTTTTTTTTTTTAAGTAAGTCCGTTGGCCTGGTTAAGCTTTGTTATGTAAAACTTAAGCCTAGACGCGAGTTTTTTTTTTTTTTTTTTTGAAATATTGGGAAAATCCCACGCCATTCATACCAGGGTCATTGAACCCCGATATGGATGTATTAAAAAGCCGGTGTTGTCCCACACTCTTATAAGGGTACTATTCAGGATTTGAACCTGAAACCTTAAAGACAATATCTCAAGCTCAAATCGCTAGGCTGTTCTCTAACTTAACTTATTTATTGTTGAACATAAAAATGTTAACCATGAACGTTTTGTAGAGTCCAACTGTTGCTTTGTTGAGTCCAGCTACATGTGAAACTGTCAGGAAGTTGCCATGCATGAGGAAACTGCCATTATACATTGAGGTGGTGATTGCCTAGAATCCAGGGAGTTTGAATTTTTGGTGAAACAAACAAAGGTGATGCCATGAAACAAGAAGTGAAGGGTGGCAGAAAATCAGGAGCAATTGGTGGAGTGCACTATTCATTCATTGACATTTTGGGCTGGATGAGTGCTATAAATTCAGGGCAGTGTTTTAGGTTCAAGATACTCCAAAGTGTGAGTAGTAAGCTCCAAGTAGAGAGCTTGAGAGTGTGTGAGGTTTTTTTTTGTATAATTGTAAAGTTTAAACACTTGTATCTATTATTGTAGTAATAGAAATTCAATTCGGTTTTTCCTCAAACACACTCTAAAGTGATCAGAGAATCACAACAAGTGGTATCAGAGCTTTGGTTCTTCTTTGGGGTCGAAAAACCGAAGAACGGAGTTCGGTTCGAAAAATTCGAGTTCCGGAAAAGTTGTCAAAAATCAACTTTGAGCATACCATCAGCTAGTTCACGTCGAGACGAGCACGGTGATATTTTCCGGCGATCAAACAGAGGTCTGAGCTGCCCGCACGCGCCGACACGCGCCGGAGAGTGAAGCACACACTCAGTCACGTGCCGCACGCGCGTCTGGAGCTTGAAGACAATACGTGGCGCCACGTCAGCGCACAGTCAGCGCCCAGTCAGCAGACACACCATCCGCTACGTCAGCGCTCAGTCAGCAGACACACCATCCGCTACGTCAGTGCCACATCAGCAGCCTGTTAAATTTCATTTAGCCCCCTGAAGTTTTGAAATTTACAGTTTTACCCCAGAACTTTTAGGAATTTACAAATCATCTCATGTGTCGGATTTAGACCAACGAAGTGTCTATTCCACCATTTTCGACCGTTACGGACGCAACGGTGACCTCCGATTTGTGAAATTCAGCCCCAATTTTATTGTATTTTCATTTTAAACTTGAAAACTTAAAATGGAAATGGAAGATTCTCATTCTGGTGCAATGATTAAACTGGCTGCAACTAATTACTTCCTCTGGAGACATCAGATGATAGATTTCTTGCATTGCAAATATTTGTTTGATGTCATCGAGTTGAAGGGAGTGAAACCAGAGTTTGTTAAGGAGTATGACTATAATAAACTCAACAATAGAACTTTGGGTCAGATTAGGCAGTTGATCGGTCACAGTGTCTTCCACCACGTAGCACAGGATTCAGATGCTTACGGGATGTGGATAAAGATGGAAGACATGTTCCAGGTCAAGACAGCTCGGAATAAAGCCATGTTAATGAGGCGTTTGGTGAACCTGAAGCTAAGGAGTGAAACTTCCGTTGCGGAACACACCAACGAGTTCCAGAGCCTGGTGAACCAGTTGTCTGCAGTAGACATGCAGCTGGGAGATGAAGTTCAAGCCCTCTTACTACTAAGTTCCATTCCTAATAGCTGAGAGACATTGGTGGTTACTCTCAGCAATTCCGCTCCAGGAGGTAAAGTTACCATGCCCATGGTGA
Source organism: Zanthoxylum bungeanum (assembly GCA_019454045.1). NCBI lineage: Eukaryota > Viridiplantae > Streptophyta > Magnoliopsida > Sapindales > Rutaceae > Zanthoxylum > Zanthoxylum bungeanum. The sequence continues at coordinate 350,700 of SKCR01047281.1, forward strand.
AAGATGCCCTGCCGAATGAGGAGTCCAGGAGAAAAGATGTTGGCTCAGAACAGACAGAAGCCTTCATCACAGAGACTCGAAGAAGACATCAAGGAAGAGACGGAGAGAGAGGCAGAAGCACAACCAGGGGTAGATCCTCAGATGGAAGGAAGTCTACCTATAAGTGCTACCATTGTGGCATTGTAGGCCACCTTAAGAAGAATTGCCGAAAACGGCAACGAGAGCAGAGAGAATGCAATTACCAGCCGAAGAATGACGAATGAGAGACATTGGTCGTTGTCCAAGTAGATGTAGCAATATGCTCCATGCAGGAAGAGACATGCCTTCACAACGCAACCCAAAATATTGAGTGGGTGGTAGATACTGCAGCATCCTACCACGTCACTCCTCACAGAGATTTCTTCACAACATACAAAGCAAGAGACTTTGGAGCAGTGAAGATGGGAAATATCAGTTCCTCTGGGATAATATGAATGGGTGATATTCAGTTGCGGACAAATGTCGGGTGTACATTGACCTTGAAGGATGTCCTGCATGTTCCATAACTTCGGCTGAATGTACTCTCGGGGATAACTCTTGACAAACAGGGCTATGACAATCACTTCAGAAATGACACATGGAGAATGACGAAAGGTGTCATGGTTGTCGCCCGAGGACATGCTTGCGACACACTATACAAGACTCATGTGAAGATTTGTGCAAACAACCTCAATGTAGCTGAAAAAGAGGCTTCTCAAAATCTGTGGAACCGGAGACTCGGACACATGAGTGGAGAAGGTTGTCTACCCTGAACAAAAAGAAGCTTACCAAGGATGTTGCACGAGGTCCTTGCAACCACTACTTGATTGGTAAGCAACGCAGAGTCTCATTTGATTTCTCTTCAGAGAGAAGATCGGAGTTGCTCAGTCTGGTGCACTCTGATGTTTGTGGTCCCTTGGAGGTTGATTCATTGGGCGGTAACAAATATTTTATGACTTTCATTGATGATGCTTCACGGAAAATCTGGGTGTATTTCCTCAAGACGAAGGATCAGGTCCTAGATCAGTTCAAGCTGTTCCACGCCATGATAGAGCATGAAACATGGAAGAAGCTGAAGTGCCTTCGCACAGACGATGGAGGCGAATATAGTTCCAGAGGGTTCGAAGCCTACTGCATGAGACACGACATTCGACATGAGAGAACTGTTCTACATACACCACAACATAATGGTGTCGCTACGAGAATGGACTGCACCATTATGGAGAAAGTCAGAGGAATGATCAGTATGGCTAAGCTGCCAAAGCCATTCTGGGGAGAAGCTGTTCGTGCTGCCTGTTACCTGATCAACAGATCACCATATAAACCGTTGAACATGGAGATTCCGGAGAAAATGTGGTCTGGTAAGAATCCCTCATACACTCACCATAAAGTATTCAGTTGTTTAGCCGTTGTATATGTATCCAATGAGCTCATGGAGAAGTTCGATGCAAGGACAACTCCATGTATATTCATAGGCCATGAAGATGAAGAATTTGGATACAGACTATGAGATCCGAAGGTGAAGATGGTCATCAGAAGCTAGGAAGTATAGTTTCTTGAAGACCGAACAATTGAAGACATTGAAATGCCCAGAATATCTTCCAATTCCAGTGCCAACAGAAATCCAGACCCAGCACCAGCACGATTGGCCACAGATATGGTGCACGAGGAAATTCCAGAAGCAGAACCAGAAGAGGCAGATAGAGATGTTGAGCAGGGGGAGACATAGCCTGTTCCATCAGAGATTACAGAAGAAAGTGTTGAGCAGAGGGAGCCGCAACCCACTCCACTAGAAGCTGCAAGATCATTCACAGAGATGGATGATGACAAACCTCCATAAACCAGTAGACCTCAGACAAGAAGATCTGAGCGAGGCAGGATTCCATCAACCAGATATCCGGGATCCGAATATATTCTGCTTACTGATGAGGGGGAGCCATAGAGTTTCCCACAAGGCAAGAAAGCACTGAAGAATAAATGGGTGAAGAAACATGGCAGCAGAACTGTGCAGAGACACAACAGAAGATTACTGTGCAGAGACACAATGGATTGTACTATGCAGAGACATAGCAGGAGAATATTGTACAGAGATGCAGTGAAGTGCGTTGTGCAAAGACACAGCCAACATGTCAACAAAGGAACATTGATCAGGACAAGCTAGAGCTGTGCAGAGACATAGCCAGGATAGCTGTCAGATGAAGATTGTTTCAGATGCAGCTGGAGGGGGAGAATTGTAGAGTCCAACTGCTGCTTTGTTGAGTCCAGCTACATGTGAAACTGCCAGGAAGTTGCCATGCATGTTCTATGCATGAGGAAAATGTCATTCTACATTGAGGTGGTGATTGCCTAGAATCCAGAGAGTTTGAATTTTTGGTGAAACAAACAAAGGTGATGCCATGAAACAAGGAGTGAAGGGTGGCAGAAAATCAGGAGCAAATGGTGGAGTGCACTATTCATTCATTGACATTTTGGGCTGGATGAATGCTATAAATTCAGGGCAGTGTTTTAGGTTCAAGACATCCCAAAGTGTGAGTAGTAAGCTCCAAGTAGAGAGCTTGAGAGTGTGTGAGATTTTTTGTATAATTGTAAAGTTTAAACACTTGTATCTATTCTTGTAGTAATAGAAATTCAATTCGATTTTTCCTCAAACATACTCTAAAGTGATCAGAGAATCACAACACGTTTATCCTATTGGAAATGCCATTAAATTATTTTCTGCTGATATGTTTGATAGAACAAAGGCTATATATGATTATGCTGGATTCATCAATACTGGAACATTTTCAGAACACCTATATATGGAGAAAATAGCCTTTGGAATAATTGCAGACGACATGTAACTAGTTAAAAGCTTAGATTAGTTTCATCTGTTAGGGTTTTTAGATATGTAATGAATTCACCAATTTCATTTTGTCCCTACACAGATATGAAGCAAGACTTGATTTTTCCTTACTTAGCTTTTGTTAAATCTTGTGAAGCAAGCATCATGGTCCGGATAGCCTTTCTTTGCAAGTAAGCTTATTATCAATATTTCCTCTTCCTCATACATTGTTCTAATTTCTAAATTGTTTTTCCCTTTATGTATATGATATAAGAAAATCCAATCCAAACAAGGGAATGAAAATGATGATATTATTATTATTTTATTATTATTGAGAAATTGAGATTTATTTTAGATATATACAACAAAGTCATACTTCTCAAGTAAGAGTAAGAAACTGTAACATTTAAATACAAGAAAATAAAATACTTCTTAAGGCTGCATTGGCTGATTTTCTTGTACAGGATTTGCCTCAAAAGCTTATTTTCTCATATGTAGCCAGGCCACCAGGAAAGCCAAGACCAACAAATAAAAACCATGGAAGTCCAAGCCAGAGCTGCTGTGAGATTAAAGAATCCATTCTGCTTCTGCTTCTGCTTCTGCTTCATGGTGATAATACTTGCATGGCATCTAAAATAACAATGGTGCAAAATGTGAACACAGCCATATAGATGAACACCATTTATGCCCATCTGCAAGATGAAGGAAGATAACCCATTTTTGGAGAATTTGTATAAGCAGCCATTGACTCGTTTATTCGTTCAATTCGATTCGCTTTAAAGCGAATACAGGTTTGGAAAAATGGATTCGTTTAATAAATGGATCAATTCGATTAGATGAATAAACGAATCGAATACGAATTTAAGCTCATAAATTCGTTTATTCGTTTATGATTAGTTTTATTATTTTCTTTTACTAGTTATTGTTATTTTTCAATTAAAATTCGAGAAATTATGGTTAATTACCATAGAAAATAATATTATTGATATTAGGTGAGGTAATTTTTATAAATATATTAATTACATATTTTATATGTATATATTTATGAAGAATTAATGTAAATCAATTATGGTAAATTATGATATTAAATATTATAATGACTAAACGAATATTCGTATTCGATTTGATTCGTTTAAGATTCGATACAAATTCTATTCGTTGATTCGTTTTGCCACCCCTATTTAAAAAGACTATCTCAAGTTCAGACTCAACTCAAACTCGGGCTTGGACTCGGGCCGGGAGAGAATTCAAGTTGTGTGTGTATATATATAGGATTAGGTTGCCTAGCAAAATTGTGTTTTTTTTAACATCTCTTTGAAAAAAATAAAAAATAAAAAATTGAGGTTTGAATATGATACACGAAATATTAGTTTTAATTTTGTTTACTGAACGCCTCTCGTTGTAACGCACTACCACCATTTAAAAGTCTTACCAATTTATTATTTATTTGTTTAAAAAAAAAAAGCCACATTCTCAATATTAAAAAGTTATAAAAACAAACATTAATAATCAACTTTTTTTTTTATAATATATATATATATATATATATTTTGTGCAAAGTATTGTGACATAAATGATACAACAACCAGCTATTTAGTTTTCACAACTTATGTGATCTGAAAATATTGGTCGAATAAAATCACAAGGCCAAGTAATTATTTTCTTTAACTGTTTTCACTGTTCCATCATTTCATATCATATAAATTATCAATTTATATTTTATAATATTTTTTTTTTCAAAAAAATATGTCTTTTTCGAAGTTAATAATTTAATTAAACATATTTCTTAAATTTTGAATTAGAATATATTATTTTCACAAAAAGAGTTAAGTCAATTAAATTATTATTTATGATAAAAATCTTTTATATACTATTTTATAAATGCATCATTATTATCAGAAAATAATTTTGTAAATAACTGGAAGCAGCCGTTACTTAAATACAGAACTCAATCAAAACCAACGACTACACCGATGCACATCTCGAACAAGATTGGAAAAGTCTTCAACAGTGACAGATCAAAAATTCAAACCCTAAGGAAGCATTAGGTTCCATTTAATTACAAAGGAAAAAAAAAAACCTCGTATTATCATTTTTCTCTTCAAAATATATGCACTCTCCTTGTATTCACAGCTACTGAATTGTAAGGAACACTTCTCTCTGCTGAGATCTCATCTGGGTTTTTGTTTTTTCTTACTAAAATTGCTATTTTTCTGAATAATTTGTGTTTTTTCATCTGGGTTTTGGCTGGTGAATTCCTTTGTTTTGTGAATGAATTAATATCATGGTGTTTGATGTAATTCTTAATGTTTAAGTATGTATTGTATGTGATATGAAAGATTATATCTTTGACTATGCTTAATGTTTTTTCATTCTCAATTTGAAATAGATGAGTACTTTTATTTGTTATTTAATTTGTTTCTGTGCTTAAATTTACTTTAGATTTTTCATTTTAATATTAGAGAAGTGATGTGAATGATCCATAGGAGATTTTGTGAGTGCCGTGGGTTTCTTACTGACAATAATTGACTTATCTCTTGTCTGCTCATTCTATTTGGTGAATGACGGAGATGTGTTTATCCTTGACAAGGATTGCTCTTTTGATATGATATATGTAGAAAGTATAGACATTAAAATTAGGACAAGTCGAAAGAAAGAACTTAGGATCCTGTGGTTTTGTTAAGTAGGCAATGTCCTCTCCAAATTCTCTGGTGCGGTTCATCATCGGATTAAACGAATGAATATCGATGATAAGTTTTCCATTTCCCATCTGTATTGTCAGTAAAATCATTTCACCATTTTAAGAATGCTTACTGATTGGTGTCTGTGTTTCCTTCAAGATTTTGTTTCTGCAAGGACTGATTTTTTATTTTTAAAATATCTTATCCTGAAGATCACATGTCAAGATCAGTCTCTGAAAGCGGATAATTCACTTACCTTGTATATTGTCAAGAAAAAGAGTTAGTTGTGGCAGCTGTGATATTTTATGGATAGAGATTCGCTTAACATATAGAATTAGAATCTATGCAATGACAGACAATGTTTTTGAATGATGCTACCTTGCATGTATTTTATACTTGTGAGAAGCCTTCGAAGAAAGGCACCTTCTGACATGTTAATTTGTAAATTAAGTTCAGTTATCCGCAACAACTCTATAAACTATTTGCTTTATTATGTGTCAGCATGAAGCAATTTTTTCTTGGTTGTTAGGTCATTTCTTTATTATTGCTTCTTTTTCCCCCTGTAAAATTCTATTGACCTCTGTTCTCCATGCAGTGGAATGATGTAAAAATAATTGATGCCTTTTTGAACTGGTTGCTTACAAATTAGCCAAGTCCATAAATTTTTACCATTAATTGGCGGGATGGGGGGGTGAAGTTAAAAAAATGGAAGAGCAAGAGGTTTTATAAGGCATTTAACTGTTGAAGGAATTATTAAATCAGGTCTTTGAACTTTTTGAATCCACTTGGAGCCATTAATTCTTCTCTTTAAGATATGATGTCCCTTTGAACAGTCAACTTTCCTTTGTGTGTGTGTGTGTCAGTGTTAGGAATGTTCAATTTTTTGTTCCAGTTTAATTGAGTGGGTTTGGGCGTCATCCATGGTATGAGGATCTAATCATAGCAATATTTCTTTTCCAACTAATAGTGACTAGTTCATGGTGGCCATGGTTGCTGTGGCATAAATGGAAGGAGAAGTTCATGTACAATTTCTCAAAATATCACTTATCTTTGTTGGGGATTGAGAGCTAAATTCTCAATGGTAAATCTAAAAGTTTCCCGCCATCCGACAATATGCTATAGACCTATACGACCCTCAGATTTAGAAATTTTACAGCAACTCCATGCTGATGCTTTTCCTATCAGGTAATACTTCCATCTAGTGCTTTCATGTGGGTTTGAAAACTACTCAAGTTGCATTTTAAAGAATAAGCATTCATCTTTTCAGGTATGAGTCTGAATTTTTCCAGAATGTTGTGAATGCACGCAATATTGTGGCCTGGGGAGCTGTTGACCGCAGTCGACCTAATGGTTACAGTGATGAACTTATTGGATTTGTTACTGCACGAATTGTGCTGGCAAATGAAAGTGAGGTGGGTCCTCCTTCTGTAGAAGAGTGTGACTTGCTTTTGTGCCTTTGGACTTTAAATTATGGGTTTTAAATTCTCAGCGCTGAATGCTTATCACATATTCATGTGATGTAGCACCACAATATGTGTCCAATCCTGAGTAGATTCGACGAAATCTGGTTGAATAATTCAAAGAACACCCGATTTCAAAACCTTTACTGACAATTTCTGAGGTTATTTTCACCTTTGAAACCATGTGGTAAATTGAAATGTCTATAACCTTGTGCTTGAATGGATAAAGTATGCTGACATGTTGAGCGCTTTAATGTATTTTGTTTCTTTGTATTTGTAAAATAAAAGATATCTTATTAGGCATTACAACTTAAAATTTTAAGTTGTTAGGTGAGATGCCAATCACTAGCCATATTAAATTCTATATCATAACATTGCGGTATACGCTAATACTCTCCCTCTTTTGGTAGCATAACACAAAACCAAAAAAGGCTTGATGTGGACTGAAACTTAAACACAATGGCGATAAACAAACATGTAAACTAAACAAGCTTGACTCTAATACCATGCTAAAAAATATAAACCAAAAGCTTTGATTATTTGGAGTTTCATTTATTATATGAGTGATTTTAAGAAAAAATAATTTTTAGTGGTATATGATGCACAAACAATTTTTAATACATCAAATTCAAGCTGACAAGATGTAGAATGCTATTTTTTTCTTTTCATTTTGTAATTATTTGAAATCTTGGTTTCTGCTATTAAATTTTCTTATGCATTTTAAGGATTCATTTCAATTGACGTCCACCTTGCAGATAGGAGATTTGCTCAGTTACGATTCATCAAAATCAGATCAAACACTGGTCTACATTCTGACATTGGGAGTAGTGGAAACTTATCGAAATCTTGGAATAGGTGGGAACTCTCATATGATATGTTGCTAGAAACTGTTGTTTTCCTATAAGCATTAATTTGGCTGAGGTTGGATTTACAGCTTCTTCACTTATTAGTGAGGTCATTAAGTATGCTTCAAATATCCCAACATGCCGTGCAGTTTACTTACATGTGATCTCTTACAACATTCCTGCCATCCATTTATACAAGAAAATGTCATTCAAGTGCATACGAAGGTTGCATGGTTTTTATTTAATCAATGGCCTACATTACGATTCATACTTGTTCGTTTACTACGTTAATGGCAGCCACTCTCCCTGCTCTCCATTGTAAGTACACATATATATATATTTTTTATTTGATAAATCTAAGTACACGTGGCTGATGGTACTTTCATGTTAGATCGAGAGTATCTTCGTAGTGCTTGGTACATCTGATTTCTCATTTTCTGCACAGAGATTACTGTGCACATATTTTCCTTATTTGATTGAGTCGACCCACCTAGGCAGGGGAGGGCAGAAATGAACTATTTAGGTGGTGTAAGGCAAAGATGACTTAGCGGAGATGGTCATTTTTATGGTGCAGTAGGGGGACCAGTTTGCTATCTATTTTGTGGATCAATATCTACCAATCTCAGGGAGAGTTTTCAAGATTTTAAGGGATAGGTACAAGGGCGGAGCCAACTCAGGACCATGGAGAGCACTTCCGCTGAAAAGTTACCAAATCCCACTGTTTACACAATCTCTCTTTTCATTTGAGCTTTTTTCATTTTTACTTTTGACAGGGTTCTTTTTGTCCTCCTCAATAAACCCTTTAAATTAAAGATTTTCTCTCTCTCTCACTCTTCCAAATTTTGACTATATCGTCCTCATTTTCAAAAGAAATGAATTTACTTGAATTTTACTAGATATTTTCTGAAACTTAGGTATATTTTTTGTAATTAATCTTAACGAACTTATGAATTTATCATTATATTTGTTAATTCCAATCATCTCGTATTGTCCTAAGAGTCTTACTAGTTTAACTAATATCAACATATAATATCTTTATAATATAACTATATAAAATATATTGAAACATAACAAAATTAATCGAAATTTCACTTATTTATTAGTTATGCAGAAAATTTTCTTATGTTGCCCAACTGAACAACTTTTCTGGCTCCGCCACTAGATAGGAAAGTGGTTTCTTCATGTGAATAGTTCAAAGATTTGTTTATTGCTATGTTGAATGCCCTTCTCAAGTTTGTCAAAAATTAGATTTTAATGTGTAGGAAGCCGGGAAAGACTGGAAATGGTAGTGAGTTGGGATTAATTTATTGGAATTTGGAATAGTGCAAATTTGATAATTGCTTAATTGTTTATTATGCTCGAGGTTCATAGAGGAACTACGTCTCTTCTTATTAACCTGAATGTAGAGGGTTGTTCAATCTTCTTTTTCGAGTTTGTTGGTTCTTTAAGCATTTTTCTGACACTGTTAGGGCTGGTAATGATGAAGCCTCTTTTTTTTTTTGCATGGTGATGTGGTTAACATAAAAATACTTGGCAGGCATTTTATGTTGACTTGAGGAGTTGGGATTTTTTTTCCCTTTCTTTCTTTAAATATATCTGCTGCTGTGAGAAGTATGGTTAGAGCCTTGAAAGTCACGGATTGGTCGCTTATTTGTTTCTTATCACCGTTTTATTCTGCAGGGAGCTTGTAACAGTTGCAGTGAGTTACATGAAGAGGGGTCTTAAGTCAGTTGCTGCAAAGCTGAGGAAGAAGGAAGAGAAGTGGCCGGAATGTAAAGAAAGCCGATGCCTTATAGAAACACAGAGGAGGAGAAATCTCGCAGCTGAGTGTTCTGGGTGTGTGTGTGTTTAATATGTTTATTATTCACAGTGAATGGTATGATAAATCCGAAGAGAGGAGCTCACGTTAGCGTAGAAAAATAATCTCATGTTGGAGATTATGATTTGTGAGAGTATAAATTAGCACTAACACTAGCGTTAATTATGTGTTGATATAGCATTTAAATACCGGCTTATAAGTTCACCAATCTTACACTAAAGTCTAAACGGTGTCTATTTATCTTTACTCACATTCTTGAAAGTCCTATAAATAAATTATCAATGTAATGTTATTAAAATCTTCACTATTTGGTAATGATCTTAGAATCTTCACTATTTGTTGATGATGTCAGAATCTTCGGTTAAATAGTGATCTTTTTTTCTTTATCAGTTTTAGTTGTTCAATTTTGTAATTTCCCAAAATTTGATTGGTTTTTTCTCTTTAAAGATTAGCAGGGAGATGCTAAGATCAGTTGCTTCTTTACTGCCATTTTCAATAGCTCATTTCCATTTTATTATGAACAGGTCTTCTAATTCTTCATTTTTTTTTCCATATTAAATAACAATTAATTTTTTTTTTAGATATATGGGTTGGGATAGTTATGTCAATGCATGAGGTTTTTTTTTTTTAATATAAAATCACTAAATTAGGGCCCAAATCTAAGAACATTTAATAAACACTACATGAAATAATCCAAAAAAAAATCTTTTTTTTACCGGTAAGATATATATTTTAAAAACTTGTTTATGAGCCCTAAAAGATAAGGCCCGAAGTTACTATGAGATTATGTTAATGGATCAATTAACAACAAATGGTGATAAATTTTACTAGTGGCTTGTTGTATCTAAATGACACGTCATTCTGTGATATGACGAGATTCGAAACAATTTATTTTGTTCCAACTTCGCCATTTTATGTCAATTTAATATAATGTTGGGAAATTATCAGTGATCTACCTGATTTTAGCGAACGTTTGAAAAACACTATCGTTTTTAAATTTATTAATGGTCCATCATAAATTATTAAAAATGATATTTTCTATCCAAATTGCTAATTTTAGGTTTAAAATGTCCTTTTTATAATTAGTTTTTGGGTAGAAAATATCCCTTTAAAAAAATATGATGGACCGCTGATAAATTTAAAAAACGATGTGTTTTTTAAATTTTCTTAAAAGATTGAGTGGACCACTGATAATTTCCCTATAATATATTTGTCAAATGGTATAAATAATTTGATAAGTTAAAAAGTCACTGACAATAAAGTTGAATCAAAGTTATAAAGTCATAGAAATAATAGGTTTATTTGGTATTGTGTGTGGTGGGACTTATCCACATACAGACATACTCATATTATATTCTCTTACATAAAACGAACGACAAGACTATTCTAGGGTTGCCGAATACTTGAGGGAGAGTGATAGGATTTGCTTAAAAAAATAATGAGTAATTTAAAATTAAACCAGAGTTTAGTAGTAAAATAAGGGGTTATTTACGTTTTACTACTAAAGTTATGATCAAATAACAATTGGGTACTATGAATATTAACATATTACATTTTATTACTAAACTTATAAAAATTTAACATTTTACTACTTTTCCATCCAAACCGTTAGTTGATCATTAGTTGACCTTTAAAAAGACTGTTTTATCCTCCAAATAAAATAAAAGTGAAAATTATAATTATACCCTTTAAAAAACATATCTAAATCTTATATATAACAATAAAAGAAATATAATCAACAATCACATTTATAAAAATACTTCAATCTCTAAATTATCCATATAACACAATAAAATAAAGAATTTAATTTACCAAATAATTTAATAATTAAAATTCTCATAATAACAAAATACTTTAAAGTATAACAATAAAATAGATATACTCAAAAATCGTTTTTTCCAATATTCAGCCGTACGATTACCACTGTTGATTATAATATTTATAATTTATAATAATATGTGTGTTAAGACTCTTTTATCCTTAAGATATCAATATGATGTCATGGTCAACTAACGGTTTGGATGGAAAAGTAGTAAAATATTAAATTTTTATAAGTTTAGTAGTAAAATGTAATATGTTAATATTCATAGTACCCAATTGTTATTTGATCATAACTTTAGTAGTGAAACGTAATAACCCTAAAATAAGAAATATTAAGGACCTCAGTGTAATATTTCTTAATATTTAATTTAAAGTAGAAACTAGGAAAAAAATTCATAAACAAATTAATAAAAGCTCCCAAAGAAAAAAGAAAATTTAAAAGGAAAAATAAAATAATTCAGCTCCTCTTAAAGGAAGCACTTTGCATCTCTGTCTCTCGCTTTATTCCCACAAGCCCCGAAGCTCAAAGCGCTCTCTCCTCTCTCTCTAATGTCACCGGTGCTTTTCACTAATTGGGTATTTTTTTTAATCATTTCTTCAATTATTTTGTCAATTATATGGTTTGTTTTTGTGTGTTAATTACACTTTGATTTTCTTTTTCTTTTGTGCTCCAATGCTTACTGGTTTTTTTTTTTTTTTACCGTTTAGCTAATTAATTTCTAAAATATCAACTTATTATGCTGCCAGTGGCAGAGTATTTATTTGCTTCTTCATCATTCATTCTGGTGAAATTTTGTTGAATCTCTAGGTATATAAATTGAAGTTTAAAAATGGTTGTAACTTGTAATTGAGGTGATTAGTTTTGTTTTGCCCACATGAACTAAATGTCACCTAAATTTCTTGAATTATATTAGGAACAATAAAATCATGATTTTTTTAAGTGGGTAAGTAAGGAAAACTACCTGCGAATATTCTTCACTAGTATATTCAATGCTTGTAATTTTGGTCAAGTTGGATGAAATTTATTTATCAAATTGAAGACGAAGGAAAAAGAACTTTGAATTTTTTGGTTTTGATTTTTGATTGTTCTCCCCGGCAGGGTATGATTGATTTAGAGAATCATTCGCAGTGTTTTGTGTAATTACATAGAACTCTTATGAAAAGTCCCCGAAATAGGATAGGTTTTTGAAGGGTAACAAAGATGATGATAACTGAGATGTGATTCCATTTCTAGGTCTCAATAAGTGCCACACGCGGGTCAATTAGGTGGCGGTGGCTCAGTGCACATCTTCACTAGAGCGCATTTATACATGCAGGGCAGTAAGTGCGTGTTATGACTGTTTGTAAAAGGCAATCAAGTTCCTACTTGTTGTTTCGGAATCAGAGCAACATTATTGTTTACTTAATTGAGCTGATGAGAAAGGGCCTTTGTATGGAAAGAGGAAACAAAAAAGGCAGAAGGGAGGAGGGAGGGGATGTAATGATGAATTCCTGGAAGTGGATGAAAGAAGAATAGATGTTGGAAAAAAAATCCCTTTTCTAGTTTCTTCATTCTGAAAATGACTGTGTTTTAGTCTTAGGCTTGAATTTTCTCAGAAATTATTAAAAAATGACCAAGTTGTAAGGTAAAATTTTCGACTTTTACTGAAACAAGTTTCATTTCATTGCATGTGTGTGTGTGTGTTTTTTTTTAATGGGAGCTTCGTGTCTGTACAGAAACAAATTAGTTAATTGTGAGTGCATGTGTTCTCTCATATTCATATCTGCTAGCTTTCAGGAAGGTGATAGACAAAGTTGTAAGACTGATTAGGACATTGCATACAACCTTGTGAATGATTGGATTTCTCCACGTATTTAACCCTAGAGTATAAGGAACAGTGGATGAATAGCATGTTGTATTGGTTTCTGGTTGAATAATGTGTTATAGTTGCTTCCTGTTACTGAAACAGAAGCCAATTGAGCATTTTAGAGCTTCTTGGTCTTGCTCCTTGAAGTCAACGGCATAGTTGATATGGATTGTCTATTTTAAGATTGCCATTTGGTTATACAACTTACTGTTGCAGATATATGTATGTGAATTTGTTCATAAATCTATCTTGCAGGATTGAAATTACAATAAGCTGTTTAAATGCTAGCAAAAAGAAGAAAAGTTCCTGGTAGGGGAGAAACAGTGCCAGTGAACTATGCTTTCGGCCCTCATGAAGATGATGTAATCATAAAGCATAGGCTTCTAACCCGCACAACCACCACAAGGGGTGAACCCCCATTGAAGAAACTTCAGAAGAAATTTACCTCGTTTGTACTTGAAATTGAGAAGGATGAAGATAACTATAATGACTGTGGAAAACTTGCTAAAGCTTTCTTTCAGGAGTTGTCCACTTTTGAGATTCCACTCCTTAAGAGTAAAGCTGTTATGGATGCAAACCTCAGAGAGAAGGAGAACTTCAATGAACTGAAAGAAGAGATAAATAGGCAGATATTTCAGGCGAAGGCTGACATAGAAGATCTAAAGAAACAACTTGAAGAGAGTAAGATTGAAAGACAGCACAAGGAGGAGTGTGAGGCAATTGGGAAATTGATTGCTGTACAGCCACCAAGATCGGAGACTCAAAAGATCATTACCGACCTGGAGAAAGAGATTGCTGCATTGGAGGCAGAGAATACAGCCGGTTCAAGGTTGCTGGAGCTTCGGAAGAAGCAGTTTGCTCTTTTATTGCATGTGGTACGTTGCAGTTTTGCTAAAAAGTAATTTGTCTGTTTTCCTTTTCCTGTCCTTTTGTGTTCAAGTTTCCTCTTCTGTTTATTTGCATGCAAATTTTCACACGAAAATACATGTTTAATATGTAGATCCTTCCTCATCCTGCCATTCTGTGAAATTTCACCAAATATTTTGTTTTGGAAGTTTTGCCACTTTTTAAATATGTTCTAAACTCACCTTTGTGAATTTAAATACAAGCTCTCTTCACATTGTTACTATCTTGGCGCAAATCATGCAAAAGTCTATTGCACGATTGCAGTTGTTTGGTCGTCTTTTGGTGATCTTCTCCCTGAATTGGAGCCCCTTTCTGCTTATCAAATTTCCAGTTCTTATTCAACTATGAGTTCATATTTCTTTAGGAATCATTATTGTACTAATTGATATGATGGGTTGTATCTGCATGACTGGTGCTTTCAATTTATACATGACTTTTCTGCAGGTGGACGAGTTACAGAATACCATGGAGGAAGAACAGAAGAATTTGATTGAAGAGATGAGAATGGCTGAGGAGCAGAAGGGTGGAATGGAGGATGCTAGTGGGGGTTCAGAAGCTATGGCTGTTGACTAATGCAATGCGGTTTCTCAGTCTACTAGTTGTACGGAATTTTCATTTCTTAAAGAATTTGGAAGTTTTGCTACTCATTTACGGATATTTTCAGATCATAACAATATTCCTTCAGTGTCAGAGATATATTACCAAGACATTGCTATGTAACATTATAGACCAGAAATCTACTCCCTTTTTGTCTTACTATCCCACACTTGTTGCAATAAGTAGTTATTTCTATAAGTAGTTATTTTCTTTGCATGGTTTTTACAGATGTTTCTGGGTTTCGAATATTTATTTAACTATCCTTAAATGACCAGCTTCATCTTTTAGTTATTGTTTCTGGAATCAAGAGACAGTGCAACAAGTTTGGTATTTGAATGTGACCCTTTTCCTTGGGGAAAAAACTAGGTCATATGAAAAGTTTACTTTAAAATTTAAAATACATGGGAGTGACAATTTCACACAGAGCTTAGTTTATTTCTCTCATTTCTTCAATGACAACGGACAGACAGCATGATGAAACAGTGAGCTAATAATGCAAAGTGATATGCAAATGAAGCTTAAGCCTTGTTGTTGATGAGATAGTTCCTGGAGATTTCTGCAATCTTTTCCAGTGGCTTGATACTGACAATGGAAGCATTAGCAGCAGCTTCTTCTTTGAGTTCATACTCAATTGTTGATTTGATGATGCAGGAATCACTCCCTTTTTCTATGATCTCCAAGATCATTCTGAAAAGAGTAAATCCCAAATCCAGGTATCCTCCTTCAACCACCTCTGTTTCTTTTATTCGTTTCTCGTTATCGATCTTCGTGAACTTCTCTTTGAAACCTGGGAAACCTGGTGTGCCTTGTTCAATCAGGAAAAAAGCCATGAAAGAAACAGAGTTAGTTTCTAAAGAATCAAAAATGATTTTGCTAAATTTGAGGCATTCAAAAGAGATGATACCTACCTGGTGCAAATTTGAGATGAAGAATGGTGCCAAGGCCTCCATCACCTTCTACAACTACAATTTCTTGTAAGTTTTCTGTCTCTTTTTCAACAAGTCTTGCCAGTTTAAGAGTGCCATAGAGCTCCCAAGCTTGGCCGGCTGGCACTTTTACTTCCAATTCACAGGAAACCTGGCCACTCATTTTTTTTGGGGTCCTTCCTTATCTTGCAAACCTAAAAAAGCTTTACATATACAAAATGGATTTATGGGTGCATGGACAATATCAAAGTCATCTGCCGGCCATCAAATGGAGACAAGAGTCTTAAGATTCCTTGGTGGGTGCTTTGCCCTTTTTGTATTACAAGTCAAAACTGGCTTATAGTAACACTAATCACCAATCTCCATGTATAAAGTGTTGAGATTTGTCCTACCTTAATTCTTGGGACATTGTGATCGATGACCCATGGTACCGATGGATGCAACCTACGTTCAGTGGGGTAGATATTTATTTTTTTTTATTTTAACAATATCTCATTAATAAATTAGACATTTCATTAATTTATATGATAAATTTTAATTAATTTTAATATTGAGGAGGGGCGATGGCCTCCACTCACTTCTTAGTGGCTCCGTAATTACCCAATGCATATATCTAACTCTAGAATTCACAGACATCAGTAATAATGTTAGAAGTCTCAGCATTTAAATTTTAAAGTGATGTGGCGTTGATAGCTTATTTGTAATTACCATATCAGCTGAGACTCTAATTTAATTAAGAACTTCTTGACCTCCAATGATCTTCTTTACTTAGCTGTCAACTTTGGAAAAAAAAAATTATCATTATTCTGTCTTGTGAAACGAGCTAAATATGCATGATAAAAAAGTCTAAGTCCGGGCCTAGTCCTGTCCGGTCCGTCCGAATTTTGTTCCGGTCCGGGATCAAAAAAATTGGGCCGATCTTTAGAATTAGAGGTCTGAGTCCGGTTCAACTCAAAAAATCCGGGCCCGATCTGGTTCGGGGTTAAGAATATATATACATATATAATTTTTTATATAAAAAAAGACCGGATAAAGTCTTGTCTGAACTCGAGCCGGCTTGGCCCGATAATAATTCGGGATCGGGTGTTTCCCAAACCCGGACCTAAATTTTGCTTCCCGAACCCGCCCAGCCCATTGTCATGCATAGAGCTAATAGAGGATCAATCATTCTAAAGAGTCCACAAATCCATACAAATCTAAAGCCCATGCCCAGATTTACAGCGAGCCAATCACGAGCTTAAACAGAAAGTCTTTTAAGATATCTATTACAAATCCTAATTAACATTAAATACTCGACCTGCAGGCACAAGGCATAAATGAGCAATGATTTGTGGCTGGACAGTCACTATAAAACTATTATAAGACCATTTTAGTTTTGCGATGGTTGTCTAGTCACATAAGTATTTGTGTGTATGTATATGTGTAATTTGTATGTGTCTCTAATATTTTTTGATATATATTGTTTAATCTTGATGAGTTTGATCAATGTTACCTTTAAATTTTTTTAGGAAGTTGTGTTAAAAAAAAAAATCTAATTTTGATGAGTTTGGTGGGTAAAATGTCTTTTTTATTTTTTATTTTTTTTATAATTAATATTATTTTAGCGACTGAATAAAGCTATTTATTAATAATTATCGATAATCGTCGGTATTCAATCGATAATTGATCATAAATTATTATTTTTTTTGATCAATATTCAATCGATAAATACCAAAATTTATCGAATTTGGACATTTTCTTGCAGTGAAGGAAAATAATGCGAAATAATATGAATAACATGAGTTGTACTCTTCAATATTCTATTAACACCTAATTTTTATCTTTACACAAAAAGACAAAAAAAAATAATATTGAAAGAGTATTCAGTTTATGCAACTAGGATTAATTGTTGTAATAATATACAGAAAGCATATCTGCAAAGTGGGGATCATATAATAATATAAAAATTGCATTATTTATAAAGTGATAGCGATCCGAATCGGGTGATTTGATAATAAAATTTCAGATAATTACCGTAGATAAAAGGTTGTGTCATTGGCATAATTTATATTTGTATAGAAGCACTATAAGTGGAACAATAAATGAAGCTCATCAAGAATCAATGTTGTAATTGTAAGAATGTGAAAAATGAAAGGCAAAATGATACAGGGAAGGAGGTATATATGATATGATCGCTAGCAGCGAGTAAGGAAAATTTATTAAAATATATCATATAAATTAATAAAAATAAAATATGATTTATTAATCGGATAATTTTGATTTGTTCAGAGTATGTAATATTTTTTTTTTTATAAAATCTACGACTATTATGAAATGTAAATTTTTAAAATAAAAAAAAATAATAATATTTGATAAATATAATTTTTAAATATATTGATTTTTAATCAAATGAAAACTACTTTACAGTTATAGCTAAAAAACACTATAGTTAAATTGAATTTATGCTAAACACGGGATATAATCAAGAGATATGAATGATAATTTCACACTGTCAATTTCTCTTATTTCGTCAATGACAAAGGGCTTACAGGGGCAATTTATTTTTCAATGTAATATTCGTGGAATGAATATTTTGTTATTTTTTAAAAAAAAATACAAAAAATTATGAGATCGACACCGACTCGTACATGAACAGTCCACTCCTGGTGCCGCCCGTTACAGCATGATCATGAATCACTGAGCTAATGCAAAGTGGTATGGAAATTAATAAGGTTTTAAGCTGAAGCGTTGTTGTTGAGGAGATAGTTGCTGGAGATTTGAGCAACCTTAGCCAGTGGCTCGATAGTGACTAAGGAAGCATTAGCAGAAGCTTCTTCTTTGAGTTGATATTCAATTGCAGTTCTGATGATGCAGGAATCATTCCCTTTCTCTTTGATCTCCAGAATCACTCTGAAAAGAGTAAATCCTACATCCAGGTATCCTCCTTCTATCACTTCTGCTTCTTTTATTCGTTTCTCGTTATCGATCTTCGTGAACCTCTCTTTGTAACCTGGATATCCTGGTGTCCCTTTTTCAATCCAAAAAAAAAACCATGAAAAGAAACACAGCAACCAGTCAGTTTGTTAATATTACTTACTTAATTAACCCCTTTTTACAGGGATGGTATCGAGGACAGTCCACGGTTAGTTTTGGACTCTTAAATTTAAGAAAAATTAATACTCGTTATAATAAAAAATCTCTCTTTTATTTGTAAGGCAAGGCCGATCTTGGCCATTAGCAGATGAAACGCTCGCATATGGCCCCAAAATTTATTTTTATTATAATATTAAAATAATTTCATATTCCAACACCCCAATTTTTTAAATTATAATATTATGAAATGGTCAATGACTTCAAAATATAAAAATCGCATTAGGTCCTGAATATGTCTGGACCGACCCTATTATAGGGGATCCATAATTTAAAAACTCGTTTAGGACTCCAAAAACTCAAACTCGGGCTCGGGGGATTTGAGTGTATTTGAGCCATTTACGAGAGATATCAAATACCTGGTGGAAATTTGAGGTGAATAACAGTGCCAACGCCCCCATCACCTTCTACAATTTCAATTTCTTCATAATCTTCGGACTCTTTTTCAACAAGCTTTGCCAGTTTAAGAGTGCCATAGAGCTCCCAAGCTTTGGAGGCTGGCACATTTACTTCCAATTCATAAGAAATCTGTTCAGTCATTTTTTTTTATAATTAATCCTCCTGATTATCTTCTAATAACAAACCCTAATTAAAAGCTCTATATATATATATATTCAAAAATGAAAACATGTGAAAGACAATATCCAATGCATCTGCCGAAACCGGCTTAAGATTCCTGTGGGTGGGTGATGTGTTACAAGTAAAACATAATCTGTTTATATATTGTAACATCATCCACTATGTAAAAATATTTTCAATTTGTTAAAGAGAGTATCGATCGGTTTTTTAATAAATCAGAATATACATTATAATTAATTTCTAAATACGATAGTTTTTATGTGCCGTCCATAACATCGATCTATGTAACAATATGTATGCAACCCACATGCATGAACGCAACATGCTGTCCCCAATAGGTGTGATTTGGTGGTGTAAGGCTCAAAATCACACCTTAAAGTCTTAGATTCGAATCCAGAGAGTGCATTTCTTATAAGAATCTGAGACAGTTTGAGGTTTTACCTGTTTTTCTTAAACCCGTAAGGGGTAATTTGGCGGTAAAATTTCCAACGATTTTAAAAAAAAAATGAACGTAACCTGCTAGCTTTTGATTGGTACAAAGGCATGTGTAGAATATATATTAATAATTGACTTATTTAACATTCACCACTCTTCGACATCCACGTTAATCCATCATATCCAGATGGGTGATTTTGCGAATCCCGTCTTTATATATTGGGCCTCCGGATCATCCCGTTTGTAACAATGATCACAAAATCTCACATCCTATACTAACTAAGCATGGTACGTTTGATTCTATACACAGTATAGAGCATGCGCTGGTACTAATTGTTTATGATATGAGAATCCTTCATGTTGTTTATGATTGGTTGGTGAGAAAATACTAGAAAGAATAAGAGAGAATTGTGTTATGAACTAAATGTAAAAGAAGATAATATTAATAAAAGAATATAGGTAGTGTCAATTAATTAAGTAGGTAATTGAGATGTCATGTATCGAATCAGTCTCGTCCTGTCATGTCTCAAATATGAAAAATTATCTTGAATTCTTATTATTTTTTGAACCAGAAAGAAAAATATTTCCAATCTCAGATTAAATTGTTCGGGATGACGATTGAAATTCAAAATTTTTAAACTAAAATTTGAGATTCAGAACAAAAAATCATCTAAAATCACGTGTCAATAATTTTATTTCATTACGAAAATTTATCTCAAATTCCGATTGAGTCCCAGTGGAGATTGAGATTTTTTTTTTCTTTTTTGGCCAGGTGCTAATTCCATGTCTTAAGAGTAAGAAAAATATTTACCGGTCGGAGGAGGAGGATAATAGAATAATATATCAAACACATTATCTGCAAAGCAGAATGATTATTGTTCCTAAGGGGCGTGACTTTGTGGTGTAGGGTTCGAGATTTAAGATTTTGGATTCGAATACAAAGAGTGTTTTTTTGTAAGAACCTACGATAGTTGGAGTTTTACCCGCTCCGTTTAAGCCCATAAAAGATAATTTAAAGGTAACGATTTCAAAAAATCAAAAAAAAAAAAAGAGGAATGATTATTATTATTATAGTAAATAAAAGATATTTCATTTTCCCTAGTTTATAATTTTTATAGAAAAGCTCAACAAATAGAACAAGAACTGAAGCTTATATCAAGAATCAAATTTGAAAAATGAAAGACATTTGTAAAGGTGGCAGCGGAGTTTTGGGAAGTGTACAGGGGGCTGAAGCGTGTGAGACTTTTGCGTGAATTATTAGGAGATTTGATCCACGAGAAAAACTTATCTATTAATATAGATGTATGAATGATGTGATATGTTTGTATATTAATATTTTAATATATATATATAATTTGAAATTAATCAAAAATAATGGAAATAAAAAATTATTAATTAATACATGTCATTCATTTATTATCTTAATATATTTAGTATATCTCATATAAATTTCTCTCTTGATTTTGCGAGCTCAAATTCAACATGGCGATGGCAGCACTCCCACGACTTTTAACCCACCTGAACATGATAATTTTTTTTAATGAGATTTCAATGAGTGCATCCTCAATTTATTAAATTAATTGATGATCAAATGTGTGCATCTTCATATCTTATTAAGTTAACTGAAAAAAAACAGATTTCAATACATTAAAAATAAATAATTCTATATTGAATTTTGTTTTGATGAAACACACACAACAGATGAGATGTGAGAGAAAATTCTTATTTATTATACACAAACAAAGAATTACAAAGCTTACAAACCCAAACTTTATAAAAAACTCTCAACCCTCTTTACTCTCTATTATTCTCACTTATGGGATGCTTAACAATGGTCTCCATGGCTCCTTTTATAATGCCCGAAACCGTGTGAACAGTGCCACACAATTTTGGCAAAATTTTCAACTCAAGCTTTCGGTGGAAAGCTTGCCAATTCTTTCAACCTTGCTTTTGGTGGCTTTTGGTATCTTCTGCATGCAAGTTGCATGCACAGCTTTGCACAGCTCACAGAGCTGTCTTCAACAAATCTCCCAATCGGTGAAGATTTCCCCAAAATCTGAGCCGACCATCAATCATCCAAACTGGATCCTCCAAATGATCCTCCCCTGGCTGCATCTGTATGACTGCCTACGTACCCTGAGTTGAGATCAAGCCAATCGTAGTTCTCTGAATCTCCCCACTCTGACTATGTGGAGAGTTTTGTCATCCCGGCTATGGCATGACAGATTTCAAGCTTCTCATTCGGTAAAACCTTCGTGAACATATAGGCACTGTTGTCATCGGTGTGAATTTTCCTGAGTTCTAATAGCCTTGAGCTCAGGACGTCCCGTATCCAGTGATACCTCAAATCGATATGTTTTGACCTCGAGTGAAATGTCGAATTTTTACCAAGGTAGATAGCACTCTGGCTATCGCAGTACAAAATGTATTTATTCTGCTTGAAACCCAATTCCTGGACGAATGTCTTCATCCACAACAATTCCTTGCAAGCCTCTGTCACTACAATTAATTATGCCTCTGTTGTAGAAAGTGCAACACACCTCTGCAACCTCGACTGCCATGCCACAACTCCTCCTGAGAGAGTAATCAAATACCCCGAAGTAGACTTTCGGGTATCCACATCTTCTGCCATATCTGAATCGGTGTAGCCGATCAATACTGGTTCACTGCTTCCAAAACATAACCTCATTTAGGATGTGCCTCGTAGATACCGCATGATCCATTTGATCGCATTCCAGTGTTCTCGTCCTGGGTTTGACATAAACCGGCTGACCAATCCAACTGCATGTCCTAAGTCTGGCCTCGTGCACACCATGGCATACATAAGACTTCCCACTGCTGAGGTGTATGGAACCTGTTTCATTTCCTCATTCTCTGTCTCAGTAGAGGGACTCTGTTGTGTACTCAATCTAAAGTGGGTAGCAAGAGGAGTGCTAACCGCTTTAGCCTTGTCCATCTGGAATCTCTGAAGTACTTTCTCGATGTACTCCTCATGTGACAAGTATAACCTCCTGGCTTTCCGATCACGGCCGATCCTGATGCCAAGAATCTGTTTAGCTGGCCCCAAGTCTTTCATCTCAAAAGACTTACTCAGTTGCTGCTTCAAATTATCAATCATCGATTGATTCCGGCCAACTATCAACATATCATCTACATACAACAGTAAGATGATAAAGTCATCGTCAGAAAATTTCTGAACGAAAACACAATGGTCTGAAGTGGTCTTCTTGTATCCCTGCTCCCCCATAACTGACTCAAACTTCACGTACCACTGTCTCGGTGTCTGTTTCAAACCGTATAGGCTTTTCCTGAGTCTGCACAGATAGTCCTATTTCCCGCTAACTCTAAAGCCTTCTGGTTGCTCCATGTAAATTTCTTCTTCCAGATCTCCGTGAAGAAATACGGTCTTGACATCTATCTGCTCAACTTCCAGGTCGAGGCTTGCTGTTAAGCTGAGTACCACTCTGATGGATGACATCTTCACAACTGGAGAGAAGATTTCATAGAAGTCAATGCCTTTCCTCTGATTGAATCCTTTGACGACTAGCCTGGCTTTGTACCGGGGTTGTGAAGTATGCTCATGTTGCTTCACCCTGTACACCCATTTGTTCTTCAAAGCCCGTTTGCCTCTTGGCAATTTCACCAACTCAAAATTGTGATTGTCATGCAAAGATTTCATCTCATCTTGCATGGCTTCCTCCCACTTTTCTCTGTCTTCTGTTTCCACAGCCTCCTGGTAGCTCTCGGGTTCTCCCCCGTCAGTAAGCAGCACATACTCATATGCAGAGTATTTGGTTGAAGGTCGTCTCTCTCTGTCAGACCTTCTCTGTGGAACTGTTGGTGTAGCTTCTGGTACTAGTGGTTGATCATGATCATCATCTCTGGGAGCTTCATCACATGTACCCTCCTGTCTGGGAACCTCATCTTCAACTCATACTGGCACCGATGTGTGAGGTTCTGGATTCACATCTCTGTATTGCTGGGGCATTGTCTTCAATTCCTTTCGGATATCTTCTATGGTCTGGTCTTCAACGAAGACAACATCTCGGCTTCTGACGATCTTCTTCTCAACAGGATCATACAATTTGTAGCCGAAATCATCCTGACCATAGCCAATAAAGACACACTGTCGCGTCTTTGCATCAAGCTTGGATCTCTTGTCCTTTGGGATGTGTACAAATACTTTGCACCCAAAGAGATGCAAGTGTTCATAAGACATTTCTTTACCTGTCCAACCTTGGTTAGGAACGTTACCTTTCAGTACGACCGCTGGGGACATGTTCAAAACATGTACTGCTGTGTTGAATGCCTCCCCCCAGAATGTCTTCGGCAGCTTGGCTTGTGACAGCAAGCTTCTGACCCTTTCGCACAAGGTTCTGTTCATCCTCTCAGCTAGGCCATTCAGCTGAGGTGTCTTCGGAGGTTTCATTTGATGTCTGATTCCTTACGTCTTGCAGTACTGATCAAACGGACCTCTGTATTCTCCACAATTGTCTGTTCTGATGCATTTGAGTTTCTTGCCGGTTTTTCTCTCCACCAGAGCATGAAACTCCTTGAACACTCCCAGCACTTGATCTTTTCTCTTCAAGGTGTATGCCCAGATCTTCCTTGAATGATCATCAATGAATGTCACAAAATACAGTGACCCACCAAGTGTTCGTGTCTGCATCGGACCACATACATCTGAATGTATGAGATCAAGTACCTATGGTTTCCGTTGAGGTGGGGAGCTCTGGAAGGACACTCTGTTCTGCTTTCCAGCCATGCAGTGTTCACACTTCCGTAAGTGTGAGTTCTTCAATTCGGGAAGAACATTCCGCCTGCGTAGTATCTCCATCCCCGTTTGACTCATGTGACCGAGCTTTTTGTGCCATAGCTCGGCTGCCGCATTACTGTTGACTGTATTTATGCTACTATTAGAAAGCTTAGCATGCATCAAATACAGAGTTGAATCTTTCTTACCTCGTGCCACGACCATTGATCATTTAGTGAGTTTCCAAGTGCCGTCACTAAAGGTGCTGCAGAAACCTTCATCATCTAGCTTGCATGTTGAGATCAGGTTTAACCGGATGTCTGGGATGTGCTTGACTCCCTTAAACACTAGCCTTGTCCCGTTGTCTGTTTCAAGGCAGATGTCTCCAATACCGACGGCTTTGGACTGGCCGTCATTCCTCATCCTTACAGCACCGTAGTCTCCTGGTGTGTAAGATGAAAAGAAGTTTCTGCGAGATGTGGCGTGTATGGATGCGCCACTATCTATCACACAAATGGTCTCGTGGCTGGCAAGATTTACAATATTTTCTTCATATATAATGAAAAACTGTTTGGAGGTATTGTCGGTGGTAGTGGCAACTCTTTCTTGATTAGAGTCACCGTCTCTCCTGGACTGCTCGTTCTTCAGTTTGTAGCAATCCATCTTCATATGACCTTTCTTTTTACAGTGATAACACTCAATATCTCTTGTTTTTTATTTACCTCGATTTTTGTCTGGTCTACCTGGGCCTCGGCTTTTACTTCTCCCCCTTCGGGTGTTCTTTTCTGTCATTAGAGCTTCTGAGGTTGAGGTAGATGCTGACTCCTACATTCTCGTCATCTTTTCTTCCTCGAAGATCCTGGTCTTTGCCATCTCCATAGTGACTTTCCCATCTGCGGCTGAATTTATCACCGTAGATCTGAACGTTTCCCAAGATTCTGGTAACGTATTAAGGAGTATTAAGCCGTTTACCTCATCTCCGAAATCTATGCCCAATCCAGACAATTCTTTCATGGTGCCGAGGAAATCGTTGATATGGTCCGCCACAGTTGTACCTTCCTGGTATTTCAACCCCATCATCTTCTTGATGTAGTACAGCTTTTTGTTGCCAGTCTTTGCTCGGAAAAGCTCCTCCAGCTTTCTCCATAAGACAAGTGCATTTGTTTCTTCACTGACATGGTTCACGATACTGTCGTCGATCCACTGACGAATAGTACTGCATGTTTTCTGGTGAAGATTAGACCACTTCTCATCGGACATTCCTTCCGGTTTCTGCTCCAGAAATATCGATCCATCATAGTCCTTCACATACAGAAGGTCTTTCATCCTTCCTCTCAATGTGAAATAGTTTGTACTAGTTAACAAAACCATTTTTCCGTTGTCCCCATCCATCATAAAAATTCTAAGGAGAATCTCAAAAAACGGACCTCACTGTTGCGTCCGGAATGGTCAAAAATGGTGGAAATGACACTTCGTTTGTCAAAATCCGACACATGGACCAAATTGCAAATTTCAGAAATTACAGAGGTCAAAGTGCAATTACGGAAAATTTCAGGGACTAAATTAAAATTTCTAAAAAGTACAGGGGTAAAAATGTAATTTCCAGAAAGTTCATGGACCTATCTGAAATTTACCCGGAAATTGCTGACGTGGCAGACATGTGGCGCTGACTGGATGCACACGTGCTTCTGACTGGTCTGCTGACGTGGACTGATGACTGGGCGACACGTGACGCTGACCGGACTGCTGACGTGGCGTCGTCTTCAACCTCGGTAGGCGCATGCAGGAGCGTGTGAAGCGCGTGGGCTGCTCTATGATCCTCATGCATTCGTTCGATCACCGAAAAATACCACCGTGCTCGTCTCGCCGTGAAAAGTCTGATGGTATGCTCAAAATCGATTTTCGACAATTTTCGTCGGAACCGACTTTCCGAACTGAAGCTCTGTTTCCGAGTTTCTGGATCCCTACGAGTAACTTTAGCTCTGATACCACTTGTTGTGATGAAACACACACAATAGAGGAGATGTGAGAGAAAATTCTTCTTTATTATACACAAACAAAGAATTACAAAGCTTACAATCTCAAGCTTGACAAAAAACTCTCAACCATCTTTACTCTCTATTATTCTCACTTCTGGGATGCTTAACAATGGTCTCCATGGCTCCTTTTATAATGTCTGGTTCATGTCACGTGGACAGGTAGTGTGGGCCCACTCGTGCATGAGTGTGGCTCTGATACCATGTTAGATAATGAAAGAAAGTCTTGAATTCACTATGTATGAATTTACAATGGTAGAGGCTTTTATATAGACTACATGGAAAACCAAAATAGAAAATGAATCCTATAATAATGAACAATAATAATAAATATATGAAATATGCATCTAATAGGGAAATATAATAAAATCATGAATCCTAATGGTACTAGGAAATCTATTTTGGATATTGATTTCATATTCCTTAACATTCCTTAACACCCCCCTCAAACTCAAGTTGGTAACGAAAGAGTAAGCTTGAGGTTGCATCTTGAAATCGGAAAGTGGGGTTCTGAAACTGAAAATCTTAAAACTTGGAGGCTGGAAACGTTGAGATAATAGATGAGCTTTAACCTACGAAGCCCGATGGGGGAGCCGGAGCCTAAGAGGATGCTGAAGCCTGAGAGCTTTAACCTACAAAGCCCGAAGGGGGAGCTGAAGCCGAAAAGAGAGCGAAATCCTGAAAAAGAGCCGAAGCCCGAGAGTGCCGAAGCCAGAGAGGGAGCGAAATCCCGAAATAAAGCCGAAGCCGAAAAAATGGAGCGAAATCCCGAAAGAGAGCTGAAGCCCAAGAGGGAGCGAAATCCCGAAATAAAAGTCGAAGCCGAAAAAGGGAGTGAAATTCTGAAAGAGAGCCGAAGCCCAAGAGGGAGCGAAATCCTGAAATAAAGCCGAAGCCGAAAAAAGAGCAAAAGCAAAATATTAAAGAGAGTTGAAACCTGAAAGGAGAAGGCCCAGAGCACACTTGTGAAGGGATGGCGCATGAGAAAAGCAATGTGGTGGTTGGCAACGGGGGGCGCGTGAGGGTCACGCAATTATGGTAGTCGTGATCCCCCATGCGCCGATGAGAATCAGAGAGAGTGAAACACTGAAACTAGAAAAGTCAGAACCTGGTCTCTGATACCATGTTGAAATTCATGGGCCTAACTCAACCCAAAAGCCAGCTTGAGAGTTGATGATTGCCCAATGTTTATATTTTGAGTTTAATTGTTTATCTCAGCCGATGTGGGATATTTTCCTCAACACTATCCTTGATGAATTAATGTCCTCACTATAAGTGTTGTTGGGTTTATGGCAGTATCCCTACAGGATTTCTATAAAGCCTGAACAGAAATTCAAGATAGCAAATCTGGAATTTCCCCAAGAACATATAAGAAGTTTTTGAAGAATAGATGATGATTTTGATAAAATTTGTATTGTAGAGTTTTACAGGTATTTATATACCTTAAGTACCATTTGGCAATGGACAATTCCTTTAAATAAATAAAATGTTGGCAATGGACATTTCCAAATCAAAATGTTATATAACAGTTAATATAAATTCAAAATAAAATAATTAATTTTCAAAAATCATTAAAAAAAATGATTAATATATAGTATTTAATTCATAGCCAAATTAATGTTTCCCTCCAAAATTTCAATCAATCAAATTGATACAATAAATGTATTTAAACACTTATTTCCTTTTGTAGTTTTTAGATGTGAGATTCATTTATCTTATCTTTTATTCTCATAACTTAATCACTAATTATCTAACAAATAATCCACCTATCTTTAAAAAAAAAAAAAAAAACCGTAATAACACGACAGTTTATCTATATCTTATATAGACAATATGAGTATAATGAGATAATAATACATGAGGTTCTAATAACTCCACTCATTAGAATAGGAGCATGATGAGATAATAATTAGGGGTGGTAATTTGGGTCATGATTCGTTTATTCGTTCGATTCGATTCGTTTTAAACAAATATTCGTTTATTTGTTTAGGATTCGTTTTATTATTTTTATTTACTAGTTCTTGTTAATTTGCAAATAAGATTCGAGAAATTATAACTAATTATCATAGAAAAAAGTAATATTTTCGATATTTTGTGAGATATTTTTAGTAAATATATTAATTACATATTTCGTATGTATATATTTAATTATTTATGAAGAATTAATGTAAATCAAGTGTGGTAAATTATTTTATTAAATAATATCATGACTATAAACGAATATTCGTATTCGATTCGTGTAATAAAAGAATCGAATACGAATCCTGATATTAGGATTCGTTTAATAAACGAATCGAATACGAATTCATCACATTTTGATTCGATTCGTTTAGGATTCGATACAGATTCGATTCGTTGATTCATTTTGCCACCCCTAATAATAATTCATGGGGTTCTAATAACTCCACTCATTAGAATATGAGCATG
This sequence comes from Zanthoxylum bungeanum, assembly GCA_019454045.1. NCBI lineage: Eukaryota > Viridiplantae > Streptophyta > Magnoliopsida > Sapindales > Rutaceae > Zanthoxylum > Zanthoxylum bungeanum. The sequence continues at coordinate 379,800 of SKCR01047281.1, forward strand.
ATGAGATAATAATTAGGGGTGGTAATTTGGGTAATGATTCGTTTATTCGTTCGATTCGATTCGCTTTAAAGCGAATACGGGTTTGAAAAAATAGATTCGTTTAATAAATGGGTCAATTCGATTCGATTCGTTTATTAAACGAATCGAATACGAATTTAAACTCATTAATTCGTTTATTTGTTTAGGATTCGTTGTATTATTTTTATTTATTAGTTCTTGTTAATTTGTAAATAAGATTCGAGAAATTATAACTAATTATCATAGAAAAAAGTAATATTTTCGATATTTTGTGAGATATTTTTAGTAAATATATTAATGACATATTTCGTATGTATATATTTAATTATTTATGAAGAATTAATGTAAATCAAGTGTGGTAAATTATTTTATTAAATAATATCATGACTATAAACGAATATTCGTATTCGATTCGTTTAATAAAAGAATCGAATATGAATCCTGATATTAGGATTCATTTAATAAACGAATCGAATACGAATTCATCACATTTTGATTCGATTCGTTTAGGATTCGATACAAATTCGATTCGTTGATTCGTTTTGCCACCCCTAATAATAATTCATGGGGTTCTAATAACTCCACTCATTAGAGGAAATTTTTTTCATTTTATAACATTTTTTGAGTTAAATGCATCGAATTCACCATCAATGAGTTGGGCTTGAGTAGTTGAACTTTTGTTAATGGAATGAACAATTATCAAGGGTGTATTGAGTCATGATATTAGGTTTTTATAGAAAAATTAGTATGTTTAATGTTGGTTAAATTAGTAACTTTCCAAAACTAAATCACATAAATATATATATATATATAAAATTCATGTATTCCTATTTTTTGTTTTGCTTCTTAACTTAATAAGTTTTGTGTGTGATATCTAAGCCGTGTAGGTTGGGTCAGGTTTTGTTGTCATCCTAACTTATGTCCAATATTTTTTATGGGTAATTTAGTCCTTTAATATTATTAGAGTAAATTAGTCAAATTAATCCTCGACTATTGAGGCAAACTTTATGATCAAAGATAATTAAGGGAACTAAGTGGTATAAAAATAAATTAAAATGATTTAATCGATTGACTTTTCAAACTATAAATTTATATTCGAAATTTAAAAGTTATATTACAACATAAAATTTAACGGAATCTTAGAATAAATTTTATAATGCAACCATTTAAATATCTAGATCTAAAATGAGTCTGATTATTTTTAAATACCAAATCTATCTACTCAATATAAGAAGAAGATGACCAAACTCTTAACCTATATCGCTTCTATAGACATTAACTTTCGTTTGACGGATTGCTATTAATAATCACATGAATCATGCTCGAAAGTTAATAATTACATGAATTAATTCTTTACTTGTTCACGTTATCGTGATGAATCTAACCCATAATCTATAATATGGAATACAAGGTGTGTAAATCACTTGAACTACCAACAAAAGCAACATCTATATAAAATTTATTTAGTTGTAGATAAACGAGAAACATTGTAAAGTCTAGTACCTAAACAAATTAGGGGACATTTGCCACCAAAATTAACAAATATGGATAAAACACACAAGCTCCTATTAATTAAAGTCAAATTACTACTACTAATGCTTATCAATTTCAACAAAATCATTTAGTAAACTTGCATTTATATTCTAAGCAAAGCTGTAAACAAAGTATAGCAGCGGCCATTTTTGCATGTTATTATACCAAAAGAGACTTACCTTGCCGGGTTAAAATTTGGCATCTCCCAAATTTTACTACTACTTTTTTAACCCCAGCTGGTTTTAAACGTCACGGAATATGATCATTTTTTGTAATTACAGTTTTACTTACTTGTGAAGGTTGATCATCTTCAAGTCCCCAAGGGACGTGACTTGGTAGTGTAGGATTCAGGATCTCACTTTGAGGACCTGAGTTCGAATTCAAGGAGTGCGTTTCTTGTAAGAGCCTGAGATAGCCAGAGATTTTACTTTTTCCGCTTAAGCTGGGAATATGTGGTTTGACGGTAAGATTTCTAACGATTCTAAAAAAAAAATGATCAAAGAAGTGATATTGATTCATTTTAATTTATACTTTAACTTTCGTTTGTTCTCGTTGCACATTCATTTATTCCCGCCCCGGTCTTTATCTTACTTGTATCGGATCAATTTTGATGAAAGAGATAATTTAACTCAGAGCTTCAATACGAAAGTTCACTCTAATAAGGAAATTAGGTAAAATTTTATATAGATAGCCCCACCCTAATCCCTATGATGATTAAGGTTAAGGCTGCAAATGAAAACGTGCATGAATCTTTTACTTAGTAAATTTGTTTAAGACAATACAATTTTACTTGTTTAGTTTTATATCTAAGATGCTTAATTAGTAGGCTTCTTTTGGCTGTTAATTGTTTGATATCGTTGAAAATTTCACCGTCAAATCATTTTTTTCGGACTTAAGCAGAGCAAGTAAAACTCCTGACTATTTCAGGCTCTTACAAAAAATATATATTCTCTGAATTCGAATCTGGGACCTAAAGGTCAGATCCCCAACCCTACACCACCAAGCCACGTCCCTTGAGGACATTGATATCCGAACTGTCTATTATAAATTCAATAAATTCAGATTGTGAAAAAAAAAATGATAATTAAAAACAAAGGATGAAATATATATCTGAAATAAAAACATTGAAACTTAAGGATTGACTTAAAAATGCAAAAATCCATAAATATAAATTAATAAGCACTTAAATGGACCAGTCTAGAAAGAACAACTTTATTTCATTTCAATTTTTCTTATTATTTTCTCTATATTTTTTACTTTTTATTTAGATCAGCAAACGATATTTTCAAATGGTACATGAACTTGAACGTGAACTTTCACTTTCGGCCAGTCATTTACAATACGATATTTTTTTAGGAAAAAAAATTTGATTCTTGAAATATAATGGCAAAAAAAAAAAAGTGATCGTAGAATAAAATAAGACACTTAAAAAAAACTATATAACACCTACGCTCAAAAATTAGAATTTGAGTTGTTATCAATAGAGATAAATATATATATATATATTTTTTTTTAATTCATAAAATATTTATTCAAGTTACAATTAATGAAAAAAGCGACATTGGAATTTTTTTCCCAGTAAATAGAGAAGCCATGACAGACGAGCTCTAATAATTTTATATATAAAAATATATATGAATTTGGATTTAGTGTTGAGTTGAACTGTAATTAACATTTCATAATCTTCTCTACACGTGTCTTAATAGTATTGTATGGTTAAAATTTATTTACATTTATATTATTATCCAATGAAATTTAAGTTATTATTTAATAATTGTCAATTATAATTTTATATAAAAAAAATTACAAAACTCAATTCAACACGGAAACTATATCCAAAAAAATATGATGCCATATGTGCAAAAAAAAAAACGATAATAATAAATTCTTCTACAAAAAAAATCGTTGGTAATAAAAAATGAATATTTGGTCGGTAATTACAATTTCCGACCGAAACCAATCGAATTTTTTCGATCGGTATTTGGATCGTCGTTAATAAATTACTAACCGAATTACTTACTAAAATATAATTCGATCGGTAATTTCTTAAAAAAAATAATAAGTAGATTTTACTGACCGAAAATAATTCAATAGGTAAACTACATTTAAAAAAATTATGGACCCACCCGACCAGCCATGGGTGGGACCCACACCTGGGTCTTGGTACCACCCAAAGGTGAGCCCAGATTAAACCCACATAATCCACATTTAATTCTAAAAATGGATACAATTGATGTGACTTATACCCTTGACCTCAAGATCGAATGTGTAGAATAGTTGTCATTAGGGTTGACATGTTTCTTATTATGATATGTAAATATTATATGTGTGTGTGTTTGTGTATAAGGAGGAGGAGGAGTAGTAGTAGTAATATATAAGGTAAAATAATAATAATAATAATATATATATATATTATATATATATATAATTTTTATTTTATTTTATTTTATTTTTATATCGGGCGGTAAAATGTATAAGTCACAGACCAAAACTTAATTATGTCGGTAAAATATCTATTTTTTTTATATAATTAATATTATTTTAGCGACCAAATATAATTCAGTCGCTATTTATTAGTAATTATCGACAAAATAATCGATCGATAGTTGTTAGCGCCATAAAATACTGCAAAATTAATCTTTAGCATCGTATTTACCGACTGAATATTCGGTCGGTAATTGCTCAGAAATTAATTTTTTTTTATCTTTTTTGTTGGTATTCGGTCGGTAAATGCCAAAATTTACCGATCGAAAATATTTAATCTGTAATTTCGATCGATAATTCCAAATTTTCTTATAGTGCTTTACGAGATCATCCAATTTATTTAATATCCATTGATCCAATGGTCTAAAACTTTGCTATAATGTTACAAAAAAATAAAAAAAATAATAACAACAACTATTATAATATTTTGCTTTCAAAGCAAATATTTTTCTCCACGTAAGACTTTCAAAGGATGCCACAAACAAATCTAGCTTATTAACCAAATGCCTCCAAGCACCCGTTACTTTTATTTAATTCAACTATATATTTAACAAATTATATGGTCAATTTTGGCCAAGGATATATTTGGAATCGAGTGAAGTAAAATAAAAAATATATATTTTACCTGTCCTAGCTAAAATTTCCAAGAAATAAAATTTAAGTGTAGCTTGTGAAATTAGAGAATGAGGTAAGGTTAGGAGGAAACCCCCGGCAAGCTCTACTATCCTTTTACCTCCTACATTGACTATTGAACCCTAATGATGTCATTTGCTTTTGCTATAAACTAATTTATTTAAATATCTTTGGATAATTCTATTAGGGTTCGGACGTCCACTGAAAATACAAATTCTTTTCAATCAAGATACAATATTGATTCGTGACTTGTGAGTCTCCTTTATATAATAAACACGTCCTTTTTTTTTTTTGAAATCGTTGGAAATCCTGTCGTCAAATCATCTCTTCCGGACTTAAGCGGATCAGGTAAAACATTCGGCTATCACAGGCTCTTACAAAAAACGCACTCACTGAATTCGAACTCATGACTTCAAGATGAAATTATGAGTCCTACACCATCAACTCACGCCATTTGGGGACAATAAATAAATAAACAAGTCCATGAGCATATTAAAAATAAATTAGGCAAATTAAAAAATGATTAAAAATCAATAGGGAAAAAAGCATACAAAATATGCAAATCCCAAGCATATACACGAGCGCCCATGTAACAGTGTTTCTGAACTTGGCTTGCAACTTTAAATTTGGTTTCTCAATATAAATCAATTATTATTTCTCTTTATTTTTCTAATATGAGATAAGGTATTTTGAAATATATTCATATGTATGTCTAATGAATGAATCTTAGTGTAAGTATATAACTTGAGTATAAGTTAGGCTTATGAACTTTTATTAGGAGTGTGCATGAATCGAATTGGGACTCAACTCATCCAGTACGTAAAAACTTCCAACCCGACTTACGCAATTCGTGGTTTGATTATAGGTCGGATTGAGTTTGCACACCCCTAATTTATATTGTACACCAGAAGTAGACCATTTCATCCTTGTCCCCTTGTAATTTCATATGTTTTGTTTGTTCTTTTAAGGGAAAATGAAAACATGAATTAGGAAGACAAAGTTGGTAACATATGAAGAAAATGAAGAGGATTTGGATAATTGACGATCAATAGAAAGTCTCCACACGTAAGTAGAAGGCAATGATACGAATGACGACCCATCAAAGATTCTATTTTTAATTTCATGGAAAGTCTATTCATTTTTTATTTTTTAAATTATTTGTTGGCTGCTTATCCATAATTATTTTTCTTCTCTCCTTTGATTATGATACTTAAGTAATATTAATTAATTATTATTTCTCTTCAATATTTTGGATGCTTGAATGAAAATTTCTGGTTTTAAAATGACTTGGATTAATTATAACATTTTTGGTGGAAAATCAAATTAATTTTATAGTGTTAAATATATTCAACTTCCATCTCTGATGCAAAGAGAACGTTCATGCAAAACATGCAAAATATTAATTATATATAATTTCTTTAATATATATGCTCTATTGTAGTTTAATAAAGCAACTAATCAATTCAATATATTTAATTAAAAGGGTTTGTTTGGTGGAAGGAAGATGAACTGTGCAATGGTGACACTTAAGGATTAGTTGGGGATTTTTTTTTTTTTTTTAAAAACAAATACATAAAAAACTTGAAAAACATACAATAAAAAAAAAAAAACAAACAGTTACAAATTTTCTGGTTATGTTGACGATGATAGATGATTTGCGAGTTACACGGATGAATTTAAAGGCCCCTGATTGGAATAATATAATTTTTATTTCATTAACAAATATTTCTAATAGTTTTTTTTGTTTGTTTAATTAATGTTGTGATGAGGATTGTGCATATTGATCAAACAAACTAAACCAAACATGAGTTTTTAGTGTCCTAATGATCAATTACATGTATCGTTTGTACTCTGATGTAATTGTATTTTATCTGAAATTATTATTCATTAAGTTTAGTCCTGATTATGTGTGTTACTTATGACCTATATATGGAACAGTTGGATGTAAAAACTGCATTTCTTCATGGAGAACTTGAAGAATAAATTTATATGCTCAAATCAAAAGGTTTTGATGAAATAGGCAAATATAACTTAATTTGCAGGTTGAACAAATCTATGTATGATCTCAAACAGGAGCCGAAATATTGGTATAAGATATTTGATTCCTTCATTATTTGCCTTGGGTACAACAGAGTCAGTTAAGACCATTGTACATGTTACAAGAGGTTTGGAAATAATGACTTTATTATTTTATTGTTGTATGTGGATGACATGTTGGTAGTAGGCCCTAACAAAGACCGAGTCCAAGAATTAAAAACATAATTAGTCAGGGAGTTTGACATGAAGGATTTGGGACCGGCAAACAAGATTCTATGGATGCAATTATGTAAATACACTGAGACATAAATAACATGAAGATTTGGCTTTCTCAAAAAAATTACTTGAAGAAAATCTTACGACGGTTCGATATGAAAGATTGTAAGCATATTTCTACTTCACTTCCTGTTAATTTCAAGTTATCCTCTTTTATGTTTCCTAACAATGAAGCTGAGAGGAATGAGATGTCTCGAGTACCGTATGCATCAGCAGTGGGAAGCTTAATGTACGTCATGATTTGTACAAGACCAGACATTGCACAAGCGATTAGTCGTTTTATGGCGAATCCTGGTAGAGAGTATTGGAATGTTGTTAAGAGGATCCTTAGACATATCAAAGGAACCTCATATGATGCATTATGTTATGGAAGATCAGAATTAGTTGTGATGGACTACGAGATTTTACAAGAGATCTCGACAATAGAAAATTCATTATAGGTTATGTGTTTGTACTTGCAGGAGGAGAAGTGAGCTGGTTATCCAAGTTACAGAGTGTTGTGGCTTTGTTTACAATAGAAGCTGAATACATGGCAGCTACACAAGCCTGCTAGGAAGCTATTTAGTTTCAAAGGTTATTGGAGGAGCTCAGACACAAATAAGAGAGTATTCTATTATTCTGTGAGAGTCAGAGTGTTTTGTATATTGTAAAAAATTTAGCATTTCATTCAAGAACAAAGCATATAAGGGTACCGTACCACTTTGTTCGTGAAGTAGTGGGATAAGGCAGTGTGGACTTATTGAAGGTACCCACCAATGAGAACCTTGCAAATGTAATGACCAAGCCTATCAATACAAACAAGTTTGTATGGTGTATATCCTCTTATGACTTAGCAGAAACGTAAGCAGTTTGAAGATAATAAAGTAGAACGGATGGTGTTGAAACTGATTGGTTCTCAATCAAGTTTACAAGTTGGAGAATTGTTAAAGTCAAATATAGTTGGCACCGAAAGGTGCTAATTTTTATATGGGTAGCTAGGTCCCACATAAAAAAAATCTTTATTTACACAGTAAATCTTACGCCTATAAATAAATGTTTTATTTCATTACTTTATTCATTTCATTCCCAACAAAATCATCTGCATTTTAAGAGAGAAATTTTCTTCTTCTTAGGAGTTTGTAAGAGAGTTATAATTCTCATATTCTAAGGGAGTGTAAGATTATTTCATCCTTATGTTTAGAGAGAAGTTGTAAAAAAAAATTCCAGTATAGTGAAATTTTTTTACATTTATATGTGGATATTTTCTTCACATTAAGAGTTTTACTACATTAAATTTGTGTCTCATTGTTTAATTTTATTATTAATATTTATGATAGGCAAAACTTCATGAACTAATAAATATTCTTAATTTTACTTTACTTATGTACATGTAGCAAATATTGTATTGTTAAATTTCTCTTCTATATACCATGTATCTTCGACCACCCTTCAAATCATCCTAAATATATTTGCCACTTGACAATAACAAATTAAATTTTACAATATGATTATATATAAATAGAAGCATACCCTTAATATAATATAATTTAGTGTTTTGTTAATTATTATGATAATCGGTCGTTAAAAGTGGTTTAAGATTAAGGTCCCACACAAAGAACTGAATAGTTTTCGTGTGTTAATAATGTCAATAAGATCTTTGGAAATTCATGTGGTTGACCCTCTTGTTTTATGCCACGTGTAACCGACATCACTTCGTTTTGCTGACGTGTCCTTCTCTTCTCTTGTACAGAACGTATCAACTTGCCTTGTTCTACAAGTACAAGTGAAAATCATCTCTTAAGCTAGGTTGAAAATGGTGTACGTAGTGTGTGTGTGTGTTATAAATATATATATATATGCTTAATTTGCATGCATGGTTTACTATAATACCCTTCTTGCATACAAATGTTATATTACAATTTGAGGCTCATTCAAAAATGAATTTCGAGTATTAATGTTGGAGTAGATTTTCGAATTAGTGTTTGGCTCATTCAAAAATGACCGAACCTAAGAATTCTCTGTTAGAATGTATGCTCTAAAATCTGTTGTGGATGTCATGATTTAAGGTAAAATATTTTGTAATTCAGTTTATTATTTATTTAATAAAATACATTTATTTTCTACACATCTTTACATCTTGTGTATATCCAAAGACATTATAACAAATAAATATCAATAATCCAAAAGATATTTGTGATTATGAGAGTCAATAATATTTATATATGTCTCAAATTAAATTCTTGGTAAAATGTAATTATTATACATGACATTAATATATCATTCGGCCAATATTATTGTGTGTCACATAAATTGATATTTGATGTTAATAGAAATGATGACGAGTCTCATATCATAAGAACACAAACAATAGATATCATCATTATTAGAATGAAATATCGAACACGATCGCAGAAACGTAAGATCACATGGTAATATTATCTGAGGTTATTGATCTTCGTAATAATATATTCGTGTCATTATATTCTTTGACCTGAGATCACATACTCATAGTTGACTAGTATATCCTCATTCGACTATTTACGTCATTTGAATAAATATTAGATGACCTTAAGCGATTAACGTATGAAGTCATGCGTGCTTTAAGAAAGGATCCGATAATTTTGATAATAAAAGTTAGAGATGTTCCAAGGAAGCTCAAGTTGTGGATACAAGTCTTTGGCCAAAGCAGTCGATATCTTAGAGATATCAAATCCACATAGATCGAGTTTTGAAAGATGTCGAGTAGAAATTATTTAACCTGACCATGATCCTAAACTCGATAAATAACATAAATATTGGGAGGAATAAAATGACATGCTCGAAGTGTATTTTAACAGGTTCATATGTTTTCCTACTACATTCATCAAATAGGGGCCATGACATGCTATTAGGCGTTTACCCATGGTCTGTGGGATATCATAAATATTAAATAGTTAATATTATCTCACTGCTACTCGATAATGAACCTAGGACGGTCGCACAAATATAGTTCTCATTTATGTTACAAATTCGAAGATGTTTATTAAAAGTTAATAAATAATTATTTGACAAAAATAAGTTTTCCTAATAAGATCAGGATAATCAGAATATTTCAGAAATATTAATTTGATTAATATATTCAAAATATAAAATTAGATTTAATTATTACATTTAATTAAAATGTAATCTTAATTAATTATTAATTAAAATTAAGAAAGTGAATAATTAATTAATGGGTTAATTATTGGGACAAGATAATATTTAATCTGTTGGGCCTTAACTTAGTGGGCTAGCACATTGTTTAGTTAAGATCCAATTGGATTAAATTAGAAGTCTTGTTTAGTTAAGAATCCCGATTCAATTGGGAAAGTGCCTTAAGAGACCAAATCTATTTTGGAATGATATTAGAGTGTCCTTATTGTATTGAAATACACACAAAGCAATCCCACACTATAAGTATATGTGTGGAATTCGGTCAAGGGTGTGGAATTCTCTCTCTTGGAATAGTTCCAAAAGTGTTATAAGACAAAATTAAGAAAAGCAGTTTCTTGATCAAGTGATTCGAGATTTCGACGTCTAAGAAAGAAAAAAGTTTCAAGTTCTCAAGAGTGGGAGCGAATTGTACATAAAAAAGTTTGTGTGTGCCAACTAGAGATGCAATACTTGGTGCACTACATCGAGGGAAAATCAAACAAGGAGATTCAAGGAAAAACTATAGAAATGAATAAAGATAATTAAGGTACATTTTTTTTATCTCTATTTTATTTATTTTATAAATAAAATTAAGATGCATATATGATTAAATTAATGGAAATTGGTGTTGGGGTTTTGGGCGATGGGCGCAGCGGAAGCGCGGTTCGGGCGAAATCGTAATTTAAAAACTTTTTAAATTACCGAATAAATTATTCAATATCTGATATGAATAATTTATTCATATTTCACCTAAACCTATTTATTCAATATCAAATATCAACATAAATAATGTTGAAACGTCGCGAAACTTTTACGAAAATTGTTTTTCCGCAAAATGACGCAAAATATGTTTTTGACCGAATCGATCACCCGACACTTATGGGGACTGCCAAGGTCAGCCCCAATAGTGTCAGGACAGTTCATGGGCTGCCCGAACAGTGAAGAACTCAATGTTTGGACAGCCGTCACCCGGTTGGCTCAAAATTCACCCGGTAACGCCGTTTTTGGCCGTTTTCGCTTGTTTCAACTCCGGAACACTTTCCGGAAATTGTTCCAAATCCCAAAACACATCCAATACATTCAAAAGATAACATTTTCATCACCAAAATAGAACAAACTCCAGGTCTGATTCAGAACAGAAAATGGCCCAATTACATGCTTTAAATCCAAATTTTTTTTTAACAATATTAATTTAATTAATCCAACACCAACCAAAGTCACCACATATGAACAACCCAAGAACAATTCTAGATGTCACAAGAGTGGTCACAACACTCTAAAATAGCAACTCATCAACAATTGATTAATTTGGATAATAATTACACTAATTACTTCCAAAACTACTTCACACATGCAATACAACTTCCAATCCATCCACCAAACCACAAAGCCCCAAATTTTTCAGATTTGAAGAAACCCTAGAACGTTTTTAAATCATCAAGAAATAAGAAATCAAACTTCTAAGCTTAAGGAGTTGAAGAATTACCTTTAATCCTTGTTTTCCTAAGCTTTTTTCTTTGGTTTTTCTTCAACTCTTCATGGATTTGTGAAACAAAATTTCAAACCCATTTTCTTTTGAGGTTTTTAGCAGTGAAGGAGATGAAATGAGAAAGAAAATAATTTTCCCCTTTAATTCTATGTTGACCGACTTTTTGGGGGCTTTTTTTGTCATTTTGAAAATTAAATCAAAATTAATTGTATTATACTTTATATTGACCAATCAAATTAGCACACATAAAGTATATTTAGATCATGCCATGTTGACCAATAATAATTGGACAAATTCCATAATATTTATAGAAAAAGTTTATTAATTAATAATTCAAATATTTAACAATTAAATATCCAAATAATTAATTAATATAATTATTATTATATATATATTTTTATATACAATAAATAATAAATACATATATATGGCATGTGTCAAAATCTCATTTGACGAATAATTAATGTGTATCTAATCGTATTATGTATCAAATACAAATACACAATAATTATTATCGGACAAAATCCCCTAATGCAAGTGTTATCGTTTAACCGATTAAACGATCTGAATTAACTCACTTAATCCGATAAAGTATTATGAACAATCTGTATTATTCATATCGAGTTGTCCAAGTGCTCAACGAGTACACTTCATATTGTGGGACTCTCTAAGTTTAGGTTTATCTGTCACGAAATCCAATTTCGTGTCCATAATTCACCCACTCATGAATTATGACGACTACGGATAATCTCGCTAAACTATGCAAGTCGAGGTCATTGCATACATATAATCCATCCGTCACAGACTATCCGTATTATATTTGGGATATAGATGAAAACGTCAAATCCGTTCGGTATAATACAATTGACTTTCAATTTACGATCTCTAAATAACACTCGGAACTGGTTTCCGACGCTATACCACGGCCATGTATTTACTAGATCGTAAACACGTGCGAATGTCTATGCTCTGTACACAGGGCTGACGGATCCTGTCTTGATACGCACTGGATGTCATGAGCATCAGTCCACACCCAACGAACAGACGGAGGTCTGATCTAAATAGATCGGTGACGTGACTGTCATCAAAGTGTGGAGGATAACTCATATATCCCATTGTGGTATCTCAAGTCAAATGATCATTATGCTCGCTCAACTCGAGAATGTTTCCTATTGACGTTGGTGTACTATCTATTAGGAAACCTTCAGTGAGTCGTTCAGTGTCTTATCAAATAAACATGTACATGTCTATACGAGTCTCTCGAGACTCATTGTTCACTGGGATAAACCATCGGACCAAGTCACGATATACGACATGTACTGGTCTCAGCGGATTTTACTAACCGACCCGTGTTAGTAAATCTTGATCATGAACTTTATTTAAAGATATACATCTAATAGTGTGATTCCCAATGTCAATTACAAACTACGTTGTAACTATACACTATATTGTAAATTCTAGAGTCTTTGTCTAATATACATGTATCACTGAACCAGATTCAGTTTCGATCTTATCGTAATCAGATATCTAATCGAAATTAGATCGAATAAGTGTATAAAAGACAAGGGTGCTACCATTAAATTAGTAATTGGTTTAATAAAAACAAGTTGTTTACATCAATAGAGACATATATAACCATTATCCTTAAGACGATTTTGGAAGAAAATTTAAAATTCTAATCATATATATGCCTTCGCGCAAACCCCAAAACTTTTATATATATAAACTTGATATAAATTTAAAATTCAAACAAGTGTAACATGCTAATAAGTGAATAGTAGGATATAATTAAGTAGATTTTAACGAAAAAAAGATTTACACAAATTGGATAATTGTTGAAATTACAAAAACTAATTGAAAAAAAAAACACTAAAGTTGTTAGAGAAGAAGAGGAATTGAAGATGGTTTCATGGCTTGCAAAGTTGATAATATTTATATATGGATATGAAAGACAAAGGATACATTTGTAATTACAACTGAATAATATTTGATTAATATAAAACATATGTCAAATGACACATCATATGGAGAAAAGCTTCTTCTTTACACAAAGCTTTTGTCTCACAAACCATCTTTAGCCACCCACTATTTAAGCATCCCTAGCCATCCATTAAATTTCCCACATTTGATCTTTTGTAAATTCATCTCTATAGCTCCCCAAAAAAAAAAAAAAAAAAGTGAGCTAACTTTCTCTTCTCATTGCTTTGCAAATTACAATGAGCTAAATTATATCACTAATTAATTCTTCTTTAGTTTAATTTATGCAGGGATATAATTAAATTATAGATATTATACATATCAAGATGGAGAGCTCACAGGTAAGTTTTGATGAGAACAGTATAAAGAAGGGGCCATGGACACCGGAGGAAGATCAAAAGCTCATCGATTACATACAGAAACATGGCCATGGAAGCTGGAGAGCACTTCCTAAACTTGCAGGTTTGAACAGATGTGGTAAGAGCTGTCGTTTGAGATGGACTAATTATCTAAGACCTGATATCAAGCGTGGAAAATTCTCTGAAGATGAGGAGCAACTGATCATCAACCTCCATTCAGTCCTCGGAAATAAGTAATTCTGCTTCCAATAATTTATTTTTCAACCTGCTTACAGTAGCGGCGTAGCAAGAACATTGATTCAGTAGGACTCAGTGCATAAGGTTTCTCTTACCCTGCTTACGGTAGTGGCGTAGCAAGAATATTGATTCCGTATGACTTTTATGTGGCTCCGCCGCTACTAATAGGAATCTTATGCACTGCATATGATAAAAACTTGCAATTCCAAACCTTCAATGGCAATTAATATATATATATTTTTTATTTTCAGGTGGTCGGCGATAGCAACTCGCCTACCGGGGAGGACAGATAATGAAATCAAGAACTTTTGGAACACACATCTAAAGAAAAAGCTTCTGCAAATGGGAATTGATCCGGTGACTCACAGGCCAAGAACTGATCTCGATAATGTTCTTGCAAATCTGCCTCAGTTACTTGCTGCTGCTAATTTTGCTGGCAATAATAGCCTTGTGAATAATAATGTTCCTAATTTGGACATCAATGCTCTCAAATTATTACTACATTCAGATGCCACACAGCTTGCCAAAATCCAATTGTTACACAACATACTTCAAGTCCTAAGCCCTAATCCTCTCCAAAATATTGAAGCTATGATCATCAACCTTGTTGGATCATCATTACCGTTTGATCATGGAATCAATGGTAATGTTCCATTTGGGTTCCCTCCACAAGAAGCACCGAATCAAATTCTATCAAATTTGCTAAACTTTGATGCCTCTCAATTATTACCACATCTTGGTGATAATTATTATCAGCCAACAAACACTTGTAGTAGTACCCAATTTGGTTCTTCATATGCCCATAATACCCCTACTTCAAATCAACCACTTCCTGCCTTAGTTTCAGCAGATTGCTCCACAGTGAATAACCAAATTGAAACCAAAATAAACCCAAATGACATTTCTAACCCTTCATCAACTTCAACCACCTTTGAAGCTAATTGGGGAGATTTTATGGATGATGAAGCAACTCACTCTTACTGGAAAGACTTTATAGAGTAAGTGTCAGTATCCACAATTAATAATTTATATCCGGTGCTGAGTTAAGTTATAATAAACTTTTCATAATCTATTGTCACACGTATTTTAATAATAATTTTATACAGTTAAGATTCGATTACATTTAAATTATTATTCAATAACTACCGATCATAATTTATAATAAAATTCATCACAAAATTCATCTCAACACCGAAATCCACTTCCCCACTTAATTTATTTTTCCCAGTTCAAGTATTTTAGTGTTATTATTTTTATATCTAATATTTGAATTAATTTTTTACTGTTTGCAGCCAAGCTTCTTCACAGCCATGGCCAATCTCAGACTGAATTGCACTTCCAAGTTACAGTCATTTCAAGTATTATATATACATAAACATTTGTGTTTCTATACAAACATTGTTGGTCAATTATATGATTAGGTTTACACTTTATTGAAATATAGGTAACATGTTGTATAAATTTTTTTAAAAATATACAAAAGTACTGTAAGCCATATATATTATACAAGAAATTTCTTATTCAATTCTTGATGTATATTATTTGTTAAACTGGTTCATATCTGATACATTTTCAATGTCCTAACTAATAGATGAATATAAAACAAGTTAGTTGTAGAGAATATGGAACACGAAATTGATAAGTGATAAAGACTCAATTTCTTGAAGCAAAACTTAGGGTTTTGACCTTGATAACGTGGTTTGGTGGTGTAGGATTCATGATCTCATCTTGAGGTCCTGCGTTTGAATCCAGGGAGTGTGTTTCTTATAACAATCTGGGACAGCCGGGGATTTTACCTGCTCCGCTTAATCCTAAAAGTGAAGATTTGGCGGCGGAATTTCCAACGATTCCAAAAACACATCAACTACATGGACAGTCACAAAACCAAAGACAAAATCTACTCTAATATGTTTTGTTATTGTCCATCTTTGATGATGATGATTAAGAAAAATAACCCCATAAAATAGACTAAATAATTATATATATGCTTCCTGATAAAAAGTCAAATTTTTTTGTTACCTTTTAGGTAAGAACATTTGCTTTTGATACAAGCAATCGATAATGAAAAATTAAACAAAGGCTATTATAGAGCTCTTTCATTAGCTTTCTAGAACAAGAATGGTGCATTAAATGGGAGTTGTGTTAATGTAGTACTCATTGTTGAAAAAAGTTTCCCTTTTAGAAACTGTCTAGTGATTTAAGTGCAATTTTATCTTATGTTGTCTTCAGATGCCAATAAAATTGAAGTAAAAGTTGTACCCTAGTTTCTTTTTTCTTTTTTCTTTTTTTTTTTTTTTTATAAATTATGATTAATAATTATTAGATAAGAATATATCCATCCAAGAAGGTAGTCGAGTTGGTTTTCAAGTATTTTAATGAAAAACTTGTCATCTGAGTTCGAACCTCATGAGGTAAGAGATTAAAAATATATTTGGATTTGTCCACCTTTTATCTTTAAAAAAATAAAGAATATAAAATAATTAAATCTTAATCGTCCATTATTATACATGCACCTATGACAGAAGATAGATCCGAGTTCATATAAAACAAGCTTAAGAGGAATCCCAACTTAGAAGATAAACGTGTCCAAGAAGATATTAGTAGGTATTTTATTGACCTTTTAATAACAACTAACCTTAACCTACCTTTGCCCAATATATGCTCATACTCCAACCTAAGTTTTATGTCTTCATTGATTTTTAATTTATATAGATGTTTTTCAAATAATTTTGACTGGATTTAATATTAGGAAACAATTATTGATTTGTCCCAAATAAGGACGAGCACTTTTGTACAGTTGTTGTTGCAATAAACTTAATAAATAAATAAAAATAAAAACTTTACATGTACAACAATATTGTTTGTGCCCACAAAATAAAATAGGAATTAGCAACTCAACAATAAATTATTTGGCAAAAAATAATAAAAAAAAAAAAAGAAGAAGGAAGCAATGGATACTTAATTATATACCGTTTCATAAAGAGTTTGATGAGTTTATAAGCTAGTTTATACTCTGTAAACTTATACTCTCAATCAATACTTTCTATCAAACGATGTATTTATATTTTCTATTTTGCCGCGCTTCGCTCCTTATAAGAACCAAAAAATCCAATCGAGAAGAGGCTATCCCAAAAGTCACAATCTAATTTTATCTAATAAAGGATAATCAGAAATATTACTGGTATTATTGAAAGATTATTTTGCAAAAACTTAATAGATGCGTTGATGCCCATGAATCCATGAGATTAAAACCAGGGCCGGTCCTCGTTAACTGCCCTAATTAATAATTGGTCAATGAAACAATGATTTGTAAAAAAATAAGTGGTCAAATAGATGTAGTAAAGGGCTAGCTTTAAAGTCTTGATAATGGCAGCCAAACAATCATACAATGAGAACCCTTTTTCCTGTTGTCATTCAATCCTTGGGATGGATTTTCTTCTCTTTGGTGACGTGCTGCAATTGTTTTTCATGGAAACTCTTTAGTTGTTTTTGTTGGAAATGGATAATTTTGAGTGAAATCCATTTTTTGAAAGTGAAATATCGTGAGTGATTCGAATTCTCTTTTAAAAGTACTTCAAAACCATATATTTATATTCTCAAAATGATGTTCGTGAAAAATTTTACAAAAAAAAAATTGACTAATCCCACATATTCGATGTTGCCGTAAATTGATGTAGTTTCAGTTTCTAAATTATTTGTTTTAATAATATCGACTGATATAGTTTGTGTTTGCTAACAGTTGGTACTCATGATCTCTTCAGAGATATGTCCCAAATGGATAAGAGATCAATCCATGCATGGCGCCAATTTAGGATTATTATTAGTCACAGATTAGATTTTATAGGCTTATCGAGTTTAATCAAATGTTAATTAAACATTACAACATGGATATATAATTTGCAGAAACATAAAGCACATAGGAAGATTGAGGCCACATCCAGATAATAAACAGATCATCAAGTCTGAAAAGATTACAATTATCCAACCTTGTGTAACTTAAAAACAACTCCAAGATTTGCCTCAATGATAAAAGAGATTCGAATCTCATTAGATGTATTTTCTTAAACTGTGTTGTTCCCTGGTGTAAAAAACCGAAAACTTATCCTGATCTATACTTGGAAATTTCCGAGGACACATAGCACAGATTTCAGAGATTAATTGAGGTGCGTGTAAATTGACCCGAACACCTCGGATACCAAAAAAAAAAAAAAAGGACTTAAAATCCCAAAATCTAATTCTAAATAACAAAGATGTATTCATATGAGTACTCAGTAGCATATTTATCTTCAGTCTATAATAAATCCAAATTCACACTTTAAATACAAGATCATTTAATGAATAAATAATCTGTCTTTAATTAAAACTCTTGTATTATTAAATTATCAAGGATATCTAAAAAGCATGACTCATAAAAGTATTATTCCTCTTAGAATCTGGTTCTGAATGCTTGCCAAATTTGGGCATTCCAGGGCAAAAAAAATGAATGCACATAGTATGAGGATGATAGAAAGGAACTTGCCAGTAAAAACACTGTTACGAAGAAGAAAGTCTGTCCTGAAGAATTTTCGCCTCGACCTGTCCTACCCTCTGAGGAGGCCATACAATGTGGGTGACTCTTCCCTTCATTAAGCCCAGAGGAATCTGCCCATAAAAGCTTGTTCAAGTTGGGAAAAACTCGAAGAAGTAAAATCAAAAAACTATCTAACGCTTGATGTATATGCATTGCATGTTGCAACTAGGGGTGAGCAAAATCGGTTTCGGTTCCGATTCTGCATAGAACCGGAACCTACCCGGAAAAATTCGGTTCCGCACTAAGTGGAACCGGAACCTACCCAATTAAACAGGGTACCCTATTATTCGGTTCCGGTCCGGTTCCGAATTACCCTATTTTAAAATATTTTAATGAAAACTACATTTCGATACGAGTACGTAGGAAAAAAACAGGGACCAAATCGGAGTGTGGAAGCTCAAGAACGAAAGGTTATACAATAGCCCACTATTTTCTTTCAAAATATTTGATTATTGATATCATTAGTTATATATAGATTTTCATTATACTTATGTTGCTAGGAAAATGAAAGGAAAATGAAAAGATAAAAAATAAATACATATAATTTTAGAGTCGAATTCTGCTGTGCTGGAATATTTCGAATTAGATTAAGAATATGTTTTTTTTGTTAAAACAAAATTGTGGCAAAACAAAATGGAGTAAAGAAAAATATTATTTATTGATTGATTATTTTTCCCTTAGTTGTGGTAGTTTTAAATTATAGCAGCTTTCTGTTTGCAATGGACTCATTTTCTAATTTTAAGCGTCTCTATTTAACACAAACACACATACATTCTATATATACTGGATAGAAGCACTAAAATATTGATATATGAACTACGACTCTTTAAAATTCGTACAATTAAATAATGAACGCCAAATGTTTAAAATTTATGTTCATATAAACCGGTTCCATGGTCCGGTTCCGGCTCCGACTATTTTGGAACCGGAACCTACCCGGATAAAATCGGTTCCTTCATATTTGGAACCGGAACCTACCCGATTACAACCGGTTCCGGTTCCAAACCCGGAAAATCGGTCCGGTTCCAACCGGTTCCGGGTAGAACCGGAACCGATGCTCACCCCTAGTTGCAACCTACACTATACACTACAACTGAATCAGTCAAATCATTATCAGCATTGCCTCAGAAGTATATTATTCTAAAAGAAACTTCCGAAAAGAAAAACTTCCAATGAAACTTTTTACTTCCTATGTTGACCTTGACCATTACTTTGACAAGGGCACTTGAATGGGATGCTAAAGAGGTTCATTGGAAGTTGGAATACTAAGTTTGTCATGTGATTTTGAACCGAGGATTCTGACTGGGGGTATACAGCATAGACGATTATCCACAAGCAACAGCAATAAGTAACCACCCATCGTGATAAATTTTAAAAAAATTTGGATTAAAAATTTATGGTGTTGCAGAGAACTTACAGGGCCCAAAGATCTTGAATCCAAGCTAGAAGATGGATTATCTCCCTCAACCCAACAATGCCCATCAGGAACTTTTACCACATCATAAGAAATAGGAGTCGCAATCCAGTCACCGGGTAAACCAATAATTCTCTTTATGTGTTTCTCCTTGTGGTTGCTAGGTGAGCTGCAAGACATAGCAACTACAGTAATATCAGACTTTAGCATCAAACTTCCATGTCAAGAGCATGTTACACTAACTTTAAATAATGAATTTAACCAATCCTGTCAAACATCTGTCCAGAGGATCACATTAAAAGAAGCTAAAAATATTCTAGTAACAGCAGCAAAACATAGTGAATGTACAGATAATAATAACTTAAATGAGTACAAAAAAAGGTTGTGTTGATGGTGTTTTTAAGCACTATGATATTTAAGTAGTACGGCATGGGTAAAAGGGTAATTCCCTTCTTAATCGAAATCATTAATGTCGACCCGACCACATGAGTGAGGAGCCGAGCACTTTAAGATCGTTAACCCGACCACTTAAAGATTGGATGACCGAGCAATTATCAGGTCGACAGCAGCACTCTCAGTACAAAAGACTATCATGACCGACCACATGAAGACTGAGAATATGGCGGGATATGCTCCAGAAGATAAGTTATCCTACTTTCATGGGGAAAACTGATGAGTCAGTGTCCAAATAGGATAAAAGAAATGAATGTAGTTTTAATTAGGAATCCTTATGGGAAAAGGGAATAGTTTTGACTAGGATTCTTTATGGGAAAAGGAAATTGTTTCAACTAGGAAATTCTTGTACAAATAGGAATATGATTTCTACACTATTATAAATAGGAGGGTAGAGCATAGGTAAAGAAGAAAAAAGTTGAAGGTAAAAAGTGGGCATCAGAATCATCAAGCTCTGACTTGTAAACACAAAAGAGATCCGAGAAGCATATTTCAGTAATAAAAAGTATCATCCCGTTTGTGCCCGTGGACGTAGGTCGGACTAAGATCCGCCGAACCACGTTAAATCTCCTTGTCGATTGGTGCATTTATCTGTCTTTTGCTAAGTTTGCTTTTGGTCCCCCATAACCAAACAAATTCACTATTGAATGAGGATTTCCTCGGGAGTGATATTCCAATATTACCCTGAGACCAAAATCAGCCGTCAACAGGTTGATTTCAAAATCATTCCAATCCGTTAAGTCATCTATGACAAGAGAGTGAGTCAAACTCACTCATAATGTGGAACACCTAGGAGCCAAACAATCAAAGCCCATATAAGAAATGCTCAAGCACAAGGCCACCATCTTGATTGTCAAAAAAAGAAACCAAGCTCAAAACTTGAGAAGAGAGTCAATTATTTACCAACCAAAAAGGAAGCCCACGTACATCCCAGATAACCTTATAAAATGAAATTGATTAGGGCGATATTCAAACAATATTATTGTGAATGTGATTAAATGCCTGAAAACAGTCTATATAAGTTCTCTGTAGACAAACCCACAACTAGAGCTCAGTATTGAAACCAAAAGTACCATGAAGTGGTTTGTACAACTACATTTGCTAAACCTAAATTGAATTTTCAAAGAAATCATGTTCCCACATATATAAACCGCAACCAAAATTTAGTGAAAACATTCTCTCTGTCTTAACAATAGTGTTAGGTGGAACTCTGGTATCGTATATACAGCAAAACTTAAATTGACAATCTGTTGTTCTGAGATCAAAACAAACTTAAATTGACAATCTGTTGTCCTGGGGTCAAAAGGATCATGGTAATGTGACAATCTTTTCCCACATTTTCACACTAAACTGACACCTACTGCCGAGGTCATACTTCCATATAAACCTATAAAAGTCAATCTAGTTATCCGAGTAAGAAGGCAACACTAAGCAATAGGTATAAACCTATCTGATTCGTGAAAAGTTTTAAATTTTTTTTTTTGGAATCGTTAGAAATCCCGCCGCCAAATCACCATTTATGGGCTTAAACGAAACAGATAAAAATTCCGGCTGTCCCACACTCTTACAAGAAACGCACTACCTAGATTCGAATCCAGGACCTTAAGATGAGATCATGAACCCTACGCCATCAAGCCACGCCCTTGAGGACAAAAAGTTTTAAACTTCTTCGCAAGCAATAAAACCACGTCCAGTCTCGTCGATACAAAGATAAATTGACACTGAAATCTGAATAATTTTCACTTATTAACTATGGAACTACAGTTATGATATGTACAACAAGAATTAAACGGTTAAGACGCATCACACGGGCATAAAAGGGCGATCCCAGTGCACAAAGGCTTCCACCATTAAGTGATCTGAGAGGCTGTTTCCAAGAAAACTACAACATAGAGAGGGGGGAAATATTTACCGGAAAACTACCACATCACCCGGAGAAAACTTGTACTTTTGAAGACAAAACTTCTCCACGAGAACGTAGTCATCTGCAATCAAGTATAATCAATCAGGGAAAACGACATCGTTGTGGAACAAATTCTTCAAAACTTGGTGATAAAGAATATTTACCAGAGAATGAGCCCATAAAGGAGCTGGAGCTGGTAGTGGGGTTGAAAGTGGGTGACATAGAAGAGCCTCGCACGGGCACGATACTGGCATAACGATCTGAAATGGTAAGACCAATGAGCCCAAAAGTGAAACAGTTTTTCGTGAAGCTCCATATGAAGTTCTGAGCTGCCGCCATATATCCAAAATTGGACCCAGTAGAAGATGATGATGATGATGATGAACAACACCGGAGATAGCAAACTGAGAATCTCTTTCAGTTAGTTACATAATCAGTAACAGAATTAGAAACCCAAATTCAATCGAATTTTAATTTGAAAAATCACAGATTGACGAGGCTGTGGGGTTTAGGGTTTTGCAGAGCTGAATGAATGGGGGCGTTCTTCTTCTCCCTTTGGGCCGGGCCTCTTCTTTGGTTGACTCCATTTTCAGTTTCAGTTTGACTTTTGCGAGAAATTCCACGTGTAATTATTTAAGTCAGTTTTACGGGAAAAAAATCCCGCCTTCTCCAATATTTTCATAGAACAATGGTACATGAACACACAATAATATATATTTTTTAAATCATTAAAAAGCTTACCGTCAAATCATTTTTTCTGGGTTTAAGCGAAACAATTAATATCCTCAATTGTCTCAGACTCTAATAATAAACGCACTCTCTAAATTCAAAACAATGACTTTAAGGTTAGACCCGGCCACGGTTCCGGTTCGGAATTGGAACCGAACCGGAAGGTTCCGATTCCAACCGGTTCTGGTTCCGGTTCTGTAACGAAACCGGAAGGGGACCGGTTCGGTTGGGTTTCCACCCCAACTCGAACCGGTCCGAACCGGTGGAACCGTACGGTTCCACCGGTTCGGTCGGTTCCAATTCTTGTTGGAACCGTAGGGTTCCAACAGGAACCGTAGGCTAGCCGTTGGGGGCAGGGAGCCGTCTGGGTCCCTGCCCAAAAAAAAAAAAAAAAAACTAAAAATATATAAATTATTTTTATTATATAAAATATAAATTACTAATGTACCCCTAATAACGGTTATATTTATGGGCATTTTTTGTATCAAAAAAATTCTAAAATTCTATAAATAGGATTCATTTTTCATAATTTCATCAAACCAAATTCTCAACTCTCTCATTTTCTATAATTCTCGTATTCTCAATCTTACTTCAATACAATTCTCTTATAATCTTATATTCTTATTCTCAATCTCAATTCATTTAGTTGTTAATTTGTTATCATTCGCATCGCGATTATTCAATTTTCTTATTTTTCTTCCTAATTTCTCAAACAAAAAATGGCAAGCTCATCTTATAACATAATGTCAAATATGCCAACCCAAGAGAGCTGCCCTAGTGTCAGTGCACAATCACGGATAAGAGAAGTTAAGGCTCGGTCCTCGGATATTTTCAAAATTCATTTTACTTTGGAACGCCTAGAAGATGGTTCACAACGAGCAATTTGCAACTATTGTGGGGTTATCTATAAATTTTCTGGTGGATACGGCAATATGATCAAGCACATGGAAAAACATCATC
Source organism: Zanthoxylum bungeanum (assembly GCA_019454045.1). NCBI lineage: Eukaryota > Viridiplantae > Streptophyta > Magnoliopsida > Sapindales > Rutaceae > Zanthoxylum > Zanthoxylum bungeanum. The sequence goes on from SKCR01047281.1 coordinate 404,022, forward strand.
CGGTTGAATTTGGCATTGATATGACGCAGACTCAAATGGCCAGGTACGCATCATCTAGTAGATGTACGAGTAGTGTATATTTATTTAAATATTCTGATGCAAAAAATAAAGAAGAATTTGCGAAATTAACTTGTATGTCACATCTTTCTTTAAGCTTTTGTGAAAAACTTCTTTTTACTAATTACGTGCATAATGCTTTAAACCCTGCTGCATGTAGAATGACTCGAAACACAACAAAACGTCATATTTTCAAATTATATAAAGATGGTAAAATTATTTTAAATAAAATATTTAAAGAGATGAAATGTCGTATTTCTATATGTTCTGATATTTGGAGTGACCATTGGCAAACACACTCATACATGGGTGTGACTTGTCATTGGATTGATGCATCATTCACCATGCAAAAAAAACTTATTACATTTAGAGTTTTTGATGACTCACATACTGCACATAATATTTATAGAATGATGAAGGTAATTTTTGATGAATATGGTTTAGTATAACAAATTTTAACAATTGGATTTGATAATGCATCTGCAAATACTGCATCCATTCATGATTTAAAATCCTTATGTGAACCAAATTTAGGGGGTCGATTTTTTCATATTTGTTGTACATGTCATGTCCTTAACATATGTGTGCAAGACGGACTAAAAATTATCACATTTCCTTGATCCAATTAAAACGGCACTTAACTGTATTTGGTCATATTCTCGAGTTATGAGAGAATGAACCAAGTTTTGTAAAATAAATGGTATTAAACCGATTAAATTTTCAATATATGTTCCAACACGTTGGAATTCTACTTATTTTCTTTTATGTCAAGCATTTCAATACAAAGATGCATTATGTAGTTTTTTTTTTTCTCAACATGTTCAAAATATCACACTTTATCCTAGTCAATTGGATATTTGTGAAAAAAAATTAGATATTTTAAGAGTTTTTAATGAGACTACTTTAGTTTTTAGCGGTGTTTATTATCCTACAGCACATTTATTTTTTCTTGAGAGTTTGAATATTGTTGGCACTCTCGATGAGCATGTTGACAGTGACGACCCTAATGATATTATTTTGCTCGAAGCCATTACTGCTATGAAGGTAAAATGGTTGAATTATTTTAGAGAAATTCTTTTACTTTATCTTATTGCTGCTGTTTTTGATCCTAGATTTAAATTAGAAGGTTTGAATGGTGGTTTACAAGCTTACTATGGTTATTTATGAATATTAGATGATGTTGATATTACGAGCATAATGACGAAATTAAGAAGTGATTTAATTATTTTATTTAATGATTATATTGTAAGATATAACTTAGGAACATTAAGTCAATCTAGTAGTAGCGAACCGGTAATTCAAACAAGACTTAGCGCATGAGATCGTTGGTTATTGCAACGAAATAAAAAATATAGGGATACGACAACTAATAACCATGAATTAGATAATTATTTATCTACAAATTTTGAGTTTTCTAATTAAAGTTTATGCAGTAAAAAATTTAAAATCCTTGAATGGTGGAACCGGCATCAAAATATATATCATGTTTTATCTATTATTGCTAAAGAGATCTTGGCAGCACCTATTTCCACCGTTGCGGTTGAGCAAGCCTTCAGATTGTGAGGTAATATATTGGAAGCTAGGCGATCTTCATTACATCCAAGCACTCTAAAAGCAACAGCTTGTGTGGATGATTGGACTCGAGCTGATATGAGACAACAAGAATATGCCCCCGATGATTTTGAAGATTTGTTCGATAATGCTTCTGCAACAAGTGCAAGCGGAACCGGAGCCGAAGGATCAACTGATAATGATGATTGATAATTGTAAAATTATAATTTACAAAGGGGATATGTCTAAAACTTGTAATGGAACTACGTGAGCTTTGATTCCTCTCACCCTTGAAGGATACATAAGCAACTTAAATTTTTAAAAATTTAAGCTAAAGCTCTTCAATGTAATAAAAATTTTTTATTTATAAAATTAATCTCATTTATTTTAATTAATTTTTTTTTTAAAAAAAATCTCTGAACCGAACCGAACTGGAACTGAACCGTTCGGTTTTGGTTCGGTTCGGTGTTCCGGTTCCACTTAAGTGTGGAACCGGAAACCGACCGGTTCGGTTCGGTTCCGAACCGGAACCGAACCGCCGGCCGGGTCTACTTAAGGTAAGATCGTGAACCTTACACTAAGGGTGACAATTTGGGTCGGGATTCGTTTATTCGTTTGATTCGATTCGCTTTAAAGCGAATACATGTTTGAAAAAATGAATTCGTTTAATAAATTGGTCAATTCGATTCGATTCATTTATTAAACGCATCGAATATAAATTTAAGCTCATTGATTCGTTTATTCGTTTATGATTCGTTTTATTATTTTCTTTTACTAGTTATTATTATTTTTTAATTAAGATTCGAAAAATTATATCTAATTACCATAGAAAATTAATATTTTCTAAATTTGGTGAGGTATTTTTAATAAATATATTAATTAAATATTTTATATGTATATATTTATGAAAAATTAATGTAAATCAACTATAATAATTAATAACATCATGACTAAACGAATATTTGTATTCGATTCGTTTAATAAACGAATCGAATACGAATCATGATATTAGAATTCGTTTAATAAACAAATCGAATACGAATCATCACATTTCGATTCGATTCTTTTATAATTCGATACAAATTCGTTTTATTGATTCGTTTTGTCACATCAAACCACGCTCATTTAGGACAATACCAATAACACACCCAAACCCAAAACGCCTCCGTTTATGTCCATATTTTTTTACTGTGCTGAAAATTGAAATTGTCACTTTTCCCTCCAATTCCCCCAAAGCATGTGAGTCAACTTTTTATCAAACACGTGAGTCAAGCTTCTTCCTCAAAAGCACTTCTCCATTACGAAAGCAAAATATTTGTTATGTATACATATATTTGTTATGTTGAAATGATGAATCAATATAGTAAATATTGATTCATTAAAGCAATATAGTAAATATGTACCATAAAAATTTATAACTTTACAATGTATTTTATTCTCTGATATTTTATAACACATACTTAATTTTTCAAACTAATCAATATCAACTATAATTTTAATTTTTAATTATTATTACGTTTTAATTATTTTAATCAATTAATAACATTCGTGTCAATTTATAGATTGTCTTTGTTTCAAATTTCAAAGTCGTCCAATAAAACAAATGTGGAAAAAGTATGATCTTCCAAATGGAAAAAAAAAATGTTATTTTGTTTTCATGAAAATGATGATTGTGAAGATGCCATATTTTGTAAGGAAATTTGAAAACGTCATCTTAATTGCGACCTAATTAATATGCCCGGTAAACACTTCTAGAATTGAAATCATGTTTGCTTTTGTGGATGGATGACAGACAAGTGCATTTTAAAAGAAATGAAGAAATTTTTTTTTTCCTAAATCTCTTCCTATAATGTGTAAAAAAAAAAAGTGGATATTTCAACATAATTTTTGGACACAAATCTATACATCAAAATCTATCAATCAGTTTAAGCACATTAAATAGTAGACACTCAAAATTAAAATACATGTATCATCAAAATGTAATCATCATTAAAAAAAAAAAAAAAAAAAAAAAAAAAAAAAAAAAAAAACTATTTTGAATTTGAGTATCTAATAATACTTTAAATATTGAGAAATAATACATTTAATATTAGTAAGAAATGTGCTCCTTAAATTCAAAACAATGACCTTAAGGTGAGATCATGAACATTACATTAGGGGTGATAATTTGGGTCAGGATTCGTTTATTCGTTAGATTCGATTCGCTTTAAAACAAATACGGGTTTGAAAAAATGGATTCGTTTAATAAATGAGTCGATTCGATTCGATTCATTTATTAAACGAATCAAGTACGAATTTAAACTTAAGGATTCGTATATTCGTTTATGATTCGTTTTATTATTTTCTTTTACTAGTTATTGTTATTTTTCAATTAAAATTCACGAAATTATGTCCAATTACCATAGGAAAAAAAATTAATATTTTTATCTATTTGGTGAGATATTTTTAATAAATATATTAATTACATATTTTATATGTATATATTTATGAAGAATTAATGTAAATCAACTATTGACTAAACGAATATTCGTATTCGATTTGTTTAATAAACGAATCAAATACGAATCATGATATTATGATTCGTTTAATAAAAAAATCGAATACGAATCCATTACATTTCGATTTGATTCGTTTATAATTTGATACAAATTCGATTTGTTAATTATTTATCACCCCTACCTTACACCACCAAACCACAGTCAACACTCATTTATGTCTTTATTGACCATACCAAACTCAAAACGCCTCCGTTTATCAGTTTATGTCCATATTTTGTTTACTGTGCTGAAATTGTCACTTTTTTTACTGTGCTGAAACTTCCAACTTTATTACACAAACAAGTGAGGTGATAAAGTCTTATTATTCATTCAAGTAATAAAACTTATAACTTCACAATGTATTTTTTTTCTGATACTTTATAACACATACTTATTTTTTCAAACTAATCAATATCAACTATAATTTTAATTATAATTTTTAATTATTAGTATGTTTTAATTATTTTATATTACAACTTATTTGTTTATTGTGTTCTTACAACGGACTTTGAACAGACAGTAAACTGAACACAAAAAGTACATTAACAACAGTGATACAGTAATCAAGAAACAAATAAAATAGAAGACAATTGCAGGCAGTGAGTTGAGAATAAGGCACGGATCAGCAACAGGAAGAATTCCGAGGCTTGTTGATGTGGCAACAATCTCCTTAAAACAAATTCGTCCCCTATCGATCGGTGCAGCAGAACGCGAGACGTCTGTTTCCCAGGATGCAACGGAAAAATAGACGAAATTGGGCACCACCAAATCCGACTTCAACGAACAACTGAAGTGCTTGAACTCTCTCTCAAAAGATTTTCGTAATTACAATTTTCTCTTGTGTGTAATGTGTGTTATTATAAAAAACGAAAACACTACTATATTAAAGAAAATAACATGCCAATTAAGTTTCATCAATGAGAGGCTTTACACTTGTTGTAACCATCAAGTTGATTAATGTCATTAATCTCAAATTGTAACCACAAAGTTGATTAATTGTCATTGATTCAACTGTTATGGAACATAAAAAGGCTTGGAAAAAATAAAGAGACATCCAAAAATTGGCTGGGCCAGGCCCGCTCAATTTGGTCCGGCATTCGTGTACGCAGGACACGCGGGTGCACACGAGCCAAGCTTGATTCGGATTTGATTTGCACCCCCCCCCCCCCCCCGCCGCGCGCGCACGTAGAGAGAGCCTCTATCCTATACTAACTCTTACACATCTACATATGAGCAATCATATATAGCATAATATTCACTCTATAGCTTTCCCATATGGGACAAGCTTACTTTTCTTTATTTTCCAACACCAATGGGTGAACTTTGAGCAACAATTTCTCATTCACCCAACATCATTTTAAGCATATGAATATACCATTTCGAAGTACTCACGGAGGAGTATCCGAATCATTCAATAACAACCACTAACACGAAGTGGACCATGCTTAAAATTGAGCCTCAAAATGCTTACTCATAAGCATTTTTTTTCAAAAATCCCCCACATGAATGAAATTGGCAAAAAAACGTCGAATAAAATATTTTATAAAACATTTTATTTTGACCTATAAGAGTTCAACGGTTCAACACCTGCATAAGATAGGTAGGCCTCAGCCTTTGAACCTTCCCTTGTGAAAATATATCTCATTTACTGGCTGACAGTGGACGCGATGTCATTGAACTGTACTGCCGTTCATGTAAATGGAGAATATATATCACACAGATATTTAACCTAACACATCTGAGTTCTCATTATTATGTTCATTTTGGCCATGAACATCAACCTGGTTCTGCAAGAGTTTCTAAGAATTGAGCCCCATACAATTCCCTTTGAAGCGGCCCCACTTCTCTCTCACATAGGTGATTTCTTATTTAAGAGCATCTCGTAATACTCTACTCGGATTCCCGACGCATAAGAATCATTAAAAGCCTTTGCTTAACCTCAATCCATACGAGCATCACTATTTCATTTCACCATAGGAATGGACTAGAGGGTAAACCCCCCACAGTGAACTAATTATGTCTTTTACGAGTAGGTTGTCCATTGAACCTAGATCTTGGGATCTCCAGTCAACAAGGTTGGGTTTGTCCTTCGTAATAAACATTTATCTAATGGCTTTAGTCCCATTCCCCTCGATGATTTCACTCCCTCTCTCGATGATTTCAACCAACTCTCTATTTAACCCTTTGTTTAGCGGATCCGCAATGTTATCCTTTGACTTTACATAGTCAATCGAAATAACTCCAGTAGAGAGTAACTGTCTAACGGTATTGTGTCTACGACGAATATGTCTAGACTTACCATTATACATATTGTTATTGTTACCCTTCCAATTGCAGATTGACTATCGCAATGAATGCAAATCGCTGGCACTGGCTTAGGCCAACTTGGAATATCCTCTAGAAAATTTCGAAGCCATTCTGCTTCTTCAGCACACTTGTCTAATGCAATGAATTCTGATTCCATTGTAGATCTGGCTATCACAGTCTGTTTGGAGGATTTCCATGATATAGCTGCACCTGCTAGTGTAAACACATAGCCACTGGTAGACTTTGAGTCTTTCATATCGATATCCAATTAGCATCACTGTATCCTTCGACTACAGCTGGATATCTATGATAGTGCAACCCATAATTACGAGTAAAACGTAAGTACCTAAGTACTCTCACTATTGCTTTCCAGTGATCAACCCTTGGATTACTCGTATATCTGCTGAGCTTGTTTACTGTACAGGCTATATCAGGCCTTGTACAACTCGATAGGTACATCAAACTCCCGATAACTCTAGAGTATTCTACTTGAGATATACCATCTCCCCTATTCTTTGATAGGTGTAGACTCACATCTAAAGGAGTTCTAGCCACATCAGAATCATCATTGTTGAATTTACCAAGAATCTTGTCCACATAGTGCGACTGATCAAGAATAAGTCCATCTGAACTTCTCGAGATCTTTATTCCTAGAATGACATCTACTAGACCCATGTCTTTCATGTCAAACTTAGATTTTAGCATATTCTTGGTAGATTTCACCATTTTAATATTACTCTCCCGACAATCAATATGTCATCAACGTAAGACATAAAATGACATAGCCAACTTCTGTCTCTCTGACATAAATGCATTTATCACATTCATTGATTTTGAAACCATTTGCCAACATGGTATCATCAAACTTTTATGCCACTGTTTCGGAGCTTGTTTCAATCCATACAAGGATTTAACTAACTTACAGACTTTCTTTCCTTTTGTCCTGGAGCTATAAAGCCTTCAGGTTGTTCCATGTAGATTTCTTCATCTAAATCTCCATTCAGAAAGGTGTTTTCACATCCATCTGATGTACCTCAAGATTGCGCAAAGCTGCAATCGCTAGTATCATCCTTATGGAATTTATTCTCGTTACAGGAGGAGAATAAGTATCAAAGTAATCAAGACCTTCACGTTGTCTGTAACCTTTAATTACAAGTCTTGCTTTGTACTTGTCAATTGATCCATCTGCCTTCATTTTCTTTTTGAAAATCCACTTGGACCCTAACGTTTTACATCCTGAAGGAAGATCCACTAACTCCCATGTGTGATTTTGTAAGATGGATTCAATTCACTATTGATGGCATCTTTCCACAAAGCACCATCAACTGACCTTACAGCTTCGTTATAGCTTTGAGGATCATTTTCTAGCAAAAATGTCAAAAAATCTGGACAAATGATTTTTTCGGTCCTAGCTCTTTTGCTACGTCTTGGTTCAAGTTCAACAACTTGTTGATCCTCTGGAACATTTATTTGTTCTCGGTCCTGACTATCTTCAATTATAGTCTCATGTGCCCGTTGTACACATTTGAATTCGAATTAGTTTTACAAGGAAAAACATATTCGAAAAAAGATGCATTTCTCGACTCCATTATCGTATTCTTGTGAATATCTGGTTATTAGACTCATGCACAAGAAATCGATAAGCATTACTGTTATGTGCATATCCTATGAAAATGCAATCAACAGTTTTTGGTCCTATCTTCACCTTTTTAGGTGGAGGAATGACTACCTTGCAAGACACCCCCACACTCGTAGGAATTTATAGGAAGGTACTCTTCCTTTCCACATTTCATAAGGAGTTTTTCCTGCTTCTTTCTTTCGTGGTACCTTATTTAAAAGGTAATTAGCTGATAAAACACAGCTTCTCCCCACATATTCTGAGGTAAGCCAGAGCTGATTAACATAGCGTTCATCATCTCTTTCAAGGTACGATTCTTACGTTCTGCAATCCCATTGGATTGAGGTGAATAAGGAGCTGTGGTTTGATGTATGATTCCATTTTGTTCACAAAGTGATTCAAAAGGAAAAACATACTCACCACCACGATCACTTCTAAACTCCTTAATTCTTTTATTCAGTTGGTTCTCAACTTCATTCTTATAGAGAATAAATTTCTCTATAGCTTCGTCCTTACTTTTCATCAAATACACATAGCAAAATCTCGTGCAATCATCAATAAAGGTAATAAAATATTTATTACCACCTCTTGATTGTATTGAATTAAAATCACATACATCGGTATGTATTAGATCAAGTGGTTCAGAGTTTCTTTCAATACTATGAAAAGATGATCTAGTCAGTTTTGCCTCAACACAAGTATCACACTTATGTTTGTTATCAATTTTAAATTGGGAATGTGATTCATGTTAATTAATTTCCGCAATGAATTAAAATTAACATGTCCTAATCTACCATGCCATAAATTAGAGTACTCAACAATATAAGCAGAAGAACTAGCTTTATTGATATTTTTGGGTTTAACAACCATTACATTGAGCTTAAAAAGCCCATCAGTTACATACCCTTTTCCCACATACAACCCATTTTTAGTCAAAACTACTTTATCAGACTCGAACACCATCCGAAATCCATGCTTGTTCAAAAGCGATCCAGACACAAGATTCTTCCGAATTTCTGGTACATACAGAACGTTGTTCAAAGTCAACTCTTTCCCAGAAGTCATCTTCAGAATCACCTTTCCTTGACCTTCAATCTCAGATGTTGCTGAATTTCCCATGTATATTTTTTCCCCATTACCAACAGACTCAAATGAAGAAAACATGCTCTTGTCCGAGCACACATGTCGAGTGGCACCAGTGTCAATCCACCACTCTCTTGGGTTAGAACCCACAAGATTCACCTCAGAAACCACAGCTGAAAGGTTAATGTCTGAAAAATCTTGAGTCACATTTCCATCACATTAGCCTCTTGATTCTTTTTCTTCTTCGGCAATCTGCACTCAGAAGATTTGTGACCCATTTTGTCACAGTTGAAGCATTTTCCTTGAAATTTGGATTTCTTGGAAACTCCTCCTTTAGGGCCCATCTTTGACCCTTTGTTCTTAGGGTTCTTTTCTTTTGGGCCATGTTCAATAACATTTGCTTTGGCCTCATGAGTTATGCCTCTCTTGTCAGATACACGATTATCTTCCTCAATTCTGAGCTTAAGAACCAAGTCTTCAATACTCATTTCTTTTCGCTTATGCTTTAGGTAATTCTTGAAATCTTTCCAACCAGGTGGTAGTTTTTCAATTATCGAGACTACTTGAAAGGTTTCACTTAAAACCATCCCCTCAGCATGTATTTCTGCTAGAATAATTTGCAATTCTTGTACTTGACTTAACACAGTTTTGGATCAACCATCTTAAAATCTAGGAAACGGCCTACGACAAATTTCTTAGTACCGGCATCCTCAGTTTTATATTTTCGGTCTAAAGATTCCCAAAGCCCTTCTGCTGTTTTCATTCCGGCGTACACACTGTACAAGGAATCACTCAGCCCATTTAGCACATAATTCCTACATAGGAATTCAGAATGTTTCCAAGCATCGATCGCAGTGGATCACTTGGATATCAATCTCACACTCCGCGGGTACATGAGCATCTTCCTTTAGAAACCTTACTAGGTTCAACGTGGTCAAGTAGAAAAACATTTTCTGTTGCACCGTTTAAAATTCTGTCCACTGAATTTTTCAGGTTTTTCCGCAGCAGGATTGACATGGCTCACATGTCCAACAGATTGTCTATCCATAGAGGCAGTGACACTTTGGCCAGCCACAGCAGCTGCCATATTAAGCCCAGAGGCTGAAGCAAGTTTGGCCACCGAAGAGGCTGCCACTGACTGGGCACTTTGGCTAACCACAGGGCTGCCACAACATTCTGCCCAACCACATGGGCTGCCAGAACATCTACTTTGTTGGACTGTTGTCCATATCCACAGAGCGAATTTGTTTTAAGACTATTACAACTTATTTGTTTACTGTGTTCTTACAACGGATTTTAAACAGACAGTAAACTGAACACAAAAAGTACAATTAACAACAGTGATACAGTAATCAAGAATACAAATAAAATAGAAGACAATTGCAGGCAGTGAGTTGAGAATAAGGCACGGATCAGCAACATGAAGAATTCCGAGGCTTGTTGATTGGCAAAATCTCCTTAAAATAAAATTCGTCCCCTACCGATCGGTGCAAGCAGAACGCGAGACGTCTGTTTCCCAGGATGCAACGGAAAAATAGACGAAATTGGGCACCACCAAATCCGACTTCAACGAACAACTGAAGTGCTTGAACTCTCTCTCAAAAGATTTTCGTAATTACAATTTCTCTTGTGTGTAATGTGTGTTATTATAAAAAACGAAAACACTACTATATTAAAGAAAATAACATGCCAATTAAGTTTCATCAATGAGAGGCTTTACACTTGTTGTAACCATCAGTTGATTAATGTCATTAATCTCAAATTGTAACCACAAAGTTGATTAATTGTCATTGATTCAACTGTTATGGAACATAAAAAGGCTTGGAAAAATAAAGAGACATCCAAAAATTGGCTGGGCCAGGCCCGCTCATTTGGTCCGGCATTCGTGTACGCAGGACACGCGGTGGCACAACGAGCCAAGCTTGATTCGATTTATTTTGCACGGCACCCCCCCCCCCACGCGCAGCACGTAGAGAGAGCCTCTATCCTTATAACTCTTACCCATCTACATATGAGCAATCATATATAAGCATAATATTCACTCTATAGCTTTCTCATATGGGACAAACTTACTTTTCTTTATTTTCCAACACCAATGGGTGAACTTTGAGCAACAATTTCTCATTCACCCAAGCACACATTTTAAGCATATGAATATACCATTTCGAAGTACTCACGGAGGAGTATCCGAATCATTCATAACAACCACTACACGAAGTGGACCATGCTTAAAATTGAGCCTCAAAATGCTTACTCATAAGCATTTTTTTCCAACATTTTAATCAATCAATAACATTCGTGTCAATTTATAGATTATTATTATTTCAAATTTCAAAGTCGTTCACTAAAGCAAATGTGAAAAAAAGAATGATCTTCCATATTAAAAAATATTATTTTACTTCATGCAAATGATGATTGTGAAAATGTTGTATTTTGTATGAAAATTAGAAAACCATCTCTTAATTGCAAGTTAATTAATCTGCCCGATAACACCTTATAGGATTGAAATCATTTTGCTTTTGTGGATGGATGAAAGACAGTGGCATTTTAAAAGAAATGTAGAAAATTATTTTTATTTTCTAAATCTCTTCCTATAATGTGTGTGTAAACAAAAAAAAAATAATAGATATTTCAACATAATTTTTGGACACAAATCTGACATCAAAATCTCTATCAATCGATTTAAGCAAATTAAATAGTAGACACTCAAATTATAAAATTACATGTATCATTCATCATTAAAAAAAAAATCTATTTTGAATTTGAGTATCTACTATTCATTTGCTTAAATTAATTACTAAGTTTTGATGTGTATATTTGTGTCAAAGATTTATGTTGAAATACCTTAGCTAAAAAAAAAAATGAAATAGATTAATGGTGTGTTTACTTAAGGGTAATGAAAATTGATGAATAATAATCATTTACAGTAAGATTGTTTACTTCATAAAATTGAATAAAAAATTAATAGAATGAGAGTGGGGCCCACAAATTTGGGAATCGGTAATGAGAATCACATTCCCACCACCTCATTGGAATGAGATTCTTATTCCCATTATTGATGGGAAATTACAATATTATCCATAAGATAATTAATTAATATTAATTAATAAATAATAAATAAAATGTATTAATAATTAATAATTAATCAATAATTAATAAAAAATAATATTTAATATTTTAATAAAAGAATAATTTAATAAAATAATATATTATATTTAATGGTTTAATACATTAATAATTAATTAATAAAGTAATACTTAATTTATAAATACATGAATAAAATTAATAATAATTAAATAATAAAATAATATCAATTAGAATTTCAAAGTGACGATACTTAATTTTTAGTGTATTTCAAAGTGACGATACTTAAAATAATAATTTAATAAAGTAATATATTAACATTAGTGTAGTTTTATTCGCTCATACTTTATAAACATATTTATTTTTCAAACTATCAATATCAACTATAATTTTAATTATAATTTGTAATTATTAGTAAGTTTTAATTATTTAAATCAATCAATAGCATTCGAGTCAATTTATAGATTGTTCTTATTTCAAATTTCAAAGTCGTTCACTAAAGCAAATGTGAAAAAAAGATGATCTTCCAGATGAAAAAAAATGTTATTTTACTTCATGAAAATGATGATTGTGAAGATGCTGTATTTTGTATGGAAATTTGAAAACATCATCTTAATTGCAAGTTAATTAATCTGCCCGATAAACACTTTTAGGATTGAAATCATGTTTGCTTTTGTGGATGGATGAAAGACATGTGCCTTTTAAAAGAAATGTAGAAAATTATTTTTATTTTCTAAATCTCTTCCTATAATGTGTGTAAACCAACAAAAAAAAAAATAGTGGATATTTCAACATAATTTTTGGACACAAATCTAGACATCAAAATCTATCAATAGATTTAAGCAAATTAAATAGTAGACACTCAAAATTAAATTACATGTATCATTCATCAATAAAAAAAACCAAAAAAAAAAAAACTATTTTGAAATTGATTATCTACTTTTACATTTGCTTAAATTAATTACTAAGTTTTGATGTGTATATTTGTGTCAAAGATTTATGTTGAAATACCTTAGCTACAAAAAAAATGAAATAGATTAATGATGTGTTTACTTAATGGTAATGAAAATTGATGAATAAGAATCATTTCCAAAAAAGTTGTTTACTTCATAAAATTGAATAAAAATTTGAATAGGAATGAGAGTGAGACTCACAAATTGGGGAATCGAGAATGAGAACACATTCCCACCACCCCTATGAGAATGAGATTCTTATTCCCCTTATTGATGAGAAATTACAATATTATCCATAAGAGAATTATTAATGAATAAAAAATAAAATGTATTAATAATTAATAATTAATAAAAATAATATTTACTATTTTAATAAAAGAATAATTTAATAAAAATAATATATTAATTTAATGGTTTAATACATAATAATTAATTAATAAAGTAATACTTAATTTATAAATAATGAATAAAATTAATAATAATTAATAATAAAATAATATCAATTAGAATTTCAAAGTGACGATACTTAATTTTTAGTGTATTTCAAAGTGACGATACTTAAAATAATAATTTAATAAAGTAATATATTAACATTTAGTGTATTTTATTCTCTCATACTTTATAACACATACTTAATTTTTCAAACTAATCAATATCAACTATAATTTTAATTATAATTTTTAATTATTAGTATGTTTTAATTATTTAAATCAATCAATAGCATTCGAGTCAATTTATAGATTGTTCTTATTTCAAATTTCAAAGTCGTTCACTAAAGCAAATGTGAAAAAAAAAGATGATCTTCCAGATGAAAAAAATGTTATTTTACTTCATGAAAAAATGATGATTGTGAAGATGCTGTATTTTGTATGAAAATTAGAAAACATCATCTTAATTGCAAGTTAATTAATCTGCCCGCCGATAAACACTTATAGGATTGAAATCATGTTTGCTTTTGTGGATGGATGAAAGACAAGTGCATTTTAAAAGAAATGTAGAAAATTATTTTTATTTTCTAAATCTCTTCCTATGTGTGTGAAACAAAAAATAATAATATGGATATTTCAACATAATTGTTGGACACAAATATAGACATCAAAATCTATCAATCGATTTAAGCAAATAAATAGTAGACACTCAAAATTAAATTACATGTACCATTCATCTTTTAAAAAAAAAAATAAAACTGTTTTGAATTTGAGTACCTACTATTACATTTGCTTAAATTAATTACTAAATTTTGATGTGTATATTTGTGTCAAAGATTTATGTTGAAATACCTCAGCTAAAAAAAAAAATGAAATAAATTAATGGTGTGTTTGCTTAAGGGTAATGAAAATTGATGAATAAGAATCATTTACAATAAGGTTGTTTACTTCATAAAATTGAATAAAAATTAGAATAGAAATGAGAGTGGGACTCACAAATTTGGGAATCGATAATGAGAATCACATTCCCACCACCCAAATGAGAATGAGATTCTTATTCCCCTTATTGATGAGAAATTACAATATTATCCATAAGAGAATTAATTAATATAATTAATAAATAAAAAATAAAATGTATTAATAATTAATAATTAATCAATAATTAATAAAAATAATATTTACTATTTTAATAAAAGAATAATAATAAAAAATAATATATTAATATTTAATGGTTTAATACATTAATAATTAATTAATAAAGTAATACTTAATTTATAAATAATGAATAAAATTAATAATAAAATAATATCAATTAGAATTTCAAAGTGACGATACTTAATTTTTAGTGTTAGTCAAAAGTGACGATACTTAAAATAATAATTTAATAAGTAATATATTAACATTTAGTGTATTTTATTCTCTCATACTTTATAACACATACTTAATTTTTCAAACTAATCAATATCAACTATAATTTTAATTATAATTTTAATTATTAGTATGTTTTAATTATTTAAATCAATCAATAGCATTCGAGTCAATTTATAGATTGTCCTTATTTCAAATTTTAAAGTCGTTCACTAAAGCAAATGTGAAAAAAAAAAATGATCTTCCAGATGAAAAAAATGTTATTTTACTTCATGAAAATGATGATTGTGAAGATGCTGTATTTTGTATGAAAATTTGAAAACATCATCTTAATTGCAAGTTAATTAATCTGCCCGATAAACACTTCTAGGATTGAAATCAAGTTTGCTTTTGTGGATGGATGAAAGACAAGTGCATTTTAAAAGAAATGTAGAAAATTATTTTTATTTTCTAAATCTCTTCCTATAATGTGTGTAAACAAAAAATAATAATAATGGATATTTCAACATAATTGTTGGACACAAATCTAGACATCAAAATATATCAATCGATTTAAGCAAATTAAATAGTAGACACTCAAAATTAAATTACATGTATCATTCATCATTAAAAAAAAAAAAAAAAATCTATTTTGAATTTGAGTATCTACTATTACATTTGCTTAAATTAATTACTAAGTTTTGATGTGTATATTTGTGTCAAAGATTTATGTTGAAATACCTCACCTAAAAAAAAAAAAAAGAAATAGATTAATGGTGTGTTTACTTAAGGGTAATGAGAATTGATAAATAAGAATCATTTACAATAAGATTATTTACTTCATAAAATTGAATAAAAATTAGAATAGGAATGAGAGTTGAGCCCACAAATTTGGGAATCGATAATGAGAATCACATTCTCACCACCCCATGAGAATGAGATTCTTATTCCCATTATTGATGGGAAATTACAATATTATCCATAAGATAATTAATTAATATTAATTATAAATAATAATAAAATGTATTAATAATTTATAATTAATCAATAATTAATAAAAAAATAATATTTACTATTTTAATAAAAGAATAATTTAATGTTTAGTGATATTTAATACATTAATAATTAATTAATAAAGTAATACTTAATTTATAAATAATAAATAAAATTAATAATATTTATAATAAAATAATATTTAACATTTTAATAAAATAATAATTTAATATTTAGTAATTTAATACATTAATAATTAATCAATACTTAAATAATAAATAATCAATAATAAATAAAAATTATTAATCAATAATTAATAATAAAATAATATTTAATATTTTTATAAAAGAATAATTTAACATTGAGTAATTTAATACATCAAAAATTAATAATAATTAATAAGTAATAATATAATTATAACTAATGATATTTTTATAACTTTTTAACAATTCATTCCGATTACTGGATAAAGTAAACACATCAATGATAATACTGCTTCATTATGATTCCGATTCCTACAGTTAAGTAAACAACTTATTATGATTCTGATTTACCATTCCGATTCCAGCTCATTCCGATTCTATTTCATTCCGATTTCATCTCATTCCAATTACGTAAACGCACTATATATATATAAGCTCTGCCTCGTATCTTAAAGTAACATATCGTTATTAGATTATTATTTTTATAATGAAGCTCAAATATATGAAAAAAAAAAGGAATTATAATTATTTATTTTTAGTTTTGAACATTCAAAATATAATATATTACTAGCAAAGATGTTTATGAGAGAGTCGGCACATATGATTGATTGAGATATTTAAATTTGACCTAAAATCAGGCTCTTTGAATTTAGAAAAATTTTAAATTTTAATGTATAATATAACTTATATATATATTTATCTATTATTAATAGTGGTTGATTTTAAAAACTCGGAAATCACCATATAAAATTAAGGATAACTTTGGGGCTGCCCCTAATTATTGTTGGAGAAAATAAAATAAAATAAAAATAATAATAATAAAAAAGGTCAAAATGTGCAATTAATACGAGTGCATCAAGTTGACTTGTGATGTCCCATGTAAACGAGTGGTTTGGATTGGAGAGAGAATGGCTAGTCTTAGCTGTTTGATGAACACTTCTCAACTGTCCATTCAAACGCATTTATTTCATTAATTAGTGATTTAAAATATTCAAGTGATTATTGTGTGATTGGTTAAATTATTTCGAAAAAATCGTCAGAATCAATTCACGTCATAAATTTTTTTATTTAATTAAAAATTATAAAAAATATTAATTTTTGATTTTAAAATTTTAAAAAAATATATTGAATCAGTTCGCGATTTTGACCGATGTTGATAAAATTTGATAATTAATTAATTTATAATTTATACTATTATAAACAGATTATACATTTAAATAATTTTCTTTAAGATTTTTAAAATGACTCCAATATTATATATATTTATAATTTATTTAATTTTCTTATTAAATATGAATTTAACAATATAATTAACAAAAATAAATTATAATAATTTTTGTATAAAATTTCAATAACATAAAAAGTATTATTTAATAATTACTTAAATTAAAAAATATACAATATTAATTGATTAATTAAGGAAATATTATTACGAGTAATTTTTTTTTGGCATTTTATAATTAAACACAATATGTATATACCAAATAAATAAATAAATATTATATTTATATTAAGAAATTAATATTTATTATATAAAATATTATTTAAATATGCTATTATACTAATTCAGTGTAGAATGAGTTCAAGTTGAAAAAATTTGATGTAATGAATAGCGACAAGAGATGCTCTTTTGATGTCAAAAGGTTGGAGATGGTCCAAGTAATTAATATATTTGCTCATTTGATGTTAGGATCTTAACAAATTCTGCTCCTTTGACAATTGACAGGCACCATCACTATTCACTTTTCCACTAAAGAAATTGACAATTTTTTTTTTTTTTTTTTTTATTTTTGAAATTATTGGAAATCTCATCGCTAAATCATCTTTTTCGTACTTAAGTAAATCATGTAAAATATTTGACTGTCTCTAGTTTTTACAAAAAATACATTATCTGAATTCGAATCCAAAACCTTAATATGAGATATTGAACCCTACACTATCAAACCACGTTATTTAAGGACATTAAATTGACGTTTTCATAATATTCCATTATCACGATAATTATTTTTCCCACTTTCACAAATTGTCCCAAATTAATGTAACCCAATACACTTATTATTTACAAAACAAAATAGTATTAACACAAATAATAAATACTAAAAACTTTACCACCTTAATTCACATATGATTCTCACATACAATTACAATATATACACAGCATAAAACAACTACCACCAACACTTACCGCAGTTCCAACATTTTAAACAAAACAATAGCAACAATAGAGATGGCGTCATCAAGGACCGTGATTTGGTAGTGTATAGCTCAAGATTTCACCATGAAGTTATAGGTTCGAATTCATGTAGTACGTTTCTTGTAAAAACCTGTGATAACTGAAGATTTTACTCGCTCCGCTTAAGTTCGAAATGAGTGGTTTGGTGGTGGGGTTTCCAACGATTTCAAAAAAAAAAAACAATAGGGATGGCGATACAGACATTATGTCCCAATCGGATCTCATTATGTCCCGATTATTATTTTGGATGAAGAAATCATCATAAATCCCAACTGACATTTTGAATTAAGACGAAAACTTGTCCCAAACTTTGAATTGGTGTGGGATCTCGAATTTAGATCGAGACTTGATATTTTTTATGTTAAAATTCAGGATTTTTGGAACAAAAAAATTATCCCAAGTATGGATCGAAAATTTTATTCAAGCTAAAAAATCATCACAAATCTCATACTGAACGAGACGAGATGTAGATCAAAATTCGAGATTCGGAAATTTCTGCCAACTTTAAGCATCAATCACAATATTTTTTAAAAAATTACCACCACAGTTGATAAATCTCCCTTGATAATGATACTTAACTAGTATTTTTGAAATTATTAACATATTTCAAATAATTTTAACATTAAGAAATTACTTTTAATATGATTTTAAACATTCATAAACAGGCTTACTTTTGTACTCCATGACTCTATTATTATTTTTTGTCCATATCACGAGATGTTTGGGTCAATTTTCATGCACCACAACTAATCCAAGTCATGATAGAACAAACCGCTAACCACCCAAGATGTTTGCGGCTATTGGAACTCGAACTAGAAAGCACACCCAGCGGTATTAGGACTACAAGAATATATTATGTATGTAAGAGTGCTACATCACTCCAAATGTCGGATTTGCCCCCAACATTTCTAAAAAAAAAAAAAAAAGTTGGGGGAGCCAGCTAAAAGAGTCAGCGACACACGTTCCAGCTAACAAAATAACTGGAGTTAGTTCGGCGTGTGACAAAAAGAAAATGGTAATTACACAAACCTACCACCTTCCCAACTAAATCTACCACACTCTTTCAATGCTTCCCTCTTTTTTTCTTTTTTTTTTTAATTAAATTATTCTCTTCCAACCAAATAAATACCAACACAACCCCTCTTTCATTTTCCTCAATTATTTGTCTTCTTAATTAAATTGGAAATTACTTAAATCTCCCTCTCTCTCTTTCTCTCTCAAATGGCGCCACCAGCTTCAGTAGCCGAGTCTGACAATAATTGTTCAAAGACAATATGTGTAATGGACGCCTCCGGCCACCTTGGCTCCGCCCTCGTCCGCCGTCTCTTGCTTCGAGGCTACACCGTCCATGCTGCTCTCCACAACAACCACGGTCTTTATTTCTCTCTCTTTTTTTTTTTTTTCATTTTTAAGTTGAAGTTCATTTACATATTGCCTTTGCTTGGTTTCATTCTTTTAATTTTCCTTTTCTATTTTTTTCATAAGATTCACAACATGAGCTTGACAGTTTAAATAATAATTTCGAATTAGTACTATATTTGTTTGTTATAACTTTTCAAATAAAATTTATTTGATTAATCATTTTAGAAATAAAGATTTTGATAAAAAAAATTCAAATTTTGGATTTTTATTAGTAGATTAAAATAATTATTTTAATCTTCAAAATTTTTACTTAAAATATAATCAAATATCATAAAATATTTTGAAAAATACTTTTAAGATTGAAAAAATTATTTTACAAACAGTTACTAAGTTCATAGATGGAAGGAGTTGGGGACCAATTGGGACGCATGTCCCAACTAGATTTTGAAAAAATATATATTTTTTCTTTTCAAAATTCTATCCATTGAACCATTGATTTCATCATGTTCTCATTTAAATTTAAATTTTGATTTTATTATTGTTTCTTTCAACTAGATTAAATAATAAAATATAATATTAAATCATTATTGAAATATTAATTTTTTTTTGTTTTTTTCCTTATTATTAAAATAAAAATTTAAAAAAAAACTTTACTTTTTTACTTTTTATTCTTTCAAATTATATCATTTTCCCTCTTCATTTTATTTTGAGAGTAATTAATTTTGAACACAAGGTTACTCAATTTTTTATTCTTTCCTATTATATTATTATCTAATTGATATAAATTACTTTATTTGTTTTATAAATTTCGTTTATAATTTGTTGATAAATAAATGTTTGGTTTAACTATATTAAATTCTAAAATTTTAGGGCTGGAGTGTCAATTTTGATTTGAGAATAATTTATTTGTTTTTGTTTGGTTTATTTGTATATTTCGACTCATGGCACTTGAGTGGTTAGTGATTGTGCCCCAATTTAACCATTTTTCTATGGAAAAACCGACATTGAGATTCTTATACTCTCAATATTTGTTATATTACACTCATGTATTAAATTTTCTACACATTGTACCCCTGTACTCTCAATATTTTTTACATTGCACCATTGTTCTAAATTTTCTTCACATTACACCCCTGCTGCACTCTCAAAAAATTGACATTTCACCCTTATTTTAACGGCAAGTTAACAGAGTTGAGAATATTTTGACATCATTCACTCTTATTTGTGTCATATCTGTCTGGTTTAGGAAGAAGCACCTATGCTAAAAAGAGAAGAGCTAAAAAATGAGTGTTTGCTATAAATGTGCACGCATGACATGTAATACTCGTTGTCGTTCTTTAGGAATGATGTCTGATAACCGTGAAGCATCTTTGTTTGTTTTTTGTGTTCATTAATAACACTCAAGATCGTAGTTTTGATCTAATTTTTGCAATAAATTAGTTGGATTTTTGAATGTATCAGAAGAAGCATAATATTTATGCGCCATAACATATAGTTATGCGCCCTAGCATAATTTCAAAGTAAAAAATTTGCTCGGTCCAATCCGAAATAAGGGTGGGTGATGTCAGAATATTTCTCAACTCTGTTAACTTGCCGTTAAAATAAGGGTGGAATGTCAATTTTTTGAGAGTGCAGAGTTGCAATGTGTAGAAAATTTAGTACAGGGTGCAATGTAAAAAACATTGAGAGTACATGAGTGCAATGTGTAGAAAATTTAGTACATGTGTGTAATGTAAAAAACATTGAGAGTACATGAGCCTAAGGTGAGTTTTTCCTTTTCTATCTAAGTTATGTATTTTAATAATAAATACGATTATCTAATAAGTATTGATAATAATATATATATATATAATAATATATATATATATATATATATATATATATATATATATATTAATACAAAATTCTAACTATTTTTATTTTGGGTATAAAATAATGAAGCAGAAAAAATGCAAAGTTTGGAAGGGTTAATTAATAAGAAGGAGAAGAAATTGAAGGTTTTCCAAGCGGACCCATTTGATTATCACAGCATAATGAATGCTCTAAAGGGATGTTCTGGTTTGTTCTATTCATACGAGCCTCCCTCCGATCACTCCACCTATCATGTAATCTTTTTTTTTTAATTTTCTTTTCTGTTTATAATAATTTTATTATACTACAAGTGACGACGACGTTTTATGTTATAAAACATAAACAATTATTTTACAGAACTGGACTAATTTAAAAAAAAACAATTATTTGTTTGGAGCAGGAATTAACGGCGGAAGTAGAGGCGATGGCAGCACACAATGTGCTGGAAGCATGCGCCCAGACGGACACAATAGACAAAGTTGTCTTCGGGTCTTCTATAACCGCCGTTATCTGGAGTAACGATCATAATACGACGTCGCATGGTTTTGGTGAGAGAAATTGGAGTGACATCAATTTCTGCAAGAAATTCAAGGTATTTTTTCATTTATTTTCTTTTTTAATATTTCTTTTGTATTGTATTGTATTTTTTTATTTTTATTTTTATTTTTAGGATATTTAATATGTAAATTCAGGACACAAAGGGTTTCGATAAAAAAAATTAGACAAAAATGCAAAACTGATCCACTAATTTTTATGTTTTTTTTTTTTCTTCAGTTCTCTAATTTTCAGTTTTGTTAATTCAAGACTCCGTTACAAATTTGTTATTACTGATGCCAAAACGGCGTTGTTTTGGCATCAGTAATGACGAATTTATAACGGAGCCTTGAATTGATAAAAATTGAAAGTTAGAGGACTGAATTGATAAAACTGAAAATTAGAGGACTGAAATGAAAAAAAACGTGAAAGTTAGAGGGTCAATTTTATATTTTTACCAAACAATTACTAGAGCCCGTTTTAGATCGAAATCTAACGATTCATTTTATAGAAAGAAGTTTCTCTCATTTTTTTTTTTGTTGGTTTAGCACGTGGGCTTCTACGTGAGGTATTGGAGCGCCTCCGTCCCGTAAATTCACAAGTTGTAGGGAAACCCATGAAGAAATTTCAAATTTTATTCAGAAATGGAATTTGAAATAATATTTTGGGGCTATAAGTGATATTTATAAATTTTACGGGATGGGATTTGGATTCCAAATAATTTTAAACATTTGTTTTTTTTGAAACAGTTATGGCATGCTTTATCAAAGACGCTGGCAGAGAAGGCAGCGTGGGCCCTAGCGATGGATCGAGGCATAAGCATGGTATCAGTTAACGGAGGGCTGTTGATGAGTCAAGATATTACAATCACAAATCCGTATTTAAAAGGAGCGGCTGAGATGTACGAAGACGGTGTGCTTGTAACAGTGGATCTAAATTTCTACGTTGATTCTCATATTTGTGTGTTTGAAGATGTTTCATCGTACGGTCGTTATCTCTGCTTCAACCACGTCATCAATTGCAACGAAGATGCAACCAAGCTTGCCCACATGCTATTGCCACCCTCCGACGCTTCATCTCCTCCTCCTCTAAGGTGGGTTTATATTTAATATATATATATATATATATATATTAAACGAAGACAAATTAAATTTACAATTTCAATTTTCTCAATTAAATTCTTTTCTAAAATATGCCCTTTTTTATATTCTTAAATTAAACTCAAACTCGTCCTTAATTTGAAAAGCATCTAAAACACTATTACACTATTAAACATTATAGAGTTTAGTGAGCTTATAAGTTAATTTATCTTCGTCAAAGACGACACAAGTTATAAAAATATAAAGCTCTTCTTAAATTGATAAATGTAATAGATGAATGATTCGACTCACTTATTTGTAATTTTGTCAGCAGTTCGAAGGATACAGGAGTATACCCACAGAGAATAAGCAACAAGAAACTAAACAAGCTGATGGTCAATTTTGACAGCGAGTTTCATCTTGATTGCTCTACGGATTAAAAGATCGTATTCAGTATACAAAGCTCCCGTTATAAATAAGTTCGGTAAAAAGTCTTGATGTGTGAAGCCTTGACTGATCTGGCAAATATATTCAAATTCATATATGTAACTTTTCCACTTTTGTATGTTTAGGTTCTCCTCATTGTGTACGTTTAGACAGAAAGCTCTTACAGTTTCCAATATTTGAGCATAAGCTCTTATTAAGAGTTGAGTTTCTCTAATCTTCGCCATAAATCTTCCTGATATTCTAATTCATAAGGGCCGTCTTAAAATGATCTCATTAATAATATATATATATATATACATATATATATATATATATATATATATTTATCAATTTTTATACGATATTTTAATAACATTTTGGATTGAGCGACGCGAATGCCCCCAATGGCATATAACTGGCTATGCCATTGCATGCAATTTCCTAACTTTCAGAAATTTGATATATGGATTCCAGTTCATTTTGAAGGGGTTTTAGGACGGATATCCGATAACGCAGCGGAATAGTGGAAAATCAAAATTTTCTGATTTCAAAACTTTTTTCTCGGATTAATAAAATAAACTTATTTATTTTATTATCCAATAATCAAATTATGAAATAAAACACTATAAATCAAATTTATGTGAATTTACCGAATTGCCCTTAAATAAATCATTTTGTTTATTTTAATTCGAAATTGTTCGAAACGATTTTGGATGATTCTAAATCATTACAAATATGAATTTAATATGTCATACACATCAAGAATCAAATTGCAACATAAATCCCCAAAAAATAACACCAAGGCCGAGAGCCTCAATGAAGCATATTAATGTGCATTTTGCACTTCCAAAGTCAAAACACATTAAGACAAAATCCAATCAACCCAATATTTTATATGCATCATATACACATCCAAATACACCATATAAATGAAAAGCCCCAAATTTGGAAGTGGTCTCAAACCCTAATTTTTCAATTTCTTCAAATTTGACAAATTAGACCAAATTGGTTAAATCCAATACTTCAATCATGTTTATTCCATTACAATCAAGCCTCACCACAATGAAACTACTATAGAACAAATCTAGGTCATTTAAGAGTGAGTCAATAACTCTAGAATGGCAACAAGGTTCTAAAACCATGAAAAGAATGCTTACTACATCATTAGTAACATTCTATCAACTTTATACATGCTCAACCCTATACTCAAACTTCCATCAAACAAAAACACAAAGAATAAAGAAAATAATAACATGAGAACATCATAGCATGTAGCCTAAAACAAAAGGAACACTTTCCTCTCTAATAGTAAGTTGAAGAAACTTACTAAAATTCCAAGTTTTTCTTGTTTTTTTCTTTATCTTTCTCTAAAGCTTCTTTTGTTTATTCAATGGAGTTTTTGTGATAAGTGTTGATGGTTAACAAACCCTAAATGAAACAAAACAATATATACTTGCACAATAATACCCATGGCCGAATTTAGCTAAGAATAATATCTAGATATTTTATTTTTGTTTCATTTAATTTTGTTTTATTAACTTGTTACTTTTAATCATCAAACCATTTAATGAATTAAAGTAAGTCAACAAAAGCAACTCAAGTCATTAAAAAATATATCATAACTTTAAAATATCTATACTTTAATTAATTTAATCATTTAACAATTAAATAAATAATTAATTAATTAAATACAAATATATTAAATATATGTATTATATTTACATTAAATATTAAATATATATATATATATTTATGATATTAGTCATATCTCAATTTGACAATTAATTAATGTGTATTTGAATTAATCTAACATTAAATACAAATACACAAAAATTAAGGAAATGACTATCGGGTCCCTAAACATGTATTTTGCGTTTAACCTTTAAACGACTTAATAAATAATCAATATTATTTATAAATGTTTCCCTAGTGCTCTACGAGTATGTTTCATTAGTGACTCTCTAAATTCAGACATATCCGTCACGAAATCCAATTCGTGTCCATAACTTATCCACCCGTAAATTATGACGATCACAGATAATCTCGCTGAATCATACAGGTCGAGGTCATGTCAAATGTATAATTCCTCCGTCACAGGTATCCGGATAAATTCCAGAGATATATATGTAAACGTCAAATCTCTATAAGGATTATCCAGTCGACTATTCTATTAGCAATATCAAAAAGAACATTTAGAACTAACTTCTAAATTGTACCACGGGCCCATGATTTTTATCTGATTGCTAATCATATGGACTACCTATGCTCTGATACACAGAACTGACGGAACCTATCTCGATACACACATGACACCCTGAGGATCTATGCGGCCACAGTGGTATCTCAAGTCGAAGAATCACAAGTGCTACTCAACCCGATAAGATTCTTATTGACGTTGGTGTACCATCCATTAAGAATCTTCAGTGAGTCATTCAGTGTTTATCCGCTATAAACACATACACGTCTATACTAGTCTCCAAGACTTATGGTTCATTGAGAAACCATTGGAATCATATATTCTAATATACGACATGTACCGGTCTCAACGGGTTTACAATACTGACCAAGTATTGTAAACCTTGACCATGAACTGTCTGAGAATGATAACGTCATGATACAACTCAATGTCAGTTGTGACGCTTTTGTAACAGCACCATGACTTGTCATTCTAAGGTCATTATGTCTTTACCATATTAAAAGATACATTATATTATAGAAATTGCATATATTATTCATAATAATAACGTTTTAGAGTAGTATTCATAAAGAAATACAACCGGGAATTGGCGCTCTGAGCACCAACCCCAACAAAAACTCCCACTTGCTCTAGTGCCAATAACGATTGTATCTAACACCCATCGACTCCACGTGTTTATCAAACAACTTCGGAGGTATGGCCTTCGTCAGCGGGTCTGCTACTTTATCTTCACTCGGTACCTTGCACACGACAATATCCCCTCGCGACACAATCTCTCGAATGATGTGGTACTTGCGTTCCACATGCTTCGACTTCTGATGCACACTCAGTTCTTTTGCTTGGGCAATGGCTACAATATTATCACAGTATACCCGTTAACTTGCAGTTTGTTTCCTCCATAAATAATTAACTTATCCTTAGTACCTTTAAGATACTTCGGGATATGTTTAATGGCCATCCAATGGTCATTACCTGGATTGGACTGATATCTGCTAGTTACGCTAACAGCGAAACTGATATAGGGCCTTGTACATAACATGTCATACATTATGCTACCCAAACACGAAGCATAAGGTTGGTTAGACATTCTAACATTCCCATCTTCTGTTTGTGGACTCATATTCTTTGAAAGATGAATCTCATGTCTGAACGGTATGTTTGCTGTCTTACAGTTACCAAAATTATACCATTCCAAGATCTTATCTATGTACGTTGATTGAGATAATCCAATCAGCCTCCTTTGTCTATCTCTATAGAGTTTTATCCCTAAAACATATGAAGCTTCTCTCAGGTCCTTCATGAAGAAATTCTTACAGAAGTACGCTTTGTAAAATACCCAAATCATTCCCAATGATTATGATGTCATCAACATATAGGACTAAAAATACGACCATGCTTCCACTGGCCTTCTGATACACACATGATTCTTCAGAATTCTTGAGAAAACCAGACGATCTAATAATCTCGTCGAATCGAAGATTCCAACTTCGTGAAGCTTGTTTAAGTCCATAAATGGACTTCTTAAGCTTACATACCATACCCGAATTTTCACTGGATGCAAAACCTTCCGGCTGTTCCATATAGATTTCTTCATCAAGAAATCCATTTAGAAAAGCCGTTTTGACATCCATTTGCCAAATCTCGTAGTCATGATACGCAGCTATAGAAAGCAAAATCCGAATAGACTAAAACATTGCTACTGGTGAAAAAGTTTCATCGTAGTCGATGCCATGTCGATGCGTGTAACCTTTTGCTACCAGTCGGGCCTTGTAAGTTTCAACCTTACCGTCAGGCCCGCGCTTCCTCTTGTAAACGCATTTACAACCGATAGGAACAATTCCTTCGGGAAGCAGAACCAAGTCCCAAACTTGATTCTCATACATTGAGTCTATCTCGGATTTCATGTCACTTTGCCAGTTCACGGAGTCGATGTCCAACATCGACTCTCTATAGGTGAAATGATCAGTCTCTTCAACTAAGAGAACATCTAGACTCTGTTCTTGTATCAAATACAAGCGTTTAGGAGGCCTAGATACCCTTTCTGACCTACGGAGTGTGTGTGTTGAAGGTCTTTCATCTACTTGAACTTCAGGTTCCTCCGTTGGTTCGTTGCTTTCAGGTTGGACTTCATCAAGTTCAACCTGTCTATGATTACCACCTTCTGACAAAAATTATATTTCTAGAAATTTTGCGAAG
This sequence comes from Zanthoxylum bungeanum, assembly GCA_019454045.1. Lineage (NCBI taxonomy): Eukaryota > Viridiplantae > Streptophyta > Magnoliopsida > Sapindales > Rutaceae > Zanthoxylum > Zanthoxylum bungeanum. The sequence goes on from SKCR01047281.1 coordinate 432,061, forward strand.
CGAGATATGAACACATTTCGATGCTCGGTATCATAGAACATATATCCCATCGTATTCGAAGGATATCCGACAACCCCAAACCTTAATGTAACTAAAATTTGGTCTCCTACCGAACCATATCTCATACGGAGTCGTAGGAACAACTTTTGAATGAATCTTATTCAAAAGATGTGCATCTGTTAAAAGAGAGTAGCCCCATAAATAATAGGGCAAATCTGTGAAACTCAACATCGATCGACCATATCCAATAAAGTTTGATTTCTCCTCTCAGACACTTCATTGTGCTGTGGAGTACCTGGAGGAATATATTGAGCGAGAATCTCATTCTCCTTCATATAATCCATGAACTCACTGCTCATATATTCGCCGCCTCGATCGGATCGAAGGCATTTAATATATTGACCAGTTTATTTTTCTACTTCATTTCGGAACTCTTTGAACTTTTCAAAGGTTTCCGATTTATGTCGCATCAAATAGACATAACCGTACCGTGACAGATCATCGGTAAAGGTAACGAAGTACGAATAACCACTGTGAGCAGTCTGACTTAGTGGACAACATACATCAGAATGTACGAGTTCCAGTCAGTTAGTGGCGCGGTGTCCAACACCAGAAAATGAGGCTTTGATCATCTTACCCGGAATACACGATTCATAAGTTGGATAGGATTCAATGGTGAGATCTGATATCAAACCATTCCTAACCAATTGGGTAAGGCGTTTAACGCATATATGACATAGTCGCATGTGCCAAAGTTCAGTATTATTAATTACAGGTAAACTACGTTTATTAACTCCAGTACTTAAAATATTTTTTGAAGTTTGCAATGTATAATGACCATGCTGGTTTGGACAACAAATGATCTGAATATTACTTTTATCATATAAATACAAAGAACAGTTCTTAATATTAATACGAAAGCCTTATGTATCCAATACAAAAAAGTGATATAATATTAGCTACACATCCTGGTACAAAATGACAGTCATTTAACAAAAGTGTCCCATTCGGCAATGAGATCTCGCATACTCCCACTGCAACTGCATTCAGAGAGTCTCCACTCCCAAATTGCAACTGCATCTCTCCAGGCTTCTACTTTCCTTCAGCACTTGCAACGAATTGCAAATGTGAATGGGACAAGCAAAGTCTAAAATCCAGCTGGATGTAACGGCTTCACAAGCCAACGATAAATCAATAACTGGAAAAATAAATGTACCTGATGTAGATGCTCTCTCCCTCCTTAGCTGGGCAATGTAGTCAGGACAGTTCCCTTTCCAGTGCACGACCTTGCTGCAGTGATGGCACTTGTCTTCAGAAGCCCTCTTGGGCTTTGCTATCTTTGCATATGGTTGAGGACCGAAACCCTTCTTCTTCATTTTCTTCTTTCCCTTTAACCAAGTCTAGGAAGAAGCAGATAGAGAAGTAGGTCTCGGAGGGCGAGTCGGTACTCCATTCTTGAGGTCATCTTCCTCCGTGAGCAACATCCTATGCAACTCTTGGTAGGTGCAGACAATCCCATTCATGTTGAAGTACATCACAAATTGGCGATAAGAAGCTGGGAGCGAACCAAGAATGACACTCCTACCGAGAATGTCATTCAGAATGAGATTATGTTGCCTCAGTTGATCGATCATCTGAAGAACATGTGGGCTAACAACTTGCCCTTCATACAGTCGCGCATGGAACAGTTCCATTGCGACCTTATGAACAACAACTTGTTCTTGGTTCTCAAACGATTGTCTTAATCGTGTCATCATAGTATAAGCATCTGACATGCCATAATACTGTTTCTTGAGTCCCGGTGAAAGCGGACTTAAGATGTATGATTTAACCTTTAAATCATCATCCTTCCAAGCTTGGAAGACTTCGCGTTCTTCCGATGTAGCGTCCTCTGCCACAGCAAGGGGCAGTGGACCCTCAAGAACATATCCCAACCTCTCGGAATCGAGGACAATCCTCAAATTCAGATCCCAATCGGTGAAGTTATCAGCGCCTTAAAGTTTGTTCGCATCAAGCATACGCGCAAACTGATTAGTGGATGGTGTCGCCATCGCAAATATATTATATAGATCACGAAAAACGGTTAACATAAATTTAAACAGTTTCATATAATATCATAAGCATAAACTAGATCATGGATTTTTAATCTAAAAATGCCCCTCCCACTAAATCATGCAATACTGTAATCCCCAAACAGAATACAAAAATTTAATAATTAAATTAAATACAAATAATGAAAGGTGGATCCCGTGAAAATATTTCAGCTCACAACAGAGGCACAGTCTCGCCTACATATATTCATCAGGTAGACAACTCATTTGTCAATCACTCACTAGTGACTCATTGGTTTCCGGTCCTGGTAGTTTCTCGTTGTCGCTGCTAAGGCATGCCCACAAGGAGACGTACCAAGGTTAAACTCGTCAATGATAAACTCAAGGTACTTGCGTAACCCTGACAGCTAGGGCACGTTCAGGATTCCGCTTTCGCTTGAATTTATCTAGTATCTGATATACATCAGGTATAAATAAATCTCTATCGGCTACACCCTCACAGCAAAGGCACGGTCTCAGATGTAGTCACGGAGAAATATTTATAAACCGTATTGACAAGACGGATCACATAACATGCATCAAATACATAATTACATTTAAACCTTATTAATTAGGGATTTTACGCTAAGTGTCATACACCCTAAATCTGATCAAATTAGATTATAACATGCATGTATAAAGTTAAGAAAACATGATTAAACATTGAATTAAAGTGTAGGGGTTTTTATTGCGGATATCCGGTAACGCAGCGGAAACAGTGGAAAATCAAATTTTGAAATCGGAAAATTTGATTTTCCACTGTTTCCGCTGCGTTACCGGATATCCGCTATAAAACCCCTACAAAATGGTATCAGAGCGAGTCTGATTCTAGGCCCCCTAATATGATTAGCCATTTAATTCAATATTTAATCATGTTTTCTTGACTTTATACATGCATGTTATATTCTAATTTGATTAGATTTATGGTGCATGACACTTAGCGTAAAATCCCTAATTAATAAGGTTTAAATGTAATTATGTATTTGATGCATGTTATGTGATCCGTCTTGTCAATACGGTTTATAAATATTTCTCTGTGACTACATCTGAGACCGTGCCTCTGCTGTGAGGGTGTAGCCGATAGAGATTTATTTATACCGGATGTATATCAGATACTAGATGAATTCAAGCGAAAACCGAATCCTGAACCTGCCCTAACTGTCAGGGTTACGCAAGTAACTTGAGTTTATCATTGACGAGTTTAACCTTGGTACGTCTCCTTGTGGGCCTGCCTTAGCAGCGACAACGAGAAACGACCAGGACCGTAAACCTAGGAGTCACTAATGAGTGATTGACAAATGAGTTGTCTACCTGATGAATATACGTAGGGGAGACCGTGCCTCTGCTGTAAGCTGAAATATATTCACGGGATCCACTTTTCACTATTTGTATTTAATTTAATTATTAAATCTTTGTATTCTGTTTGGGGATTACATTATTGCATGATTTAGTGGGAGAGGCATTTTTAGATTAAAAATCCATGATCTAGTTTATGCTTTTGATATTATATGAAACTACTTATTTTCTGCTAACCGTTTTTCGTGATCTATATGATAGATTTGCGATGGCGGCACCATCCACTAATCAGTTTGCGCGTATGCTTGATGCGAACAAACTTAAAGGCGCAGAGAACTTCGCTGATTGGGATCTGGATTTGAGGATTGTCCTCGATTCCGAGAGGTTGGGATATGTTCTTGAGGGTCCACTGCCCCTTGCTGTGGCAGAGGACGCTTCACCGGAGGAACGCGAAGTCTTCCAAGCTTGGAAAGATGATGATTTAAGGGTTAAATCATACATCTTAAGTTCGCTTTCACCGAGACTCAAGAAACAATATTATGGCATGTCAGATGCCTATACTATGATGACACGATTAAGACAATTGTTTGAGAACCAAGAACAAGTAGTTGTTCACAAGGTCGCAATGGAACTGTTCCATGCACGATTGGATGAGGGCAAGCTGTTAGCCTGCATGTTCTTCAAATGATCGATTTGATCGATCAATTGAGGCAACATAATCTCATTCTAAATGACATTCTCGGTAGGAGTGTCATTCTTGGTTCTCTCCCAGCTTCTTATCACCAGTTCGTGATGTACTTCAACATGAACGAGACTATCTGTACCTACCATGAGTTGCATATGATGTTGCTCACGGCGGAGGACCTCAAAAAGGGAGTACTGACTCACTCTCCGAGACCCACTTCTCTTTCTGCTTCTTCCCAGGCCTGGCCAAAGGGAAAGAAGAAGAAAGGGAAGAAGAAGGGTTTCGGTCCTCAACCACAGGCAAAGATAGCTAAGCCCAAAAGGGCTTCTGAAGACAAGTGCTATCAGTGCAGCAAAGTCGGGCACTGGAAAAGGAACTGTCCTGACTACATAGCCCAGCTAAGGAGGGAGAGAGCATCTACATCAGGTACATTTATTTTTCCAGTTATTGATATATCTTTGGGTTGTGAAGACGTTACATCCAACTGGATTTTAGATTCTGCTTGTCCCTTTCACATTTGCAATTCGTTGCAGGTGCTGAAGGAAAGTAGAAAACTGAAGCCTGAAGAGATTTAGTTGCGATTCGGGAGTGGAGACTCTCTGGATGCAGTTGCAGTGGGAGTATGCGAGATCTCATTGCCGAATGTGACACTTTTGTTAAATGACTGCCATTTTGTGCCTGGATGTGTAGCTAATATCATATCACATTTTGTATTAGATGCAGAAAGCTTTTGTATTAATATTAAAAACTGTTCTTTATATTTATATGATAAAAGTAATATTCAGATCATTTGTTGTCCAAACCAGCATGGTCATTATACATTGCAAACTTCAAAAGATATTTTAAATACTGGAGTTAATAAACGTAGATTACCTGTAATTAATAATACTGAACTTTGGCATATGCGGCTGGGTCACATAGGCGTTAAACGCCTTACCCAATTGGTTATGAATGGTTTGATACCAGATCTTACCATTGAATCCTATCCAACTTGTGAATCCTGTATTCAGGGTAAGATGACCAAAGCCCCATTTTCTGGTGTTGGACACCGCGCCACTAACTTACTGGAACTCGTACATTCTGATGTATGTGGTCCACTAAGTCAGACTGCTCACAGTGGTTATTCGTACTTCGTTACCTTTACCGATGATTTGTCATGGTACTGTTATGTGTATTTGATGCAACATAAATCAGAAACCTTTGAAAAGTTCAAAGAATTCCGAAATGAAGTAGAAAAACAAACTGGACAATATATTAAATGCCTTCGATCCGATCGAGGAGGCGAATATATGAGCAGTGAGTTCATGGATTATATGAAGGAGAATGAGATTCTCGCTCAATATATTCCTCCAGATACTCCACAGCACAATGAAGTGTCTGAGAGGAGAAATCAGACTTTATTGGATATGGTCTGATCGATGTTGAGTTTCACAGATTTACCCTATTATTTATGGGGCTACTCTCTTTTAACAGCTGCACATCTTTTGAATAAGATTCCTTCAAAAGCGGTTCCTACGACTCCGTATGAGATGGTTCGGTAGGATATCAAATCTTAGTTACATTAAAGTTTAGGGTTGTCCTGCCTATGTCAGGGTGACTCAGCAAGATAAGCTTTCGCCTCGAGGGCAAAAGTTTAGGTTTGTCGGATATCCTTCGAATACGAGGGGATATCTGTTCTATGATACCGAGCATCGAAATGTGTTCGTAGCTCGCTTCGCAAAATTTCTAGAAGTAGAATTTTTGTCAGAAGGTGGTAATCATAGACAAGTTGAACTTGATGAAGTCCAACCTGAAAACAACGAACCAACGGAGGAACCTGAAGTTCAAGTAGATGAAGGACATTCAACACACACACTCCGTAGGTCAGAAAGGGTATCTAGACCTCATGAACGCTTGTATTTGATACAAGAAAATAGTCTAGATGTTCTCTTAGTTGAAGAGACTGATCCTTTCACCTATAGAGAATTGATGTTGGACATCGACTCCGTGAAATGGCAAAGTGCCATGAAATCCGAGTTAGACTCAATGCATGAGAATCAAGTTTGGGACTTGGTTCCGCTTCCCGAAGGAATTGTTCCTATAGGTTGTAAATGGGTTTACAAGAGGAAGCGCGGGCCTGACGGTAAGGTTGAAACTTACAAGGCCCGACTGGTAGCAAAAGGTTACACGCAGCGACCTAGCGTCGACTACGATGAAACTTTTTCGCCAGTAACAATGCTTAAGTCTATTCGGATATTGCTTTCTATAGCTGCGTATCATGACTACAAGATTTGGCAAATGGATGTCAAAACGGCTTTTCTGAATGGATTTCTTGATGAAGAAATCTATATGGAATAGCCGGAAGGTTTTGCATCCAGCGAAAACTCCGGTATGATATGTAAGACAAGCTTCACGAAGTTGGAATCTTCGATTCGACGAGATTATTAGATCGTCTGGTTTTCTCAAGAATTCTGAAAAATCATGTGTGTATCAGAAGGCCAGTGGGAGCATGGTCGTATTTTTAATCCTATATGTTGATGACATCCTAATCATTGGGAATGATTTGGGTATGTTACAAAGCGTCAAAACGTACCTCTGTAAGAATTTCTCCATGAAGGACCTCGAAGAAGCTTCCAATGTTTTAGGGATAAAACTCTATAGAGATAGACAAAGGAGGCTGATTGGGTTATCCCAATCAACATACATAGATAAGATCTTAGAACGATATAACTTTGGTAACTGTAAGACATCAAACATACCGTTCAGATATGGGATTCAACTTTCAAAGAAGACGAGTCCACAAATAGAAGATGAGAATGTTAGAATGTCTACCAAACCTTATGCTTCGTGTTTGGGTAGCATAATGTATGTCATGTTGTGTACGAGGCCTGATATCAGTTTCGCTGTTAGCGTAACTAGTAGATATCAGTCCAATGACCATTGGATGACCATTAACACTGTTCTAAAACGCGCCGCCTAGGCGCGCCTAGGCGGCGCGTATAGGCTCGGCGGCCTATGGCCGCCGCGCCTGGCCCCAAATCGTTGGGGCCAGGCGTTCGCCGGAATGGGCGGCATTTTCTGCCCATTCCGGCAAATTTTGGCCGCGAAATTCGGTGGTCAACGTCCGTTGACCGCCGTTGACCGGCGGTCAACCGCCGTTGACCGACTCAGAATTCAAAATTGATGATGTTTTCCGGTCGGATTTTACACCCTAATCTTATCCCTAACCTTAATTTTACAAAACAAACTCTCTAACTCATCAATTTTAAAAATCCCCAATTTGATGCATAAACCCTAATTTTAAAAAACCATAATTTCTTCAATTTTTGTTAGTTTCTCATGAAATTGACCCTCTATAAATCTTACCCATTGCTCAAACAACATTTTCCTATGATTAATTTGTCAAAATCACTCCAAATCTTAAACCTAATTATGAAAATTCTCTATTTCCGATTAGTTTCCTAGGCCCCGCCTAGGCCCCGCGTAGGCGCCCTAGGCGCTAGGCGCTGGGTCGCCGCCCGACTAGCGCCTAGCGCGTTTTAGAACACTGACCATTAAACATATCCTCAAGTATCTTAAAGGTACTAAGGATAAGTTAATAATTTATGGAGGAAACGAACTGCAAGTTAACGGGTATACGGATTCCGATGATAGAAAGTCTACATCTGGATTTGTATTTACCCTTAACGGATGTGCAGTTTGTTGGAAAAGTTCCAAACAGGGATCAACAGCAGATTCCACCACTGAGGTGGAATATATTGCAGCTTCTGAAGTTGCAAAAGAGACTGTGTGGATAAAGAACTTTGTCACAGAATTAGGAGTTGTCCCAAGTATCGAGAATGCGATTCCGTTATACTGTGATAATATTGGAGCCATTGCGCAAGCAAAGGAACCGAGGGCGCATCAGAAGTCGAAACATGTGGAACACAAGTACCACATCATTCGAGAGATTGTGTCGCGAGGGGATATTGTCGTGTGCAAGGTACCGAGTGAAGATAATGTAGCAGACCCGCTGACGAAGGCCGTACCTCCGAAGCTGTTTGATAAACACGTGGAGTCGATGGGTATTAGATACAATCGTTATTGGCACTAGAGCAAGTGGGAGATTTTGTTGGGGTTGGTGCTCACAGCGCCAATTCCCGGTTGTATTTCTTTATGAATAATTCTGAAAAATATTATTATTTTGAATAATATATGCAGTTTCTATAATATAATATATTTTTTAATATGGTAAAGACTAGTCATAGTGCAGTTGCAAAAGTGTCGCAACTGACATTGAGTTGTATCATGACGTTGTTATTCTCAGACAGTTCCTGGTCAAGGTTTACACAACTTGGTCAGTATAGTAAACCCGTTGAGACTGGTACACGTCGTATACCTGAATATATGATTCCAATGGTTTCTCAATGAACCATAAGTCTTGGAGACTAGTATAGACGTGTAGGTGTTTATAGCGGATAAACACTGAACGACTCACCAAAGATTCTTAATGGATGGTACACCAACGTCAATAAGAATCTTATCGGGTTGAGTATCACTTGTGATTCTTGGACTTTAGATGCCAGTGGGCACATTAGACATGTTCTACACTTAGATGGCAGTCACGTCACCAATCTATTTAGATCAGACCTCCGCCTGTTCGTTGGGTGTAGATAGATCCTCAGGGTGTCCTGTGTGTATCAAGATAAGATTCGTCAGTTCCGTGTATCAGAGCATAGGTAGTCCATTGGATGGAAGAAACATGATTGAAGTATTGCTAATCATATGGACTACCTATACTCTGATACACGGAACTGACGGATCATATATTGATACACACAGGACACCCTGAGGATCTATCCACACCCAACGAACAGGCAGATATCTGATCTAAATAGATCGGTGACGTGACTGCCATATAAGTGTAGAAGATGTCTAATGTGCCCACAGTGGCATCTAAAGTCCAAGAATCACAAGTGCTACTCAACCCGATAAGATTCTTATTGACGTTGGTGTATCATCCATTAAGAATCTTCGGTGAGTCGTTCAGTGTTTATCCGCTATAAACACCTACACGTCTATACTAGTCTCCAAGACTTATGGTTCATTGAGAAACCATTGGAATCATATATTCCAGTATACGACATGTACCAGTCTCAACAAGTTTACTATACTGACCAAGTTGTGTAAGCATTGACCAGGAACTGTCTGAGAATGACAACGTCATGATACAACTCAATGTCAGTTGCGACGCTTTTGCAACTGCACCATGACTAGTCATTCTAATGTCATTACGTCTTTACCATATTAAAAAATATATTATATTATAGAAACTGCATATATTATTTAAAATAATAATGTTTTACAGAAGTATTCATAAAGAAATACAACCGGGAATTGCCGCTGTGAGCACCAACCCCAACATTAAAGGGCTAATCATATTAGGGGTCATAGAATCAGACTGGCTCTGATACCATTTTGAATGGGTTTTAGGGTGGATATCCGGTAATGCAGCGAAACAGTGGAAAATCAAAATTTTCCGATTTCCAAAACTTTTTCTCGGATTAATAAAATAAACTTATTTATTTTATTATCCAATAATCAAATTATGAAATAAAACACTATAAATCAAATTTATGTGAATTTGCCGAATTGCCCTTAAACAAATCAATTTGTTTATTTTAATCTGAAATTGTTCGAAACGATTTTGGATGATTATAAATCATTACAAATATGAATCTAATATGTCATACACATCAAGAATCAAATTGCAACATAAATCCCCAAAAAATAACACCAAGGCCGAGAGCCTCAATGAAGCATATTAATATGCATTTTGCACTTCCAAAGTTCAAAACACATTAAGACAAAATCCAATCAACACGATATTTTACATGCATCATATACACATCCAAATACACCATATAAATGAAAAGCCCCAAATTTGAAAGTGGTCTCAAATCCTAATTTTTCAATTTCTTCAAATTGGACAAATTAGACCAAATTGGTTAAATCCAATACTTCATTCATGTTTCTTCCATTACAATCAAGCCTCACCACAATGAAACTACTATAGAACAAATCTAGGTCATTTAAAAGTGAGTCAATAACTCTAGAACGACAACAAGGTTCTAAAACCATGAAAAGAATGCTTACTACTTCATTAGTAACATTCTATCAACTTTATACATGCTCAACCCTATACTCAAACTTCCATCAAACAAAAACACAAAGAATAAAGAAAATAATAACATGAGAACATCATAGCATGTAGCCTAGAACAAAATGAACATTTTCCTCCCTAATAGTAAGTTGAAGAAACTTACTAAAATTCCAAATTTTTCTTGTTTTTCTTTATCTTTCTCTCAAGCTTTTTTTGTTTATTCAATGGAGTTTTTGTGATAAGTGTTGATGGTTAACAAACCCTAAATGAAACAAAACAATATATACTTGCACAATAATACCATTGGCCGAATTTAGCTAAGAATAATATCTAGATATTTTATTTTTGTTTCATTTAATTTTGCTGTTACTTTTAATCATCAAACCATTTAATGAATTAAAGTAAGTCAACAAAAGCAACTCAAGTCATTAAAATAAATACCATAACTTTAAAATATCTATACTTTAATTAATTTAATCATTTAACAATTAAATAAATAATTAATTAGTTAAATACAAATATATTAAATATATGTATTATATTTACATTAAATATTAAATACATATATATATTTATGATATTAGTCAAAAATCTCAATTTGACAATTAATTAATGTGTATTTGAATTAATCTAACATTAAATGCAAATACACAAAAATTAAGGAAATGACTATCGTGTCCCCACACATGTATTTTACGTTTAACCTTTAAACGACTTTATAAATAATCAGTATTATTTATAAATGTTGCTCCAGTGCTCTACGAGTATGTTTCATTAGTGAGACTCTCTAGATTCAGGCATATCCGTCACGAAATCCAATTTCGTGTCCATAATTTATCTACCCGTAAATTATGACGACCACAGATAATCTCGCTGAATCATACAGGTCGAGGTCATGTCAAATGTATAATTCCTCCGTCATAGGTATCCGGATAAATCCCAGAGATATATATGTAAACGTCAAATCTCTATAAGGATTATCCAGTCGACTATTCTATTAGCAATATCAAAAAGAACATTTAGAACTAACTTCTAAATTGTACCACGGGCCCATGGTTTTTATCTGATTGCTAATCATATGGACTACCTATGCTATGATACACAGAACTGACGGATCCTATCTCGATACACATAGGACACCCTGAGGATCTATCCACACCCAACGAACAGGCGGAGGTCTGATCTAAATAGATCGGTGACGTGACTGCCATCTAAGTGTGGAAGATGTCTCATGCGGCCACAGTGGTATCTCAAGTCGAAGAATCACAAGTGCTACTCAACCCGATAAGATTCTTATTGACGTTGGTGTACCATCCATTAAGAATCTTCGGTGAGTCGTTCAGTGTTTATCCGCTATAAACACCTACACGTCTATACTAGTCTCCAAGACTTATGGTTCATTGAGAAACCATTGGAATCATATATTCCAGTATACGACATGTAGCGGTCTCAACGGGTTTACTATACTGACCAAGTAGTGTAAACCTTGACCAGGAACTGTCTGAGAATGACAACGTCATGATACAACTCAATGTCAGTTGCGACGCTTTTGCAACAGCACCATGACTAGTCATTCTAAGGTCATTACGTCTTTACCATATTAAAAGATATATTATATTATAGAAACTGCATATATTATTCATAATAATAACGTTTTATAGTAGTATTCATAAAGAAATACAACCGGGAATTGGCACTCTGAGCACCAACCCCAACACATTTATCTTTTAAAAAAAATATGAACAAAAATATCTACATAAACAACCATCTCAGATGATATCACAAAGGGTTTTAAGTTCTAATGTGCCAAATGGACACCTTTGTAATAGAAGCAGAAATAAAATTTAACATTCTGCATGGCATAATTAATTTACGCACTCAATGACATTGAGATAATTGAAGATAGCTTAAACTTACGGACTTTGGTAGAATGATCTGGCTGAAATAAAACTTCAGTACTTGATCTTACCGTTAGTTCGTTACACTCAGAAGCTGATGCACCTTCACTTCGATAGTCACGAGACGAGTACATAACTTGGAGTCTAGAAGGAGCTGCATTTGCAGGGAACAGTTTGACGTGAGACTAGGAAGATGAAAAAAACATATAAAAAAACCAAAGCAAAAGCGTATTAACAAGTTATAGGGGGATGAGCGACTTTCTGGGTTGGGTATTGGTCTTTTAACAAAGAAGGTTTGCTGCTCAATGATTAGTTATCATAATCCTCATATATCAAGATTCAGTTTGACGTGAGACTTAACCGAATATTAGGTAGTCACAATTGCCTTTATATTCCAACTGAATGAATGAAATAATGAAAAATATAACAATAGATTCAGCTAATAGATAGGGAGATCTACAAAGGTGCTCAAGTTAGTCTACAAATCCCAGAACACACCATGAATTCACAAATTAGTAGGAAAGAAAAAGCTTTCAAAAGATTCTATTTAGGGTGTGAAAAACCCTGAATTGAAATCCCTCAAAATGATCAATAAAAGACAGAACAAGAGTATAAAAAAACAACAGGAAGATCCTTCCCACTTTCATGTGAATGAAGAAAATCTAAAGCAATTTACAACAAAATTTGTGGCAAATGATCTTTCCAATTAAGTAAACATTTTACACCAGGGCTTGCTTGATGATTCAATGATGCATCAAGTTGGAAAGTGTTTTCTTTGTTTCTTTCAATTTTTTTTTTTGAAAGGAAGTTAGAAAGTTGATAATCTATAAATTAGATAAAATTCATGGACAAGGAAGCCTTTGTCATTACTTTCCATAGCAACATGATAACAATCAATTAAATCCAATGAAATGTACAATACAAAGGACAATCTAAACTAAGTCAAGGAACAGGGTTATAGTGTTTTTTTGCTGGATGTACAGGGAATAATCAACAATTGAGCAAGAGTTCAAGGGAAAATTTGAGACTAGACCTTCCAGATTATAGATGTTCTTTTAGATATGGACTAGAATACATAACCAGGACTAATGCCTTATCAACATACATAAAAAATATGGCTATTCAATCAATGAATTGGTATAAATGCCCTTGAATTGGTATGTATGGATGAATTTTACGGTCTTAAAATGCAAATCTCCTAATTCCTAATCATAGTATCTATCCAGCTTTATTTTCAAATAATTAAACAAATTATCAACAAAAAATTCCATTAATGCTTACCTAATCCAAACATACTTGTCTTTTGGACAACCAGATGACTAACTTTCGATCTTTTGATATATCTCAAGGCCTGGATATCTTCTTGCTTCCCTTTAAATTCCAGAAATTCTCCAAGAACATATTTATTTCCCTTAAGCTCCAACCTGCGAATAAGGTAAAGAACTTGATTCCATCTTTCTCAAATGACAACAATCTCATACATGTAAAATCAGTGATGGGAAAAACTAAAACAATTATCAGTTATCTATGATTCTATATGGCTCAATTGATAGGAGAGTATGATGTAGGACTGCGAGAAAGAAACTAGAGAGGGAAGAAAAGGAGGGAAGGTCAAGAAAGAATTGGAAAGGGGAAAGAATTTCAGGGAATAATAAAATTAATGTGCTTTTCATTATTCAACTGTATACTTAAATCTACTGATATCCATGGGCTAGCTCAAGTACAACTGTACAAGCCCAATTCCAACACTAAGGTTAGCAAGAGGATGTTCCAGTGGAACCAATCTAAATTTAGTTAAAAGGCATCCAACATGATTTAGTCAAAAGATGAACGACTCACTCAAAGAGCTACATCTAGTGCACCAAAATGCATTGATCTAGCTGTTTATTCTTCATATATAAAATATAAAGGATAAAAAATAATTGATAACAAAATGGAAAAACTATCTCAGCATAGTGAAAGCCTATTATTTCAAGCGTGCAAAAAAGAGAATTGCGAAGTTCACCCATATCTTAAATTCTGCTTATCTTAAAGATGAAGAGGCGGAGAACAATAATGAAACATGTTTTATGAGAAGGTTACAAACATTGTGATAGGACCCAATGGGTATAATAGGAAATAAGAAATGATAAATGAGTCATTTTAGTTATTTAGGGTTTAGATATAAATTAACGTGTTTTGTTGGTTCTCATCATGTTATCATATTGTTGAATTTGGGAATTGGAATTGGAGGGGAAACCCTAGGGAGGCTACCAACTCCTTTTGGTTGTGCAAGGGCCGGTGAATTGCTCTTCACCTTCAACTATCGTGGTAATCTTTTCTCAATTCAATAAAAGAATATTTTGAAAATATTTGTTCAGTTCCTATCACACTGGCACCATTTTCTACTACTTACAATGTATCCCAATCATTTATCTACTAGATTTCATTGTTGTCTCATGCTAAAGAAACGGAAAATTGAATAAATTTATCGAGGATTGTCTTCATTATATCTTCAACTGGCATCTCCTAAAAAAAGGTCATCACTCTTTTCCACTAAGAATTTCAACACCATCATCAATTATGTACCTATTAGTCACTAAAACACAAATATGCATAAGATTCAATGGCAAATTTCACTATTTACTCATTTAGGTTGTCTGTCATAGAATACACATTATCCACCATAGCAGATATAATTGCAAATAAAATATAATAATATGCAGACTGTTAAAATGAAAAATAGTAAGTTTATGGCAAAGGAAGAATCAAACCTATCCCAAATAGGTGCTGTGCTGAGAATAACATTGAGTTGCTGATTTATAGATTCCTGCATCTCTTTTTTACCACCCTGAAAGGCACCCTTAATCCAACCAGAAAGTGTACTTTTGTTATCTGACTTCATTAGCATCCATTGGTCATAGGTAATGACCTCAGGTGGGAAGTAGCTTGCATTAATGACCCTGAATATTAAAACATATGTAACTCTCAGAAAATATAGTTTAGAGACATCTAGTGAGTCCAAATTTATGCAATTTCATTTCAGAAAATTCTTTCCATTATCTTAGTTTACTCGTCCATGCATCTCTCAGACCAATTATATGAAGCATTTTGATATCAAAATAATTATGTTATGCAGGATTATAATCTTCCAAGTCAGCAGTATTGCCAAGAAATCTCCTATCCCCAAAACTCTGTCCCTGTGGATTGCTTTTAACACATTGGCAGAATATAATTAATATCGCATATTGATCATCAGTAGAACATGTAATAATTACTCAAAAACAAAGAAATACAGCAGTAGAGCACAAGAAAGCAAACATTTTACAAAAATCATAAAAGCACTAATTACACAGAGGAGGATTCATCAAATAATAAATGGTCTGCGGTTTTAGTTCTATAAACTAAACAGCAATCCTGGGAACACAGCTACAAAGATGTAAACGCTTACTGGAATTTTGGATTAGGGACTATCACTTTGCATGACAAATATCCTTCTGGCAGAGTAACTCCCCTTTGTTCAAGGTATGATTCAAGAATTGAAGCTTGTTTCCTAGCTTCTGCCACCTGAAATACAGAAACTTATGGAAATTATTAAGGATTAAATAAACTATGAAACCAGCAACAAATAAGTATTCCTCCTTCCAATTCATAATCTCTCAATTTTATAGAAAGCTAATGCGACATAAACTAGGGAATGATAAGAAACCATATAGAAGAATTCTTTGAAGAACTTACAAAAGATCATGTGAGATCCCAGAGAATAATAATATACGACAAAGGGACTCCATATGTTAGGTCAATTGGATGTTACTTAAACAGCTATTAGGAAACACATTGTCAAATCACAAATGTATTGACAATCCATGACAACATCAAAAGTAACCCTTAAACAATAATTACCAACTGTTGGGTGTGCAAACAAAGTCCCAAAGTCCCACATTGGTTAGATATGGGGAAGATCATGGGTATATAAGGATGGACATGTATCTTCATTGGTATGAGGCCTTTTGGGTATAACCCAAGAGCAAATCCATGAGGGCTTAGGCCCAAAGTGGACAATATCATACCAATGTGGAGATAAGTGGTGTCCTAGGTTCCTTACAAGTGGTATCAGAGCCATGCCCCGGAGTTAGCCATGTGGATGAATCCTCGGAATACCGAACAAAGGTGGTGAGCCCCGATCGTGATCCGTGAGTGCTCGGTTAGACAGGCGGTGTGCTCTGGTCTTCATAGAGTGGACGGATGAATGATCGTTTGAGGGGAGGCTCAGTTGTCCTTTGTGGTCCTTTGTTCGAGGGGAGGATTGTTGGGTGTGCAAACAAAGTCCCAAAGTCCCACATTGGTTAGATATGGGGAAGATCATGGGTATATAAGGATGGACATGTATCTTCAGTAACAATAGCTCAGTGAGGGCTGATTGATTTCTGAACCCTTGATTTCTGTTTTTTTGACTAATTGGTTTTGAGTTTTTTGGACTGCATTCAATATTGGCCTGGGCGTGAGACTGTGAGCATATTACAGTAGTATCAGGATTGGTTGTGTATTGAGTGTTTGGGTGTTTAAAGCAGTGTTGGGTGATTGGAAATTATTGAATTGTTATTTGGGTATTGAATCTCTGTTGAAGCTGGTTTGAAAGGAACAGAACAGGGCATCCAAGAATTAGTTGTGTTTGGCTGAATTGTGTTTGGGCTGAATTGGGGAGTAATTGCCGAGAGTGATTGCGGAATTGTCATCGGGTGATTACTGAAAAAGGAAAAAGAAATGTCGACGATGAGACTCGACATTGGAATCTTTGACGGAAAGGGAGATTTCACCACGTGGAAGAAGAAAATGAAAGTTCTGCTTTCCCACCATAAGGTGGCTTTGGCACTGGAACCGGATCCAGAAAAGTGGCCAAAGATGGAAAAGGAAGCGAAGGACGAAATCCTGGAAGAGGCGTACAACTTGATCTTCCTCCACTTGGGAGACTCGGTCATCAGAAAAGTTGATGGTATGGACACGGCCATTCAACTCTGGGGTAAACTCGAATCTCTTTATTCTGTTATTTCTGCACCAAATTTAGTGTTCTTAAAAGGAAATCTGTTTAATTACAAAATGGATACTAGTAAGTCGATTGATGATAATTTGGATGAATTCACGAAAATGACTCAAATCCTTAAAGGAACTGACCAAGCCCTAGGAGACTCTAGCGAAGCTATGATACTTTTAAATGCATTACCTGAAGAATATAGTGTCGTTAAGAATTCTCTACAGTACACAGGAGTTGTACCTAGGCTAGACTTGGTGATATCTGGTATAAGGGCTAGAGAGCTAGAACTTAGAACCAGTAGGAGAGGAGGAGCGAACTTATTCGTGAAAGGTAAAAATGAAAGGAAATATAATGGTCCTAATAATCATCAGACTAGTAACCAAGAACCTAAAGGCAAGAAAAAGAACAAACATGATAAGAATAAAGATAGTGACAAGAAGTGCTATCATTGTGGAAAGATGGGACACCTTAAAAGGAATTGTTATAAGTTCCTGAGGGAACAGGAAAATGAAGGCAGTGCCACTGTGGCTGCCGAAAAGGAGTCGATGTCCCTATCTGAGGCATTGACTGTGTGTAGGGATCACATTAGTAGAGAATGGATTCGGGATTCCGGGTGTTCTTTTCACATGAGTCCGTATAGGGACTGGTTTGTCAACTTTAGAAATTCTGACCAAGGCACTGTGTATATGGGTAATAACAATACTTGTAGGATACATGGAGTTGGGGACATAACACTTAAACTCCATGATGGTAAAGTTATGATTCTTACTGACGTTAGATATGTACCTGACCTGAAACGTAACCTGATATCACTAGGAACACTAGATGAATTAGGTTTCACATACAAGGCACACAAAGGACACATGCACATATCTAAGGGTAATAAACTGATCCTAACTGGTATAAAGAGAAATGGATTGTATGTTCTTAATGGCCAACATGTATTCTCGGATAAACCCATTTTTGCTTTAACTTCTAATGTTGATATGACTAATATATGACACTTGAGACTTGGCCATATAGGCCAGAAAGGAATGCAGGTACTCAGCAAGCAGGGACAATTTGGAAAGGACCAGTTGAAGCCACTTGAGTTTTGTGAGATCTGTGTGTTGGGCAAACAGCACAGACAGAGCTTCCCAACTGGAATTCACTTGTCAAAGGCGAGTCTGGAGTATCTACATTGTGATTTATGGGGACCAGCAAAGGTCCAGACACATGGGGGTAAGAAATATTTCCTCTCTATTGTTGATGACTACAGTAGGAAGGTATGGACATTCTTACTAAAATCAAAGGATGAAACTTTGACTAGATTTAAAGAATGGAAAGTATTGGTTGAAAATCAAACTAGTAACAAAGTAAAAGTTTTGAGAACATATAATGGCTTAGAATTTTGTAATACTGAGTTTGATCAATACTGTACCAGTGAGGGTATCCTGAGACATAGGACTGTTAGAAACACCCCTCAATAGAATGAAGTTGCGGAAAGAATGAATAGAACCTTATTAGAAAAGATCAGATGTCTTTTATTTTCTTCCGAACTTCCGAGGGCCTTTTGGGGTGAAGCCCTCAATACTGCTACTCATTTGATTAACCTTAGTCCTAACAGTTCAGTTCAGTTTAAGACACCAGAGGAAATCTGGTCTGGTAGAGCTCATAAGCTTACACACCTTAGAGTATTTGGCTGTGAAGCCTATGCTCACCAGTCCGTAGGTAAACTTGAACTGAGGTCAATCAAGTGTGTTATCCTAGGATATCAAGAAGGAACAAAAGGGTATAGGTTATGGGAAAGGGAATCACCTGGAGTCAAAGTCATAGTTAGTCGGGATGTTATATTCAATGAAATTTGTTTTCCTTGTAAATCTACTAACAACAATGCAGGTGCCTTAGAAAAGGATCTAGCAGATTTTGATCTTGCAGGTGGAGCTCAGATGCAGGTGGAGCCAGGGATATCAAGGACCGCTGCGCAAGTTGGTGACATGTCAGGCACGAAGACATCTGAGGACACCCAGCCCAGGAGAAATAACCAGGAGGAAAACAGAAATGAAGTAGCAGAGATACAAGAACAAATTGAAGAGGACACAATAGATCAAGTGGATCAAACTGTGCAGCATGATGAAACACCTCAAGACACATTGGCCAACTACCAGCTAGCAAGAGACAGAAGTAGGAGGCAGGTAAGGCCTCCTACCAGGTATGATTACTCAACCAATGATTTGTATTTCTGTGCATTAATATCAAGTCATGAAATTAATGGGATTGAGTCTGCTAGCTTAGGAGAGACATTAAAGTCTACCCATAAACTTGAATGGGAAGCGGCTATAGAAGATGAGATATCTTCTCTTAGTACTAGGTCTGAGGTGATTAAAATGGAAAATGTATCTTATGCAAATGCTATAGGTTCTGTGATGTATGTCATGATTAGTACTAGACCTAACTTGTCATATGCTGTATCTTTATTAAGTAGGTTTATGTCTAATCCATGTGGAGCACACTGGAGTGCTTTACAATGATTGTTAAGATACTTGAATACTACTGTTGATTATGGCTTATGTTTTAACCAATCTAACGCTTTAGATTTGGTAGGGTATGTTGATTCTGATTTTGCAGGTTACAGAGACTCAAGAAATTCAACTACCGAAGCGGAGTATATAGCTATAACTGATGTGTTCAAGGAAGCAATTTGGCTTCAGGGTATCTTAACCGAAATACAACAGCTGCAGGGTAAGACAGTTGTGTATTCTGACAGTCAGAGTGCAATACATCTGAGCAAGGATCCAGTACATCATGAGAAAACCAAGCATGTGGATATGAAGTATCATTTTGTGCGGGAAATTATCTCAAGTGGTAAGATTGAGATTAAGAAGGTTCCAACAGAAGATAACCCATCAGACATGGGGACAAAGATTGTGGCTGCTATCAATCTCTTCCACTGCATGAAGCTGTTGCAGGTGGGGGTTGGCTGACCTTGCAGCCGACACGAGCGATGATGTGAGTAGGTGAGTTTGCTGTGCTATCTTGGCCTTAGTGTGTCGTTGTGTATGATTGGGAGTGATAGATGTTTTTGGCTTCAAGGTGGAGATTGTAAAATGTGAAGCCCTTGTCATCCGTTGGATAAGGGCACGTGGCGCAATCCTTGCCGTTGTTCCATTTACATGTATTTGCTCATCATATATAAAGGCCACTTAAGTTGAGATTTAGGAGAGAGTTTTCATTATTTGTATTCCCTTGTTTTGGCTAAGTGTTGAGCCTATTTCCTAGTCCAAGTTAGTGTAATCTTCAATTAGGAATTTGAGAGATTGTCACTTTTAGAGATTAGGGTTCTTTGTGAGTTTTGGGGAATTACAATTTGTAAACGGATTCAAGATTCCGTGTGTAATCTTGAAATTGATTAGTGCAGCGAGCTCCCTATTCCGGAGTTCAACATGGATGTAGTCGGGAATTTTTCCGGCGAACCACGGTAAAAATCGTGCATTCTTGATTGATTGGATTGACGAATTTGCGACAAAAATTAACACCAACTAATTCCAATAGTTTAGTAACATGGTGGTACCCATTAAAACACACAATTCATACATTGGTGGCATGTATAAAATAAGATAAATATTACATGCAGTTATCATCCACGCCACTCATTATTTTCATAGTCATAAGCTCCAAAGCAGCTACCAATCACATAATTTTGCGGCTAGCCATGTAACAACATGTCAGAAGCAGATAACTTGCAGTGCTAACTAGAGAGATAGATGGTTAACTATAACTTACAGGATCAGGATGAACCCCCGATCTGTGTCTACTTTCACCTTCGCAAACCCAGCTGCCATCCCCATTTACTGTCACGAATCCTGATAAATTTTTGACAGAAACCACCACTGCCTCCCTGAAATAACACAATTTTAACCCATATGAGAAAATACTAAAACTAAGCTCATTCTGCCGATAAATTTTAATATTTTTATCAGCAAAACAAATAGCAGAAAACAATCTGATAAAATTAAAACAACAAAAGATGAAGAAAAAAATAAATACCCTTTAGTGATAAGAACTACATCGATATTCTGTCGTGAACCAGTATCAGGATCAGGAATCCGAAGACCCACATATGCCTTTCCTTTATAGAGCTTTTCAAGCCTACAAATTTATTATTATTATTATTATTATTATTTTAAAAAAAAAAAGTCAAATAATATGATCGTACAAAAGAAACAAGATAAACAATTGAACCTGGTGGCAACAGAGAAAATGGCATTAGAATCGGAGGTTTCGAGGTCCAAAACGTCGTCGTCGTAGAAGAGTTTCTTGCAGATTTTGTAAATGACGAGAGCGCAGAGAATCTGTACCCACATCGTTTGCTTCTGCTGGACAGAATTTAGAATTTACTGTCACGTTGATTACACTCTATGCTTCTTTTTTAGACTTTATTTATCATTTGGCTAAAGAGATATTTAAAGCGACGCCGTGATGACTAACGCGGTTTAGGGGCGTTGATATGGTTGGGTCAACTCGCGATCCGATCTGATTTGTAAATTTTAAATATAATATTGTAATTTCGGGTTATAGTAAACTCGACCAGTAAAATCAGATCAAATCGAAGGATTAGTGTAAAAAATCGTGTTTGATCCGACCCGATTTTGATGATTTTTTTTCTTTGTAGTTAATTTAACTATAAATCTATCAAAATTGTATCATAAAAAAATATATATTATGTATTTTTCTGACCCGACCCGATCACGCTGGTTATATTTTCAAATTTTTATTCTTTTAACCTGGTCGAAATTAAAAAAATCCAACCCGACACGTGAACACCCCTAACGCGGTTGTTTTTGCCATGTGTGTGCACTTGCTTAGTCATTGAGCAAACATACCATTAATTTTTTTTTTTTTTTTGGAAACATTAGAAATCACGACGCCAAATCATTCGATTAGGTTTAAGCGGAGTAGGTAAAACTCCTGCCAGTCTCATGCTCTTACAAGAAATACACCCCCTAAACTCAAACTCATAACCTGAAAATCAAGTCATAAATCACTTGTAAAGACCGTTAAGTTGGTAATGACTAATCAATCATTTAATTAATGATTGCTTTCAAAATCAAATTTTAAGAACTACTTTTTACATTTCTTTTTTTAGAAAAAAACTATCTCAACATAAATATTAAAACTTCAAAAGATATAATCACTATATATAGTTTATGGATTTTGATAATATACTACATTCAAATTAAAGTGGGTCCTTTAACTTTTATTATGAACTTTAATCCGTTTAATATAAATTTAAATAATTTATTAATAAAGCAGAAAATTGATAACATTAAACTTCAAAATTCTACATAAATCATATAAATTCAAAAGATACATTTCTTGTATTATTATGGGTACACCAAACTATATAGGAACAGAAAATACAGGTAACAGATGAGATGAGTGTAATTCTGAGTTAATATAAATATGATTAGGTAGTTATTTAATTTTAAAATCTTTAAAGAGGTCTCTTAAAAGTGGGCCAACAAGCCAACAAATGCAACTGATTTTGTAAATGGCCAAGAGCTGGGAAAAATTTCAAATTCATGGAGACAAGAATAAGAAGTTGTTTACATAATCTGCTGTAAAAGTCTCCATAAAGAGGATTTCAAATTTTCAATATTACCACATATATATATATACCCAAAAGAACTTCAGCAGAATATTGACATTTTCTTTCATATGTGCAAATAGTAAAATAAAGACCTTGTACATCCAACCACAAAAACACTGTTGCCAAGACCCAAGTGAAGGAGGCCATGCCTTGGAATCAGGCTCAAGCCGCGACAATAACGATGACAATAAGCAAAATGATTCCAAAAATCACCAAGAGCAGGCAACTCTGCAGGGAAAATAACTGTATCAGAATCCTTTTTCCGGAAAGACAGAGAAAGAGAGATCAGGGAATACATAACAAGGAAGAATGAAACAGTCAAGTGTTATGTAATCTGTTTTATTATGAAAGTTTATCAAAAAAATTTCCACCAAGAAATAACCAAATATGATAATATTTGTCTGCCGCAATTCCTATGCCATCAATCAACTTTCTAATTGTTTGACTAATTAAATTCATTTTGCATATCCCTAGTGATAGCTCACAATTAGCTTAACCCTTGCAGTAAAAGTAAGAGGTCAGGGTTCAAGTCCAAAGGGATACCATTTAATTTAGGGTAGGGAGGGTTGGGGTGCAATTTAAGAATAAATAATAATTTTGCACATCAAACCTGCTTTATATGGTTTAGAAATTAGAACCTCTTAATACAGGTCAACTCTTAACTATCAACAGGCAGAATTTAGACTTTAAAGGAGCCTTCTGGCACCTATAGAATTTGTATGCTCAAAGGAAAGCGCAAAGGAGCTGACATGTTCAACAACATAATAGGGGGTACATGGAGAAATCTATGTCAATTATAAAAGAAGAAACTATGTGTCACCCTATTTCGTTCATGGCCCATTAATTGTCTTTGTTGTCATAAATTACAGCTGTAACCTAAAAGCTGAGCCTGAGACAGTGTTTCAGGCATGTCCACGTTATCTCAAGTCTCAACATATGATCAGAAGAAAAAAGAAAATGGTTCACCAATCATGCTTTACCAGAGATGAACTAGATTTCTGTATCTTTGATGCCTTCGCAAGTTGGGAGGTAGCTTGTGCAGTAGCAGAATGGGAGCTATCAATGTTAGAACCAATGTCATCTGAAAGAAACAACATGCTTGACATCAAACTAAGAGTAGATACAGCATTTTTAAGCAACCAAGAGATGAAATTCAGAAATAAATGGATACACAGGAGTACAGGACAGAAATCTCACCAATCATCACTCCTTGCTCATGGACCAACATGGCTAAATCTCTGAAAATCTCATTTACCTCACTAATTTGTTCCTGAATTTCTTTGATCCCCTGCTCTCTTTCTTCAATAATGGCCTCATTGAATGTGATCTCATTGTCCAGCACTACAACTTCTTGTCTAAATAAAAATATATAATAGACAAAGGATGAATCATAAACACATGCCGATTTCTTTGTTATAAAGCCCTCAAAGTACAAAGTGTATTAGTATGGAAGCAGGTGAATCAGCAGTATTGATATAGAACTGATAGTAAACCCCTTTCTTTAGGAGACTTGTCCTTATGGAGAGTTTGAACAGGTAAATGAAGAAAACTAAAAGGAAAGAAATCACGATGGGATGAACTCGAATTGTTCTTATACCTTTATTTTTCCAAACCAAACCAACAGTGTCTCTAATCCCAAATATCCAAAACAAAAGGGGAACTTCCACCTCAAAATGTATCAGTAAAAAGTTTTATGATTTACGCTACGCCTGGGTTCCCTCATTTAAAGCTCATAGTCCAACTATGATCCCAGCAGTGGTAGGATCCTACTAGTTTCGTATTCTCCATTTCTGAACCGGGAAAATATTATCAAGAGTGAAATACACATTAAACATAGCCCCACCCAGCATAGAGTGGGTTGAAGGAAACACGCATTTAATATGCAGAAGTTCAAATTGACGACAAATTCAGAAGAATTACCTGAAAGCATTTTAACTGGAGATAGCATTTATGCCTTTATATGCCACAAAAAATTTACAATTTTTCCGGAGCAACTGTATTGAACTAGAATGAATATAAGATTGTATGAAGTAAAATACTGAGTAATTTTTTACCTTTTTGATTCTTGCAGAAGAAGTTGCTGTTCGGAAGTCCTTGAAAAACTTGTTTCTGGTTCTTGAGGAGAGTAGCTGCATCACAATTGATAATATATATATATATATAAAGAATTCGAATTATGATCATGGAGGCGGAATTGGCTCCAAATCAAATCGCCGTCAGGATTTACCAAAGCAAAAAAGCATAAATTGTTAAAGTGTTTAGTGAAATCACCTGGATAAAAGAAATTCTTTGGGAACAAAAGGTGCATAGGTCGTTTCCCTCTCAGCTGCAAGCCTTTGAGCCTTCTGAAATTCTTTAAGAACTGACTGAAAATCTTTTGCTAGCTTAGCATCAGCAATCTTCCTAATGGGCTGCAATTTAACAAAAAAACTTCAGTGCTTGAGACTAAAATGAAATTCTTCCCGCATTACAATGAGTAAATATATGAATGTCGAACTGCCTCCTATCCTACCAATTTTTCAAAGAAAGGAGGGAGGAAGTTCGAATATAATTACCAGAAAAATAACATTGAGAGAAAAGCAGATGATGATTAAATGATTATTTAGGAAACTGTAAAGGAATTTCCCAGGGTTGATTTTGATTAAAATACAGTGAGCATTGGCTGTTTTGATTGGATGATGAGGAAGAAGGGCTCCACGGGAGGAGTGGAAGTCAGAGACGTCATCATATAATTAAAAAGATAAGCAGCAGGTTAAGGTTGCTTAAAATGGCTTAAAGAAATTGAAAATACCACTTAATACTAAAATCTAAAACATGAAAATAATGAAATAAAATAAATAAAATAAAAACAATCCAAAAGCAAGAAGAGTCATGCCTAAAGTAAACTAACCACACACAATGGAATACAATGAAATCAAAAATAAGAAATCCAAACTCAACTAGCCAGACTAGAAAACCAAGAGTTTGTTTTATTTTATATTTACTTACGCTGACTTCTGTGTGGTGATCAGCTTCACTAGCTTCCTTAAGTTTGCTTGAAGTGTCTTTCACCAGTTGCCCAATTTGTAGCCTCGTTTTGTGCCTGCCAGCCAAGTCAATGCAATTTAACGTCAAAAACACAAACAAATGACACAAATTCTTTTCTTTCTACAGAACCTCCAGAAATTAAACAAATCCAAAATATGAAAAGTCAAAAGGCATATTCCCTTTGTCTGTGTACTGTATGTAATCCAAGAAAAGTATTATCAAATTGACAACTAGAAATTTAAACCAAAAAACAACAGAATGAAAATAAATCTCACATTTTCACTCTAGTTTCTTTCAGCCATGTAGATAAAGACAGTCAAAAAAGCTGACCCATTAAATTATAGATTACGAAAAAAGGACTGGAAAAAGTTCATCACATGTTAGGCAATGATCTGGTAAATTGACAATCTGCATTTTCTTTTAAAACCTATGTCCCTGGACTCATATTCTACATTAGCTAATCCACAGCAACCAAACACCTAAAACTTATAAAACCAAATTAACATAAATGCACCATTTGGAAGAGAATATTGATTCAGAATATAAGCTAGCTTATAAGTATTACAGCGAGTATAAGCTGACTTATAAGCTAACCAAAATCTATACCAAACGCTACAAAAACATCTACAAGAACATTCAAATTCTATCAGATGGAACAATATACTGTTTTCTAATATAACAAAATTTAGCAATAAAATAAGAGAAAAAAATCCTATTAAAAGTTTCTTTTAAAAAATATATATGAAGTTGAATAAAACAAGCTATTTGTTGTTCAGCAAATAATGTACACACTTTAAGAAAATAGTTACAAATTAAACAGAACAAAACCCAGAAACCAAAATTCAGAATCAAGAACCCTAAAAACCATTCAATTACAAGAAGCACATGAAAAGAACTCACAGCTTATCGCGTAGGTCAAGGGTATCTTTGGGGGTGCCGAGGGAATTAACAAGGCGATAGAAGGACGAAACGGCGGTGTTGATTTGGAAAATAGCAGCGGCCACAGCTTGAGATGGGTCTTGGAATTGAGATTGTAATCGACTTTGCTGCTGCTTTCGTTTAGCATTAAATGAATTTTGACTTTCTGGACGCCTTTGACCAGCCTCAAGATCTTGAAAGCTCATAATTTTTCTTTCTTTCTTTTTTTTTCCTTATCGGAATTTAATTCGAATAAATAAAATGGAAACAGAGAGATGAAGGATTGGCGTTGCGTTGGGGAAAACCAAGAAGGATGCTTTGTCTCCGAAGAAGAATCAATTTTGTGTCACTCTCAGTAATAAAAATATAAAAAAAAAAAATTAAAATAAATAAATGTGTGTCAATAAAATTGTTAGGTTTATTTGTTGTACGTGTCAATTCCGCAAGAAGCTTCCTTATTGGGCCCAGAGATCATTGTGGGCTTTTTTGTCGTTGTACTCGTACGTGACGTGTCAACTCCACAAGAAGCTTCCTTCTTGAGATCGGACATTATTTTGGGCTTTTTTTTTTAACACACGTTATGGGAATGTTTAGGGCTTGGGTTGGGTGACGTATTAGCTTATTGAAGAGATCTTTTCTTCTTCTTTTTTTTTGAGAGATAAAATTATGCAGGTCCCACGTCTGGCTAAAATATCAGAATCTCGATCAATTTTTTGAATAATGACCAAAATCATTTTAATTTGAACTTCGGGAATTATTTTCGTCTTGAATTCTGATATGATTTTTTATTCGAACAGAAAAATCATCCAAATCTCGATCGAAAATTTTATCTATGATGATTTTTCATCAAGGATCTCATACTAAAATCTTAACTGAGGTTCATGATTTTCTGTCAATTCTAATCCGCATATATTTTAGTGGAATTTAAAAATATACTATTCATCCAACAAAATTATCATCAGTTCACTTAATTTTTAGACGTGTGTCAATAATTTAATTTTCTCTTAAAATATTTTTTAAAAATACTTTTTTTATTAAAAAATAATTAGTACTTATCATTAATTCACCAGCGAGTTATGTTGGAATATTTTCCAGCCATACAACAGATTTATAAAAAAAAAAAAATTACGTGCTCCTAAATATGTATGATATATTACCGAAACGTCAGTGATTATTCAAATTGTTGTTAAAAGTAAATGCGTTTCGATTGTAAATGTACGTCTAACGATAATATTCTATTAAATAGATAGATTAACGATAATATTAATATTTATAAAATCATAATTTTATATTATATGATTATTTTTTTACGTTAATTTATACTATATTATTTGTTTGAGCTTGATGAGTTAAATTTAAATTTTTTTTTATTTTAAAAAAAAAAATTGTTATTTTAATTTTACATTACATTAATCAATATATAGTAATTGATTTGCATTATGATTATACTCGTGTTCGTGTACACATTGGGACGCGTGTCATTTTAATGATTTTACACGTCAAGGACACCGTTCAAATTCCCTACAACCACATCTCGATAACAACTCGTACTTCCCCTTTAACTGATTGTACATTAAAGACAATTTTATCCTTTAAATGTACGTACAATACTCTAGCAGCATAAAACTTCAAGAATTCCAACGCTGAGTTCCATCTTCTGGTTTAAGTTTTCCAAAAAATAAAAATAAAAAATAAAACTCATTTGTAATTACATCTCTGCAAGTAATTTGCGTTTACAAGAGATTGAACATCCGAATAATTTAGAAGACTCCATGATGGTTAGTATTTGATTTATTTTTTTCCAGTTCGGTTGTTGATTTTTTATATATTTTTTAATTTTTTCCGTTATTTTTTCGTGTATTTTATGGTGATTTTGTGGTATTAGGGGTAAATTAAAATTTTATTTTTATCATATTCACTGATTCCGTCGGAAATTAGTTTTTGATTTTGTTGTTCTGTTTGGTTGCTGAGAAAAGTGTAGGAAACCAGGGGAAAATATGTAATGGTTTAAATATTTTCATAAGAGGCTAATTTATCTTGCTAAATAGTTTATGTGATTTCTTTTTATTTCGTGTAACCAAAAAAAAAAAAAAACTGTGTTTCAACTTTCAATTCGTTCTTATGTTTTGATTATATTATGCAAGTTTTAACATTAATTATCAGTTACTTAACAATATAGCCTTATTTGACATTGCTTAATGGCTGTCAAATTTTAATTTAATTATTTCTTATATAATTTTAACTTGGAAATTTTGTATCATTGTTAAGATTGCCTCTGATGGAGCTGTACTTGTTCATTTTATTTTTGCCTCAATCTATTCTTCTGTTCCAAATTCATGTGTAGAAGATGTTGTTATTAAAAGTAATCTTATAGAAGCCTTCCTTGGTTGCTTGCGAAATTATGATGGAATGCAGTTTCTGCAAATTTCCATTTTTCACGTGTTATATTGATACCAAGTAAAGAATACTAATTTAAATGATCTCTCTTGGCATAATAGGCCTTCACCGATGCTCTTCAGCATATTTGGTTTCTCGCATATCATGATTGTGGAATTAGCAGATGTTCTTGACTGTTTCATTTTCTTTTACTCTGATTGTTTAGTGGAATTCATGATCCCATTGCACTGGTTGTATTTTGCATACGGACATACAGATGCATGAGTTTTGTTCTTTAATTTTTCATGGTAATATTTATGTTCTAATTATGCTGGATATGCGCTTTATATGAGCTTTGACTGACAGTGTTATCCTTGGTGTGGTCTTTATTCTTACAGGTAAGAACAGTGAAAGTAAGCAATGTGTCCTTGGGCGCAACTGAGCAAGACATTAAGGAATTCTTTTCCTTTTCTGGTGAAATTGAACATGTGAAGATGCATAGGTTTGTTATATATATATATTCAAAGTTGGTTATATTTTGTCCTTCCTTTTCTCCCCTGTTTATGTATCCTCTGTTTGGTTCCTTTGAGAAAAAGATAAATGCGGGTATTTAAGATGTCTTCATAGCCATTGCTGACTTTTGTTCCTAACAACCAGCGAAGAATTTACAGTCTTTAAGGATACAAACGTTTATTATATGCTAAGGTTCTTATGTAGTTGTAAAACTATGTTTTTCTTTCAGTGACAATGAGCGGTCTCAAATAGCTCATGTCGTCTTCAAGGATTCCCAAGGAGCAGAAACTGCAATTCTTCTTTCAGTGTGCTATCATCTTCTTGCTTTTGAGTTTTTACTTTCCTTAGAGTAACTGTCTGCTAATTCCATACTGTGTTTTGTATCAGGAATTTCATGGTTATATTAGAAGAAACAGGATTTGGTTCTCAAAAATGCTAAAATTAATCTTATGATGCATGTCATGCGTTATACAAAAAGGCCTTAAGTTTTTCTTGGTTGTGGGTACTTCTAGAAATACATATGCTTGAAGGTTGTTATAAAAAGTCTATTGGTCATGATTGTCTTCAATAACAGTTTTAGCTTTGAAGTAAAGTAAACTTCTTAATAAAGTTAGGCGGGAGCTTTGGATATTTTGATTGAGGTATTGGGTTTGAAAATATCTTAAATGTATTCCGGTGAAATGGGATTGATGTTATCTTAAACTGAAGGTTGTCACGTAGATTGAACTTGTATCTAAGTTGGGAATAATTCATGAATTAAATAGTTGATTTCACAAATTTTTAAATGTGTGTCATTGTTTAACTGCATATTTTAAAGTCATCCCATAAGTTGCGCACTCTTCAAAGTTGTCCGTCTCTAATGCCAAAATCCTTCCTGTTGGATTAGAGGCTAATTGAAATTGGCCTGTATTTCATCTTCTTGTCCAATGTGCAGTCTTTTCATGTTTGGTCATCACGACAACTCACCACTCTAAAGGTGGTCACTGGGTCAGAATTATACCTTCACCACTCACTGTTGGAGTCAATCTGGTGGACCCAACATCATGACTTGTTATTTATCTGTTATACTGTATCTCTCAATGAGTCTAATGTGTTGTGTAAAAAAAGACTGCCTCCGTTTCAATTTCCGGAGGCATATTTCTTGTTTTGAAAAAAATGTTGTCCTCAGATTGTGTAGGATTAGAATTGTCGATCTGATGTGGATTTTTTTTTTTGTAGTCCTTACATGTGGAAATTGTTTTTCTCCAGGGGGCAACAATTGTCGATCAGTCTGTGACCATAGAATTGGATCCTGATTACAAGCTGCCAGCTACTGCTTCAGTTGCATCAACTGTAATATCTCAAACTTAGAGCATTCTTTTTAATTTTGGTAAATAATTTATTTAACATAACCAAATTATACAATATTTCAGGTAATAGAAAACAAAAGTGAAGGTGGTACTGAATCCGCTGTCCAGAAGGCAGAGGATGTTGTAAGCAGCATGATGGCCAAGGGCTTCATTCTGGGGAAAGATGCACTCAACAAAGCAAAGGCCTTTGATGAGGAGCATCGGTTCACTTCCACTGCCACAGCCACAGCTGCTTCTCTGGATCAAAAGCTTGGCTTCACTGAGAAAATAAGTGCAGGCACAACTCTTGTCAATGACAAAGTAAGGGAAGTGGATGAAAAATTTCAGGTTTCTGAGAAGACCAAGACTGCCATTTCAGCTGCCGAGCAGACGGTGAGTAATGCCGGATCTGCCATCATGAAGAATCGTTATGTGCTGACAGGAGCTTCTTGGGTTACTGGAGCATTTAATCGGGTTACAAAGGCAGCAGGGGAAGTGAGTCAGAAGGCAAGAGAAAAGGTTCTGGCTGAGGAGGAAGAGATTCGAAAAGCAGATGACTACGCTCCGGTTCATGATGCCGAACTTCCAAAACCTGGTACTAATTAGGAACTTGCAGCTCAGCATGCAGAAGGTTACTTTCATTTTCAAAATACTACGTAAATATATCCATAAAGAGATTGGATCTCATCTTATCATCTGACGATTACCAAGTATTTTAAGTAGTTAGTTTAGAACAATGTTGGGTATGTTTTCCTTGTCAAGAAAGAGATAGTCAATAGTTAGTTTGTCTGTCAGTTCTTGCATCTAATCCTTTCTTTTGATCCACTGGTAATTTTCTGGCGATATTACCATCAAATGATGTTTATCGTGCTGGTTCGGAAATCCATTTCCGCAACAAGACCTGAACCAGACGAGGAGAGCACAACACAGAGAAAGTTCAGAAGTTCAGTCTCTGGAGTTGGCCAAGAGTATTAGATTCGATCAGTAGAAGACTCTTTATCAAATTTTTTTAACAGGAAAAGCAAATAATACAACTGCAGAAATAGAAACAGCAGAACTCGCAAATTCAATTCAAATGATAAACAACATTGCATGTAAACATAATCAGTTTTACAATTATTTTCCTCCAGATTGCTTCATACGATAACTGTTTCTAGTGATCCTGGACTGGGTTAATTTTATCAATTAATGCAATAAACTCAGCTGCAACAATCAAAGCATTGACTGAAGCTAAAGAACTAAGGCTGGGTGACAACAGGCTATCTCCCCCACCTGCCAAATCCGAAACTCCTCGGAACACAACTGAGGGCACTGCATTTGACATACATGTCTGCAAAATATCAAAAATACGACTTTTTAATAATAATTATGTACCGTTTAGTAGAGAGTATTAATTGAAAATATACGATTTTGCTTTTGATTACTAACCATCACAATGGCAGCACTCTCTTCATCAACAGTTGAAACATTAAATTGTTTGAAAAGAAATTCTCTATATGCTGCATTATCAAGGAATATATCTGCGGTTGAACCCCTCAATCCAACAATGACTTTTGGTGTCTCCGGTAGGCAATATGTGTCATTCACACACCGTTGCAACTCTAAATCCTATAGAAGAAGATCAAAGAATCGTATCAAATGTGTTGGCGACTTGATCGCATAAAAGGATTTTGATGACGTCAACATGAGAAAGAAGACTTCGACGTGCAAACACGAAGTAATACAAAAGTGTCGAAGCATATGCGGTGAAGAGCGAGAATGTGAAGACTTGCGGCAAATAAAGATTATATTGCAAAAGTCTTAGCTTAGGGTTTAATTTGTAATGTGAAATGTAATATTCAAGTGCCTAAGCTCATATGGATCATGCACATTCACTTAGATGCATTAGGGGCATGTACAAAATGCATTAAAACCTTCAAATCTGCATTTTAGTATTTAGGGAAGCTCTCTGGAACCGGCATGGACCTTACCGGTCCCTTACCGGTCATTAAACCGGCCTTCCCCTGTTTCGCATGCCTACTGGAACCGGGCCATACCTCGCTGGTATCCTCGCGGTCTCCATGCCGGTATTGGCATAACAATCATGCTCTCTGGAACCGGCACACTACTTACCGGTCTCCTCGCCGGTTTGCTCGCCGGTCCAACGGCTAGTTTTTTGAACGTTATGTTACCGTTGGAGCCCTAGACCGGTATGCCGGTCCCCTCGCCGGTGTGCTCGCCGGCTCCTGCTGTAAGTTTGGGAAAACTTTGCATTTTGTTATAAATAGAACCCCAACTCCTTTGCCTTAAAGAGATCTAGAAAACCTTCATATACATTCTCTAAAGGCAAACAAAGAGTGTCATACACCTTCATATTCATAAACACTCATCCAAGCTCACACACACATCTTCCATATCATTTAGTGAGCTTAGAACACTTGGTTTGCTCTCACACAATCTTCTCATTATTTGTGAGTGCCCAAGTGTGTTTTAATTCTTTCATATAAAAAACACTTGCGGTTGTGAAATCCCATCGTTTGGGTAATTTGTAAAGGTTGTGAGTGCACCTACGTATAAAACTCAAACTTGTAAAAGGTTCGGAGTGTGCCTTGGCGGAAAACTCTTGGTTACGAGTCAACCACGGAAAACTCGATTTTAGTGGAAATCTTCAAGCGAGGCTTGGGGGAGTGGACGTAGGCACGTTTGGCCGAACCACTATAAATCGCGGTGTCGTATCTCTCTTTCCCTACTCTTTTATACATTTGCAAGTTTACTTATGCTTATATTTATTGATTAGAAACTTGCATATATGATATTTATTTACAAGAGAAAATTGACCTAAAACTCCTATTTGGTAATAAGAGCTTAAAATCGGTAAAGATTTTATAATTCCGCATTAATAGCGATAACCCAATTCACCCCCCTCTTGGGTATAGAGATTTCTTGTCGCTAGTGCTTGTAGGTACTTTCAGTTGGTATCAGAGCGAGGTATTCTCTACAAGACATAACCGTCCGAGAATAGATATGGCATCTACAAGCAACTCGTCAAATCTTGCCGAGGGATTTTCAACGACTAGACCTCCGTTTTACACCGGAACGGACTACAATTATTGGAAGATGAGAATGCTAAATTATCTTCTAGCCGTTGATCCGCAATCTTATTTGGTCATCACACGAGGTGCAAAAGGGCCAACAAAAAGGGATAGCAATGGGTTGAGGTTCCGAAGCCAAGTTTAGAATGGGATAGTGAAGATCTAAAGCAAGCTTCACAAAATGCTAAGGCACTCAACCAACTTTTATGTGCCATTGATCGGGATCAAATAAACAAACTTCCGGAGTGTGGAAATGCTTATGATTTATGGAAGTCATTAGAGATGATCAACGAGGGCACAAGCCAAGTGAAGGAATCGAAGATCAACCGGTTCATGTGCGAATTGGACAATTTCAAGATGGAATCCGGGGAAGAAATCGATCACATGATTTCAAGGTTTACAATCATCATCAACCATTTGGGAGCCTTGGGAAAAGTCATCGGGACATCGGATCAAGTGAAGAAAATTTTGAGATCTCTCCCGAAAGAGTTTAGAAGCTATACCTCCTCCATTAAAGAAGCAAACGACATAAACACATTAAAGATGGATGATTTGGTCGGCAAATTGCTTGAGTATGAAATGGAGATCAAAATGGATAAAAAGGAGGAAGATGAGAAAAGGACAAGGAAATCCTTGGCCTTAAAAGCAAGAAGAAAAGATGAGTCAAGCTCAAGTGAAAGTGATAGTGATGATGAGTTGGCTAAAATAAATAAGAATTTCAAGAAGCTTCTTCAATCCGTAAAACAAAAGGGAAAATCAAAGACGGATGAAAAGAAAGAAGAAAAATGGCCGCGGAAGAACAAGAAAATTGTTTGTTATGAATGCAACAAACCGGGTCATATAGCTATGGATTGCCCATTGAGGAAAATGAAAGGAAAATCAAAGAAAAAGGCAATGAAAGCTACTTCAACTTGGAGTGATAGCGATTCAAGCTCATCCGAGGAGGAAGAGGAAGAAGTCAACGATAAATCAATAGCATTTATGGCTATCACGGATGAGGATATCCGCTTTGAAATTGAAGAAAAAAGCGAGAAGAAGAGGTACACAATTCTGAATTACTTGATGCTTTTAATGGTTTAAAAGAATTGTGTGACATGCTTAAAAAGAAATTGAAGTTAGTTAAAAAGGAGCATGCTATACTTAAAATTGAACATGCAACTAGTATGGATAAAATTCATGTTGTAGATTATGATATGATATGCTTAAAGGCTAAACATGAAAAAGAAATTGCATGCCTAAATGATGAAAATGCATGTTTAAAATTGAAAAAGCTAGAACTTGAAAATGCCATATCAAATATGCCATCTAGCTCTAAGACATGCAATTGTGAATCTATATTGAATGAAAATGTTTTATTGAACACTAAGGTTATAGATTTGCAAAACTTACTTAGCAAATTCACATTGGGACATAAAAATTTTAATATGCTTATTGGATCCCAAAAATGTGCATTTAAAAGAGAAGGATTAGGATATAGGCCTTATATTAAAAGAAAATTTTTAAAGAACTATTTTGTTAAGGCATCATATTCTCATGCTAAGGATGAAATAAATGAAAATGTCACATGCCATGCTTGTAACAAAAAGGGACATAAAATTTTTGAATGCATGTATATGAATGTGAATAAAAATGCATGGATTCCTCAAGGAATCAAAACTAACCCCAATGGACCCAAGAAAGTTTGGGTACCAAAGTGTAATTGATAAATTTGTAGGGGGAGCTTTGGGAATGGAACTTTAAAGAGAAATTGCAAAATTGATCCCAAAAGCTCAAAGAGATGAGGATTCGCAACGGTAAAGGTAAACTCCGTATTCACGGAAACATTGGTACCGTTTCCTCTAAATACCTATATGTATGCATGTTTCATATTGGTTAATATTTTTTTTGCATACAAAGTGATTAGGCAATGTATTAAACTTCTATTGGTATCGATTTTCATTTGATATCACTAAGTGTCTTAATCATATATTTAAACCCCTATTATATTTCAATTGGTATCACATGAAATTTATTGAGTTAAATGCAATATATGTGATCACTTGATTGAATATGCCTTTCCATATGAACTAATTGGTTGAAAATGAAATGCATGTAAATTAGCATAATCTTATATGAATATCATGAAATGTATGTATTAGAATATAATTGGCATCATGAAATGCATGGACTTTGATAATTATTTAATTGGTATCATGGAATGTATTGATATATTTTTGATTGGTATCAAATTTGGGGAGAAATCATGCTTAAGATGATCTAACATTTTAAATGGTATTCATGAGTATTTATCTTTTGAAAAATGTTATTTTATGCATGAATTTTGATTTTTATGGCAAAAAGGGGGAAATGCCAAATGTGCAAATCTTTTAAATTTGTTATCATTTTCGCACACATCTATCTATTGGTATCTCATTTTCGAACTTAATTTTGCTTCTCTACTTTTTGATAATGTCAAAGGGGGAGAAATCATTAGAAATGAGATTAAAACTTGTTTTACCCTCACCCTTGGTTTAAGGGGGAGTAAATGTACTAATATGTTTGTCAAGTTGTTATAGAGCTATATTCAAGACAATCACACATTGAGGGGGAGCTTATGTTGAGGGGGAGCAAAATTGTCAAATTTGGACTCCAAAAAGCTCACAAGTATCAACAAGTTTTAAAGGGGTTGCCATCATCAAAAAGGGGGAGATTGTTGGCGACTTGATCGCATAAAAGGATTTTGATGACGTCAACATGAGAAAGAAGACTTCGACGTGCAAACACGAAGTAATACAAAAAGTGTCGAAGCATATGCGGTGAAGAGCGAGAATGTGAAGACTTGCGGCAAATAAAGATTATATTGCAAAAGTCTTAGCTTAGGGTTTAATTTGTACTGTGAAATGTAATATTCAAGTGCTTAAGCTCATAGGGATCATGCACATTCACTTAGATGCATTAGGGGCATGTACAAAATGCATTAAAACCTTCAAATCTGCATTTTAGTATTTAGGGAAGCTCTCTGGAACCGGCATGGACCTTACCGGTCCCTTACCGGTCATTAAACCGGCCTTCCCCTGTTTCGCATGCCTACTGGAACCGGGCCATACCTCGCCGGTATCCTCGCCGGTATTGGCATAACAATCATGCTCTCTGGAACCGGCACACTACTTACCGGTCTCCTCGCCGGTTTGCTCGCCGGTCCAACGGCTAGTTTTTTGAACGTTATGTTACCGTTGGAGCCCTAGACCGGTATGCCGGTCCCCTCGTCGGTGTGCTCGCCGGTCTCGCTGTAAGTTGGGGAAAACTTTGCATTTTGTTATAAATAGAACCCCAACTCCTTTGCCTTAAAAAAAGAGATCTAGAAAACCTTCATATACATTCTCTAAAGGCAAACAAAGAGCGTCATACACCTTCATATTCATAAACACTCATCCAAGCTCACACACACATCTTCCATATCATTTAGTGAGCTTAGAACACTTGGGTTTGCTCTCACACAATCTTCTCATTATTTGTGAGTGCCCAAGTGTGTTTTAATTCTTTCATATCAAAAACACTTGCGGTTTGTGAAATCCCATCGTTTGGGTAATTTGTAAAGGTTGTGAGTGCACCTACGTATAAAACTCAAACTTGTAAAAGGTTCGGAGTGTGCCTTGGCGGAAAATCTTGGTTACGAGTCAACCACGGAAAACTCGATTTTAGTGGAAATCTTCAAGCGAGGCTTGGGGGAGTGGACGTAGGCACGTTTGGCCGAACCACTATAAATCGCGGTGTCGTATCTCTCTTTCCCTACTCTTTTATACATTTGCAAGTTTACTTATGCTTATATTTATTGATTAGAAACTTGCATATATGATATTTATTTACAAGAGAAAATTGACCTAAAACTCCTATTTGGTAATAAGAGCTTAAAATCGGTAAAGATTTTATAATTCCGCATTAATAGCGATAACCCAATTCACCCCCCCCTTGGGTATAGAGATTTCTTGTCGCTAGTGCTTGTAGGTACTTTCAAAATGCAGTAACAAACTGTAACTAGAGGTGATAATTGTGTAATCGTGGTGTGACAAATTGAAAACGACCCGTTTAATAATCATGTCGAATATTTAATGCTATTAATAAATGAGTA
The DNA here is from genome assembly GCA_019454045.1 of Zanthoxylum bungeanum. Lineage (NCBI taxonomy): Eukaryota > Viridiplantae > Streptophyta > Magnoliopsida > Sapindales > Rutaceae > Zanthoxylum > Zanthoxylum bungeanum. The sequence goes on from SKCR01047281.1 coordinate 470,132, forward strand.
AGTTTCGTGCTTGACATAATTATGATGGATACATGATTAGTTACACAACTGTAAATAGATTGTACATAAATAATCGTGTTGTAAATAAATCGTAAATAAATATTTGTGTTGTGTTGACACGATTCATAATGGGTAAACGGGTAATCATGACATATTGACACAATTACACAAATATTATTGATTATAAACAAGTAAATGTCTCGATGTGATGTAACACGATTAATAAACGGGTTGACACAACATGATGTAATTATTAATCGTGTTAATTTTTGCTAACCCGATTATAGAAAATTCATGTCAAACTTCAAAATATTCGATTTTAGGCTGGAAAAAATGGATGTGTGCTACTAGCGTGGCTCGCTTCGCTTTTGTTGCAAAACTCGCTACTTCTCATTTCATTAATTCGTGACGTGACCCATATTACCACCTCTACCTATAACTTACAAGTCATACTCATACCTGAAGTTGAGTGGCAACATCAAACCAGTCAGAATCAACTGGGAGCCAAAAAAACTCCTCCATCGTTTTACCAACAGAATATACTTGGCTCGGTGTGAACTCTATCTTCGCGAGCAAATTCTCACCACTTTCCGGAAAATTGAAGGCTCCAAAGTTTAGTTCAGGTAATTGCCCTGCCTCCGAATTGAATTCCTTCACAACAAAAAAAAATGGATTCAATTTAACAACATGCCACAAACTTTAAAAAAAAGTTTTGAATGAATATATTTAATTTCGAGTAATGATATCCGTTCGTAAATATTTTGCGATTAATTTTAGTCACCCTTCTGCGTATACCTTCCATTTCCAAGAACTTGTAAAAGCAGCATACTTCATGACACTAACATCACCAAAGGACAGTGAATTGTTACTGCTTCCAGCAGTGCCATAATGGACTACCCCTCGAATATCAAATGCATCAAGTAGAATTTGCACGGTTATGCCTGCATTTAGCTAAGTAATATAACAATTAATTAAAGGCCAAGATTTTTTTTTTTTTTTTTTTTGGAAACGATGGAAACTCCGCCACCAAACCACTCATTCTGGGCCGCGGCGCAGGTAAAACCACCGGCTGTCCCAGGCTCTTACAAAAAGTGCACCCTCTGGATTCGAACCCAGAACCTCAAGGTGAGATCCTGGATTAAAGGCCAAGATTTGACAAAATATGTACCAAGTAATTGGTAACTGGAAATAACAAAGGGGAGAGATACAAAGCTTACTGTTTGCTCCCCAGTCATTACATAGATTACATCTACGTTCTTCATCTTCCCAATGTTGAATCTTCTTCCTAAAAATTAACCAAGAAATACAATATGGATTTTTTGAATATAAGTAATTGGCTTGATAGTAAATGACTTAAAGACTTTCAAATATTAAATTCGAGTTCAGATGACGCATTTCTTATAAATCGAACTTACCAAGTTACCATCCTATTTAATATAATGGATGAAGTGTAAAGAAGTTAGTGAGTACCAGCAAAGTCAACAGAGGGGATGAGTGAGTTATGAACAAATAAACCAGAAGAAATGAGAGCCAATTCTTCAGGAGGATAAGCCATAACAAGTCCAATATAAGGCCCTCCAATTTCATTAACTTCATCAACAATCCCATGCATTGGGTGATTTCTCCTCAGCTGCACTGTCTGTTCTGCCATAGCCAACAATCCCACCACCACTAACTTCAAATCCAGAACCCATCTCCACCGTTGTTTCCCCATCAACATTGTTTGATGTTGATGATGATCTTGTGGATGGAAGCTTTCCAAATAAATAGGAGAAACTGCAAGTCTGCTGCTAGGGAAAAAAAAAAAAAACGTGCGCCGGAGTTTTGAAGCACGTGATTACTTGTCAGGATCTACCCATCGATAGTTATTATTAATGAAAGGGATGGGTCTGTGGGCAGTTGCTATATCTTAAATGAATTGAACCACGTGAAACATTATATACGGCAAAAAAAAATATCAGTCCGGTCCGCCCGAGATTAAAAAACCCAGGTCGGGTTTTATAATGATCGGGTCCGAATCAGGCTCATTAAAAAAAACCTGGTCCGGACTTAAAATTAAAAATAATAATAATAAACCCTAAACCCCCATAAGTCACAAAATCCTAAAACGCCACCTTTCAACCAGTCCGCCTCTGCCATCTTTGCCTGTTGCGAAACCGTTGGTCTCTTTGTTCAAGTCGATTACTTATTTATTTATTAAAAGAAAAAGTTATTCAAACCACATAAATTCTACATATCAACGTTGTTGGTTGATAATGGCATCCCTAGCAATGAAGAAGAACTACAGATGCGAACCTGTGCTGCAACAGTTCTACGGCGGCGGGCCGTTGGTGGTGTCATCAGACGGCTCGTTCATCGCGTGTGCTTGTGGCGACTCAATCAACTTTGTGGAGTCATCGAACGCCTCCATAAGATCGACAATCGAAGGCGGGTCGGATACTATCACAGCAGTCGCCCTTAGCCCCGACGATAAGCTGCTCTTCTCTGCTGGTCACAGTCGTGAAATCAGGGTTTGGGATGTATCCACACTAAAATGTTTGCGCTCCTGGAAGGTAATTTTGTAATATCCTTTCCATGATTTTGACCTTTTTTTGTTTTGCTCGTTCTTCAGAATTATAATTGAGAAATCAGTTTTTCTTTAATATTTGTTTATTATATTGTCAGTATGCGGTCCTGAGAGATAATTTTGAGAGATAATATTGGATGGATTGAAAATATTTATGTTATGTATTGACAAAGCAGACGTAAAAATTGTTGACTGATTGAAGACTTTTTTTCCTAACTGACTGGTATTTGTTTTTGGCATCAAAAGGGACATGATGGTCCTGTTATTGGAATGGCATGTCATCCATCCGGTGGATTGCTTGCGACTGCAGGAGCTGATAGGAAAGTTCTTGTCTGGGATGTTGATGGTGGTTTTTGCACTCATTACTTCAAAGGTCATAAAGGAGTTGTCAGTAGTATCATGTTCCATCCTGACACGGATAAATCTCTTGTAAGTTCCACGCTAAGATCATTCCACTTTCAGACTTTATTTTGTTGTTCTGTTCGTCAAGAAGTTATAAGCAATGATAGCTAATTCATATATGTTATTCTTGTTTATTTACTATGATTAAGCTTGTTTTTACTTCTTAAATTATATATTCTTCAATACGTTCTTAAATGTAGTGTTTGAATTAGAAAGAAGTTATGTAGTGAAAATTTGGAAATTTTCTGCAAGAAGTTGCATATTGATGGAAGGGCTTACTGGAAATTCAGATACTTATCATTTTGTTCAATTTAGTTATATAGTTTTTTGTGCTGATTTCTGATGTGTGCTTGTAGCTTTTCTCTGGAAGTGATGATACAACTGTACGCGTTTGGGATCTTTTAGCCAAGAAATGTGTTGCAACTTTGGAAAGGCATTTTTCAACTGTTAGTTCAATGGCTATATCTACAGATGGCTCAACATTGCTCAGTGCTGGAAGAGATAAGGCAAGGCTCAACACTTGTTCATTTTTTTTAAACGTGCCCTTTTTCATATATTTGATTATTTAGTGCATCTATGGTATTCATCTGGAAGATATGTGTTTGCATTTATCTGTACTTCAGCTTTCTCTAAGAAAATGTGTTAGTATCACAATTTATTTTATTTTAGCCTTCAATTATCAGATAGAGATTTGCCATGGAATCATCAACCTACTCACTCTATTTATGGGTTTATTTTGAAGCCCATGACTGGCTGCAAGAATTTCGATGTAGATCTTACATGGGAACCTGAGCAGAATTGCTTTGGTATTGGAAGCTTAGAAATCCTGTATCAAATTTAAATTAGTTACTTTACCTTTCCAAGCCTTTAAATTTATGGATTTCCTCTTTACATGCATTTTTTTGGTTAACGTTGGTGTACTTGATTAGCAAATAGAACAGATTATGCAATCTCTCAGCATTTTCACTTTGAATCCTTGATGTCTGTGTATGTGTTTGCATATATGAAACAAGTAAAGAGATGGGCAGTTTGGTTAGTTTCAATCTTTCTTGGACTAATAAATCCGATCACCTTCATAGTTCAGGGTTGATTATTAATCATTCATTAATGAAAAACGTATGTTAAAAAGAAGGAAACTAGTCACACTGTATCAACGGAGCTTTTTAAAACTATTGGAAAACTGAAGTTTCGGGAGAGAGGACTTGCGATTGGAGCTTTGTAACTTCTTTTTTCTCCTAAGATAGTAAGAGTGCAAAAGTCTTGGGAATTGACTGTTCCTGAGAAGGGTACAGAATATCTCATATTACCTTTTGGGTCACTGATGTGTGTACTCTGTCTTCATTTGACCATATTGTTTCCAAGATATTGCTAACATTTTTGAGTTTTGATTTATGACGTGCCTTAACACTATTTTACCTAGATGGTGATTCTAGTTTTGACATGTCAATTCATGTTTTGTGAATTTTGGGGCTGGTGTACTCTTTGGAATATAGATATGCTGATTTTATTTTGTATAGTCCGTAGCTAGTTTTTATCGGGTTAATTTTGTTACTCTTGTCGACCTCTGGTTCACTTTTGCATTACTTTTCCTTTTATTTTAATAGAACTCTTTTGAGTCCTATAAAAACACCCACAATACCAATTATTTGGGTTATTGCAGAATCAACCTCCTATGCCAGAAGAAATGCAGTACTGCGCTGTGGAAATGATTTGTCGACTTGACGTGTTTATTTTATTCTAGTACATTTCTCCTAATTTTCTTGACATTATATTATTTCTTTTGTTATCTGGCATCTTTTTTCCCCGCATAGGCATTGAAATTTAATCACAGATTGAGCTTGCTAAGAATTTAAAATTTATCATATTAAAATTTGGAAAATTTATCATATTAAATTTTGGGTTGTGCTTCTGAGTTCTGCTTCTACACAGTTATTTTTTCATGTGTTTGACAGTTTTGCCTACTTTAATGATAATGGACTCTCATTAAACTATCATCTTATATGCAAGATTAAGTTTTCAAGCAAAAATTAATTTATTATTGATCTCAGGTTGTAAACTTATGGGACCTTCATGACTACAGCTGCAAATTGACTGTGCCAACATATGAGATGGTTGAAGCTGTGTGTGTAATTCCTTCTGGGACTGCTTTTGATTCATTTATAAATTCATACAATCAGCAGACTAAAAAGAAAAAGATTGAGTCACTAGAAATTTATTTCATCACTGTTGGTGAACGTGGGATCGTGCGCTTGTGGAACACAGACAGGTAAAGGGTGATGGTTATTTAATTACTTCGGAATATCTATCATACAAATATTCTATTTAGCAGGATATTCTTTTAGGCCCTCCTCCAAAATAAAATAGCAAAAAAAAAAAAGATAATCTTGTGCATTTTACATCAAGGTGACTTTCATATTTTTTTTTATTGATTTTGTTATTAATTTTGACAGTGCATGCCTGTATGAACAAAAAACCTCAGATGTTACCATCAGCTCTGAGATGGAAGACTCAAAAAGGGGCTTTACTGCAGCTACTGTGCTGCCTTTGGATCAAGGACTGCTTTGTGTGACTGCTGATCAGCAGTTTCTTTTTTATACCCCAGTTGAAGTCCCTGAAAAGAAACCAGAGTTGATACTAAGCAAAAGGCTTGTAGGGTATAATGAGGAGATACTGGATATGAAATTTTTGGGGGAGGAAGAACAATATCTTGCTATTGCTACAAATCTTGAACAGGTAATATTTCTCATACTATATTTTTTAATTTATTTTTGAAATTAAAAAACTTAAATCCTTCAGTTTTGATATTTAATAAATAGAGGACTCACTATTCAGATCTAATGACTGGTATCTGGATGCTGATTATTTACTTAAAAATCATCTTGAGTTTTGATATTTTGTAAATAGAGGATTCACTATTCAGATCTAATTACTGGGATGCTGATTATTTACTGTAAGTCTGATGAATTTTAAAAGAACATTTTCTTTGATGACCCTTGTTCTTTCGAATTTGCCCGGGGTCTTTAATTGATAGTGTCCATAATTATCTGAACATGAGTTCTGATGATTAATATGTATCGAGGAGTTCATGATGTGTGCCAACGCAGCTTCCATGCATGTTTGATAAATATCTCTATAATTACTTGAGAATTCCTGCTTCTTATGTGGCCGCCTCTCTCTAAGTGAAAGTAGACAAATGTAAAATAGGTTTCTCTAGATTTTTTCAATGTTTTATCATTTATGTTAACATTATTATGAATAATTAGTAGGTTTATTCTGGGTTTATTAATTATTTATTTATTCATCTCCACTTATTTTTCGTTTTGCCCAAAATGATGTTATTTATGTTAAGCCTCTCCTCTGTAGAAAGTTTTTCATTATGGTGGATAATATTTCGTGATGTAGTAAATATTGAGCTGAAGTTCTATATACAGTTGCAAAAAAAAATCCTTATAAGTATAGATGATCCCCTCAGTGCTAATATCGGATAGTATGTAATTCAGATGTGGGAAAAAGAAATTCCTGGTATATTACTCTCCTAATACCTGCATAAAGCTTGATTTGTGATAATGAAGATATTTGATGTCAGTTTCAAAGTTCTGGATCCTAATGATTTTGAATTCGTATGCATGCAGGTTCAAGTGTATGACCTTTCATCCATGTCATGTTCCTATGTATTGGCAGGCCATAGTGAAATTATTTTATGCCTTGACTCTTGTACATTAAGTTCTGGGAAAATCCTCATTGTAACGGGAAGTAAGGACAACAGTGTAAGTTCCTTGAATTCTTTTGCTCATAAAGTGGTCGGGCTTGCCATTAGCACTCCAATTGCCTCCAACCATGAATAAGAAGGCTTTGATTTCCTAAATACTTTGCTTGCAGTTTGTTTTTGTTATTCAGTTCATATGGTATCCTGTCTTCAAGTATTCGGCTACTTAGTATCTGACTCCATTCTTTCTACAGGTAAGGTTGTGGGAATCAGAAAGCAGATGTTGCATTGGAGTGGGGGCAGGTCATATGGGAGCTGTTGGAGCAGTTTCTTTTTCTAAAAAGGCGCGGAATTTTTTTGTTAGTGGCAGTAGGTCAGCGCTTACATTTGAAAATTTGTTTAGCCCTTAATTTCATTTATTTTCATTTTGATTTTACTTTTTCTCTGTATAAAATTTTTATCATGTGAGATGGTGCTGAAATTGGACAATCCTAATAGTTTTCCCTCTCTTTTGCTGTTATATACTTTCCATTTTAACATGTCTCTAAGTTAACTATATTGACCTCTGGCTCAGTGATCATACCATCAAGGTTTGGAGTTTTGATGGTCTCTCAGATGATGCGGAACATCCTATGAACTTGAAAGCTAAAGCAATAGTAGCCGCTCATGCTAAAGATATAAATTCGCTGGCTGTTGCACCAAATGACAGTTTGGTTTGTAGTGGTTCTCAGGTCAGTAGCTTATGAGGTGTTGCTTTTTTAACTTTGAATAGTTTTGCATTAGTTGCGTTTCTTTTTCTAAGTTTAGAAACAGAGACATATTGTACCAACAAAAGATTAATAATAAAAATAAAAAAATAATAAGGAAACAGAGCCATATATTCACTCTAATGCACGTATCTTTATAAATCAAACGAAAATAGAATAAAAACCCGTTAGTTGCAATTAATTTATTAAATATTGAACAATTTTCAGCTGCTTAGGTCACTGGATTTTGTGCTTGCACTCTCTCACTCACACAACTGAAAGTTGTTCTAGTAAGTTTATTTACTCCTTTTCCTGGATTCTTCTGGTGGTCAGGATCGCACTGCTTGTGTTTGGAGGCTTCCAGATTTGGTATCTGTTGTTACACTTCGAGGACATAAAAGAGGGATTTGGTCTGTAGAGTTTTCACCAGTTGATCAAGTTGTCATAACATCTTCTGGTGACAAAACAATTAAGATGTGGTCTATATCTGATGGTTCATGCCTAAAAACATTTGAAGGGCACACATCAAGTGTACTGAGAGCATCTTTTCTGACTCGTGGGGCCCAAATTGTTTCTTGTGGTAATGAGTCTTGCTTTTGTATGCTCTGCCTGGCTTTGTAATTTTGATGACATATTCAACAAACTAAATAATCATATTACTAGGTGCTGATGGTTTGGTAAAGCTGTGGACCGTCAGAACGGGTGAATGTATTGCCACATATGATAAGCACGAGGACAAGGTGCTGAACTTCTTTTCATATTATTTTATTTACCATCATTGCCTTTTGTTTTAGATCTTATAGACACATTTTTTCAAAAATCAGTGAATTATATTCATTTCTGTTGATTTTTTGCATACTGGTGAGGAGGAGGTTAATTCCATGTTGCAATCAGTGCTTCTCTCTGTGTGTGCATGCACTAATGAGTGGTCCGTCCTTTGTGACACTGTAGTGTCTCATACATGCTGAGTTCATGTACCTGGTTGACATGGACTACATATATTTTAACATATTGAATGATTTTCTTATGCAATTGGGATGCTATCCCGTGTAACCAACATGTAGGGTTCATACTAAGTGTTACCTCACTGGAATTCTTGGAATTACATGTTAGGCTAGCAGTGCGATCCTACCACCAGGTACTGGGTAAATATTTTGATTCACCTCAAACATCTGGCTGTGTAGGCCCTGTCCAAAAGTGTTTAGACATTTGAATGGTTATATTTTCAGAAAGTACTCTTTAGTCTTAGGCCCATTCAAAATGCTTTCTATGATATTGGTATTTGTTGTAAATAATCTGCAGTGTTCTTCCTTGGGAGGTTGTTAAAGTGTATTTCTGTTAAACTATCCTAACCTAAATACATAGAATTGTTCAATGTTACTCATGATCGGGATATCTTTCTGCTTTCCCAGCATAATCCAGTTCATTGTGCTGAAATATTCTTCTTTTAAATGTTTTATTTTATATAGTTCTCTCTCTCCACAAGTATTTTGTTATTCTTTCTTTTGCAAGCTTTGCTTATAAGGAAAATGGTTTGCAGATTTGGGCCTTGGCTGTCGGAAAGAAGACAGATATGTTTGCTACTGGTGGCAGTGATGCTCTTGTTAATCTGTGGCATGATTCAACTGCTGATGATAAAGAGGAAGCTTTCCGTAAAGAGGTGAGCTGTTTCATCTGCAGCTTGAGTCCTTATTGCTTGTCTAAAGCGTATGGAACAGATGGTGAATTTATTTTCTTGCGTCTTAAATTTTGTATGTTGTTTATTATGGTGATAATACTTAAACACATAAAGGTGAGTGAATTATGCATGTTGGATGTGTCTAGTTATGACTCTTGTAAGATAAGTCGGTGTTTATTCTTAATGTGCAAGAAAGAAAGGAAATATCAGGGTAAGAAGGGGTTGGCGGATTAAAGTCGACTCCATAGTGTTAAAGTTGCCCCACTAAAACAGTAGTAGTTGATGCAACTTGAGCTTAAGCTTTGCGCAAGGACAAGTTCGTTTCCACGCAATTACCTATTGTGGGGCCAATTCTAATGAGGATTATAGTTTCTTCATACTGTGGGCCTACATCACCTTGGAAATTAGCTGCATTGGTCTATTGAAGTCTGATTAATGAGGATTATAGTTGCTGTTTTGTCAATTTCTAGTCAAGTTTCTGGATGGAATGTGACTTTAGTGACTCGGCAATTACATATTGTATTTTGAGAGATCTTATGACGCGAGAGTTTTGCAGTAGTCAGTTTATAACAGTTGTATATATCTCTCTTGATTTCGAGCAGGAAGAAGGGGTTTTGAGAGGTCAAGACTTAGAAAATGCTGTATTGGATGCTAACTATACTAAAGCAATCCAACTAGCATTTGAACTTCGCAGGCCTCATAAACTTTTCGAGTTATTCGCCAGTGTGTGCAGGTTGGTACTAAAATTTCTTATTATCTTTTGACTCTTGTATTTTTCTCACCAAGTGCTTTTCAGGAAGAGAGAATCAGAACATCAGATAGAGAAAGCCCTTCATGCACTTGGCAAGGAAGAGATTCGTCAACTTCTTGAGTACATTCGAGAATGGAATACAAAGCCAAAGTTGTGTCATGTTGCACAGTTTGTGCTATTCCAGGTTTTCAACATCCATCCTCCAACAGAGATTATTGAGGTGATTATGTTATTTATTCCTTCTCTTTCTTTGTTACTCTCTACCTGTCAAGTTTTGACAACTATCATTTTGGTTTAGATCATCCCTGCAGGAAAACTCAGGGAAAAGAGTTGTTTTTTTCCTTGAAAAATCTAATTTCGAAAGACCTTTGCATATGAGAAAATGAGAAAAATGATATCCTGGATTTTTTAATGGAGGAAATTATTGCAGGTTTTAGCTTCATAAACCCATACCTTGATCCCCCTTAACCTCAAACTCGTGCATTGTGTCGTGATAAATTAGATATTAAGCAGTTTATTTTTTCTTCTAAAGCACTGGCACCTAAAAAAATTAAAAAGGACAATAGAACGAATCTGATTTGTTTTGTATAATATTCCTTTACTCTTGGTGTATATCTGATTGGCTCTTTGATGTGATCAAAACTGCAGATAAAAGGCATTTCCGATGTTCTGGAAGGCCTTATTCCATACACACACAGGCATTTCAGCAGGATCGATAGACTTGTAAGGAGTACGTTTTTGTTGGACTATACTCTAACAGGAATGTCAGTTATCGAACCAGATACCGAAGCAAGAGAAGTGCAGGTGAAATCTTCCGTACCCTCTGGTGATGTCGAGGATGCTAATGACGTGGTTACAATAACAACAGAAGACGTTGAGGAGCAAGCAGAGTTGGAAGGGAAGGCTGCCTCGAAGAAGCGGAAATCGCACAAATCTAGAGAGAATTCTCATAAGAAAGTTAAGAGTGCTGATCACACAAAGGCTGCAGCAGCTATATCATTGCAGGCATAACACAAACAATTACAGATAAGTTTTTTGCCCTTTACAATGTATTTGTGATTTCATAATTAATTAACCTGATGTCATGTATTTTATTAGTTAATTAATGAAGTTTATAATGAAACTGAAATTTTTGTTTCGAACAAATTTCTTCCTCTCTCAAATTCAGCAGCAGCTTCTGCTCTGCTTCTACTTTATTACCCATATTATTATTAACGAATAATTTCAAAATTACAAACATAAACGATATTTTTTATTTTTCATTTGAATATATAATGTTCTGCTCAAGTCTTTTATCAAATCTGCAACAATCTCCGTTTTAACTCTCTACATGTGTGTAAAAAAACGATGGAGCAATTCGACAACGTTTGTATAGGATATAAGCCAGGAATTCGGTTTTTTACTATTTTAACACGCGTGGCAAGATATTATTAGGTTGCATGAATAACGTAATGTCACCGTTGGATAGTAAAATTTTTCATCGGCTAGACATCAAATGATTGTTCAACATGTTTGGAAACAAAACAAACAATATGCTAAGTGGTATGTAATAACAAAATCTAGGCTAGCAATTTCATATCTGAAAATTGGAATCCAGTCAAATAAACACCCGAAGAAACTTTCAGCACACCCCAGAAAAGGTCCAACATCACTTGCAGTCAAATCTTATTATCAACTGAGTTCAATGCAAAATATTTTTCCATCATCATAATTGATATCAGTTGAAAATGAGTAGACTTATCATCTGATAAGAGGATGGACTGTTGTTCCTGGACTTGTAACAGAGATCGCGTTATACTTCTTCGATATCAGACGTTAAATACGGGGTTCAGCTTGAATTGAGAAGCCACTACAAAAGCTTCAGTCCACCTGTTACATCATCCACCAATTCAACTGGTCCTGTTCAAAATGAGTGTCAATATAGATCAACAAAACTGCAAAAACAAGAAGGGAAAACTTGGAAGCATTATTCAATGAGCCAATGCAGTGTAATGACTGCATCAAAGCTACAACTCTTTATACTACCAACCAGGCCGAGACTAGCACTTTAAGATAAGTGTTCAGTTGAAAACCATAAAGTGTCCGTAAAATTACCTCTTATGCATAGAGTTATATATCCAAGTAAAAACAGGTGATGAAAGCATGAGGCTCCAGTCCATCAAACAAAACTAAAAGCTCACAGAACACACGGAGAAGTGAAAACTTACCAAGAATAGCCATCACTGTCCTTGAATCTGAGGAAAAAAGGAAGTGAAAGAGAATTGAGTTCATGAAAAAGTAAGTTGGATGTGAAACTGGAAAACAAAAGTTAAAGACAAGGATGAAAATTCAAATATACATCACACTTCAAGATATTGAAGTCTAGTTTGTAGAAATTTAGAAATCCAGGATTAGATGAGTGACATTTGCAAATTATTGCATTCACACAACGATCTGGGATTATAGAAGTCAGATGTCAAATTTTCAGAAAACATCAAAGTTCAGTTCATCGAATCACTTGTGCAGTTAAATTTGTAGACTTTCTGTTATGGTCCTTGCCTTGGTTCCTAGAAAATATGCAGGCTTCTTTTCCCTCGCTCACTTTGAGGACCTGACATACTACTGCTGACCACACAGCACTTCTGCAGTTATGGCTTGAATAACTTTCATTGACTAATGGGAGATAAAGATATTATTTTTTTCTACTTCAGGATGGAGATGAAAAGCAAAAGGCTATTATCTTTTGGCTAATAAATCCAAAAGTAACATTCTTATCCAAATTTCTGAAGGCTCAGATCACCTTAAAATCAATAATAACTACAACCACAAGTTAAAGTAAATAAATAATTATTCACACTAATTCATGCTTGGTTTCTTCAAAGCATTTTCTTCCGGCTCCCTTCCCAATCTATCCAGACCTACCACACTGTTTCCACTTTCCACAAAGAGTGTTAATATGACCATCCGAAAACCCTACAGCAACTCTCATAGGTTTCTTATGTTGGTTAGGGGCCTAGAATAGAGGAAAGAAATAACTTAAGACGTGAGTTCAGGAATGAGGGAGAATGTAGTTACACAATCATGCAAAAGAAATTTTTCAAAACACCTGGTTCACATCAAAATTAGTCATCAACCAAAAATAAAAAAATAAAACAAAATAAAATGTGACTCACTTGGTGCAATCTGTGTTCTCCCTGCATCAATCGTAATATGAGTTGGTAATTTAAGTGATTTTGCCCTATCCTGTTGAAGTAGAAAAGATTTTTGTTAAGAATACAAGTTCAGATAAATATAACAGAAAGAGCTGAAACTACAACAAAGCTAATATCAATGATATCTAATTGCCAATAAGAGAAAAGTAGAGCCAGAGAATAGTACACAGTAAGAACTTTTAAGCTATACTAACTTGCAAAAGTAGCATTTCCTCTTCACTTTCGATTTTCAGCACCACCTTTGGTTGAGCACACATCTCCCACCTGTGTATTGACAAAAATTAAATAAAGAGTAAGAATGAGAAAGCATAATGCATACTTTCAGTATACCATAAATCCAGATTAGAGCACGGGTTTACCTGTTTAAAGCTTTTGGCGCCCGGTATAGGACCTTTTTATAGAGACCTAAAGTCGCATGACTATCCAAAGAAGGGGCATATTTGCATCATAAATGAAAAGATAGCAGCAGTCTAATAGTAATAGTAAAACAATTATGGATTATAAAGGTCAATATATCATCCATGGTTGCACGGTAGTGAAAACCAATCCCCCCACACCCACACAAAAATGGATGTAAAGAGAATAAAACATAGATACCTGCACTGAGCAGCAATTTTCCCTTTACCCATCTTAAGATCATTTCTCACAACCAAAACCTGCAGATAATCAAGGGCAAAGCATGGACCTTTAGTTTTTTTTTTGCCCCCCCTTGAATGCTTATGTTCACCATGTTCTATGCTGGGGATTCCAGCCAAGATCTCTATGCACACACATATATCAATTGAGCAAGAGAGAGAAATTATACCATTTTAAAATCATCTAGAATATCAGCCAACTTTTCAATCTCAAAGGGTTCCTTTGCCTTACTTTTCTTGTTTTCATTAGCAACTGCGGCATTTTTAGCTCTTCTAGCTGAAACAAAGAAGCAAGCAGGACAACGTTTCCCGATGCAATATCCCAAGGCAAGACAGCCAGCTCCAAATAAGATGGAGCTCAGCCATGTCAGATCCACCATTGTCAAACCCAAACAAACAAAACCCCTGACTGTACTCGAGTCTCGTTCAAAATCAACCAAGAAGCAGACAGCAAACTTTTACCATGTGTGACAACAAGCCTACCTAGGACAAGCAGATCATTACAGAAACTCTTTCAGTTCACAAATCCGAATATCCGATATAGTTTTATTTATGCACATATAAATGTTTTAAATTTTCCTTTTTGCATTGAAGATAATAACAACTCTGCCGCTATTAAAAAATAAAGTACTTTGCCACAATTACTAATTAAAATTTCTTAGTTACTAAATTGTTCAAATTCTCAACATTGCAAAATGTGAAAACTTCATCACTGATATTATTTTAAACTAGCAATTTCGTCAATTCTCATATTTCAATAAATCTACGGCATTAATAAATTTCCAAAATACTACACTTAAAATGAACAAACTTGAACCAGAATGTGAAAGGCGTTTCTTTTTTTTTTTTTTTTTGCTGGAGGAAAAAGTACCTTAAGGAGATGCATCTGAGGACTGTTGATCGGACGGCCCAAAACTCACGCGGGTATTAAGAGTAACAGCCGTCAACGTGAGACGAGAAGAAGTAGAAGAAGAAAAGGAGCGACTTTAGAATTTAGTAATAATAACAACGGGTCGGGCGGGCAGTTCGGGTCGCGTTTACGGAAAAGGGTTATTTTACCCGAATTAGTGTCGGAAACGGCCAAATCAAAACAGATTCCGAGCGAAGTAACAATGCTCTATGCTTTTACTAATTAAGTCGTAGTCACGATCTAATGATATAGTTTGAAGGATATCATTATTATTTATCTTTTATTATACTAAAATTTGTATTTTTTAATATTTTAAAAAGATTTTCAATTTAATAAGTTGATGACGTACTTACTAGATCATGATTAAATCAATTTGATGAACCGGATTAAAATAATAAGTAAATTAATAGGATTATTTAATAAATTGGGCTCGTATTTAGAGTTGGGTGAGACTATTTCGACCTAAATTTTTCACTTAAATATATAAGTAAAAAATTTAGCCATATAATAAAATGTATGGTTTTAAAATTTTAAATAAAGAGGAAAATTTAAAATTCTTGATAGATTTATTAGAAGAATTAATTATTTCAAATACATATCATTTTCAATGTGAATTGATTAAACGTGCCCAGATTGAGATCCCTATGAATTTGACGCACCGTCACAGTCGGTAGCTGCAGATAAATCGCGCGTAATTGCAACGCGCCGATAATTCGCGTAGATATAGCACATGGACATGGAGAGGTAAAGCATTCATTACTTGAGATTGCGTGTTAATGGGACAACGGTTAATCCAACGGTGACAAACAGAAGAAATAAAACATCATTCATCAACTGTTGACTTTGACTCCTACTCACAATTCACAAATGCAATTCTCATTTGATTGTAATATTAATTTGATAGTACATTTATAATAAGAATATTTTTTTTTTTTTACTTTAATGAAAAATTTCATTATATTATTGATCTTAAAATTCAAGCCGGACTAAATATAATAACATAAAACAATTTATATATTATACGTTATCGGTAATCGATAAGAAAATATATTACTCAAATATAAGAAAAATTACGAGACTGACTCATTATTTTCAGCGCAATGCAATGTGAATGACTATTGATCTATTACTAACTGAATTTTTTGGATCAATATATATTAAACTATAAACTTTCGATTAATACTATAAATCATCTTATAACGAATGAATTTTGTTTACATTTAACTATAATTTTGTTTCAAAATAGTTATTGTAATAAAAACATAACATAACATATATAATTTATTAAATAATAAATTTTTATCCCTAAA
Organism: Zanthoxylum bungeanum; assembly: GCA_019454045.1. Taxonomy (NCBI): domain Eukaryota; kingdom Viridiplantae; phylum Streptophyta; class Magnoliopsida; order Sapindales; family Rutaceae; genus Zanthoxylum; species Zanthoxylum bungeanum. The sequence goes on from SKCR01047281.1 coordinate 486,027, forward strand.
AAATTAAAGGTAGGAAAATAGTTTGTTTTAAAAAAAAATGTAAAAGTGAAGCTCCATCAATGATGATGCTGCGCCACGGACTATAACAATCTTTAAACAAAATAATTATTAAAAAAAAAAAAAAAATCGCCTAACGTATATGAGAGATGCTGAAACTCCAAGGAAGATCAATAACTAAACGGAGTCGTTGCGCGTCGGCGTCTCAACTGAACAACTCCATTTTCAGTTTTTAAGGTAAAAAAAAAATTTGATTTTAATTTTATCCATTATACAAAACAATCTCATAAATCTGATTTCTTTTATTGATCTGATCAATCCACTAATTATGATGAGCTTAACTGAATGTTTCATCTTTGCAATATAAGATTTTATTTCCCGTTTTGTTTAGTTGCCGAGAAAGCTAAAGAAAACTAGCTGTAGACTGATGTTTAGTTTGTGAAGAAGTCACCTGAACTTTGACAAATTTTGGAAACACACGTTGATGACTACATTCATTTGTTAAGGAATCGACTAGATCCTTAGGGTTTATTGATCTGGTTTCTTAAATTTCTTACGAGAAAAGAGTCCAGCCGAGCATATTTGTTTGCGAGTTTCTTGATCCCGGAAATCTTGTACTCAAGAGTCACGGATAAATTTTTTGTTTATTGTTTGAGTTACAATAATTCCGTTGTTTGATTGTTTAGAAGACTTGAAAATCTTATAATAGTTTATTCAATTGGAGCTAGTTTTTTTGCAATTGAATTTAGAGGAATTGGGAACTTTATTTCTTTTACGCGAACGAGGAATGCATTTTGCACTGAGATAAGTATATTGTGTGGTATGATTTGTAGTTGTGGTACCTATTAGCAACTGTGGATTGTATCATCAACTTCTTGTCTTATTGATCTTCTAGGGTATGTGTGTTTTTTGTGAACTAGTGTTTACATGATTTTTTATTTTGAAATGTTCTGCTTTGTTCCCGAGAAATGGAGTAAGAAAAGGAAAGAGGAGAAAAGAAACTAAGTTTTGATCTTTTGTGTTTTAGATATCCTTCTCTTTTATTCTTTACCATCACAATGTGGTTGTATTTCTTCTGATTTTGCTAGCATGTGTAGCTTTTCTGTTACCAGCATAACATGTTAAAAAATTTGTTCTAGGGTTTTAAAGCGTTGCGAAGATGAGTGACAATTTGATGGAGAAGGTTAGTGCCTTTGGTGAACGCCTCAAGATTGGAGGGGCTGAAGTCAGTCGTAAGATGAGTGAAGGAATGAGCCAAATGAGCTTCAAGATGAAGGAGCTCTTCCAAGGCCCAAACCCAGTTGATAAGCTTGTCGAAGATGCCACCTCTGAGGCTCTTGAGGAGCCTGATTGGGCCATGAATCTCGATCTCTGTGACATGATCAATAGTGAGACAATCAGCAGTGTCGATTTGATCCGTGGCATAAAGAAGAGGATCATGTTGAAGATCCCTAGGGTTCAGTACTTGGCCTTGGTATTGCTTGAAACAGTTGTGAAAAACTGCGAGAAGGCCTTCTCGGAGGTGGCAGCTGAGAGGGTTCTTGATGAAATGGTCAAGCTCATTGATGATCCTGAAACTGTTGTTATTAATAGGAACAAGGCTTTGATAATGATTGAAGCTTGGGGAGAGTCAACAAGCGAACTTCGGTACTTGCCTGTATATGAAGAAACATACAAGGTACCCATACAGTTTGTGTCTATAATTTTATTCTTTGATTTGTTTCTTAGAACTGGGAAAGGAAAACTAATGATTTCAATTGCCCTCTGGTTTTTATAGGAGGATAATGTATATATATCCAGCGTTTGTTCCGAGCACAGTTTATAGGAGATTTTTTCCCACTTAAATTCATTTAATGAATGTTTTAAGTCAAAAGTTTTTATCACTTTTGGACACAAAGGGATGAAGCATTATTGAAAAATATGGTTATATATTGCATGGGGATTAAATTATTTTTAGAATCCTATACTGTTTGTTTTCAATTTTTAGATTTGTTTTGATGGAGGACTTTTTATCAGGATCGTTTTCAGGACATTAAATTTGCAGTTGACATCCAATTTGTATGTGTTTGAATAAACTGCCTTGTAAGGTTTTGTGTGCAAGCCAAATGCTGTCATGAAGTGTTCTACTACAGAATAATTTTGCATATTCTTGTTGGTAATTTCAGATTTATAACTTTAACCTTTTCTTCATATTCCATTTTGTGTCAGAGTCTAAGATCAAGGGGCATCCGGTTTCCAGGACGTGATGATGAGAGTTTGGCACCTATTTTTACACCTCCTCGTACAGTTTCAGAACCAGAAGTGGATTCTACTCTTGCACAGCAGATTCAGCGTGATATTCGTGGGCAAAGGCAAAGCTTTACTGAAGAACAAACGAAGGAAGCCTTTGATGTGGCAAGAAACAGTATCGAGCTTCTTACAACTGTTTTATCCTCTTCACCCCAACAAGATGCTTTAGAGGTATTTCCTAATATCATACCAGTTGTCAGTTTACTTTATAGTTATGTAACACAAGTATTAACAGATGGCTTCAACAATCTCTGCAAATTGTGGATTTTGTCTTGATTTATAGCTTGGAGATGCTCTATGATCCTGAATTGCTTTTAGTTCTATTGGATTTCTATGAAAATTGGAATTTTGCTCTTAGCATATATTGCTGTATGTCAAGGTAGAGTAGATACTAATGATCTCTTACATCCTTCAAAAAAGGAAAGGAAAGATATGATATGATATAAACTTGCAATTTAAATGCTGCTTTAGAACAATTTTTTACCGTGCACAATTCTTTTGGCTGTATAATACCGGTTGATAAGACTGTTTATGTCTTTGATTAGTATCAGATGACATCGTTATAAGGTCTAAACATATTTTCATTGATTTTTAAAAATTACGGAATTACCCAAATTTACTATTTGGGCTGGGCTGTGTTCTTGTCAGCCCTTAAATGTTGTCTAGTAAGATCCAGTTGGCCAAATCTAGAGCAGGTAGATAGAACAAATACTGTGATGAACTTAAATTGACAATGGCTGCTGGATCTTGGGAATTCCTTAAATTAGCTGGGTATTCATTGAAAATCTCAATTGACGATTTTTTTAAAAGTTTTCAATTTTCCCTGGTATCTTGATGATATTGGTGACAACTGGTCCACAACACAGATGTACATTTTTTTCTCCTTGTGAATTACAACACAGATGTACACTTTTTTCTCCTTATGAATTATAGTTTCTCATAAAACGAAATCAATTTTTATTGCCTAATGGCTTTTTCTGCAAAGGGACCTGTACCCATTTTGCTATTTGTTTAGTTATCACGTGCCTAAAAAGTTGAAGCTAGGTAATGGGCAAAACATTTGAGTTAAACAATATTTGGCCCCCGACCACCAAACAGAGACAGAGCTGCAGACAGATATTCGATACAAATACTAATGCAGGCTCATGACATATGGAGGTACCTCTATTCTGATACAATACATGTAATGTTACAACTAGACCAAAAGTGTATTTTGTAGATAATGGCCCCGATAATAGTATGAATCAGTCATTTGACTCGTCTGTTACTCTATAATTGGTAGTTTTCAGTTGTTTCGATGCGCATGTCTATTTCCTTGTCAATCCTCTTCCTTCAAGTCCTTGAGAACTGGAAAATTATCAGATTTTAATGGTCAAATGTGTTTCTGTTGGCAGGATGACTTGACAACTACACTGTTTCAACAGTGTCGTCAGTCTCAATTCACTGTCCAGAGAATTATTGAAACTGCAGGAGATAATGAGGCCCTTCTCTTTGAAGCTTTGAATGTGAATGATGAGATCCAGAAAGTTATCTCCCAGTATGAGCAGTTGAAGAAACCATCAGTGGCCCCTGACGAGCCAGAACCTGCTATGATTCCAGTTGCAGTTGAGCCAGATGATTCACCTCGTCATGCAAAAGAAGATGCTCTTATTAGAAAACCAGCAGGTTCTCGAGGTGGATCCCATGGAACAAGCAATGATGACATGATGGATGATCTCGATGAAATGATCTTTGGTAAGAAAGGTGGGGACACATCTGAAGGGGGACACGATTCCAAGAAGCAGCAATCACCAAAAGATGATTTGATCAACCTCTAAGATGCTGTACGCAATACAGTTTCATAAATTAGGACAGGAGGCCTTGCTTGATGCAGATGCAGATGCAGGCTATTTAGGTTTTCAAGACAATTAAGTTTTATTCAAAACCCTAATGATCGTTTATATAACGCAATTGTGTACTTGTCTTTGAAGTTTAACTTTCATTGTCTATGCATTTTCTGTAAGTAGATTCACACTTGGATTTGGTTGCATAATTGCTTGATGAGGGTATATATTGAAGATTTATGAGAGACATACGCAAGCATTCTGGCGTTTGTTTTTCTTCAGTAGCTGCAATTTCTTTACCAGTGACTGTCATTGACATATTTAGCAGCATTTGGAGTTATTATTAGAGCCTTAGAGGAGCTTTTTTTTTTTTTTTTTTAAACCGTTGGAAATCTCACCACTCATTCCAGACTTAAACGGAGCAGGTAAAATCCTCGACTGTCTCATACTCGTATAAAAAACGCATTTCCTGAATTCGAACCCAAGACCTCAAGGTGAGATCATGAATACTACCCCACCAAACTACTCCTCTTGGGGATTTAGAGAAGCATTTGGATGGTGAAATTTTGATCTTTACATTTGAATCCCAACTATTAAGGGACATCTACTTATTTGGATGGAGCATTTTGTTACTAATAAAATTACTTAATATTTTTTTGGACACCAAATGTCCAAATGGGTGAATGTCATCTCGGACTTAAATTTGTTTTTGTATATAATTACCTGAAAATTTTAAATAAATTATATTTTACACTTAAAGTTTTAATTAATGTACTAATTTATATGCTTACAGTTCAATTTTATATCCAAAAATTTAATTTCTTATATTAATTTACACTTTTTATGTTCAATTTTATATTCAAAATTTTAATTACCATATAAACTAATACACTAACTAAAACTATAGATATAAAATTGATTTTATTTAAAGTTTTTAAATATCTACAGGGGTAAAAATGATAATTTTCCTTCTCATTATTTATATTTTTGTTCATGTTCCTTGAAGAGAGAGAGAGACACACACCGGAGATCGCGTCCATTTCTGCTTCACTTTGCTTCTTACTTGAAGAATTAAAAAAAAAAAATGGCTCTCAAACAAACACCACTAACCATCACCAGATCCAAAACCAAATCACGAATCCTCCTCTTCACGCTCTCTCTCCTCGCCTTCTCCTCTCTCCTCTTCTTCCTCTTCTCATCTCTCACCCGTCGCCCCTACTCCGACCCGTTCCCGTACCCGGACCCGACCTCCAAACCGGAGACTTCCTTCGTAGCCTCCCTCGAACACTTTCTAACTCTCAAATCCCAACGCTTCCCTCCGCTTAAACTCCACCACGACGACGACGACACGGTCACTTCAGTTACCGAAGACGGTGTCGTGAGGTTTGATGACGTGGCGTTTCGAATTGAGAGGGAAAGAGTGTACCGAGATTCGTACTACCCGTTGAACTTGCCGATTAGGGTTTATGTCTACGAGATGCCGAGGAAATTCACCTACGATTTGCTTTGGCTGTTTAGGAACACTTATATGGACACCTCTAATTTGACCTCTAATGGCAGTCCTGTTCATCGTTTAATCGAGCAGGTATTTTTTTTTTTTTTTTTAATTTCAATTTTATATTTCTGTTATTGTGGCTGAAAGAATTGTGTTTACTTGCAGCATTCGATTGATTACTGGCTTTGGGCGGACTTGATTGCTCCAGAATCCGAGAGACTTTTGAAAAATGTTGTTAGAGTTCACCGCCAGGAGGAGGCTGATTTATTCTATATCCCCTTCTTCACGACGATAAGCTTTTTCTTGCTGGAGAAGCAACAATGCAAGGCTCTTTATAGGGTGTGAGTGAACTTCCGAGGTTTACATTTCTTTGTTGGTAGTTACACTTGTTGATGCTATAATATCTGACCTAAGTTAACTATTGGAAGCTCAATTTTAGCCATACACTTTGCATGGATCTTCTTGATGAGTGATTGGCTATGAATTTTGTTGTATCTGTAAGCAGATTGGATACTGTTATTGCTAAGGTGAAGATGTTTGGTTGCATGAATGGAGTTGTTGCCTAATTTATGATGAAATTAATTGTCAAATTTTACTGATTCACACACAAATATACCCACTTGTTTGAAATTTTAATTTTGATTGACAACTGTTAGGTCATCATAGATGAAGTAGCCAAATCTTGTCATGTGTTGATGATATACTAATTATGTACATGCAATCTCTTAATTTTCTTCCTTTGAGGAATAATTGTTGAATAATTTACATCTTATAATATATATTGTTGTAGAAATCAAATGTTTTCCCTGATAATTGACCCTTGGTGATGATAATTTGATTTGACAATGACAACCCAGCTTGTCTGATGGTAAATGACTAAATGTTATTAATTTAATGTAGTAATACATTGAAGGGACTAATTTGTGGGTGGTTGAGTTTTTCAGAACAACTTTACTATATTGATCTTAGAAGACAACTATGTTACAAAACTTGGTTGTGTTAGTACCAGCAAGAGTTATCTTGGCCATAAAATTTTCCTCTTGGACTTTGGAGTTGGCATAAATTTGCTTGATATACAGATTTTATATTTTTATGTAAACCTATTTTTTTTCTGTTTATGTTTCTGCTTCTCTTTTTGATGTTGCCAATGGACATGACTTATATATAGTTTTGACATGAATAATGATGCTTTTAAATATCAAATATATCATTTGGTGTATAAGGATCCAATGAATGAATTTTAAATTGAATTCTGGTGCCCCCAAGGGGATAGCCTATTTGGTTGGATCTCTTTCAGTGAAGCAAGAAGTCTAGGGATCAAACCCCTCCCACACCAATCTTAGAGGTGAATTATACTTAATTTGTGTTTGTGCATCGGAACGAATGGAAAAAAAATTAATAAGTTGAATTCTAAGACTTTATTTGTATTAAGAAAACAAAGTTAATATTTGGGATCATGTTATGCCTGGTTTTCTGGAATGAACACTATTTTATGCAGTTATTTAAATTTTCAGTGTTTTTTGAAACTAAAAAGCTTTGTGCTGAATCTGATGATGTTCTTGTGGTTTTGGATATTTGCAAATTCTTCCATATGTGGCTGAACTCACAGTCTGAAGAATCACTATAGATTTTCTGTGGATCTATTTTATGTGGAGGTTTACAATATGCTTACACTTTGCAAAAACTTAATGTATTGTTGCCTGTGACTGTAGGAAGCCCTGAAGTGGGTGACTGATCAGCCTGCATGGAAACGATCTGGAGGGAGGGATCACATACTTCCAGTTCATCATCCCTGGTCTTTTAAGTCTGTTCGCAGGTATATGAAAAATGCAATTTGGCTGTTGCCGGATATGGACTCCACTGGGAACTGGTAATTATACGACTTGAGTTGGAAAAATGATTTGCTTATTATTATTATTATTTTGTTTCGATTTGACTAGTTGATTTTTTAAGCAACTGATAATCAGTGATTAATTTTGAACTTTTAGGTACAAGCCAGGACAAGTTTCACTGGAGAAGGACCTGATTCTTCCTTATGTCCCCAATGTTGATTTCTGTGATGCCAAATGTGTATCAGAAAGTGAATCAAAGAGAAGTACACTGCTTTTTTTCCGTGGACGGCTTAAAAGAAATGCAGTAAGGGTTTTGGCCAAATGTAATAATTTGCTTTAATTTTTGTTGATTCATGCTTTTTTGTCATTAAATATCAGTGTTTATTCAGGTGGTTTTGGAATATAATCTTCTCTTTTCATGGGCTAGTATGCCTTTCATTTGCTGTGTGGAAAAGAAACATTTTGTTTCTGATGTTTACTTTTGAACAATATATGCTTAGTTCTTGGTTCTGTGTATATGTATTCTCTCATGTAGCTGCTTATTGTGGCTTTTACCATCAGGGAGGAAAAATACGTGCTAAACTTGTAGCTGAATTAAGTGGCGCTGAGGGCGTAGTTATAGAGGAGGGAACATCCGGGGAGGTTGGGAAAGCAGCTGCTCGGAATGGCATGCGCAGGTAAAATAAGTTATTTTTACTTTGTAGCTTGGAGGTTGTACCTGTTCATAACAATCAAGTTGCTTGCTGATGTCAGGTCTATCTTTTGCCTAAGTCCTGCTGGCGACACTCCATCATCTGCTAGATTATTTGATGCTATTGTCAGTGGGTGTATCCCTGTTATTGTCAGTGACGAATTGGAGCTTCCTTTTGAAGGAATCCTTGATTATAGGAAGGTAAATGTGGATATTTTAAGCTTTGTGCTATTATTTCCTTTCCGTAATGCATCTCCTGGCTGTCTAAAAGTTAAGATCATTGATTAATTGATATATAAACTGGGTGTTGTGATATAGAATCAATGAATCATAACACAGATTATCATTATCAGCATGGGGTTTTCTGATATTTTTATTCTGGTTTACGGAATGTAATGGTTATGGCACTTGGAATAAGTTGATGTTTAATCAAGTACCTAGGGTTCAGAATTGTTGTTTGCTTTCTTCCTGTATCTCAAGTCAAAAGGGTGTCACTTGGTGACATGTTTTAATCATTTGTTATGCTGCTAGCCAATGTTCAAGAGCCAGACTTCAGTTTCATAATTTTTCGATAAGACAGCACATGAATATATTCTCTTTAGCTACATGGACACCTCAAAGCGTTATCAAGTATTACCTGTTTGGAGTGATATAATGTGGGTATGGGTGCAAAAAATATGTTTGATGTGCAAATTGTCAAAGCACTTCAATGGCTCTTTTTCACTTAGTGAATGGATAACCAATTTCTGAATTGGACAAGGTTCTTCTAGGATGCTTTCTAAATTGTTTATTAAATTGAGGGAAGTACCCATGTTTGACATTCTCGACTGGACTTTGTAGTTGTAGTTGATTTATATGCCCAGCCATAGTTTAAAAACTCCATCTGAGGCGCGCCTCGAGGCGCCGCCTCGGCCGCCTCGCAGCTATGGCGCGTCAAGGCTGTCGCCTCAAACCGAGTTTTCAATAGGACCGCCTCAAAGGCCTGAGGTGGCCCGCCTCATGACGCCTTGAGTCGAGGCGGCTTGAGGCGGTTTGAGGCGGACACCTCAACCCAAAAGCCGTGAAGTCATTATTTTTAAAAGAAAAATAAAAATAAATATAAGGAAACTGAAAGCAAAGACAAAGAGTCTCAACTTGAGCTTCTTTATAGACTAAAAAGGTACAGAAAATAAAATTTTCAATTTTATTTTCCTGGCAGTATTGTTAACCATATTAACAAAGTAGCTCGACCTCAATGCTTAGCCGAAAATGGCAAAATAATTATCACTAAAAATAATCATTCACTATTATATATATTTATTAATTATAATTTATTATTAATAAATTTATTTATGATAGAAATTATATGATGATGACCTTTTGAAGGATGACACTTCATACCTACATTTTATGCTATTAAACACAAATAATAGCCTATTCAGAGATTAGCGGTCATTTTATTTCATGAACTTATTTTATTATATTTCATTTTGTTTAATTTTGATATATTCTTTTATGTATTAGTTGTAGATTATTTATTGCTTTTAGTTTTTTTTGTGTTCGGATTGAGGCTGTCGCCTCGACCGCCTCGAGGCTGTCCGCCTCGCCTCACGCGAGGGACCGCCTCACACCGCACACCGAGTTTTCGAACCTTGTGCCCAGCACATAGTATGGAAATTTGAAACAAAAATGTTGATAATGTAGCTTTATTCCATTCTTTTCAATCAGTAAGCCTTAATTGTGATCAGTCACTGAGGTTTCCATCTCCTTTTCTTTTCACACAGATAGCATTATTTGTTTCTTCCAGTGATGCTACACAGCCAGGATATCTTTTGAAATTTTTAAGAGGCATTAGCCCTGCTCAAATAAGAGAAATGCGGAGAAATCTTGTGCAGGTTTGTGAATGTTATGTTGACAGGATTTCTACCATTATGCTGCACTATGGTTACATGTACTTCTGAAAACATGCATTTCTAGGATCCAATTTTCTTACTATTTTCCACATGGAACTTGGGAAGGCCAGTTTTATGCATCTGATTATTTATAATGTCATCTTGTATTTTATTTCTTGTAGCTAGGATTTATGTTTATTTTATATATCCTCTCTCTCTTTCTCCTTTTAAGTTTAATTAAAGTAGAAAACTTTGCTATTTCTGTATTCTGATTTGCATAAATACATTTTTGTTTTCATTTGTCCCAGTACTCGTGGCATTTCTTGTATTCCAGTCCAGCTCAACCCTTGGGTCCAGAAGACTTGGCTTGGAGAATGGTTTGTACTGTCTCTTTCTGTAACCAAGTAGACAAGTAGTTGGTTTCGGTTTATATTTCTTTTTCATGTGTTTTTGAGAAAACTGCTCTGTGACAGTTGGTGTCTCACTATATATTGTTGAATGCGACTTTCTTTTGACAGTCATACATGTTCCGTATGTGGCAAATTTTTTTTGTTCATCTTTAGTGTTTCACGAGGCCATTTATGTAATTTATGTTAGTATTTCAGGTGGCCACTCCTTGAACCACTTGGGAGACCATGCACTTATTAGATCCCCAAAATCAGTATTTGATTTTCCTCTCGTAGATGACGAACATTATAGGGTTTTCTAGGGTACTGCTAGTAGGCTGAGCATTGATTTTGACAATTACTGTTTTCTTGCAAAATATTATTGCCGTTTTTTAGTCCCTGAAGATTGGCCGGGACACTGAATGCCTCTGACTCATGGCTAAACCTCATTTTATAATCTACATAAATGGTCCAGGTGACAATTCCCAGGTTTCAATCACGAACCATAGAGAGAGTATTCATTGGACCTTTTTTCTTTTTGGAGCTACAGATGTCAAAAATAGTGGAATCTTGCAATATGTCCGATTGAAATTATTATTTGATTATTATCTTTCTTTTGGCAACAGATAGCAGGGAAGTTGATAAACATCAAGCTTCACACACGGAGATCACAGCGTGTGGTGAAAGAGTCTAGAAGCATATGCACTTGTGATTGCAGGCGTGCCAACTTTACAAGTACCACATCCTAGTCTTGATCTTTGGCTAAAATTACTTGTCTTCTTTCTCACAATTAAAGTTACTCTTTCATACGGAGGGTAAGGCTGCTTGTTCATATTAGTTTCACGAATCACGATTTAGTTCCACATCATTTTATTTGGCTGCAGCGAGTGGAGGATGATAAATTCTAAAAAAAATTGTTGTAACAATCATATGTTTGGTCTGCACTCCAATTTTGATACTTCACCACGAAATCATTTACCCTTTAGACCCCTGGATATTGCGTGGTTATAATTTATATTAGTTGAACGGTTATGCTACCGACGCTTTCACTCTTGGCTTTACCACGTGTAGGCAGGGAGCTTTACAAACCCCAGATAGGGCTTTGCAAAAGTCTTTCTCCAAAAATAATAGATTGGACTATTTAGAACATTATGAATGCTCCACCGCGATCGAAGAAGTCCTTTGTTTTTGTACTCATGCTAGGTCATGGCCGCAGATTTCATCATTCTTTCTTTTAGCTCGTAGGAATTCTCTCTCGAACCCTAGAACCTTTGGGCGAGGAAAACCAGAGAAAAGCGAATGTTCAAGGCTTTCAGAGCAGAGCGGGGATAGAGTCGTCTTCTCATGCATGCTTGTGCAATATTGGGTACATGCAATAATCTTTTTTAGTGAGAATGAATAAACAAAGTTGAAAGTTACATGAGAAACTAGCTTGAAATAAGATGTGGATAATGTAGTACACAATTTGGAAGTACTTCCTCGTATTCGGCTGAAAGAACAGAACTGACCTTGAGGTTTTAGCATATAGGAAGAGGGCTACTACTCCTACCTCCCCAAAACTCTCACATTCTCTCTCTCCTACTTAAAATGTCGAAATTATCCATCTCTTTTATAAAAATCCACTCACCCAATATATACACACTTATTTAACACTACTTTTATATATTTATATATATTTTAATTTTGTTTATTTTTTTAAATTTATATTTTTTTGTTCTTTATATATCTAATCTTTTTTATTTGTTTAATCAATATTACAAATTTCATATTTATTATTAATTATTTTGTGTTCATTTATTCATTTAATTTTTGTGATTCTTTTTTAATTTATTCGACACTACTTATGTATTATAAAAATATTCTCATGTATATTAGAGAAATATATATAAAAAAGAGTACAAATAACAACATAAAAAATTACACTTCTAATTTATAAAAACATAAATTCTAATCTATGTTGCCTCAGAATCAAATAGTCTATGTCAAAATTTATTTTATAAACTGATTTTTTTGATAAAATTATATTTTTTTATACATAAATATTGTTAATTAAATTAAAAAATAATCAAAAAAATAAATTAATAAATACTAAATTTGTAATATTTATTAAACAAATAAAAAAAAAGACAAAAATGCAAAACTGACCAATTTTGAACATAATGCATGTTAAAAATTATCATAAATTAAGTTTTTTTTTTTAATAATTTTCGGATTGGACCGAGCAAATTTTTTTACTTTGAAGTTATGCTAGGGCGCATAACTATATGCTAGGGGTAAATTTGAAGTAATGAAATTTTTGACTCATATGGGGATAAATTTGAAATTTCCAGGGAGACAAAAGGGGGCACATGTCGAGGGTGGGAGTAGTAGTTTTCATATAGGAATAGGATCAATCATCCATCTGAATTATTGTAAATTATTTAAATAACAAACGTCAGAATACTATATTTGGTTTTGTCCAAAATCTCAGGATAAAAAATCTCGATTACTAAAACATGCATGTGATGTGATGATAATCCATTAACTTGTGTGACTGAGTCTTTGTCAAATTGGTTGTTATATGCGAGGTTCAGTATTTAAGTAGGTTTATTTGGTGACTGACCATATATTAGCTGAGTCAAATCGGTTAAATCCATCTAAATTTTATTAATTTAACTTAACTTGTGTTGATAAATTTTGTCAGATTTTTTCCCTTTATATTTTTACAGTTTTATTTTTACTGCAAGTGGGCGGTAATAAATATATTTCTTCCATACAAGTATATCTACTATTTGAGCTGGATATATATATATATATATATATACAAGTATTAGATGGAAACCCTACTCGGTACAAACCTAACCATTTGAGCTTCAGTTAGAAAAATATCTACTGTTGTAACTTGTAATTGATATGTGAATAATTCATCCCTTAGCCCTTATGATTAGGGGTACCGTGCCCTATAATTTTATCAAGTGTGTTAACTTTCATAAATTAAGGTTGGTTGGTGATAATTTCTCTATAATTTTGGGTGAAAATTAATACACAACTAATAGATTCGTGTAAAAAACGAATACATTTTAAACTGAAATCCAGCGGAATAATGACAAGTACACGTAAATTGTAAAGATTGTAATTGCTTGCTATCATTAATGATCACGTCAGTTGATTTTTTAAATGTCCTGCGCAACATTTAAATTTCTAATTAAATAATTAAAGTTAACCCAAACATTGAAAAATAAAATGAAAAAGAAAAACTAGAAGTTACAACTAATTGTACAGACTGTAAAAATATTTACATTTTAATAATAAAATATAATATTTCAAAACTCGGTGGTTTTTAATTCTCATTTTTTCTTTTTTTGAAATCGTTGAAAACCCCTCCGTCAAATCATCATTTTCGGACTTAAGCGGAACATGTAAAATCTCTGACAGTCTCAGACTCTTATAAAAAACGTATTATTTGGGTTCAAACTCATGACCTCAAGATGAGATCTTGAACCCTACATCATCAAGTCAAATCTTTGATGACGGTTTTTAATTCTCTCCTTTATGAATAATAATGTTTGTACAACCCTGGACCCCATCATGTATATTTGAAAAATAAAATTCTTTTTTAATCTTTTTATGTTTTTCTAAATAAATATGATTATGCTTCTCTTTTACTATTTATAAAATAAAAGTTAAAATGAGATGATACGCCGGTGCTCATCATCCATTCCCCTTGGTCAAATGATAATTTTCGAATTAATAAAATACATATAAAAATGACGATGTCGATATCTAGGTTTTGAAATTTTCGACCGTTGACGGTGGGGTGGTGGTGGGGTCCATTCCTCACATGGCAGCGGGACCCACACGGTGCATAACTCCCGTTGGTGGGCCCGCGTCGAGAATCCAATAAAACTACTTTCTGCTGCTACAGAAATGCCACGTGGCACTCGTTAATTAGTCAGATGCGAATGCGTGAACATGATGGAAAACATGAGACGCATCGCCCTGGTCCCAACATCAACGTGATCTCAAATTTCAAATTTCAAATTTCAAAACAAAACAAAATAATAATATAATAATAAAGCAAATATCAGAAGGAATATCCTTTGTCCTTTATTATGAAATATGATTTTATTTTAATAAATAAAGAAAGAAACATAATCATAGCAATTGGGAGATAAAAGTTGATGATAAACATAATAAATCTGTGTTAGAATTATGTTAATATTTATTTTATAGTTAATTAAATAATTATAAGCTACGTTATTAAATGGGCTACTTAAGCCACACTTTTGTTGGTTTTTCAAACAGCGGCTTAGGGACTATAGGAGACGTTTGGGTTTATGTAAATCATGATTAATTGGTCCGTTCTTTGACTTGTCAAAGGATCGCTTAGGTTATTGTAAGTCGGGACTAATTAGGTTTTTGCATGTTTGACTAATTAGTCCGCTCTTTAACTTGTCAAAGCATCGTTTGTGCATCGTATGAGTGGTTTAAACCATTAAAATATCGTGTCCCGTCTAATGCATTTAACAACATAAATTATAAGTACTTTAAAGATACAAATTTAAAAAATAAAAATTCACCACTTGGAAGATAATGGATAAATCTCAAAACACAAACTTGCTATATCAATGGCAAAGGCCACTTAATCCGAAAATTTGTTACTGTGTCATACAAGTTTGTAGGTGTCTAATTATTATCCTACCATTTATGCCACGTGTCGCATCATAACCGAAAACTTCCGGAGCAAGTTTCCTTAGTGAAATTATTATTATAACAAAAGGTTCAATAATGCCAAAACACATGTTGCACAAATACTGTATAATAAAAAATCACTCACTCCATTGCCTTATGATTGTGGATGCTGGATTTCGGCCGAGGTCCACAATCAGAATTTGTAGGTTGGGGGCATTAGCGATCCTGCAAGACAAAGGTAGAGTGAGCGGGAGTAGATTGCCCACCGGTGTGGTGGGTGTCGGGGGCACTCCGACGCTCAAGTCAGTAGTATGAAATGAGCAGTAAATATGTAAAATGTGAAAGCAAGGTTTAATGTTACCTTAACCTCCTTGGGTGGCCGTGAGGGCGGTGGAAAGTGTTTAAATGGATGGAGAGCTCAAGGAGCTTTGTGTCAAAGAGAGCAGAAGCATGTAAGAGAGAAGTGAAGCTTGGATTGGAGAACTCTCACCCCCTCTGTGTACTGAGTTACGTCTCTTTTTATAGATTGAAGGAATCATCCTTGTAGCTGTCAGATGAGCTGCATATAGGACTCACAACGTGCTGTGATTTCTGGCAATGGGGCCTCGCACATGTTTGATGTTTCTGCTTTCGGCGGAGAGGATAAAGTGCATGTGGAAATATATTCATTGTTTGGAAAAGAGAGAAACGATCGGTGAATAATTAAGGGGGTTTGTCCTTAAACTATTGGATTTGTTTTTATAAATGATTTAACGTTTAATGGGCTGGGTTATTGCTTTGGGCCTCACCTGGTATTGGGTTCGAAGTGAAAGACGGTTTTGCCCTTGGCCCAAATTTGGCACGTACAGTTTGTCCCCTACTCTCTAAGTCAAGAAGTTCTTTGACTTGGAGAGTATTTCTATACATGTCGAATGAAACAAGATATAAGAGTTTCTGCCAAGAATGCATAGTTCATACACGACAGAGAGAATTCAATGTATTTTGGACTAAGAGTAGTCCAAGTCTTCAACTTGGCTTGGCATGAGCCAGGGGATATCCTCGGTCGACTGAACCAGATAAAGGCCAGGACAATTTCCATATTACTGGTCAAGGACCAGGAGAGTCTTCAAATTTTTCTAGACCAGATGAAGGTCATGTGCTGAAATTGACTCTTTATGAGCCATTGGGGATGTCCCCAGTCGACTGATCCAGATGAAGATCAGGATAATCAAATGACTCTTTATGAGCCATGGGGGATGTCCCCAGTCGACTGATCCAGATGAAGATCAGGATAATCAAATGACTCTTTATGAGCCATGGGGGATGTCCCCAGTCGACTGATCCAGATGAAGATCAGGATAATCAATTGACTCTTTATGAGCCATGGGGGATGTCCCCAGTCGACTGATTCAGATGATGATCAGGATAATCAATGGACTCTTTATGAGCCATTGGGGATGTCCCTAGTCGACTGAACCAGATAAAGGTCAGGATAATCCCCATACTACGGGTCAAAGGACCAGGGGAATCTACTATGTCGTCTGACCAGATGAAGGCCAGGACTTCAACTTGACTCTACATGAGCCAATGGGGGATGTCCCCAGTCGAATGAACCAGATGAAGGTCAGGATAATCCCCATACTACGGGTCAAAGGACCAGGGGAATCTACAATGTCGTCTGACCAGATGAAGGCCAAGTCTTCAACTTGACTCTACATGAGCCAATGGGGGATGTCCCCAGTCGACTGAACCAGATGAAGGTCAGGATAATCCCCATACTACGGGTCAAAGGACCAGGGGAATATACAATGTCGTCTGACCAGATGAAGGCCAGGTCTTCAACTTGACTCTACATGAGCCAATGGGGGATGTCCCCAGTCGACTGAACCAGATGAAGGTCAGGATAATTAATTGACTCTTTATGAGCCATGGGGGATGTCCCCAGTCGACTGAACCAGATGAAGGTCAGGATAATCCCCATACTACGGGTCAAAGGACCAGGGCAATCTACAATGTCGTCTGACCAGATGAAGGCCAGGACTTCAACTTGACTCTACATGAGCCAATGGGGGATGTCCCCAGTCGACTGAACCAGATGAAGGTCAGGATAATCCCCATACTACGGGTCAAATGACCAGGGGAATCTACAATGTCGTCTGACCATATGAAGGCCAGGTCTTCAACTTGACTCTACATGAGCCAATGGGGGATGTCCCCAGTCGACTGAACCAGATGAAGGTCAGGATAATCAATTGACTCTTTATGAGCCATGGGGGATGTCCCCAGTCGACTGAACCAGATGAAGGTCAGGATAATCCCCATACTACGGGTCAAATGACCAGGGGAATCTACAATGTCGTCCGACCAGATGAAGGCCAGGTCTTCAACTTGACTCTACATGAGCCAATGGGGGATGTCCCCAGTCGACTGAACCAGATGAAGGTCAGGATAATGGGTATATTGTCGAATGAGTTCATCAACAAGTTCCAAGATATAGGTTTGTAGATGTAGACTGCGATGAACATCAAGTCTCAAGTCATAACTATATGTGGTATCTACAACAATTCCCAAGCTACATATGTAGATGTCGATTGGGAAAAACATCAAGCATCAAGCCATACATGCATAAGATCAACAACAAGTCCCAAGCTACATATGTAGATGTCGATTGGGAAAAACATCAAGCATCAGGCCATACAAGCATAAGATCAACAATAAGTCCCAAGCTACATATGTAGATGTCGATTGGGAAAAACATCAAGCATCAAGCCATACAAGCATAAGATCCACAACAAGTCCCAAGCTACATATGTAGATGTCGATTGGGAAAAACATCAAGCATCAAGCCATACATGCATAAGATCCACAACAAGTCCCAAGCTACATATGTAGATGTCGATTGCGAAAAACATCAAGCATCAAGCCATACATGCATAATCCACAACAAGTCCCAACCTACATATGTAGATGTCGATTGGGAAAAACATCAACCATCAATCTATACATGCATGAAATCCACAATAAATCCCGAGCTACACTTATGTAGATGTCGATTGGAAAGACATCAAATATCAAGCTATACACGCATGAAATCCACAATAAATCCCAAGCTACACTCATGTAGATGTCGATTGGGAAAGACATCAATCATCAATCTATACATGCATGAAATCCACAATAAATCCCAAGCTACACTTATGTAGATGTCGATTGGGAAAGACATCAAATATCAAGTTATACACGCATGAAATCCACAATAAATCCCAAGCTACACTCATGTAGATGTCGATTGGGAAAGACATCAATCATCAATCTATACATGCATGAAATCCACAATAAATCCCAAGCTACACTTATGTAGATGTCGATTGGGAAAGACATCAAATATCAAGCTATACACGCATGAAATCCTCAATAAATCCCAAGCTACACTTATGTAGATGTCGATTGGGAAAGATATCAAATATCAAGCTATACACGCATGAAATCCTCAATAAATCCCAAGCTACACTTATGTAGATATCGATTGGGAAAGACATCAAACATCAATCTATACATGCATGAAATCCACAATAAATCCCGAGCTACACTTATGTAGATGTCGATTGGGAAAGACATCAAATATCAAGCTATACACGCATGAAATCCACAATAAATCCCAAGCTACACTCATGTAGATGTCAATTGGGAAAGACATCAATCATCAATCTATACATGCATGAAATCCACAATAAATCCCAAGCTACACTTATGTAGATGTCGATTGGGAAAGACATCAAATATCAAGTTATACACGCATGAAATCCTCAATAAATCACAAGCTACACTTATGTAGATATCGATTGGGAAAGACATCAAACATCAATCTATACATGCATGAAATCCACAATAAATCCCGAGCTACACTTATGTAGATGTCGATTGGGAAAGACATCAAACATCAATCTATACATGCATGAAATCCACAATAAATCCCAAGCTACACTTATGTAGATGTCTATTGGGAAAAACTTCAAGCATCAAGCCTTACATGCATAAGATCAACAACAAGTCCCAAGCTACACGTGTAGATGTCGATTGGGACAAATTGACTTGATGAAAGTTTATGACACTAAGGTCGAATGGAACTGACAAAGGCAATGAGACACGGTCGAATGAAACTAATGCATGTCTATAAGAATTACCACTAATAGATTTGATGAAGGTCCAAAAGGATTTTCATTCTACCTGACTTGATGAAGGTCATGAGACTACGGTCGAATGAACATGATGAAGGCCCATGGGGCTCTTCCAATGCTTTCTAGAGTTTATGGAAATTCATCCATGTATTCTAGAGTGGATGATAATTTCCATACGTAGTGTGGAGATGATTATCCTCATATGTAGTATGGAAGAGATGAATGCCTAATTATACAAGACCTAAATAAGGTTATTGATACTACAATGGAATAAACTTTGATGGAAGTCAAATAGACTTTTCATACTACCTAACCTGTAAAAGGTTGGTCGATTGAACCTAGAAGAGATCCAATAGAATTCTTCATTCTACTAGGCATGATAATATATTCCATATGTAGTATGGAGTTGTCAATATTAAATCAATGTAGCATGGAGATGATGACTAACCTTTAATTTAGTCGGAGGAGTTGATAATCATTCCAAGTAGTGTAGGAGAGATGAGAGTTTTCCATGTAGCCTGAAATTGATAGCTGCTTCTTAAATTTTTATTCTTCAATTATGTGCATAGAGAGCTACTGTTTTTCCAATGTCGTATGGCTTTTATAACAAACATAATGAAACCCTTAATGCATTTTTGGGCCTAAGCAAGCTTCTTTTGTTGACTGGTCAACAAAGAGTCTTACTCTCTCATGGTCACGTCACCCCTTTTATTTTTTTATTTTTTTTGTAGTGTGTTAGTATGGGGAAAAGTGGCGTGTGGCAGCATCTTCGTGGGCTTCTTCTCTATCAGTCGCACCACCAAACAAAACATTGTCTCCCAGTGCACGCTATACTAGCCATTATAACAACAGTGAGCTCCCCAACAGCCTCAATGCTCTCGGTCGTGACTCCACCAAACAAAATATGTGGTGTTTGCTTCTACTAGTTGCCAGGCCATGGTTTCCACGGACAAGGAAAAAGAAATGCAAAACGAGTGAGTTGGTGATGGAGACGTAGCCATGGCTACCCGAGCTGATGTATTGAGAAAGATGTTGCGCACGCTGGTGGTAATGGACAGTGACGCCGCAGTTGAGCTTGATAGAGCGATGGGCATGACTGAGTTCGTTGGGCATGATAACAATGATGTCGTGGTTGACAAAGAAGAAGCCATGCAGCGTATATGGCTGTGTGCGTGGTTGATTCTGATGAAGGAGAAGTTGTGACTGTGGAGGATGTCATATAGGCCGTGAGTAAGGGTGAGGATTTGGTGAAGAATAGAGATTTCGACTTGCTTGAAAGTAGCTTCCCAAGCGATGTGGGACAATATTTTTGCATAAGAGATTTGGGCTTTTTGTAGTGTGGTAGTGTGACATGCATGTAGCAATAAGACTTGATAGTTTTGTGTCCTCTTTCTGTAGCTTTGGCGCTTGGCACATGGGTCATTTTTCTTTTCTTCACATGACTTTGCAGGCTTTTTAATTACCAGAACAATTTCAAACCTCATGCGAAAGTTGGGGCCCACGTTGCAAGCTACTTGCCTCAAAGTCTTCTTTCATGGTCCAATAGCTTTCTAAGGTCAACAATTCTCTTTTATATACCATTCTTTTTTAATGCTTGTGTGGCACTCCTGCTTGTTGCTTTTAGTAAAAGAAAATTGGAAAACCTAAGTACTTGGGCCCACTCTTTGACTTGCAGGCGACTTTAGTTGTTAGAGTTGAGCATGTAAATTTGTCGAGTGGGGAATTTATTTTTTATATGCAGTTTTGTCGAATGGACAAGGAGCTGTCAGGCATGCGATGTGGTGCTGCTGGGCTTGGCTTGTGGTGTGAATCACGTTGTTGCCTTGGCTTGGGCAGTGGGTTGTTTGCTTCTTTGCTAAGGCCGACAATATGATTTTGTGGAATTTGGGCTTTTGAACTAGGCTCTTTGATTCTTGCAAGCATGGTTGGCTTGGCATATGGGCTTGCAGTGGGCGCAATACACGGGCTGGACTCATGCATGCACGCAATCATTTGCTACGCGTAGCTTCTTCATAGATCTTTCTTGCCCAGCCTACAATCTCGCTCAAGGTAGGATGGCTTTCCGTTAGCTCTTGCATAGCTATGGGTTATGCGTGATGGGATGATTCCTTTATGATAAGTAGGTGTGGACTTTTACGTAGTCTGGAGGAGAAAAAACCTTCTCATGTAGACTGGAGGAGATGAAATCTTTTCACGTCCTCTAAAGGAGATGACAATCGTCTTAACGTCTTCTGAAGCAGGTGACACTCCTTTCATGTCGTAATGTGATGGCTTCTTTGGTGATTAAATGGATAGTCGTCTGATGGTGGATTTTCACTTGCCATATTCTTAAATGCTTCTAGTTGAAAAGAATTGTAGGCTCACGCCTTTGAGTGGCCGAAGAATGAATTATGTTCTAGATACTATTGGAGATTAGTACTGGAGTTTTACATGGATCAATTTCCATATTCCATTGATCGTAACTGTTTTGTAGAGTGGCTGATTATGCCACCACAGGCTCTGGTGTTTGTTTGTAAGGATTGTAGACTGAGTGGTCTTTGTTTGCTATGAATTGCTAAGGCCCCACGGTGGGCGCCAAATTGTGGATGCTGGATTTCGGCCGAGGTCCACAATCAGAATTTGTAGGTTGGGGGCATTAGCGATCCTGCAAGACAAAGGTAGAGTGAGCGGGAGTAGATTGCCCACCGGTGTGGTGGGTGCCGGGGGCACTCCGACGCTCAAGTCAGTAGTATGAAATGAGCAGTAAATATGTAAAATGTGAAAGCAAGGTTTAATGTTACCTTAACCTCCTTGGGTGGCCGTGAGGGCGGTGGAAAGTGTTTAAATGGATGGAGAGCTCAAGGAGCTTTGTGTCAAGAGAGCAGAAGCATGTAAGAGAGAAGTGAAGCTTGGATTGGAGAACTCTCACCCCCTCTGTGTACTGAGTTACGTCTCTTTTTATAGATTGAAGGAATCATCCTTGTAGCTGTCAGATGAGCTGCATATAGGACTCACAACGTGCTGTGATTTCTGGCAATGGGGCCTCGCACATGTTTGATGTTTCTGCTTTCGGCGGAGAGGATAAAGTGCATGTGGAAATATATTCATTGTTTGGAAAAGAGAGAAACGATCGGTGAATAATTAAGGGGGTTTGTCCTTAAACTATTGGATTTGTTTTTATAAATGATTTAACGTTTAATGGGCTGGGTTATTGCTTTGGGCCTCACCTGGTATTGGGTTCGAAGTGAAAGACGGTTTTGCCCTTGGCCCAAATTTGGCACGTACAATGATTATCTAGAACGTCTCAATAATAAAGAGAGCTCATTAAGGATATTTGAACCTTATGACCCTCCAGAATGTCCCAAATCTCAAAAAGAGCTTATTTATGGCCATCAGACTAATGATCCTCCGAAACACCGTAACTCCGAAGATAATTCATTAAAGAAACAGGAAATCATTCACATAACCCAAATTATGTTTCGAAGTACATCAGTTTATGGAGTTTAATTACAATCCACTTAGCTTACAAATGTAACTAAATCACCTAATTTGACATACAACTAGGGTACATGACACATGTCCAACATTCATTCGACGTAAAGACCACATATCCAAACATTACTAATCCTCAACCCATAGTGAAAATGAAAGATCCAAAAAATGAGATTCTTAATATGACTATAAACATAAATAAACATTCTTTGAAACATAAAAACTATAAATAAAAAAAAAAGAAAAAAAAGATAACTATTGTGTTCAAGTTCTGTAATTTCTTCAAAATAATTATCGCTGAATCGAATACTAACTTGATCGTCAGAGTATTAACATGCATGATACTCCATTTCATTATCAAATAAATCTCCATCAACAATAGATCCAGAATCAACCAAATCATGTACAATAGTATCATTCAAGTTCAAATCTGTCAACTTTACAGCTCAATATTCTTAATGGTAACGAACCTCACACTTTTCACGTCTTCAAGATGAATGAATAGTCCAATTTGTTAATATGATAATCTAATTTACCTCTTTTAATTGAAGAATATCTACTTTTTTTTTTTTAAAAATATCAATTTGTATTCTATTAAATTAATGTTATGGTTACGCTTATGTGTGTGTGTATATATATATATATATGTGTGTGTGTTATATTTATTATCACAGCAATTATAGATAAAAAATTTATATCCCAACTTTTTTGTTCATAAGATTACCGTAAATATTACCTAAAAGCTAGTCACTTAAATGGTTATTTCCCAACTAAAAAAATAAGTAGTACATGTCCTATTAAGGTGGCAACAGGTCGGGTCGGGTTTTTTGAAAATAATAATTTATATTTTTAAAATAAAATAATTATACTTTTTTAATACTCAAGAACGAAAAAAATTAAAATGTAAATATTTTTAGTATTTTTTATATTGTACCTTACAATTTTAGATATAAACATATGTATTTAAAATTAAAAATTTATTTATAAATTTATATTTATATTTATATTTTCCCTCAAATTAAACCGGACGAGCCTTGACCTTTTCTGCCACCCCAATCTCTAGACTCTAATCTCTTGCATATTTAAAAAAAAAAAATGTTAAGCCCATTTTAGATGCACACACGTGACAAGCATGCGAGACACGTTATAAAATATGAGAAATGCTAACGAATGTCATTAAGATATTCGTTAAGAATCAATTTTAAGAAAGTTTTCATGGGAAAACGGAAAAAATAATTAATGTTTTGACAACTTTTTACATTTTCCATAAAAAATGATGTGAAAAATTTACAAAAATGGATCATTAACGAGTGTCATTAGGGCACTCGTTAGCATTACCCATAAAATTTTGACAACTTTTTACATTTCCCACAAAAAATGATATGAAAATTTTACAAAAATGGATCATTAGAGCACTCGTTAGCATTATCCATAAAGTATAAACACCAATGGCATCCGCTCAATCAATCATGAGTACGCACTTTAATTCGGATCATCCGTCTACAAAATCTCCCTTGACCATTCCCTAAATTCAGCCTAATTTTATTTTTGTATTATTATTATTTTACAGCAAGGCTGGCATTAGCATAATCTAAATTTATTTAATTTTATTTTTTCCATTTACCCCCTCAAAATTCGAATATCGGTAATAAATTAATAAAACTACTTGAAATCACCGGGCCTAATTTAATTTAAGTTGGTGACTATCTATCATGACAAAAATTATTATTTATTAATTTAAAATACATCTTTAAGATTCAAATTATTTAAAATCTCAAAAAAAATTATTAGTTAAATAATATTCATAAACTCACGATTAATTTTAATAACTAAATGTAATTTACAAGAATTAATCTATAAAATAATATACGATAAATTTTTTTTATGGTTGGTCTAATAATAATATAAAACCTTTAATTATTAGTTATTTAAAAAAAAATCGAGACTATAGGCGGATCACCTAACTCGTTAATCAACACTAATCTACTCATATATCTATATTTTTGCGTTCCTAATAATACCATGATAATAAAAATTTTAAATATTCGAACTCGTGTGACAAAATATCAACTTAATTTACTATTTCTTAGCACAAATAGTAGAACTTTACAAACGGATGAATATTGTAATTGAATTTATTCGATGAATATACGAAAAGCCACGTCGGACTACGAGACGGACAAGCATTCGCAAATCATTCCGCCTATCCCGCGTTTAGATTTCAAAATGGACGTGTTCCAAAAAAAAAAAAAGATTTCAAAATGGACTCGTCTGTAATTGAAGGGAACAACGAAGGGTACTTTGGACATATTATGGTCTGACAAGAAAGGGTAATTTAGGAAGTTCGTTAGCTTAAAAAAAGGTACAAAAACGAGTAGTTCCGTGGAGCCCACAAGGCAAATACCAACGGCATGACAATGGCATGTTACAGATGTTTTGATTGGAAGTCAAAATTCATTTCAAAAATAATTTCGATCGAAAATATTTAAAATTTATTGGAAAAGATAAATTTGATTTTTTTATGTGATTGAAACAAAAATTAAAACTCAATTCTTCATATTTTATTAAAAATCACTCATTTATTATAAAAAATATTATATAATCATAAGGTAAAGAGATTACAAAAATGAAGAAAAAAATAAGAATATAACCTGATTCGGTCAAAAATCTAAAATCGATAATTAATAAGCGAAATATCAATATTTTCGATTTAAAAAAAAAAAACTAACCCGTCAATATTCGATCAAATCAGAACATTCCGATAGCGATCAGTTATTAGTAACTGTCTAAACTGATTATTTCACGGAAGTTGGTAGATTTCAAGCGGGTGGAGGAGGTGAAGGAGTACGGTAAGTAATGGTGTGATAGTTGCAGACGATTATCACCTCGTCGAGAGGATTACAACTAGCAATTTGACACGTCAACACGTATACAGACACGCACACGTTTCATGTTCAGCAATTCTTTCTTGGTATTGCGTAGCAAGTGAATGTGAAAGAAGGATAAGTTAATCCATACTTGTTCTTCTTTTATATTTAAGAATCAATATTATAAATAATTATAAATAATGACATGACACCAACAAAATAGTTGTTGATTTTAGATTTTTGACAATAAATAAATATATAGTTTTGATTATATATGAGTAGTCCCCAAAGGGCGCAGCCCAACAATTTGAGTTGTCCCAAGTTCAAATCCTGATTAGCATTTTTGTAAGTTGCAAGAGCCTGAGACAACACCGGTTTACCCATGCATCAATGTATGACGTGGAGTTTCCCGGTATTCCAAAAAAAAAAATGTGTTGGAAACTTTTAATAGCATATTATTCTTAATTATCAATCTTTCTTCATATATCTAAATTCATATTCTTAAAATATGGCTTGTAGTAAATGATAAAAAAAAAATATATATTATTCTCACATAAAATTAATTTTTAGGCTAAAAAAACAATAGTGTGGGTATTTATCTTTTATATTAGATTTATTTATATAGGTTGGTATTTATCATTTAATAATTATAAGATATTCTTTAGTTAAGAGATAGATTTATTTTCCATCATTTTTAGCTATTCATTCATCTTTGTAATGCTATTTGAGTTTGTAGTATTTAATCAATCAAGCATGGAAGTATGACATTTGTGTGATTGTGTCTGCAACATTATCTTCTTAATTTTGGACCAAATTTGAGGCCCAACTAAGCATACGTTTGAACTGTTACAGGAATAGATTACGATTTCGGGTCAAACTGTAATCCGACCCGAATCACACCGCGCGGTTTGAAAAAAAATTAAAAATGATTTCGGGTCAAACTGAACCGAACCGTAAATTTCGGATCGGTGTGCGGTTTTGACCCAAACGCAACCTGAACCTCCAAAACCCGTAAATTTTGACTCAAACCACGACCCAAACCGCCTAAACAGTCGACCCGTGTTCAAATTATATATTATTTTATATTTTTCTTATTCTTTAACCATGAAATTTAAGATATTTAATGATCATATGACAATATGCAATGTATAAATAAAATTTAGGTATTTTTTCTCTTCAATTATTATGTGAAAACGCACAAAAATTTTTTTAAAAAAATTATAATCTAAACCGTCGACCCAAACCGCTAAACCGCCAACCCGAACCGCCATGGTTTTCCTTATCAAATTTGTGGTTTCGGTTTCTAATTTCCCAAACTGCCAACCCGCGCGTTTTGAAGTGAAAAACGAAAAACCGACCCGAACCGCACCGCGAACACCCCGGACATTAAGTATCACATTGTTTATATCAAAAAATCGTATTTTTTAAAAAAACAATAATATTATTCATATTGAAATGAGAATTACATTCAAATGCATTTAACGAACATTAATTTAAGGAAACTATTAATAGCTTTATGGTAAATTGCCTAATTTTCACTCGTGTGAGTGTGAGTTTAAGTCATTCCATATGCATAAGAAAATTCATTTCGGAAATTAGTCAAAAAAAAAAATTATCGTTTGCTAAAATGAGTGACAATGTTTGCGTTTTATCAAATCTACACCGAAATTCCAAATTTTATTATTTTTTATTTAGTACTTTGGAGATCCAATACTTTAAATCTCTTAAGTTTTATTATTTTGAAATAAAATTTCGGAGATCCTAAATTAATATTTCGGATCTCATAAGTTTTTTTATTTATTTAAAATTCAGGAGATCCTAAATCAAAACGTCAGATCGCTTAAGTTTTTTTAATTTAAATTTAGGAGATCGTAAGGCAAAATTTAAGATCTCCTATGTTTTTAATTTTTTTATTTAAATTTACGAGATCCAAATTTTGTTTTTTTTGGATGTTCAAAACATTTTTATTTAAGAAGGATGTTCAAAACATTTTTATTTATGCTTTTTTTTCGAGAATATGACCTAAAATTTAAGTAGGATAAAAGTGAGATACATCGTTGGGGATTACAATCTTATGTAACTCACTTGATTTATTACTTGTTTGATATGACTTATCTTTAGCCATAAATATTTTTTTCATCCCACAAAATATTTTCATTTTCTTGAGGTGTTTGGTTGCATTTCAAAAATAGTTTTTGACATTAAAAAGTTATTTTAGCTTAATTAATAGAAACTCAAAATTTATGTTTTTGCGAGTAGAGGTTGTAAAATTTTAAAGAAAAAATTGTTTATAATACTCTTATTTTATTTTATAAAATTATTTCATTATATCCATAATAATTTTTTAAAAAACTTGTCCAGTTCAATCCGAATCGAATCGAGAACCAAATCCAAAATTAGTGTGTGTATATAACACGAGTTTTTTTTTTATTTTTTTTAAATACCGGGAAAATCTCACGATATTCATATAAAGGTTATCAGACTCCGAAATGGATACATGAGTAAACCGATACTGTCTTATATTTTTACAAAAATACTATTCAAGACTTGAACCTAAAATTTTAAAGATAAATTTCGAAACTCAAATCGTTGGGCTAATGAATTTTCAACTCTTAAAGATGCTCTCCACCCTTATTAATCTTTTTCAGAAAAATCCATTAATACCCTCCTAGCTGAGGCTCCAAGTTTTCATCAAAACCCCTAAATACCCTTTTGCAAAATTTTCAAAGCTCTTAAACGGTCCTTTTCTTTTGGGTTTAGGTAATAATAATAATATACTACTAATATTAATTAAAAAAAAAAAACTTTTTGTCTCTCAAAAACAGCAAAAGACAGACAGAGAGTGAAAGCCCGTCTGAAACTTTTAACTCATAAACAGCCGGCTATTCACTCTTCCCTCAAAACAAAGAAGCTTCATCTTCTTCTTCTTGTTTTTTTTTTTTTTTCAAATATAAAATAAAAGCTCTATATTTTTTAAATAACTAAAAAAAAAAATAATGAGAAGCTTTTAAATCGTGACGGAGTAGTGCTTGTAGTCTTGCTGACGACTAAGTCTGTTTTTAAAGCTTTTAAATCGAAGAGTGTTTGAATCATTCAGATTTATAGAGAGAGCTGTTTGGTTTTTTATTTTTTCTATTTGGGTTTTGTCAATGTTGGACAAAAATGGATCTACATTGAAGTAGCCTTGTTATATTTTAAAGAAAGGTATGTTTTTGGTTACATTAGCATTAGGATCCTTTTAAATTTCTTTAGGACATGGTCCGATCTTTTCTCGCTTAAAGGTAAAATGCGTTTTTGCTGTTTTTCTTTTCTCTGTTATGGGTCTGCTTGGTTGATGGGAAAGTGTAAGAAAATGAAGGAAAAATGAAGTTTTGGATGATGGATTTTTCTCATTTGGTGTTATGCATTTAGTTTTGAAATTTATTAAATCGTTTGATTGTGGTTGTTGAGTTGGGAAATCGAACTCGAAAGGGTTACTTAGTGGACTCTAGTAGTCTAGAGTTGCTTTGTCTTTCATGTTTTAGATGATTTAAGCTTTTGAGGTGATAATCAGGTAGTCTTTTGTTTTTCTTACTAATTTTCCGGGAAAGTGAACTGAGATTTGTGACAATTACGGCTGATCTGTTGTTATTAATTTTTGAAAATTTAGATCTTTTTGAGAGGTGGCCCCTTTAATGTTTTCCCCACCTTCATGATCTGTTATTGATTAGATGTCTAAATTATAAGAATCAACTCGTATATTACTGTATCTTATCTTACACTTCAACCATGAAACATAAGATCTAATCGTTGGTTTTGATTTTGTGCTAGAGATATGCTAATGTATATTTCAATGTAGATTGAACTTCATTTGCATTTTTAAATTCCAGGACCAAAGGCTTTTTTTCAAGTAGTGTTCAAGTATGGCGTCAAAATCCTTCAAAGGTAGCCGGTCAAATCTATCGTTATCCTCAGATTCTCAGGAACTCAAGCCTCCGCTACCATCAACTGTGACATTTGCCAGGAGGACTTCCTCTGGTCGCTATGTTAACTACTCGCGGGAAGATCTCGATAGTGAACTTGGGAGTAGTGATTTCATGAATTATACAGTACACATACCGCCCACCCCTGACAACCAACCTATGGATCCATCAATCTCACAGAAGGTTGAGGAACAGTATGTGTCGAATTCACTCTTTACCGGTGGTTTCAATAGTGTTACCCGAGCTCATCTTATGGATAAGGTGATTGAATCTGAAGCCAATCATCCTCAGATGGCTGGTGCAAAAGGGTCTTCCTGTGCAATCCCTGGATGTGATGCCAATGTGATGAGTGATGAGCGTGGTATGGATATTCTCCCCTGTGAGTGTGATTTTAAAATATGTAGGGATTGCTATATTGATGCTGTGAAAACTGGAGGTGGTATTTGCCCGGGATGTAAAGAGCCATATAAGAATACAGATTTAGACGAGGTAGCTGTGGATAATGGCCTTTCACTTCCACTTCCTCCACCGGCTGGGATGTCCAGAATGGAGAGGAGGCTGTCTTTGATGAAGTCAACAAAGTCTGCACTGATGAGGAGTCAAACTGGGGACTTTGATCATAATCGTTGGCTGTTTGAGACAAGAGGGACTTACGGTTATGGGAATGCTATATGGCCTAAGGATGGAAATTTTGGAAACGGTCAAGATGATGAAGTTGCAGAGCCGCAAGAGTTGATGAACAAGCCGTGGAGGCCACTGACCCGGAAACTGAAGATACCTGCTGCTATTATCAGTCCATATCGGTATAGTCTCTGTTCTTGTTGTTCATTATGCTATTCTTCTTCTTAGACTTTATATGTTGCTCTGACATTCAAAAATTGCTTTGATATTTTTAAAATTAAAACACTTATTCGTGTTTTCATTTCACCAATATATCTAGATTGGATTTTTATGAGACGTTCCACATAAACATGCTCTTAGATAAGGTAAATAAAACTAGAAATCACTGCTGCTGATGACCTTGCCAATAAAATAAATCTCGGTTCATCAATGTATTTCTTTTTTTTTTTTTTTCTTAAATTTTTTAGTGATTATATATTTCTTTTTTCTGTCGTTCTATGAATTTAATATGTGTTACAATAAGACAGAACATGCATGTCAACTATGTGTCTCGCAACACCTGTAACCTTTTCACTTTTCTAAATGCAAAACATGTTGACAGTCTTGTAACTTTTTTTTTTTTGGAATTAGACAGATTTTTGTAACCTTAGGTATCTCACTTATTGTATAGTTTTTTAGTAAAGTCAGTCAGTCACTCAATATTATTTTATTAGTAGTCACCTTAACCATATTTTCATGGGATTACAAATTTTCTGGGTCAATTCCCTACACGGCCCATATCATTATCTTTTTAATCTCCATGTGTCTACCCTATTGAAGGCAGCTATAGATCCAAGGCTCTTGACACACTTCCCTGCAAATTTTGCTAGCATTATAGGGCCTCAACTTTGATTGTAACCCATACCTGCATGCAGAACTTGATCACTTCTCATTTTTACGAGGAACTGCATATTCATAATTATAAGCAATATTTCATTTCATTTGCATGATTACCTTTATGTGATTTTCAGATTTAGTGACAGTGGGATTACTGCAAAAGAAAATGGTTAACTTATTTGTCATCCCATTGCTCTTATGCTGATGAACTTTTGCTATCTCTCGCGTTTGTTCTAACAGGCTTATAATTTTTATTCGGATGTTCGTTCTGGCTTTGTTTTTGGCATGGAGGATCAAACACAAAAACCGGGATGCAGTTTGGCTATGGGGGATGTCCGTGGTTTGTGAAATCTGGTTCGCTTTTTCTTGGCTTCTTGACCAACTCCCCAAGCTCTGCCCAATCAACCGAGTAACAGATCTTAATGTCTTGAGGGATAAATTTGAAACACCTACCCCCAACAACCCCACTGGAAAATCTGATCTTCCTGGCATTGATGTCTTTGTCTCAACTGCTGATCCGGAGAAAGAACCACCTCTGGTTACTGCAAACACTATCTTGTCAATTTTAGCTGCTGAGTACCCTGTAGAGAAGCTTGCTTGTTATGTTTCTGATGATGGAGGTGCACTTTTAACTTTTGAGGCCATGGCAGAAGCAGCGAGCTTTGCTAATATATGGGTTCCGTTTTGTCGGAAACATACTATTGAGCCCAGAAGTCCAGAATCTTACTTCAATTTGAAGAGGGATCCTTACAAGAACAAAGTGCGGTCAGATTTTGTGAAGGACCGTAGACGAGTCAAGCGTGAGTATGATGAGTTCAAGGTCCGGATCAATGGTTTACCTGACTCTATACGTCGCAGGTCTGATGCTTATCATGCTAGGGAGGAAATCAAGGCCATGAAGCTTCAGAGAC
The DNA here is from genome assembly GCA_019454045.1 of Zanthoxylum bungeanum. NCBI lineage: Eukaryota > Viridiplantae > Streptophyta > Magnoliopsida > Sapindales > Rutaceae > Zanthoxylum > Zanthoxylum bungeanum. The sequence goes on from SKCR01047281.1 coordinate 517,947, forward strand.
AGAACAGGGATGATGAACCTGTGGAGGGTGCGAAGATTCCAAAAGCCACATGGATGGCTGATGGAACCCACTGGCCAGGCACTTGGTTGAACTCGTCTTCTGAGCACTCTCGGGGTGATCATGCCGGTATACTACAGGTATTTATTTTTTTAAAGCTGAAATAATCTGTTCAGACTTAAGAGTTTTTATGGTTAGTATCTTCTGAACAAAATGTTTATGCATAGCAGTACTCTGTAATGATATGCATTGTAATTGAAGACGTTTTGAGGTTTTTAATTTTAAGAATTTTGATGGTGGGCAGTTGGGTGTGTATGTGAGATGATATGTTGATTTGTTTATTTATTTATTTTATTATAATAACTCTCTCATTTCATGATTCAGGTCATGTTGAAACCTCCCAGTGATGAACCACTACATGGATCTGCTGATGATGCGAAGCTCATTGATGTCACTGATGTTGATATTCGTCTCCCATTGCTTGTTTATGTTTCTCGTGAGAAGCGCCCGGGATATGATCATAACAAGAAGGCAGGAGCCATGAATGCCCTTGTTCGAGCCTCTGCCATTATGTCTAATGGCCCCTTTATTCTCAACCTTGACTGTGACCATTACATCTACAACTCTCAGGCATTGAGGGAGGGCATGTGCTTTATGATGGATCGGGGAGGTGATCGTATTTGTTATGTCCAGTTCCCTCAGAGATTTGAGGGTATTGACCCTTCTGATCGATACGCAAATCACAACACCGTTTTCTTTGATGTTAACATGCGAGCACTAGATGGAGTTATGGGTCCATTCTATGTTGGCACTGGATGTCTCTTTAGGAGGATTGCCCTCTATGGATTCGATCCACCTCGGGCAAAAGAAAACCACCCTGGTTGCTGCAGTTGCTGCTTTGGCCGTCACAAGAAGCATTCCTCAGTTTCTAACACCCCAGAAGAGAATCGGGTCCTTAGAGTGGGTGATTCTGACGATGATGAGATGAACCTGTCTCTGTTCCCCAAGAAGTTTGGTAACTCAACTTTCCTCGTGGATTCAATTCCGATGGCAGAGTTTCAAGGCCGTCCCCTTGCAGATCACCCCTCTGTGAAGAATGGACGCCGACCTGGTGCTCTTACCATACCCCGTGAACTTCTTGATGCATCAACTGTTGCAGAGGCTATCAGTGTCATCTCCTGCTGGTATGAAGACAAGACTGAATGGGGACAGCGTATAGGGTGGATTTATGGGTCTGTTACTGAAGATGTGGTCACTGGGTATAGGATGCACAATAGAGGATGGAAATCCGTTTATTGTGTGACTAAGCGTGATGCCTTCCGTGGAACTGCACCAATAAATCTTACTGATAGGCTTCATCAAGTCCTACGGTGGGCTACTGGTTCAGTTGAGATCTTTTTCTCCCGCAATAATGCTCTCCTTGCCAGCCCAAGAATGAAGTTACTCCAGAGAATAGCATACCTCAATGTTGGAATCTATCCTTTCACTTCCTTCTTCCTGATTGTCTATTGCTTTCTTCCAGCACTGTCACTCTTTTCTGGCCAGTTCATTGTCGAGACCCTCAATGTTACTTTCCTTACCTACCTTCTCACCATCACTGTGACTCTATGTGCTCTAGCTTTGCTTGAAGTTAAATGGTCTGGAATTGAATTAGAAGAGTGGTGGAGAAATGAGCAGTTTTGGGTGATTGGAGGCACTAGTGCTCACCTTGCTGCTGTGCTTCAGGGGCTGCTGAAAGTCATCGCAGGAATTGAAATATCTTTCACCTTGACGTCAAAATCAGGTGGTGATGATGTGGATGATGAGTTTGCGGATCTCTACATTGTCAAATGGACATCTCTGATGATACCACCAATTACAATCATGATGGTTAACTTAATTGCGATAGCAGTTGGGTTAAGCAGAACAATTTACAGTGTGATACCACAATGGAGCCGCTTAGTAGGTGGAGTTTTCTTCAGTTTCTGGGTGTTGGCCCATCTCTATCCCTTCGCAAAAGGGCTTATGGGAAGAAGAGGGAGAACTCCTACCATTGTTTTTGTATGGTCGGGACTTACCGCAATCATCATCTCTCTCCTTTGGGTGGCGATCAATCCCCCGGCTGGCAATAATCAAATCGGAGGCTCATTCCAGTTCCCTTAATAGGTTCATTCTTTTCTGTTCAGTTTAATCTGTTTAGCGACATTTCCTTTATTAAATTCTTTTTCAAACCAGTTGATTATGTTGGTGAACAGACTAAGAAATGCTCTGTTTCTTGTGCCCTATAGAATGGGAAACTTTTGTTTTGAAATGTATCATGGCTTACAAGTATTACTTATATTAGTGTCTCTCTTTTTACATGGATGATGGTGGGGATTGATATTTTCTTAGTTGCCTTACACCGCCATCCCGCCTCCACCATCCTTAAATTAAACGTATCTCCTAATACTTGAACCATTGACGTTTTGCTTTCACCGCAAGAGTTGATAATTTTATCTATTTCGGGAGTTTGACCTACAATGTTTGGTCTGGTGTAACTGAATGTTCTTCCATTGTTCCTGCTTTTGTTGCAGCTGTCTAATATGGCTCATGAAGTAGTTAACTAAAATGAATGATATTCTTTCTTATTAATATTATTATTTTTTTATAAAGAAGACAAAACGACGACGTTTTGGCGACCTAAAACGGGGTGAGTCGGCCGCCTCACGCGGAAATTATGGAAGGGGTGAATTAAGCGGCCGTCTCGACGCCCAAAGGCGGCGCCTCTAACCGAATTTTTAAACAATGTCAGGGAACCCTTAGCACATCAGGGTTGACAAATGAGCTTAACATAGAAAAGTTCACCACAATTTAAGGTTTGTTTATTTAAATTCGAACAAGGAAAAACATAATAATATTATTGATTTAAAATTTAAAAATTGAGTTTTTGTAAAATTTTAAAAATATTAATAAATAATATTTGAATTGAATTGAATGTGAGCTTTTCTAAGTTTGGTCCATTTGCCTACTCTTTTTTACATTCAATTCACATGAGGTGTTACTGTAATTTCAGGACCTCTCCCAACTTTTAGATAATGATTCAGTACTGATATGAGTTTGTGCTAGATATTGAAACAACTATTAAAATTTAATTAATGTGGTATAGGTGAATCCTATGAATCATAATTCCGAACTTTTGGAAGCCGAGCTCATCACAATCATTAAACATACTTAATTTCAATTAGAGTCAAGTATGACGAGATTATATTAATAATTAGATGATTACCCTCGTGTTGTTACGGTTATTGAAGACGAAATTAAAATACAAAGAACATATAGTTCATGAGGTCATCACATTATTAACTACAACTCTTCTTTATTATTATAACCTAATAACATGAATGTATATAAAAATTATGATCCAAATCCTAAATCAATCTTCAATAATAATTAAAAAAGAACATGACACATGTATGCAAAAGACCGCAGCTTTAGTTAATACTCTATGAAAAAATACAACAAAAATATAATACTAAATAAAATGAATATACTTGAACATCTTTTATAATTTTTCATTTAAAAAAAAACAACTAAAATAGCTCACTTTCTTTTCTCCGAATACACTGTTTTCATATCATCTTCATCTTCGATGAACTTTACTCAAGTTAGTATTTTCTTGCAATGCCAAGATGGACATGAATGAAAAGCCTAATATTTTATTTCTATATTTAAAACGAGTTTATTGATGACCAAGTTTAATATATAATTATTTAATGAATTCATTAAAACAATAATGCAAAAAAAAAAAAAAAAAAAAAAATTGCAAAACATATCAACATATAATGATTTGAGGGATACGCTAATGCATTAAATATAGGGTTTAAGAAAATATCGAATAATTAAAAATTCACAACTTCTATAATGTAACTAGTATATCAAGATTATTGTACATATATAATGATTTGAGGGATACGCTAATGCATTAAATATAGGGTTTAAGAAAATATCGAATAATTAAAAATTCACAACTTCTATAATGTAACTAGTATATCAAGATTATTGTACATATATAATGATTTGAGGGATACGCTATGCATTATATATAGGGTTTAAGAAAATATCGAATAATTAAAAATTCACAACTTCTATAATGTAACTAGTATATCAAGATTATTGTACATATATAATGATTTGAGGGATACGCTAATGCATTAAATATAGGGTTTAAGAAAATATCGAATAATTAAAAATTCACAACTTCTATAATGTAACTAGTATATCAAGATTATTGTACATATATAATGATTTGAGGGATACGCTAATGCATTAAATATAGGGTTTAAGAAAATATCGAATAATTAAAAATTCACAACTTCTATAATGTAACTAGTATATCAAGATTATTGTACATATATAATGAAAATGCAAGTAGCATACACACAGTTAGCTTTCTAGAGAAAAAATTTATCACAGGAATAAATTTGACACGGGATATATTTGAATATTTAAATTAAACAATCCAAAAAGAAATTTATTTAATACATTTTAGCTTTATTAGCTTTTTCTATTAAGATTAAATATCTTACAATAAATAATAACTTTAAAAAAAAAATAACAAAAAAATCTTAATGTCTTAGAAAAGCACATCCACATATAAGGATTTTATTTATTTTTTTTGGTTTAAAAAAAACCCATATATTAATATTTTTTTAATCCTTGTTTTAAACAAACAAAAGAATTGTATATTAAAAATAAGGGTTATTTACGTTTTATTACTAAAGTTATGATAAAATAACAATTGGGTACTATGAATATTAACATATTACATTTTACTATTAAATTATATAAAATTTAACATTTTACTACTTTTTCATCCAAATCGTTAGTTGACCGTCAGTTGACCATGACATCATGCTGACATAGTAAGGATAAAAGAGTCTTAACCCATAAATTATTATAAATTATAAATATTAGAACAAAAATAAAAACTAAAAAAAATATTGACAATACAATTACTCATTGTCTTTATTGTTCCCCTTCACTGCCAATAATATAATTGAACAAAGAATTAATGATTCTTGAGTACATCTCTTTCATTATTATACTTTAAAGTATTTTGGATATTATGAGAATGTTAATTATTAAATTATTTTGGTAAATTAAATTCTTATTTTGTTGAGTTTTATGGACAGTTTGAAGACTAAAGTATTTTTATAAATGTAATTGTTGATTGTATCTTTTTATTATTATATATAAGATTTATATATGTTTTTAAAGGGTATAATTATATTTTCACTTTTTATTTTATTTTGAGGATGAAACAGTCTTTTTAAGGTCAACTGACGGTCAACTAACGGTTTAGATGGAAAAGTAGTAAAATATTAAATTTTATATAAGTTTAGTAATAAAGTGTAATATGTTAATATTCACAGTACCCAATTATTATTTAATCATAACTTTAATAGTAAAACGTAAATTACCCTAAAAATAAATGAATAAAAGGCTATGTGGGCCAATAAATAAAGCCCATAGCTGAATCCGAGGCCCATTCAAATTCCTGATGCCCACCTTTTTGCTCCTCTCTCACGTCTGTAGCAATTAGCAATGGCGTCGTCTTTGCTGAAAACCCTAATCAAATTGTCGAATTTGCCATCAACCACTAGGAATCTGAGCGCTGTAACCAATCAGATTAGCAAACACACTGCCAAATGGATGCAGGTATATCTTCCTAACCGATCGTTTTAATTTTTTTAATCATAAATTTTAATCTCATTTCTTTCGTCTTCTGTTTGATTTTAGATCATTTACTTGTGCTAATATATTGATGGTAATGTTCCCCGGAATTATTATTTTTTTAATTTTTTTAATTCGAGCAAAAAATATTTCTGCTTGAGGTTTGAAAATCTGCATAGCATATTAATCAAATTATTGATTGTTTGAATAATTGTAGCTTAATTTATTTATGGTGCTTCTTTTAAAACAAGTTGTCATGTGCGCAACTGAATTTTCCTGTCATCTGTTTAATAAATGCAACTTTTAACACAAATTTGGTTGAATGACTTTCATGTATGAAGGAGGATAGGGTTAGTCATAGATTCTGTTTTTATAAACCGAGCCCAAAAAATAAAAACTTTTTCCACTAGGTGGGGTCGGCTAAATGGATATTTGACGCTATTGTGCTAGCATAATTTTGTTTAGGATCCATCTCATAGGAATTCAACAAGTTTTATGTTGGTTTGTGAGACCTAACACAACCCTCCTCCTTTGTCCGGGCTTGGGACCAGCTATGAAAAGATATTCCTACTTAAAAACTAGGCGGAATTGGAATCTCAACGTAGGCTCTGAAATGCAGAATAGCACTCATTGCAAAAACTTTATTTTATAAGAATATTTATTTCTGATTTTAAGTTATAGATATCTGATAGGTGTAAACAATGAATGTGGAATGGTGAGGCATGTTTAGTTCAAAGGTGGGATTAGCAGAAAAATTGACTCTCAAAGAAATTAGTTGTCTTTCATTAAGTTGAAAGAGTATTAACTTTTACTATAGCTAATAACACGTGAAATTTATATCTCAAGGTCATGAAAAGTTTTACTTATGTTTAAAGATGAAGTTCTAGCCTTAGGTATGTGCATACATAATGTCTTGCATTAGACTTGCAGAAGTATCTTGGAGAATGAGGGATGGCTTCTCTTTTTTTTAACTGCTTCAATGTGTTATCCTAGCTGGCTTCTCGTTTTTTCTGATATCTTTTTCATGTGGATGTGATGGTAAGTAAAGTCATCCATATATTTTCTTGCCTGTTTGTTGCCTTAGATATGATATTTCACTTATCTTTAAAATTTAAATACTGAGTTACTCCTCTGTGAAAGTTATCATTACTGCACGTCTTCAAGAATACTCGGTTAACATTTTTCTAGGATTGGGTTATGAGAAATTCTTGTTATAGGGATGCAACAGTTTGATAAATTTATACTTTTTAGTTTATTATATCTACATGTGTTAGTTGATGTGTACCTAAATTAATTAGTGATTTCAATTGTAAAGGTAAATCACATAGAATGGAATAATTTTAAATATTTGATTACAAAAGTAATAGTCTGTAACAGTAATTTTTATGTGCTGAAGATATGACTTATGAAGGGCCAATTATGTTGGGGTCTGGGATCTCCTAGTGACTGGTAAAAGAGAACTGATTAAACTTTTTGTTCTCTTAATAGGATGTTTCCAAGAAATCACCGATGGAGTTGATCAATGAAGTTCCACCAATTAAGGTTGAAGGACGAATTGTGGCTTGCGAAGGAGGTCAGTTTGTTTGTGTTATCTGTCACAATTTTAAACGAGTTATCCTATAAAGCATATCTTGTTTTTGTTCACTGAAATTTGTTTTCTTTGCGCTGTTTCTGATTCTAGACATCAATCCTTCCCTTGGGCACCCAATTGAGTTCATATGCCTCGACTTGAAGGAGCCGGCTATCTGCAAGTACTGTGGCCTACGCTATGTTCAAGATCACCATCATTAGGAGTTTTTTTCCCCCAGCAAAGATGGTGTTCACTGGGAATGTGGGGGGTTCGTGATTCAGTATATGATGTTTATCTGTTTTCAATGCCAGTTGCTGGGGGATAAATGTTGCCTTGTTTCAAGCCTTTTCTGCTATCAAGTTCTGAATCGTATCTGCTGATTATACCCGTTGAAAAATAAGGATTTGATATGCGAAATTACTCTTCACCTCGCAGTTTCCGGAAATGTATTTGATTGATCAAATTCCTTTGCCTTGTGTGCTGCTGCAGTGACCTGCTCTGGCCTCTGTGTGCCTAATAAGTAATAACATTCTTTTTGCCTTCTGCTATTTACGATCTGAGTATAGGTCCATTGGTAAAAGCCAAGGCTGATCGCTGCCGAAATAAGGTTCTGGCAATTAGCATTGTATCAGTAATGGGAATAATCAATTTAGTTTGCAAACCCAGAAAATGTTTTTGATTGAATTGAGTCACTAAAGAAGATGGATTTTGTTCATAACAATAAAATTTGCCTCCACAGACCCTAAATTGTAGCAGAAATGTACTACGATCAGAAGAACTATGATCAAAACTGTGAAAATGTAAACAACTTGTCATTTCACTACCTTCACAGAGTGAAGAGAGAGCAGAGAGGATAAAAATCGAACCCAATACATAAGACTCCTGGAGTACGCAGAAAGCCTATACAGTTTTCATAATTCGAACTCGTGATCAAACGGATAGCTAAAAAATAGAGAATAAAAAACAAAAAACAAAAAAAAAGGGCAACGAGAGAGACTAAAAATAGCAAATAAATTTTATTAGTATACAAAAAACCAATAGCACTGAAAAATAGAGAACAAAATCCCCCACAATAAAGGGGCTCAGGCAGATGAAGATAACAACATCATGATCTAATAAAAAAGGAATGGTATAGATGTTAACACTATCATGCCCAAAAAGAAAAGGATGGGCCATTCTAAATAAGCTTAACATCTACTCAGTCAATTTTTTTCCTTGGCCCTCAGGTTAAAAAGTGCCTGATAAAAATAAGAATGACTTGTGAATCATCTGTCAATTGCTTCCTCCACCTGCAGCTGCAAGTTTTCTTCTTTGTTGATGCTCTGCCACTTTATAATCTACAACTTCGCGGAACAGGGATGGATCAAGCACACAATTCTCGCTTCCATAAACAGCTGCTTGGACGCTTGCCATTAATTTTGCGATTTCTCTCCCAGAAAATCCTTCAGTTTTTGCTGCTGCCTCCATTAAGATATCATCAGTCAAGCCCTTAATCTCTATCCTTTGTGGTTGACTTTTGAAAAATCTGTGAACCAAACCAGGTTTCCTTGATCCTGCTTGTGCAATATACTTGTCCAAGTAGAGCTTTAGCAGCTTGAAGCGTTCCTCTTGCCCGGGCAAAGGGAATTCCAGGACTTCATCGATTCGGTCTGCCACTGCTGAATCAAGATCACCAGGACGGTTAGTGGCTAGTGCAAGAACTATATCCTTGGACTGGTCACCAGTGCGGAAAAGAAGTGCATTGAGTGCACTTCTTTGAGCTTCACTCATGTATGTTTTGTTCCTCCTGCAAAAAATTTTAGTCAATAGATTCAATCCTCTGTTAGGTTTCCCACCAACATTACGAAATAAAAGTTGTTTTCGTCTTATAAGAAAGGCTTGCATGCATTTGTAACTCAATCTTGATGCTGAAAAACAGACATTTAGATAGTGCACAGATGAATCTTTAAAATTTAGTGTAATTTGCTTCTTTGGCATTTGAAGAAGTTGGCCTTGCTCCATGTGTCAAATTGTTCACCACATTTTGAGCAAATTACACTATCGTGACTATCCTAAAGCCCGATACTAATTCAACATATTTGACCTTGCCTCAGAAACCCATATGAGAATGGCACTTAAGCTCATCCAGACACTCCCTAATCTAAATCACAACTTGCCTTCACATTGCAACGGCATATGCTAACAAGCGTAAAAATCATACTGGATTGCCACTTAAACAATTTGGCCATAAAGGAGCATACCACCAATTATTCTGGAATATGCAGATTTCTTTACTAGTTTTAACGCTGTAATATCTTTAGGTAGCCCAATTAAGTGACAAGTATCACTTACTCGCATAGAAAAGCATCTGCTTCATCAATGAACAATAATAAACCCCTCTTTGACTTCTTAGACCAATCAAACAACTGGTGTATCTTGGTAACAGCCTGAGATCCTAGGGGAGCAACATCTCCACCTGTCATCAATGCATAATCTAATCCCTGCATGGAAATTAAAAATCAGAGAATGAAGAAAGAATAAACAGAAATAAAATATTCCTCATAAGCATCCTTGGTTATGGTATGACAGATATATGAAACTAAACACCAGAATTTCTCCTATTTATATTAATTTGCTCTCATAATGGTCTATTGTTATTAGCGACATGCAAAGTTTCAAACCCTGAATAACAACAAATCTATAGCCATCAAACTTCCAAAAATAACCATAACTGCCCGAGGTCTAAGTCAAAATTCTGTAAGCAATTTTTTTCCAGTTATCATGCAGAGTGGAAAAATTAATGACAGCAATTGAAGTATGCAACCAAATCTTCAACATCCCTTCTCAAAGAGGAGTGAATTAGCTGAACGAGGGACACCCCAACAACAAGAAGTCTCAAAACAGAAAATATCTAAGAGTCAAACTGGGAACATTAAAACAGTGGACTATGATCTTACAGATTTACGAGCCAGCTCTCTAGCAGCCATTGTTTTCCCTGTTCCTGGAGGGCCATAGAAGAGCATGTTCCGAAACGGTGCTTTGTGTGCTTTTGTATTGGCAGTTGCTCCAGCCAGCTGTTGAATTCTTTTTTGAAGAGACGGGTGTAGAATCACATCACCAAACCCATTTCCATTTTTTGAAGCCAACTCTTTATCACCAGCACGTAGAGACTTCAAGGCACGTGAAAACAAACCTGACCAAGGATATTTCCCTCTAGAGGACTCCCTTATAAGTGATGGTTGCCCCAATATTCTATCAACATACCCCCAAATCACCCTTGCACCTTCTCTGCATTTGAGAAATGAGACATGTCAAAGCTACAAATCTCTTCATATAAAGCATCTTATAAGATGATATAAAAGAAAACGAGAAATATAGCCAGCAGCCTGCAAATACTAGGGTTTCAACTCTCAAGTCTTTTCACATGTGCCACAAGAGAAATTGATAAAGAATCTATATGGTAAAGTTATGGTTGAGAAGATAAGGAAACATCAAACAAGGTCTGGAGAAGTGATGCCTGTCAGGAATTATTAGGGAACTAACAAGCAAACATACAACAAATTTTCATTTCATACAACAGACATCATAACCATTATACACCAGAGACAGGATATCCAGTTTCCATCTTGTGTAGTTTACTTCCAAAGCAAAGATTGAAATCTTCGGAAAGACTCGACCACAAAATGGTAACAATTTTTTTTCAAGCTTCTACATGATTAAAGATGCCAAGTGAAACACCAGTAGTGTTATTAAAGGCGCAAGGCGCACCGAGGCGCAAAAGGTTCTGGAGCCTAGGCGCAAGGCCCGCGCCTGAGGAATGTGAGGAGCATATTTGTATATATAATTTTTCAATTAGAAAGAGGAACATTTATATTCTTCTAATCATTTTGTTTTGAGTCTTTTTTAATATTTTGACCAAATTATGACAAAACATTTATAAATTATTGCACTCAATTAAATTTATATACATCACTATTTTCATAACTAAGTTGCTATTATAAATAAGATATTAATATTTACTTATATTGTCTTATGTACAATTTTATTATTGACTAGTTTAATCTTTTGGTTAAAATTATGTTCCCAATAATTATAAATGTATGATCTATTATTAATTATTATGGCAAACATTTATATTTTACAAAATATAAAATTTTCTTATAATTTTAAACAATCCCAACAAATTATCTAAGAGTCATGTCAAAAGTAAATAAATTAAGTTAAATTATGAGATTTATTGTTATTATTCATTTTTTTTTAACTCTCTATGTTGGAAAAAAACAAAAAAAAAATACAAAAAAGAGCTTTAATCAACAAAATTGGGTCAAAAACCAAGATTTTTGGCATTATGCGCCTAAGGCGCGCCTCATTCATTGGCATAAGGCGTGCGCCTCATCGCCTAGGCGCGCGCCTGATGCACGTCGCCTCGCCTGGATACTCTCTAGGCGCAATGGCTAGCGCCTCTACCTAGGCGCGCCTCAGGCGCGCCTCTGATAACACTGAACACCGCCCTACCCTAGGAACTACTTATTTGAAATAGAACAGAAAGACCATTCAAAACACTTTAAGATATCCTCAGCTTCAACAGGAAAATAAACATATACATATTAAACGATTACGATGCAAATGCAAAACTTCAAGCAAGAATTATTTTGATTTACCTAGTTGTGTAAATCCCTGCTGCAAGTGCAGTCACTCCCCCAACAGCAACAACCAGCTTATTCTGATCAGTTAATATGGCTCGCAAACCCCCTGCAGAAGAAAGATACATATGAAGCAACAACTTCTTGAGTAATAACATTTAAACAAGCCATGTCAGAACAACTCTGAGCATTGTATTTAACATGTGTTCTCAGTAAGCTAAAATATTGGAATATCCACAACAATCATGTTAATGAAGAATCAGTTACAGATAACAGTTTGAGAGTCTCTGTCAATATCCACACCAGCAAAAAAGGCATCAAACAATGGAAGTGCATCAGATAGCATAGAAGATCATGTAGCAGGAAGAGAGAGAGAAAAGAAAGAAGAAGGTACCAGATTATTTTTTAGAGGTTACCTATTTAGAGAACGAAATACCTATACAGACATTGATATTAGCAAACTAAAGCTCTCTACAAAAATTGTCTTTAAAAAAAAGAGAGAAAAAGACAGATCATGAAAGAGGTCAACAGTTATGATCATACCATACAGAACAGGCAGTGACCAAGTCTCCCACCATAAGAAGGATAGATGCCAAAGAGATCATAGCAATAATCAGTTTACTCGGAGACCATGAAATGAAACTAACAAATTTCATCTCTTGGAAAATTTGTCCCTGGAATGAGTTTAGAAAGTTTCAAACTAAAAATTATTCCCCTCATATGAACCAAAAAATATTACCAGTAATTCACTGAATTGTGACAACCAAAACCACAAAAAGAAACAAGCAGATTTGTGAGTGTCACTTGGACATAATATTTCAAGAGAATGGGAAAACCACTTCCTCCATCCAGAGCATGTCATCAAGCATTTTAACTTCACTCTAATCATGATACAAACAGTATACCGATTAAACTATGAAGCTTATCCAATCAGGGAACAAAACTGTCCACTTATTATTTTCTAATAAGAAATCACCTTATCAAACTATAATTTTTTTAATGAGAATTCACTTGTTCAAAACATGTTAAAAAAGTAACAGCAAGTACAATACTAATATTTTCATCTAACATAGATACATTCAAATTTCCATACTATTTTATAAACTAAAAGTTATAAAGCATTACCTTCTAACGTACGCACCATAAACAATTTTGATCTATTCCAAACAACTAGGGATATATTAAAATTATAAAACCATTGCTTGTTAAGAGATCAACTATGCAAGCTTTCTTGAGTTGAAGTGTATGAAATTGAGTTTATACCCCCGATATGATCAAAAGTTGTATTTATGGCAGCAATCCATTTTTCTCTTTCTGCATTTGCACGATCTACTAACATTCTCCTGTTTACATCTTCAGCTAGCTTTGCTTCATGTGCTCTCCCTTCTGCTTCTGCCATAGCTCTCACCCTGATTGTTTCACGTTCTATCTCAGCTTTTTCCCTCTCTGTCTGTCGCTTTTGTGCTTGGATCTGTTCTTCTGTAGCTCGCCGAGCTTGCTCCTGCCTTATTGATGACTCTTCTTGCAGTTTTACAAGCTCTTGGTTTCTGGACCTGTGGTATTCATTTTCAGCCTGTAAAAAGTGCCAGTCAAATTTATAAACATGTCTGTGACAACTATTATGTGAACCCCAAAACATTAACACTACATGCCTGCATCCTCTTCCTTGCTAGTTCATCCTCATAACGAGCCATTTGTGACTTTGTTTGTGCTTGATGCTGAGCTAACTTTTTCTGCTCATCATATATTACCCTTTGCCTCTCCTGCCAAGCAAAAAATAGGAAATTTCAGAAACAAAATATGCCAATTTTCACAGGCAACATAATATGTAGAAGCATAAAGCAAATATCTTTATATACAGATCAGGTAATCAAGACTGCTATAGAGCACCAGCTCATTTTCTTTGTTTCCCTGATTACTTTACCCTCTAAATTAAAAAACTAATTGGGATAATAGCTCTCCAAGGCATCAAACATAAGAAGTAAATTGCTTCACTAAGCAAATGGGAAAACTACTTCAAAGTATGAAAACGGGGCAATAAAAAATAATACTTCAAATTCACATGTCACAACAACCGATACGCTCATAAAGACATCTATACTGCTGCCAAGCTATAGTAGCAAGTCAAGTTTTAATCCTAGAATTGACCAACTTGAACAGAAATTAAGTGCAAGAAAACTTATACGAATGTACCAAATAAACAATCCCATTTATAGTGAACCAAGTCATGTTACCAATTACTGATAGAAAACTTAGCAAATTAGTTCTAACCTCTAAATTCAAACTAAACTAGCTTCAACTTGAACAAAGGAACAAAAAGATTAATTTACAAATATGTAGCATCTTACAGTTTCAGCTTGGGCCTGCATAGCCTTATATTCAGCAGCCTTTGCGGCCAGTTCTACTTGTCGTGTCTCTTCTTGTTTCTTCATAACTTCAAACGCCTACACATAAAAAACAATAATAATAATTGATAAATCACCAAACTAAAGCAAACCAAAAATTGAAATTGCAAACCTTTTTGGCATTAGGAGAGGCGCTGATCTCCCTCAAAAGCTTGGCACCCTTCTCCAATGGCTCCGGGTCAAACCCAGCAGAGGTCGTCCTGGGATTATCATTTCTAGGCTTGGGAGGAGCAGGGGCAGGAGCAGACTCATCTGACTGCTGCAAATTGGACGGTTGAGATTGCTCAGAGGATTTAGAAGTAGCAAAAGAGAAAGGGGAGAAGTTCAAAGGGCCATCAGCAAAAGCGGCGTTGGATGGGGAAGCAGAAGCAGAGGCTGCTGCCAGCGCTGAGATTAAGCCAATAGCATATGCTTTCCCCATTAATTTTTATTTTCCGGACTCGACGAAATTTCGCCTTGAGGAACAAGAATGCTGATGAATTTTAGGTGGCTGTCGTGTAATGTTCCATGGAAACAAAAGCAGAGAGACAGAAATTTCAGGGTTTTTGTAGGGTTTGGGTTAGGGTTTATGGCGGTTTCTCGAAACGGTTTATCCGGACCGGATTTATATTTACTACTTGTTTAAACCGGTTACTCTTTTATAATAAAAATTATTGAGATAAAAAAACAAAAATTAAAAAAACTAATAATTATAAATTTATTGTTTAGATAACTTATTATAGAAACACACACATCTAAATCTGATAAAATATTATCCACGTCAACATTATTTAAAAAAAAAAAAAAGAGGTGAGCACTTAAATATATTGTTAACCACTTACTTTTCCTAAAATTTAAATATTGACACTTCGTTTTACAAACACGTTTTTTTACTTTAAATATTAATTATTCTTTATTATTTTTTGCATGTGTGATAAGTGCGGTTTATATACCCATTTATTCATGCATTCTTAACTTATTATTTTGTTAGGTTTCGTGTCATTTAATATATTTGTACTTTGTTTTATGTTTTATTGATATGAAGCATTGAAACATAGATCTCAAATGTACGTATTTTGGGACCTTACAGACGCAAATGAAGCACGCGGGAAAGCTAAATATGCAGAAATAACTCATCTTGAAAAATTAGGTGGCGTTGTGACGCCATGTCAACATAGAAATTCCCGAGGATTTGGAACCGCGACAGGAGCCCATAAACATCAAAAATCAGTATTCTACGCACATAAGGACTTGAAGACTTCCGTATAAATATAGAAGCTCGTCCAAAATCCTATGGGGGAGAAAATACACAACTAAAGAGTTCAAAAACATATTTTAGAGAGATCCAAAGAGGAAGATTGAAGAGCGACAAGAGGAGATGAATGCAGTGACGTCTGAAGGCGAAAGGATTCGATTCGGGTTTAATCTTCTAGTTTATTTCTTCAAACTCTAATGATTTCTAATGGATTCATGACCCTATTTTCTTTGTTTTTATCTTTAGTCATGAACTAAATTTATTGTTCTATAGGATGATGTAGCAAATGCTTGAACCTATGTATTACTTGCCAATTTGAGTTTTATGAAGTTTTAATTCAGTTTATTTATACTCTCTTGTGTTTAAAGCTTCTAGTTTGTTTGCCACAAATTAAGATGATGAATGTTTAGAATCTATCGCTCGGGAGAGGGGATTTTGAATAGGATCCATATAATATAATATATGAGATTTGTAGAGTTCATGAGAATCTATAACTACTTTGAAGTCGTTAACAAAGAATCACAGAGCGTAATGAGTTATTGATTACTATATTCTTATAGAGATATCGAAATCAATAATTAATAATATTTTCGTTCGGCACTCGGCACTCGGGAGAGAGAGTTAGAATAACTTATGATTTTTGACTTATAAACAATGCAACTGAATAAGAATTGAATATCATGACAGATACATAAGGGATAGTTATGTGAAATCAGACTTTAGAATCTCTCTTATCTTGATTTCTCCTAATTAGACGTTTTAGTATATTGTTTATTTAGTTTTTAATCTTAATTTAATTGCTTTCTAAATAAAGTTAGGTTTATCAATTACAGTACTTAGTGCGAGTTTGATTACAATTCATGTGGATTCGACACACTTTACTTATCTTTTACTAAAACCTAGGGGTGGGCATCGGATCGGATCCGATCCGATTTGCAAATCCGATCGAATCATGTTGGTCCGGTTCGACGAATTTCGGATCGGATAGGATTTTATCCGATCCGATCGATTTTTTTTTTTTTTTTAATATGCAAAACGACGTCGTTATATATTAAAAAAAAAAAAAAATTCGCTCGATTTTTTTGACTCAAACCCACCGAATTCGGATCGGATCGGATCGGACCAATCCGATCCGAAATAAGATGATTTCGGATCGAATTGGTCCGATTCGAATTCAGATCGAACCAATCCGATCCGATCCGATCCGATAATTATCGGATCGGATCGAGTTCGATAACATGATTCGATCCGATCGAATCAAACAATCGTGGGCATTTCGGATCGGATCGGATTCGGATTCGGTCCGATCCGATCCGATCTGAATCCGATAATGCCCACCCCTACTAAAACCTGACACTGTATACTTGCGGTACGATAATCTCACAATAATTTAGTTTTGTGTGTTTTTTTGGTTATTTTTTAATTCATACACATAGGACTAAAAAAAAAAAAATGACCTTGTTTTCTACATCATACTTTTATTTCTATAGGGTTTTTTTTTTTTTTAAAGTCCCATCAATAATTGAAAGCTCATTATTCTATTGAAAATGATAGATTAATTGAAAAATAAAACTTACAATTTTTTAATCTTTAAATTATGAATACTAAGTACAACTTTGGAGGTTGTTTGGTTTCTCAAACTACCAATAATTGAAAGGTATATGAATCTAATTTCTCAATTCTTACTATCTTGTTATTGATATATATCTGTAATATTTGGTATCATCATCTAGTATATTAAGGGAGAGATCAAGCTTTCTACCTGAAAAAATACAGTATTCAAGAAAAGGATGAGAATACTTTTATTGTAAAGAAGTTCACCAGAATAAAAATATTTTTTAAGGAGAGATGAATATTACGATCCCTTTTTTATGATTATTAAAAGTTAGGATGATAAACGGGTAATCTACATGTTAGGATTAGACTTGTTTTCCCAATTTAATTATCCACTTAACCTTTTATAGTTTTTTTTTTTTTTTTGAAGACTGAGAAAGAAGTGTTTAAGTTTTACAATTTGAATGGTGATTATCTTTTTATATACTTTCTTAATCCTTTGTTGTAGCTTTGGTCATATTATAGTAAGTTGATAGAAATTCATAGGCATAATTCATTTTAACAAATTTATTTATATATGGGAAGAGTGTCATAAGCTTATAATCTTATTGAGATTTTTATATTTACCATACTTGCCATTTAGGATATTAACCCAGGTGTTCATTATTGTCAGAAAAGTATCTTGTTTGCCAAAATAATAAACACATATTTTTTCTTTAAAAAAATAAAATAAAATAAAATAAGCTCACTCAAAGAGATGTATTATTTGATAAGACAAATGAGGTTACATAATAACCCATGCCCTAATGCCAAAGAAAAGAGAAAGCAAACACACACTCAAATATTTGAGAGGAGATTATTTCCAAATAGAAATGAAGCAAATCTATTTGAAAAACTCCATAACAAATAAATTACATACACCACATTCATAATTGACACCCTTAAATCCAGCTTTGGTGGCCAAATCATTATATTCTTGTTTGGTCCTCTCCCTTCCTCTAGGAATTTGGATCAACAAAATTGTATCTAAAATAGAGATTTCCCTTGAAGCCACATTATTCTCAGGCTGTTCTGGAATTGTTGAATTAATATTAAGTAGCTTTCCACCATTTGGAAGAGCTTTGTAACAGTTCTTCAACAATTTCAATGTTTGATCATCATCAAAATTATGAAGCATCCACTGCAAAATTAAGTTTTTGCATCATTAGTTGTTGTTGAATATCTAATTAATTCATGTGATTGATAAAAAGAATAAATTTCTAATGAGGGAACCTTTAATTTAATAAGTTAATGACCGAATAAAAAAACAGAAAAAATATAGATTCTAATATATTAAAAAATAAATAATATTACGTTAAAATTTTAATTTAGTCCTTAATTTAATAAATTAAGGGATCCCTCAGTGAAAAGTTAATATGTATTCTTAGATGACCCATAATTAAATTATTGATGATTATAGAAAAATGTAATAAGAACCTTCATGAAAATGGTATCCGTCTCGGGAATTTCTTCAAACATATCTCCACCTACATGTTCAATACCTGCAAAAAAATATAAATACACTCATTTATGTTGGTTTTTCTTTTAAAGATATGGGTCGGTAAAGTCTAAATTAATTAGAATGCTCATATATTCCCATAACTTAAATTTCAAATTTAGAAGAGTAAGAGTAACATACCAGGATAAGATGGGGCATCTTTTATAACATAAGGTAAGTCAAAATTAATACCCTTAATATGAGGGTATTTAGAAATGATCAAGTTAAGGGTGACCCCTAAACCACCACCAACATCAACAAGCTGTTTCACATTCTCAAAGCCTTTGTAGGACTGAAGCACCTTCTCCATTACAATAGAAGTGTGACTAAGCATGCCATTGTTGAAAACATCATTGAATCTTGAGTCAACGCCAAGGTAATCATAGATCTGCATTCCATGCCCTTTATTAAATGCAATTCCTCCTTCAACAATTTGGTCTTTCAGTCGAAACCTACAAATATTATTATTTTCCAAATACAACTCAATATTTTAGTCATGTTTTGTTCGTCATGGTGAATTGAAAACATTGGACCCACCACACTCTTCTTGTTTCATCATGTGTCAAAATTCATCAAAATTTCTTTCAACTTTCATTTTTTTTTTTTATCTTTTATTATTTTATCCGAGAGAAATATATCCAAAAATTGAGGATAGTTGATAGGAGAATATTTAGATGGATATATGAGTGGATTAAAAGTGAAGGAATTATGAAAATAAATTGGACACAATTAAGGTGGTTTATACATGTTTCAATGTATATTGTTTCAATAAAAAGATAAGAGTAAATTGTGTTATTATATATCAAGCGAAGTAAGAGGATTGAAACTCACATAAATTATATAAAAAGAAAAATATATTTTATAAAACTTTTTTTTTTACCCGAATGGGTTGAAACTCACCATTGATTTCGACAAGAACTTATCATCGGAAATATCAAAGAAAAGGAGTAATTAATTATTATTATTACCAGCCTTCCAAGGTGACCTTGTCAAGACACAAGGCCATATAGGGACGCAAAGACGCACCGTTTTGATTACGGACAAAGAATTGGAGACAGGAGCAAGACTGTAGACCCTTTCTCCATCAACAAAAGAGCAACGAAGGGCATCGTAGCTGACCAGAAGCCTCAGGACCCGATCCAACATCATGGGTGCCTCTGGATTTTTGGTCGGAATTTGAGACACAATCTGTGAAACAGACAGCTTTGCTTCAGGACCAGCTTTGCTTATGATCTCAAACACATCAAGCTCTATAACTGCTTGCATCACCGCCGGTAGCACTATTGCACTTCCCAGTTGCATGGCGTATGAATATGTCTCTTCTTCTTCCTTCGCCAAATTATTAGCCATTTTTGTTTTTATTTTTTTGCTTTAATTGCTTTTTGTGCTTTCTGTCGAATCTCTTTCAGGCAGGGTTAGTGAATTTATAGCACCAAGCAAGCATGCTTATGGTCTGATATTTTCATGGATGTCCTTGAGGTTTCTATTAATACGTGAAAGACAACTTGAGAGCTTGGGAATCTTCAATGAGATCGAAGATGATTGAAAAAAAATGCAATTTTGCTGATGGGGGCTCGAGGATGACGTTCTTTGATGGCCAAGTCCTCCTAATTTAATAAAAAATGATTAATTTTAACAAATAGAAGGGGTGTTTTTGATCATTTTCCCTATAATTAACTTGAGTTTGACAGATGGGTTAGATTTTAAAAGTACTATCATATTTTATGTGCTTTTTTTTTTTTTTATTTAATTCATATTTGAAAAATATAATAAAAATATTAATTCAATTCAAATTTTTAACATCTTTAAAATATTAATAAATAACACTTAAATTTAAATATTTATTTTTCTAAACCCGATCCATTTTATCATCCTAAATTAACTACAGTATCTCACCAGAAGATGCTCGCGGATAATTAACTAATCCCCGATTATTATATACAGTCAAATGAGTCAATCATGAGCATTAGCAATTATTTATATTATGAGGACTTGGCCATCAACGAACGTCATCCTCGAGCCCCCTCAGCAAAATTATTTTAACATTTTTTTCAACAAAAATGCTACACTTACATACAATCTTACTAACAAAAACTACACTCCTCTCACTGTAGCTACAGTGATTGCTACAGTAATCACTGTAGCTACAGTGAGAGAAGTGTAGTTTTTGTAAGTAAGATTGTATGTATGTATATCATTGCTGTTTTTTCAATCATCTCCATCTCATTGAAGATTCCCAAACTCTCAAATTGTCTTTCAGGTATTACACACTATTGCTCCAAGCGATGTAATTTAATGACATAAAATTTAGGATTTGCATTATGAGAAAATATGTCGTAAAATGTCGATGCTAAAAGATGAATAAATCGACTCTCAAATTTTTGGCGTCGGAATATGGTGACGTAGAAAATAGACGTTAAGAACTGGTTGCGAAAAATTTTAGCGTCGACAACAAAAATTGTGACGCTAAATAAATAAGTGACACTAAATCTATTAAAAATTATTAAAAAAATAAAATATTATTAAAATATATTTAGTTATAAAAAATAACATTTAATGTCGAATAAGTTTAGGCGACACTAAATCTTTGAAACGAAATTTTCATAACTGTCTTAAAAAACATATCATGGGACCCATCATAGAGCTCATCTAACTAATCATGAATGAGACACACACGTAGATCCTAGTATCACCCAACGATTGACCTGAGGCCACATAATAATCCACATTTATAATTCTACAAATTATTACAATTGGTGTGACTTGAAATCTTGACCTCGTGTAGGATAATTACCACTAGGTTATGACCAATTTATTGTAATAAGATGTAAAGAATTATATATATGTTTGCGCGTGTTATGCACATAAATATAATCATTTAATAATAATAATAATAATAATAATAATAATAATAATAATATTATTATTATTATTATTATTATTATTATTACTACAAATATTTTAGCGTCGATTTTTGTATTACATATAGCGTTGTCAAATTTTAAAAGACGCTAAAATTAACATACAGCGTCAGTAATAAGTTCGACGCAAAATGTTATCATTTTTATCGTCGCTTTTTTTTTCCGACACTAAATGATAAATTTAGCGACGATTTTAGTGGCGACGTTAAATCTATGGATGCTAAATATCATTTTTCTTGTAATGTTGGTTGCAGGGTCGGCCCTGGGCAGGAGCCACAAGGGCTACTGTCTAGGGCCCAAAAATTAAGGGGGCACCAAAAATTTCGGACGTGATGATATAATTGATGATTTTGCTTCAATGATAGAAGACAATTTCTTAAATATTGAAATTTTAATGAGCTTTGTCAGGAATGGTTGTATATGATTGTATTTTTTATTGTCGGGGTTTAGGTACTATGTCCCCCTTTATATTTTTTCAAGTAATATAATTTGTACGTGAGGGCCTAGCCTCCAGCTTCGATTGGGTTTCATCCCTAGTTAAATATTATTTTTTTTAAACATATGTTTTCATAATAAAAAATGGCACATTTTGAGCTTTCGTACCGGGCACCCAAAAACTCAGGACCGGTCCTGGTTGGTTGCTCAAGTCCTATGTTCAAATTCAGTAGTGTATTTTTTATAAGAGCATGTAATAGACATGAATTTTATCTTCTTCGCTCAAACCCCGAGAATAATAATTTGACGGTGAAATTTATAAGGTTTTTTTAAAAAAAAAGTATTACACACTATTAGGGGGTTTTCAAATATCGAATCCACCTTACCTAACAGGTTTACTTGAAGACGACCCGACGACAAAATGGGAAAAAAAAAATTTAAAAAAAATTAAGTGAATCAAATGGTACGCCGATAATTAAATACGCGGAATTTTGGCATGGAAAATTTTGTTTTTCACACATTCTTTTTTTACAATTTTTTTTTTTTTTTTTACAAAAATAAACAAAATTATCTTTAATCTCTAGTCTTTGCAAGTGATGACAACTTTCACACATATATATCACTGATCGGGAGTCTGCACGATGTGTAGGTTTAATATGTAATTTTGATAAATAAAATTAATATTTTGAGAGAATAAAAAATAATTTATATAAATATATGATGAACGAAGTGATATATTTATCGAAATAAAAATAATGAATTGGAAATTTTACAGTAATCAAAAGCCTCTTAGAATTTAAAATTAATACCAATCTTTGCTTATAAAATATTATTGCTAGCAATTACTTTTTTTTTTTTTTCCAAATCTAATGTCTCAAATCAAACACACTACATGTTTTTTTTAATATAACCCTAAATTAAAGATTGTAATTTATAAAATTTTGTTGACGGTGGATTTTGGTCTCAGGGCAATATAGGAATATCACCTCCGAGGGAATCCTCCTCCAACTGTGAATTTGTTTGGTTATGCGGGAAACCAAAAGCAAATTTAGCGGAAAACAGAAAAATACACCAATCAGACAAAGGGATTTAACGTGGTTCGGCGGATTTTGAGATCCGACCTACGTCCACGGACAAGAACAGGGTGGTACTCTTTTATTGCTCAAATATGCCTCTCAAGCCTCTTTGTTCTTACAAATCAGAACTTTTTGATTCTAACTTCTCACTCTTGTGATGATTTTCAGATGTCCTTTTACACATGTCATGCCCTCCTATTTATAATAACAGAAATTAGACTCATTCTTCTATAAGGTTTCCTAGTTGAGCCAATCTCCTTCTCCCACAAGGGTTCCTAATTTCAAACTACCTTTACTCCTTTTCACCTATCAAGATACTAATTCCATCAGTTTTCTCGTGATAATAGGATAATTTGTCTCATTATCCGAGAAAATAGGGTGCTCTTCCTTCCTGAACACGCCTTGCTATCTGGTCGGTATGTATGAGGTCGGCCATGACAATCCTTTTATGCTGAGAATGTCCTTGCCGCCCTCTATAATGCTCGGTCATCTGAACCAAAGTGGTCGGTCCTCTCATGATGTGGTCGGTCTTCATATGATGTGGTCGGTCTTCACATGATGTGGTCGGTCTTCACATGATGTGGTCGGTCTTCACATGATGTGGTCGGTCTTCACATGATGTCAACCAGAGAAAGGATTTTACCCTTTTGTCCTTGTCGTGCTGGCTTAAATACTGTAGTGCCTAAGAACACCATCAACATCTGTCCCCTAGTTCTCGGTTGCAACGAGTATGCGAGTTGGTACCGGGAACTATATGAAGAGGGTGTGCTGATGGTCCTTTGGTGGTCGTCGTCCCAGAATGCAAAAAAGAATCTTCTTGCCGTTTCAATCATCTTTCCTCGAGACGCACAACCGTCACGTCTTCTTAAATGCCCATCAAATCAACTTCAGGGTTTTCTTCTAATTCTCGACACTTGTCAAACATCCGCTGGGTTCCCGCCAAAACCGACGGCGATGTGCATCCCAGTCACGACTATAAGAAAACGAGGGTTTCACTGTTTCCATTTTTTCGGCACTCGTCTGCTTTCTTTTCTTTTGCGATCCACTCAACTCCGTGTTCTCGAAACTCAAACCGCGATCTTCATCCTTCTTCGTTGCCGAGCACCTAAGGAACGAGCATCACCTCATCGTATAACCTCCTGCTTTTGAGAAGAACAAGTAAGTTTTCTGAGTGACCTTTCTTCTTTTGATGTGCTGTGGTTCTTATTTGTTTATTTTGCTTAGGGAGAGACTTAGTGGCTTTGTTGGGTCTTGCTTTAGGGCACTTCTTTAGAGACTCCAAATCTAGTTTAGCACGGGCACCGTGGGTAGCTTCTCGTAGACTGATTCTCCTCCATTCTCTGTTTTTCTGGGTGTCAGGGATGTCTGACAGTAATTCTTCCTCCGAAAGGCCTGTCAAAATCTCAACTCCCCCTGCTGAAGAGCTCTCCTCGGGCTCAGGGGCGCCTAGTGTAGAAGATCTCGATACTACCCCCACCCCTTCTGAGATCGAGAATGATTCCTACCATCAGAGAGTTCCTCGGAAGGACCCAGAGCCTGGAGAACTTGGGTCGTCGGCTCTGGACATGAACCGTCCTTCTAAGATAACCGAGGATGATCTGGCGCTATTGCGGCAACGATACGGCATCCCAATAGACATTGCTCTTGAAGTTCCCGGCCCAATGGATCGTGCTAGTCAGCCTGATGAGGGCTCGGTGGCACTTCTCCCTGCTTTTTTCGAGTGTGGGCTACGTCTGCCGATGCAACGTTACTTTGCTTGGATGCTTGCTGAGATGGAGATTGCCTCTTGCCAATTAAGTTTAAATAGCTGGAGGATTCTGGCCGGCATATATGTGGTTTGGCATCGGGCAGGTTTGGGCATACATTGCTTGGAAGAAGTGAAGAGATTATATCGTTTGAAATCCAACCCAAAGACTCATTACGGTTGGTACTACCTCTCTGCTTATGACAGCTCGTCCAATCTCGTCCAGAAACTTCCTGACTCTAACAAGAATTTCAAAGACCTTTGGTTCTGGGCAACTGGGGATTGGGGTCGGGTCATGAGATCGTTTGAGAAAGATGTCTCGGTTCCGGACGTCTTCAGGGCTGGAGGTTAGGATTCCAATGCCCATTCATTCTTTCTTTGTTCTCGTTTTCTAGTTTCTTTAGGTTTTCTAACCTCTTTGGTTCCTCCCAGCTTGTTGGCGAGATGCTCCCAAGGTTTCTCGTCAGGTTCGGAGGCGGGTGCATTGGGCTCGGGGGTATGCTGTTCATTGGAAGAAGTTGGTTAATGATGCGACCTTTGTTAATTCGGGCCTTATCCGGGCCGTCCCTCCGGAGGCCTCGGGTCGGATTGGTGGAGGTCTGCTGGATGTCTGTTTGTTTATGTGTTTGATGTCTTTGTTATGTTCTCGATTCCTGATTTCTTTTTCTTCCTTTTTTTTTGTAGGCATGTCGAGGAGGCCCAAGTTTCTTGAGAAGTTGGCCGGTACCATGAAGAAGGCCGGACACGCCGATGCAGAAACTTCCCGGGGGTGGCCTGATCTTGCCGAGAAGACAACTTCAGAACAAGTCCCAATGAGTGCTCGAGGACTATCTTCACCTTCTGGCGGGCAATCTTCAGGATCTGCTCGCCTTGTCAGTCCGCCGAAGCCTCTAAGGAAGAGGAAACGTCAGTTCGGGACCGAGGATATCGAGTTGGCCCAAGAGGAAGAGGATGAGGGAGCTGCTCTGGTCAAGAGGAAGGACGTTCGTAGGGGGAAGAAGTCCTCTGAAAGCTCCTCCAGAAAACGGAAGGGCCATGTGGTCCTCGGGGTGGATGACTTGGGAGAAAGCATCCGGGAGGCTACCTCTCACTTAGTGCCGGCTTTCAATGAGTTGGCCGAGGTGATTCCCCCGGGGGAGGTCTCGAGGTACGAGGATGTATCTCCTGAATGCGTTGTTACTGAGATGAGTTCTCAGATGGCGAAGGTATTTTCACTCCCCTTCTCGGTTTTTTTGGGTCTTGGTTCTCTTTTTTTTTGTATTTAACTCATTTCTCACTTTCTGTGTGCAGGCCAACTACCTTATGGCCAAGAATAAGGGTCTTCTTCTGACTTTGCTGTCCGAGGGAGGTCAGGCCCAGAGGCTTCAGAGTCGTCTCTCCGAAGTGGAGGCAAAGCTGGCTGACCGGGAGGATGTGATCAAGAATCATGAGGCGACCGCTGTTGAGAATTTTAAGGCGAACAAGGCTCTCAAAGCTGCTGCTACGCTAGAAAGAAAGCTTGCTGATAATGTCAGGGAAGACCTGAAGGCTGCCCAGTCTGAAATTGGGGTTCTGAGGGGGAAGGTAGCCAGCGCTGAGGCCAAGTTGAAGAGTAAAGATGAGGAGGTTGCTCGGGCCCGAGACACTCTTGAGAGGAAGAAGACCGAGCTTGAGGAGAGAGAGATTGATCTCGAGGAGAGGGAGACCGAACTGGAGAAGAGAGAAGCTAATCTCGAGGCCGAGAAGGAGGCCATCCGTCTCGAGGGAGTTGGCGACTGTGCCGAGATGATACCGATGGTGCTGCCGAGCCTGAATATGGACCCTATCTACGCGGCCATCAGTTACTGCAAGGGGGACATTTCCGAGGAGGAGTTTCGGAAGTGGGTCCCTCCTCCACCTGAGGAGGTGATGGATCCCGCCCCCATCTCGGTTGTTCCGGCTCCCGAGGTTCCTCCTGAAGAAGGATCGGAGGTCCCTGCTGTGGACGAGGACTGCCTTGAAATCCCTCCTTCTGTTGATGAGGTCGAAGTCGCAGCTCCCCCTCCTGATGCCGAGGTCGAAGTCGTAGCTCATCCTCCTGATGCCGAGCCGCTCCTTCTGCCACCTGAGCCAACTGGGGAAAAAGTTCATGCCCCTGCGCGGGATGAATGAGAAAGGGTAACCCTACCGGGGCCCTATGTACACTTTAACTATTTTTTTGTAATAATATTACAATTTATATTTATGTACATATACATGTTTATGTCTATTTGTTCCTTTTTTCTTATTCTTTTCCTTTTTATGCTTCTTGTCATCCTAGTGATTTTAAGGCCCATCAGGGGTCAGCACGAGTCAGAGGGGTCTGGATTGACTCCGGGAGGAGTGAGGCATTTGGACCCGGGGGAATGTTATGTCCCCGGTCCGGAGAGCTGACTTGGTGGGGCGTATCTCGACCCTGTGCTGAGCGAACGACTTGGGTTCTGGGGGAATGTTATCTCCCCAGACCAAAGCGGCTGACTCGGTGGGACGTAACCCGACCCCGAGTTGAGTGAAAGACTAGGGTTCTGGGGGAATGTTACCTCCCCAGACTAAAGAAGCAGACTCGGTGAGATATCGCCCGACCCCGAGTCTGTTTAAATCGTTTGGCCCTGGGGGAATGTTACGTCCTCAGTCCAAAGACAGACTCGGTGGGACATCGCCCGAACCCGAGCTGTTTCAATCACTTGGCCCTGGGGGAATGTTACGTCTCCAGTCCAAAGGCAGACTCGGTGGGACATCGCCCGACCCCGAGCTGTTTGAGTCACTTGGTCCTGGGGGAATGTTACGTCCCCAGTCCAAAGACAGACTCGGTGGGACATCGCCCGACCCCGAGCTGTTTGAATCACTTGGCCCTGGGGGAATGTTACGTCCCCAGTCTAAAGACAGACTCAGTGGGACATCGCCCGACCGCGAGCTGTTTCAATCATTTGGCCCTGGGGGAATGTTACGTCCCCAGTCCAGAGGGCAGACTCGGTGGGACATCGCCCGACCCCGAGCTGTTTAAATCACTTGGCCTTGAGGGAATGTTACGTCCCCAGTCCAAAGACAGACTCGGTGGGACGTCGCCCGACCCCGAGCTGTTTAAATCACTTGGCCCTGGGGGAATGTAATGTCCCCAGTCCAAAGACAGACTCGGTGGGACATCGCCCGACCCCGAGCTGTTTCAATCATTTGGCCCTGTGGGAATGTTACGTCCCCAGTCCAGAGGGCAGACTCGGTGGGACATCGCCCGACCCCGAGCTGTTTAAATCACTTGGCCCTGGGGGAATGTTACGTCCATAGTCCAAAGACAGACTCGGTGGGACGTCGCCCGACCCCGAGCTGTTTAAATCACTTGGCCCTGGGGGAATGTTACGTCCCCAGTCCAGAGGGACCGACTCGGTGGGACGTAACCCGACCCCGAGCTTAGTGAGCAAGCGGCCTCAGCGGAACGAAATCCAGCCCCGATCCGACGTTTTTTGAAAAAGATTTTGTCAGAAAAGGAATTTTTATTCATGTTTGGGGGCGGGCCGCCCTCTTTACAACAGTTGTTCTGGTTCGGTGTTTTGTCCGGTTTCTGTAAAAAAAGGGAAATAGAAGAAAGGAAAGTTGATCTTTATGGGAAGTACTTTCTTAACATCTCGGCGTTCCATGGTTTCTTCAACCTCGTGCCATCCAGATGCTCTAGGATGTAGGCCCCTGGTCTTACTACCTCGGTGATTTTGTAAGGTCCTTCCCACTTGGCACCTAACGACCCCTCTTCAGGTCGTCGGGTGTTCAGAGTCACTTTTCTTAGCACTAGATTGCCTGGCAGGAAGGAGCGGGTCCGAACTCTCCTGTTGTAGAATCGGGTCATTCTATGTTGGTAGATGGCTGCTCTTATTGCTGACCGTTCTCTTTTTTCTTCGATCAGGTCGAGGTGATTTTTGATGAGTTCTTCCTTTCGATCGTTCTCGTAGTGGCGGATCCTGTGGGTTGATATTCCGATTTCTGCCGGGATGACGGCCTCACACCCGTATGATAGGGAGAAGGGTGTTTCTCTTGTTGAATCTTTGAAGGTCGTTCGGTGTGCCCACAATACCTCCGGTAGCTCCTCGACCCATAGGCTTTTGCTTGATCCGAGTCGAGCTTTCAGGTTTGACTTGATGGTTTTATTGGTGGCTTCAACCTGCCCGTTCGACTTGGGATGGGCCGGCGAGGTGAATTTTAAGGTTATCTGGAGGTCTTCACAAAGTTTTCTGAATCCCCTGCTGTCGAATTGCTTTCCGTTGTCGGTGATGATTGCCTGGGGGATCCCGAACCGGCAGATTATATTTTTCTTCAAGAACTCTGCGGTTTTCTTCTCCGAGATGGTGGACAATGGTTCTGCTTCTACCCATTTGGTAAAGTAGTCTATGG
This sequence comes from Zanthoxylum bungeanum, assembly GCA_019454045.1. NCBI lineage: Eukaryota > Viridiplantae > Streptophyta > Magnoliopsida > Sapindales > Rutaceae > Zanthoxylum > Zanthoxylum bungeanum. The sequence goes on from SKCR01047281.1 coordinate 547,107, forward strand.
CCACGATCACATATTTTGCCTGACCTCGTCCTTTCAGCATCGGCCTTATAATGTCTAGCCCCCACTGTGCGAAGGGCCAGGGGCTGGATATGGTGGTCAGCTGCTCTGCCGGCTGATGGTAGAGGTTGTCATTCTTTTGGCATCCCTCGCATTTCCGTGCTATTTTTACGCCATCCTCGTGCATTGTTGGCCAGTAAAATCATTGCCTCAGGGCTTTGAAGGCGATTGATCTTCCCCCGGCGTGGCTTCCGCAGATGCCGGCGTGAATTTCCCTGAGCACGTATTCTGCTTCTTCTGGTGCTAAGCACCTTAGGAGGGGTACGGTGTATCCTCTCCGGTAGAGTACTCCTTTAATCAGGGAAAACTTGGTGCTTTTGAACTTTAGTTTTCTGGCCTCCCTTTTATCTTTAGGGGTTTCCCCTGTTTCCAGGTACTTTCTGATCGGTTGCATCCACGAATCTTTGTCTTCTTCTTCTAGTACATCCACCTCTGTCTCCCCTATGATTCTTTCTTGGAGGTATATAAGAGGGATTACCCTGAGATTTTCTGTCTTCATTGAAGAGGCGAGTCTGGCTAGGGAATCTGCTTCGCAGTTGTCTTCTCGTCCGACATGTTCGAAGAGTACGTTTCCTACTTTCTCTACCCACTTCTTCACTTCGGCTAAGTAAGCTACCATGGTTGGTTCCCTAGCCTGAAAGTCCACTTTCAGCTGTTGTATTGCTAACTGAGAATCACTCCTGATCACTACATTGTGGACCTCTACTACCGTACATAGCCTTAGTTCGGCCAGTATTGCCTCGTACTCTACCTCATTGTTTGTGGTTTTGAAGGCGAATTTGAGGGCGAACAGTATTTCTTCTCCCTTTTCACTTTTTAGTGCTACCCCTGCTCCATAGCCGTGCGAGCTTGCGGATCCGTCTACAGACATTTTCCACCTGTCTTCTTCTACAGTCAAGACCTGTGGTTCCGTAAGTTCTGCTATGAAGTCCGCTAAGGCCTGCCCTTTTACTGCTGTTCTTGGGAGGTATGAGATGTCGTGCTCGCTTATTTCTACTGACCACTTCATCAGTCTTCCCGAGACCTCTGGTTTCTGCAAGATTTGTCTTAGGGGATAATCCGTGTATACCCCGATCGGATGGGCTTGAAAGTAGGGTCGTAACTTCCGTGCTGCAGTGACCAGGGATAGGGCAATGAGTTCATGTACGGGGTATCGAGTTTATGCGTCCAGCAGGGCTTTACTGACGTAGTAAACCGGTCTCTGGACATGGTCGATCTCTTGTACCAACGCCGAGCTTACTGCGTGTTTCGAGACGGCCAGATATAGATACAGCGTCTCTCCTGTGAGGGGTTTGGCTAGGAGTAGGGATGGCAGTGGGTAGGGTATGGTGCGGGTTTGTCATTACCAAACCCGCACCCGCATATGTAAATGAATTACCAAACCCGCACCATACCCGTTGCGGGTTTTAATTTTCATTACCAAACCTGCACCGCATATAAAAATAAATTACCAAACCCGCAATGGTACCCAACGGATTTTTTGCGGATTTTTAAAATATTGAATTATTTTGTGTTCTTAATAATATATTTTTTAATTAAATAATTTATTTTTAATTGCTAGCTGTAGTATTCACATTTATTTTTCATTTAACATATACAACATACAATGTATGTATATACAGTACATAGATAATATAATGTATGAAAGACTCGATACCATATGTTTATTTTTTCATATAAACATAATTAAAACGAGTTCTTCCTTTCATAATTATAATGATCTAAGTTTTCCAACTCAATCGACAATAAGCTAAAAAGTAATCACCAACCTTTGGTCATATTTTTATGCTAAGTGTAATGAAAGTGATGCTTACAAGACTCAAATGTAGTAAGTGTAATGAAGAAGCAGGAAAGCTACTGAAGTTGCAGCAAACACTAGCTTATTCTGCTTCTCTCCCGTTTCTGATCATGTGAACTTAATCAAAATTTTTGTATTATAATTTTATTAACAAGTGTGATTAAAAAAAATAATAATAGTCATGCAAAAAATCTCGAGTTGGGCAGGTTGCGGGTTGCGGCTGAGTGAGAGTGTGAAAATGTGGATTAATGTTTTAGGTTTAGGTTTTGTTAGTTATTTTTGTATGAATGTTTTTTTATATTGTCATAAAAATATTAATTAATAAAAAATAATATTACGGGTATGTGGATACCCGCAGTGGATACCCGCATTTTTTTCTTAAATATCAAACCCGCACCGCACCCGCAGCGGGTTTTGCTTTAAATTACCAAACCCGCACCGCACCCACTAATATATTTACCAAATCCTACCCATTGCGGGCGGGTTTTTGCGGGTTTGCGGGTTTGCGGGTAAAATTGCCATCCCTAGCTAGGAGAGGGGGCTGTGCCAGGTATAGCTTTAGGTGCTGGAAGGCTTATTCGCACTCGGGTGTCCAGTCGACCCCTTTTTGAGCTTTTTTGATGACTTTAAAGAAATGATGGCACTTGTCGGTTGCTCGCGAGATGAACCGGTTGAGTGCGGCGATTCTTCCTGTAAGGCTTTGTACTTCCTTAACTGTCCGGGGTGATTTCAGGTCTAGCACGACTTGTATCTTTTGTGGGTTGGCTTCAATGCCTCGTGAACTTACCATGTAGCGCAGAAATTTTCCTGAGGCTACCCCGAATGCACACTTCTCTGGATTGAGCCTTAAACTGTGTTTTCTCAGGAGTTCGAAAGTTTTCTTCAGGTCGGCCACATGGTTTTTTGGTTCCCCAGACATTGTTATCATGTCGTCGACATACACCAGCATGGTCGTGCCGATGAGCGGTTTGAAGATTTTGTTCACCAGTCTCTGGAAAGTCGCCCCTGCATTCTTTAATCCAAAAGGCATTACTTTATAGCAGTACAACCCTTGGTCAGTGATAAAAGTGGTCTTCTCTTCGTCCGCATGGTGCATCTTGACTTGATTGTATCCCGAGAAAGCGTCCATGAAGCTCAGCAGCCCTTGGCAGGCTGTTGTATCTACCAGTTGGTCTATATTTGGGAGGGGAAAGCTGTCTTTTGGACATGCTTTGTTGAGGTCGGTGAAATCTACGCACATTCTCCACTTTCCGTTGGATTTTTTCACCAATACCACGTTGGACACCCATTCTGGGTATTTTACTTTCTGGATGAAGCCGACTTTCAGCAATTTTTCTACCTCGGTTGCTATTACTCCGCACCGCTCTTGGTTGAATATTCTCCTCTTCTGTTTTACTGGCTTGTGTAATGGGTTCACAGCTAAGCGATGACTTATGAATTTTGGGTCGATTCCGGGCATGTCATCGTGTCCCCATGCAAAAACGTCGGGGTACTCCTGTAGATATTCCAACAAGTCTTTTCTTAGGGCCTTGTCTAGGCTTCCTCCTATTTTTATGTTCTTTTCTGGCCCGAACAGTTTTACTTCTTCCAACTCTTCGGCTGATCCGAGCCGTGCAGTTTTATCGGGCCGAGGAGCAGGGTCTCTCCTTGTACTTTCGTCATCCTCGTCTCTCTGTCTCTTCTTGGTGCCTCTTTCCACGCAGAGGGTCTCTCGCGAGTAAGTGGCAAAACAGCTGCGGGCTATCTTCTGGCTTTCGCATATGATTCCGATCCCTTCCCGTGTGGGGAACTTTAACTTCAAGTAATAACAGGACATTGCGGCCTTGGTTTTCATCATGAAGGGGCGGCCGACAATGACTTGATAGCCGCTCATGCAGTCTACTACAGTGAAGTTTATCATGATTGTTCGGGTTTTGGGGGCGGCTCCGATCGTCACTGCTAACTGAATTTTTCCCAGAGGTATGACTGTTGAACCCCCGAATCCGTACAGGGGGTGCTGTCTTTGGTTAGAGTCGTGTACTCTACCCCCAGGTTCTCCAAAGTTTCTTTGGAAATTATGTCTACCGCGCTCCTAGGATCCACCAGGATTCGGTCCACTTCTGTGCCGCTGATCGTTGCTTTGATTATTAGTGCGTCATCGTGGGGGAAACTTACCCCCCGAGCGTCCTCATCGGTGAACATAATGGGTGTTAGCCGATTTCCTTGGGGGTTTGGGACTTTCTCTGTTTTTAGCACCTCTGTCCCCCGTGCTCGGCTGTAATTTTTTCTCGACCGGTTAGAGTCCCCGGCCAGCGTTGCCCCTCCTGCGATGACGTTTACCTCTCGGTTCCTTGCTATTTGTCTGGAGGCCATGATCTCGTGGTCGATGTAATTATTCAGGTACCCGTTCCGAGCCAGGTCCTCTATTTGTTCTCGCAGGTCTTTGCATTTATCGGTTGTGTGCCCTTTTTGATTGTGGTGTAGGCAGTAGGACCTTTTGTTCTTTCTGTTTGGGGGAAATCTCCTGAGGTCGGGTTCTATTAAGAGATCTTTCTCCCGTATCTCCATGATGATTTCCCATGGCGGCTTACTTAGGGGAATATACGCCTCTTCTCGGACCACATGGTTTACTTGAGTTGTGGGCTCTTTTCCTTGATCCTTATGTGCCATTGGCTTGAACTCTTTGGGTCTTGGATTGAACTTCCGGAATTCTCTTTCCGGTCGCCGGTGGTCTTCCCTCCTTGTTACTCTTTCTCTGATGGTTGTCCCCCTCCGGGATACTTTTTCCTCACTTTCTAGTAGGACGTACTTCCTGGCTACCTCCAATGCGGTAGCGTATGTTGGTTTCTATAATATGTCCCAAGGAAAGATTAAGCATTCATGAAATACAACAAAGAATATATATAAAAGACGAAGTATGGCGGAATCATACTTACAATGCTTTGTTGATGAAGAAAAAAACAAACCAAATGGAAGCTCCAAGTGTTGGTTGATTCGGCCAAGAGGAGAAGAAGGTGGAAAGCTCCAAGCTTTGTGAATTCCTTGCTCTATGATGGTTTCCCTATCACCTGTTTTGATCCCTTGAAAGGTGCTAGCCTTGTATGTTCCAAACAACAACCTTTTCTTCAAGCTTTTGGCAACCAAAATGAAGAAGATGAAGACCAAAAACTGCATGCAGTTTTCGGTCAAGAGTGAGTGAGAGAAGAGAGATTTTCTTAATTGATTTTGATACCAAAAATCAATTTATATTTATGCTATAATATTTATTAAATAATAATAAATCTATGACACAAGTCATGCAAAGGCTTAGAGTGTCCAACACTCAAATTCCATGCATAACATTTGAGTGTAATATACACTATCACCATGCAATGCATCATTAATAAAATAATGCATATAATGACATGTGTCATGTGGGCCCCACACGTTTCCAAATGAAAGTGGGCCCACGTGCACTCACGCGTTCGGGTTCGATATTTCCGAAATACCGAACTTAAGTCGCGACGTTATTTAAATCGAATTTAAATAAATAATCGCGCCTAGCGAAATTATTATTTACGTTGCTAACGAATTAATTCTAAATTAACTCGTATGCCCGAATTAAAATCTAATTTTAATTTCGCGTCGAAATCAAATTTCAATTATTATATCGAATATAATAATTTTACCGATTAATTCCAAATTAATCGTTCTCTCTCTCTAAATAAGACATTTTATCCTAGATAAAGTTTCTCCGCAATTAATCCAAGATTAATTAAGTTCGAATCAAATATCATATGTGAATCTTCAGGAAGCGACCCAAGAGATCTCCGGATATGTTGGCAGTAAATACGATCGTCGGATAATCCGAACACGTACGTACCTTGTACTACGTTCTTACCGATTCACAAGACAAGGTTGGCTTCTAGCAAAGCGCCATGCCTACCCAATTCTCCAGAAATATTCTTATAGGAATATAAGATCTATATCAAGCGTAGTATACCGTAGTATTGCGTACATCGATCCAGTATCGGATGATCACATGCTAGGCCTGGGGCTGGAGATGTGTCTGCCCCGTACGAAACATATATCGGACATCAAGCAGCTAGTCTCTTTAAATCAGACAATCCTGACCTAGTCATATTGTCCCGACGGTTGCAACCTTTTATAGAGTACTAGTTATGTGCCCTGCGTGATCATCGCCTCCATATGTCTGAAGCGATACTTCCATCTTGACATCACATCCAGTACGCTACGATTCTCGATAAACCCAGAAGAGGTGTACACAGAACCGGTTAGGGTCCCCAACCACCAAAACCAAAGTTTACCGATTGTCGCAAGTACTAGCGATGTAAGTCTCAGGTTAAGACCATATACACCTACCCTGATGCGGCCTCCCATAGACACGTAGACATACTACCAATGGGATTCCGCGGGGTCTATCCAGAGCGAAGCTGTTTTCCGTACCATCGGTAAAACACAACCTCCTATTGCACTTGCATAAGTATCCAATACTTAAATATATGAGAACTATGCTGTTGTGCCCTCACAACGTGCACAAGCGCAATACTAGTCTATTCCGCATTATCGATGTCCGATCTCGATAATACTCCGACTAGGGATATTTAATGATTAAACTTTTATAGATTGATACTGTCTCATATCATCTCAATCCAGTATTAATCATATGGACTTTCGCCATTTATTAGTCAAAGTAAATATATTACAAAACGGCAAAAGCAATTTCATTATCACATAGTTAATTTTGTACAATAATACAATAATCATTTACAAACAGTGACGCTATGGGACATAATGTCTAACAGCGTAGTCTGGTGTCTCATGGATCCTCAGATGGGTCCATAGTTTCCCGACCCTTAGGGCCCCTTTCAGACTTTCCAGGGCTTCTTGGGATTCGTACCCTCCGACCTCGAGCACGGCGTTGTGGTATCTTTCAATGAAGCTCTTCAGTGTTCGTCATCTCTCTGTTTCATGAGGCCTTAGTTCTCCTATTGTCTTTTTAGGGGTGCATGCTTTTGAAGTGTCGGGTAAACGATTTCTTAAGTGGGAGAAGCTCTGGATGCTCCCCGGGGCCAGACTCATGTACCATAGGATGGAAGACCCACCTAAAGTTAAGGGGAATACTTTTGCATATGGCGTCGCCCGTCACTCATTGTACTTCCATTATGAGGACAAAGTTCTCGACGTGAGATTTTGGGTCGGAGTGGCCTTGTATGGTGCCATGGTCGGCATATTAAATCGCTTCGGGAACTGTGCTGACCTTATTTCTTCCGCAAGGGGGGACCCCTATTCCTCGCTTCGGGCGTTTCCCGTGCCAATCTTGAGACCTTCTTCCCATCTGGCCATCTCTTTTCTCAACCAAGATTTTATTTCACGGGCTGTGCCCCCGTGTCGCCTTCTGTGTCCTTCTGTTCGCATGTCGTTCCGAGTGTGGCGTTCCATAAGCCCGGAGGTCTCTTGTACGTCTTCGTTGTACTTTCTATCCCCCCTCTCGGAGTTGTAAAAACTGTCGGAGGAGGGGTCGGGTGATTGTTCCTCCTCCTCTTTTTCCCATGTGTCTTCTGATCGTGGTTCTCTTCCTACCACTTCAGATCTTATCCCATAAGGGCCTCTCTTTCTGGGTTCCTCGTCTTCGCTTACATCTGCTACTCTTTTTCCTCTTTCCCTCTCTTTCCTCTTTTGACTGGTCCCGGTTTCAGTTTCTTGTTGTTTGCTCCTTCCATTCTTTCTAGTCGATCCATCATAGTCCTCATGCTATCTTCCATTCTTTTCATCCAGTCTATTGTTGGACCTCCTGGTTGGTGATTTCCGTCCTCCGCCATTTGTCTTATCACGCGAACTGCTTTTTGTGAAGTTCCCCACAGACGGCGCCAACTGTTGACGGTGGATTTTGGTCTCAGGGCAATATAGGAATATCACCTCCGAGGGAATCCTCCTCCAACTGTGAATTTGTTTGGTTATGCGGGAAACCAAAAGCAAATTTAGCGGAAAACAGAAAAATACACCAATCAGACAAAGGGATTTAACGTGGTTCGGCGGATTTGAGATCCGACCTACGTCCACAGACAAGAACAAGGTGGTACTCTTTTATTGCTCAAATATGCCTCTCAAGCCTCTTTGTTCTTACAATCAGAACTTTTTGATTCTAACTTCTCACTCTTGTGATGATTTTCAGATGTCATTTTACACATGCCCTGCCCTCCTATTTATAATAACAGAAATTAGACTCCTTCTTCTATAAGGTTTCCTAGTTGAGCCAATCTCATTCTCCCACAAGGGTTCCTAATTTCAAACTACCTTTACTCCTTTTCACCTATCAAGATACTAATTCCATCATTTTCCCGTGATAATGATAATTTGTCTCATTATCCGAGAAAATATGGTGCTCTTCCTTCCTGAACACGCCTTGCTATCTGGTCGTATGTATGAGGTCGGCCATGGCAATCCTTTTATGCTGAGAATGTCCTTGCCGCCCTCTATAATGCTCGGTCATCTGAACCAAAGTGGTCGGTCCTCTCATGATGTGGTCGATCTTCATATGATGTGGTCGGTCTTCACATGATGTGGTCGGTCTTCACATGATGTCAACCAGAGAAAGGATTTTACCCTTTTGTCCTTGTCGTGCTGGCTTAAATACTGTAGTGCCTAAGAACACCATCAACAAATTTTGAAAACACATCATCATTAATATTTACAGGTCTTAATATTTGAAATTGGACTTCCTTAAAGCAAGCCTAGCGACAAGTAAGAGATTAAAAGACAAATTAAAGGTCTCAAATATTTATTATATTTGACTGGGTTGTGTTAGTTTATGGTTTCCACAAAAATAAGCACATGATAATGTAGTCAATCAAATAAAAATATTATTTATTTCCTAGTGTGACTTTGGTTTATATTAGGCAAAAATGCAAAAATGACCCTCTAACTTTCATGTTTTTTCATTTAAGTCCGTTAACTTTCAGTTTTGTCAATTCAGTCCTATAACTTTCAATTTTTGTCAATTCAAGGCTCCGTTATAAATTCATCATTGTTGCCGTTACAAATAACGGCAACAGCAAAGTAAACATACTTTGCTTGTTATTTAATTAATACCCTAAATGAGAAAATATAGGCAGACGGAGGAAGCTAAAGCAAAGTAAACGTACTCTGCTTGCATCTTCGAGCTATTTTTTTTGTCAAAAACACATATCTCAAGTTCAATATGACTTTTTGTCAAAAAATTTATAAAATTATAACTAGTGCTAGTAACGAAGATATGTATTTATTATAAGAGATTAAGATAATCAAATGTTTTACCTACTATATTTAAACTCGAATCGAATTATTCGATTGTGTTATTTTCAATCCTTCAAAAAAAAACACGAGACGATACATTTTACACTACAGTGATCAGTGGACCCTAGCGACGAGTGTGAAAATAATTATACGCAACTATTTAGCAAAAACTTAATGGTTAGACATTACAATACATGTGATTGCACATAATCAAAAGTATTGGTTGTCATCAAATGTAATGCCACATCATCCGAGAATGCTATCATGTCACTCAAAGTACGTTTACTTTGCTTTAGCTTCCTTTGTCTGCCTATATTTTCTAATTGAGGGTATTAATTAAATAACAGGCAAAGTATGTTTACTTTGCTGTTGCCGTTATTTGTGACGGCAACAGTGATGAATTTATAACGGAGCCTTGAATTGACAAAAATTGAAAGTTAGAGGATTGAATTGACAAAACTAAAAATTAACGGACTTAAATGAAAAATATGAAAATTAGAGGGCCACTTTTACATTTTTGCCTTTATATTAATATATCATCGTTGATCAATGCTTTCATTTCAATATAAAATAGATTGTCTCTTTCTTTGTCACCAATAATTGTCAATAAAGTTGACCATACAGGTTTGAAAATTTTAGTGTGGGACAGGTAAGGGTGACGTTTTCAAGAAAATTACCAAAATGAGGAAATTTTTTTTAATCATTTGTCAAAATAAGACACAATATCATCGTTGTTCAATGCTTTCAATATAAAATAGATTGTCTCTTTCTTTGTCACCAATAATTGTCAATAAAGTTGACCATACAGGTTTGAAAAATTTAGTGTAGGACAGGTAAGGGTGATGTTTTCAAGAAAATTAGCAAAATAAGGAAAAAAAATTTAATCATTTGTCAAAATAAGACACAATATTGACGTTTAAGTTGGATTATATGAAGTTTACACCGAAATATACGTATTTGTCGGAGATCCGGAGTTGGAACTTCGGATCCCGAAGTTTTAATATTTAATATATTTTTTAATTCCCAATTTTTCGGATTTCCGAATTTTTATTTTTATTTTTAATTTCAAACTTCGGAGATCCAAAGTTTGACTTCAGATCTCTGAAGTCTCGGGACATCCGAAGTTTTAGTTCACTGTTTTTGTTTATAGATATGATTTTTATATATAAGTCCGGATTTTTTTTTTCAATTCACGTACTATATAAAAAATAAATATAAAATTACAACGTGAATAATCATATAATTGACAACAATGTGAAGAATCGAAGAAAGCAATAATTAAATTTCTTAACAAAATTAATGTTGATTTGGATTTTGGCTAAACGGAGTCATACATGAACGTCTATTGTGATCATGTTCGCCACATTGACCACATATGAGTTGCACTATTTGAAATTGAAAATAAAAATAAAACTTAGGAGATTCAAAGCTTCAACTTCATATCTCCGAAAAATATGTATAATTCGGTGTAAATTTATGAGAATCAAACTTCTCCGAAGTCTTATATTTTCATAAACGCCTAATATTGTGATTTATTTTGACAAATGATAAAGTTTTTCGACTAGTTTGGCTAATTTCCCATATTTTAAGTAGAATTGGCGTGTAAAGCAGATAAAATATAGCTATTTTTTGGATTTGAAGAACAACTTCAAAAAACTCTTCAAATCTATAAATATATATATATATATATAGGGTAATATTTATTAATTTAAAACATTAGTATTTATTAATTAATAGTAATAAATTACTAGTACTTAAAAAACATTTTGCCGCGTATACATTGAAAAAAATATTAATCTCTTTATTATTTTAATTGAAATCAAAATATATTGTGCACTTTTTATCTCAACAACTTTATCCTATTTTTCGTAAAACATAATAAGTTAATAACATATCAAATATATTATCTATTAAATTAAAAATTATATTGCCGTATACATTGGAAAAAAATACTTATTCCTTTTACTGTTTTAATTGAAATCAAATTATATTGTGTACTTCTTATCTCATTGAAATCAAATTCTATTGTGTACTTCTTATCTCAACAACTTTATCGTACTTTTAGGGTGTATTGGTAAAGAGTATTAGACATAAGTTTTAGTATAAACGTTAAATATAAGTTAATTTATAAGTTTTTTATGATATTTGATTGATAGAGTATAAGTTATGAAATTATAAATAAGGGCATATAAAAATTTAATAAATATAAAAAAAAAAAAAAAAACGAAAGGTAAAATTATAATTCCTCACGTCAAATGTTCAAAATAAACTCATTACCCTAACTTATGGTTACGCTAGCATAACCAAACGATGTCGCTCCAAAGGGACGCTTCGTAAAACAAATTAAGAGATTGCCTATCGTACTTTTATCATTTTGCGTTTCAAGTTTTATTTTCATTTTCTTATTTTATGTGGGTTTTTATTTATTTATTAATTTTTTTGTGATGATTTTCAGATGTCATTTTACACATGCCCTGCCCTCCTATTTATAATAACAGAAATTAGACTCCTTCTTCTATAAGGTTTCCTAGTTGAGCCAATCTCATTCTCCCACAAGGGTTCCTAATTTCAAACTACCTTTACTCCTTTTCACCTATCAAGATACTAATTCCATCAGTTTTCCCGTGATAATAGGATAATTTGTCTCATTATCCGAGAAAATATGGTGCTCTTCCTTCCTGAACACGCCTTGCTATCTGGTCGGTATGTATGAGGTCGGCCATGGCAATCCTTTATGCTGAGAATGTCCTTGCCGCCCTCTATAATGCTCGGTCATCTGAACCAAAGTGGTCGGTCCTCTCATGATGTGGTCGATCTTCATATGATGTGGTCGGTCTTCACATGATGTGGTCGGTCTTCACATGATGTCAACCAGAGAAAGGATTTTACCCTTTTGTCCTTGTCGTGCTGGCTTAAATACTGTAGTGCCTAAGAACACCATCAACAAATTTTGAAACACATATCATCATTAATATTTACAGGTCTTAATATTTGAAATTGGACTTCCTTAAAGCAAGCCTAGCGACAAGTAAGAGATTAAAAGACAAATTAAAGGTCTCAAATATGTTATTATATTTGACTGGGTTGTGTTAGTTTATTGGTTCCCACAAAAATAAGCACATGATAATGTAGTCAATCAAATTAAAAATATTATTTATTTCCTAGTGTGACTTTGGTTTATATTAGGCAAAAATGCAAAAATGACCCTCTAACTTTCATGTTTTTTCATTTAAGTCCGTTAACTTTCAGTTTTGTCAATTCAGTCCTATAACTTTCAATTTTTGTCAATTCAAGGCTCCGTTATAAATTCATCATTGTTGCCGTTACAAATAACGGCAACAGCAAAGTAAACATACTTTGCTTGTTATTTAATTAATACCTAAATGAGAAAATATAGGCAGACGGAGGAAGCTAAAGCAAAGTAAACGTACTCTGCTTGCATCTTCGAGCTATTTTTTTTGTCAAAAAACATATCTCAAGTTCAATATGACTTTTTGTCAAAAAATTATAAAAATTATAACTAGTGCTAGTAACGAAGATATGTATTTATTATAAGAGATTAAGATAATCAAATGTTTTACCTACTATATTTAAACTCGAATCGAATTATTCGATTGTGTTATTTTCAATCCTTCAAAAAAAAACACGAGACGATACATTTTACACTACAGTTGATCAGTGGACCCTAGCGACGAGTGTGAAAATAATTATACGCAACTTATTTAGCAAAAACTTAATGGTTAGACATTACAATACATGTGATTGCACATAATCAAAAGTATTGGTTGTCATCAAATGTAATGCCACATCATCCGAGAATGCTATCATGTCACTCAAAGTACGTTTACTTTGCTTTAGCTTCCTTTGTCTGCCTATATTTTCTAATTGAGGGTATTAATTAAATAACAGGCAAAGTATGTTTACTTTGCTGTTGCCGTTATTTGTGACGGCAACAGTGATGAATTTATAACGGAGCCTTGAATTGACAAAAATTGAAAGTTAGAGGATTGAATTGACAAAACTAAAAATTAACGGACTTAAATGAAAAAATATGAAAATTAGAGGGCCACTTTTACATTTTTGCCTTTATATTAATATTATCATCGTTGATCAATGCTTTCATTTCAATATAAAATAGATTGTCTCTTTCTTTGTCACCAATAATTGTCAATAAAGTTGACCATACAGGTTTGAAAATTTTAGTGTGGGACAGGTAAGGGTGACGTTTTCAAGAAAATTACCAAAATGAGGAAATTTTTTTTAATCATTTGTCAAAATAAGACACAATATCATCGTTGTTCAATGCTTTCAATATAAAATAGATTGTCTTTCTTTGTCACCAATAATTGTCAATAAAGTTGACCATACAGGTTTGAAAAATTTAGTGTAGGACAGGTAAGGGTGATGTTTTCAAGAAAATTAGCAAAATAAGGAAAAAAAATTTAATCATTTGTCAAAATAAGACACAATATTGACGTTTAAGTTGGATTATATGAAGTTTACACCGAAATATACGTATTTGTCGGAGATCCGGAGTTGGAACTTCGGATCCCGAAGTTTTAATATTTAATATATTTTTTAATTCCCAATTTTTCGGATTTCCGAATTTTTATTTTTATTTTTAATTTCAAACTTCGGAGATCCAAAGTTTGACTTCAGATCTCTGAAGTCTCGGGACATCCGAAGTTTTAGTTCACTGTTTTTGTTTATAGATATGATTTTTATATATAAGTCCGGATTTTTTTTTTCAATTCACGTACTATATAAAAAATAAATATAAAAATTACAACGTGAATAATCATATAATTGACAACAATGTGAAGAATCGAAGAAAGCAATAATTAAATTTCTTTAACAAAATTAATGTTGATTTGGATTTTGGCTAAACGGAGTCATACATGAACGTCTATTGTGATCATGTTCGCCACATTGACCACATATGAGTTGCACTATTTGAAATTGAAAATAAAAATAAAACTTAGGAGATTCAAAGCTTCACTTCATATCTCCGAAAAATATGTATAATTCGGTGTAAATTTATGAGAATCAAACTTCTCCGAAGTCTTATATTTTCATAAACGCCTAATATTGTGATTTATTTTGACAAATGATAAAGTTTTTCGACTAGTTTGGCTAATTTCCCATATTTTAAGTAGAATTGGCGTGTAAAGCAGATAAAATATAGCTATTTTGGATTTGAAGAACAACTTCAAAAAACTCTTCAAATCTATAAATATATATATATATATATAGGGTAATATTTATTAATTTAAAACATTAGTATTTATTAATTAATAGTAATAAAATTACTAGTACTTAAAAAACATTTTGCCGCGTATACATTGAAAAAAATATTAATCTCTTTTATTATTTTAATTGAAATCAAAATATATTGTGCACTTTTTATCTCAACAACTTTATCCTATTTTTCGTAAAACATAATAAGTTAATAACATATCAAAATATATTATCTATTAAATTAAAAATTATATTGCCGTATACATTGGAAAAAAATACTTATTCCTTTTACTGTTTTAATTGAAATCAAATTATATTGTGTACTTCTTATCTCATTGAAATCAAATTCTATTGTGTACTTCTTATCTCAACAACTTTATCGTACTTTTAGGGTGTATTGGTAAAGAGTATTAGACATAAGTTTTAGTATAAACGTTAAAATATAAGTTAATTTATAAGTTTTTTATGATATTTGATTGATAGAGTATAAGTTATGAAATTATAAATAAGGGCATATAAAAAATTTAATAAATATAAAAAAAAAAAAAAAACGAAAGGTAAAATTATAATTCCTCACGTCAAATGTTCAAAATAAACTCATTACCCTAACTTATGGTTACGCTAGCATAACCACAACGATGTCGCTCCAAAGGGACGCTTCGTAAAACAAATTAAGAGATTGCCTATCGTACTTTTATCATTTTGCGTTTCAAGTTTTATTTTCATTTTCTTATTTTATGTGGGTTTTTATTTATTTATTAATTTTTTTGTGATGATTTTCAGATGTCATTTTACACATGCCCTGCCCTCCTATTTATAATAACAGAAATAGACTCCTTCTTCTATAAGGTTTCCTAGTTGAGCCAATCTCATTCTCCCACAAGGGTTCCTAATTTCAAACTACCTTTACTCCTTTTCACCTATCAAGATACTAATTCCATCAGTTTTCCCGTGATAATAGGATAATTTGTCTCATTATCCGAGAAAATATGGTGCTCTTCCTTCCTGAACACGCCTTGCTATCTGGTCGGTATGTATGAGGTCGGCCATGGCAATCCTTTTATGCTGAGAATGTCCTTGCCGCCCTCTATAATGCTCGGTCATCTGAACCAAAGTGGTCGGTCCTCTCATGATGTGGTCGATCTTCATATGATGTGGTCGGTCTTCACATGATGTGGTCGGTCTTCACATGATGTCAACCAGAGAAAGGATTTTACCCTTTTGTCCTTGTCGTGCTGGCTTAAATACTGTAGTGCCTAAGAACACCATCAACAAATTTTGAAACACATATCATCATTAATATTTACAGGTCTTAATATTTGAAATTGGACTTCCTTAAAGCAAGCCTAGCGACAAGTAAGAGATTAAAAGACAAATTAAAGGTCTCAAATATGTTATTATATTTGACTGGGTTGTGTTAGTTTATTGGTTCCCACAAAAATAAGCACATGATAATGTAGTCAATCAAATTAAAAATATTATTTATTTCCTAGTGTGACTTTGGTTTATATTAGGCAAAAATGCAAAAATGACCCTCTAACTTTCATGTTTTTTCATTTAAGTCCGTTAACTTTCAGTTTTGTCAATTCAGTCCTATAACTTTCAATTTTTGTCAATTCAAGGCTCCGTTATAAATTCATCATTGTTGCCGTTACAAATAACGGCAACAGCAAAGTAAACATACTTTGCTTGTTATTTAATTAATACCCTAAATGAGAAAATATAGGCAGACGGAGGAAGCTAAAGCAAAGTAAACGTACTCTGCTTGCATCTTCGAGCTATTTTTTTTGTCAAAAACACATATCTCAAGTTCAATATGACTTTTTGTCAAAAAATTATAAAAATTATAACTAGTGCTAGTAACGAAGATATGTATTTATTATAAGAGATTAAGATAATCAAATGTTTTACCTACTATATTTAAACTCGAATCGAATTATTCGATTGTGTTATTTTCAATCCTTCAAAAAAAAACACGAGACGATACATTTTACACTACAGTTGATCAGTGGACCCTAGCGACGAGTGTGAAAATAATTATACGCAACTTATTTAGCAAAAACTTAATGGTTAGACATTACAATACATGTGATTGCACATAATCAAAAGTATTGGTTGTCATCAAATGTAATGCCACATCATCCGAGAATGCTATCATGTCACTCAAAGTACGTTTACTTTGCTTTAGCTTCCTTTGTCTGCCTATATTTTCTAATTGAGGGTATTAATTAAATAACAGGCAAAGTATGTTTACTTTGCTGTTGCCGTTATTTGTGACGGCAACAGTGATGAATTTATAACGGAGCCTTGAATTGACAAAAATTGAAAGTTAGAGGATTGAATTGACAAAACTAAAAATTAACGGACTTAAATGAAAAAATATGAAAATTAGAGGGCCACTTTTACATTTTTGCCTTTATATTAATATTATCATCGTTGATCAATGCTTTCATTTCAATATAAAATAGATTGTCTCTTTCTTTGTCACCAATAATTGTCAATAAAGTTGACCATACAGGTTTGAAAATTTTAGTGTGGGACAGGTAAGGGTGACGTTTTCAAGAAAATTACCAAAATGAGGAAATTTTTTTTAATCATTTGTCAAAATAAGACACAATATCATCGTTGTTCAATGCTTTCAATATAAAATAGATTGTCTCTTTCTTTGTCACCAATAATTGTCAATAAAGTTGACCATACAGGTTTGAAAAATTAGTGTAGGACAGGTAAGGGTGATGTTTTCAAGAAAATTAGCAAAATAAGGAAAAAAAATTTAATCATTTGTCAAAATAAGACACAATATTGACGTTTAAGTTGGATTATATGAAGTTTACACCGAAATATACGTATTTGTCGGAGATCCGGAGTTGGAACTTCGGATCCCGAAGTTTTAATATTAATATATTTTTTAATTCCCAATTTTTCGGATTTCCGAATTTTTATTTTTATTTTTAATTTCAAACTTCGGAGATCCAAGTTTGACTTCAGATCTCTGAAGTCTCGGGACATCCGAAGTTTTAGTTCACTGTTTTTGTTTATAGATATGATTTTTATATATAAGTCCGGATTTTTTTTTCAATTCACGTACTATATAAAAAATAAATATAAAAAATTACAACGTGAATAATCATATAATTGACAACAATGTGAAGAATCGAAGAAAGCAATAATTAAATTTCTTTAACAAAATTAATGTTGATTTGGATTTTGGCTAAACGGAGTCATACATGAACGTCTATTGTGATCATGTTCGCCACATTGACCACATATGAGTTGCACTATTTGAAATTGAAAATAAAAATAAAACTTAGGAGATTCAAAGCTTCAACTTCATATCTCCGAAAAATATGTATAATTCGGTGTAAATTTATGAGAATCAAACTTCTCCGAAGTCTTATATTTTCATAAACGCCTAATATTGTGATTTATTTTGACAAATGATAAAGTTTTTCGACTAGTTTGGCTAATTTCCCATATTTTAAGTAGAATTGGCGTGTAAAGCAGATAATATAGCTATTTTTTGGATTTGAAGAACAACTTCAAAAAACTCTTCAATCTATAATATATATATATATATATAGGGTAATATTTATTAATTTAAAACATTAGTATTTATTATTAATAGTAATAAAATTACTAGTACTTAAAAAACATTTTGCCGCGTATACATTGAAAAAAATATTAATCTCTTTTATTATTTTAATTGAAATCAAAATATATTGTGCACTTTTTATCTCAACAACTTTATCCTATTTTTCGTAAAACATAATAAGTTAATAACATATCAAAATATATTATCTTAAATTAAAAATTATATTGCCGTATACATTGGGAAAAAATACTTATTCCTTTTACTGTTTTAATTGAAATCAAATTATATTGTGTACTTCTTATCTCATTGAAATCAAATTCTATTGTGTACTTCTTATCTCAACAACTTTATCGTACTTTTAGGGTGTATTGGTAAAGAGTATTAGACATAAGTTTTAGTATAAACGTTAAAATATAAGTTAATTTATAAGTTTTTTATGATATTTGATTGATAGAGTATAAGTTATGAAATTATAAATAAGGGCATATAAAAATTTAATAAAATAAAAAAAAAAAAAAAAAACGAAAGGTAAAATTATAATTCCTCACGTCAAATGTTCAAAATAAACTCATTACCCTAACTTATGGTTACGCTAGCATAACCACAACGATGTCGCTCCAAGGGACGCTTCGTAAAACAAATTAAGAGATTGCCTATCGTACTTTTATCATTTTGCGTTTCAAGTTTTATTTTCATTTTCTTATTTTATGTGGGTTTTTATTTATTTATTAATTTTTTTTTTTTTTTACTGATTTGATTCCAGTTTTTTTATTTTTTTAAAAATTCAGATATCTTTCATTCAACTTTTCTTTTTATAAGGTTTCATTTCTTTTTACATATTTAGTTTTAACCGTATTTATAATTTTGCCACTTGATATTTGATACCCATTTCGTAGACCTGCTTAAATTGTACGTAAAATCAAAAAAAAAAAAATAATTATTATAATTTTTAAAGGAGACTGCACAATTCCCAGTTCGGAAATATTTCAAGATATTAGATTATATTCAACTAAGTAATTAATATGATAATCGTGTAGTTTTGTATTTTTAAAGGAGACTGCACAATTCCCAGTTCGGAAAATATTCCAGGATGTTAGATTATCTTCAACCAAGTAATTAATATGATAGTTTTGTAGTTTTGTATTTAATAAAGTAGTTGTGTATTTAATATAATAGTTGTGTTGTTATGTATTTAATATGGTAGTTATATAATACATATATAAATACCTCTCATTATAGTTCTAAATTCAAGCAAATGTTAATACACATTTTCTTCACAAGTTCTCACACAAGAGTAAATAGACTCGATTTTAGGGATAAATATTACATGTTGGTTTATCTTTATTCTATTTCCTTATTTTTGTTCGAGTTTGCAAAATTGAAAGTACTAAGAAAATAATTATTACTTATTTTAAAAACAAAAAAACAAAAAAACAAAACCTAATACTGCAAATTAGCTGGCAATTTAAGAAAATAGTTATAAAAAAGTATTATTAATAGATGTTTCACACGTTTCTTTAATATTCAACAAGTAGAGCTTTTATTGTAAAAGACAAAGACAGCCCACTTCTCTACTAATTATAGAGAAAGAAAAATGTGAATCATATCTGTAGTTGCACAAAATTTTGATCATCTCAGCATTGATGAGGATTGAGGAGGTGTAAATCTGGTCCCTTGCTGTCAACAACTCAAGAAAATCCAAAGATGGATGGGTGTCAGATTTTATTTTAATGTATTAAATATTTATTTATTTTAATTTTATAAAAAAAATATAGAAAATTATGAAAACGAACATGCAAATCCCCGCTCTAATAACAGACGTAAGTAAAGATAATGGAAGATCTTAATTTAGAATAAAGTGATTTTGATTTTTCAGCACATTTTGAGCAATCATTTTTGAATCTCTAAGAGCAAAGATGGCATGCTGCGTTTGAATGATGGCCACTAATAATTGGGTAGTTGAGGACTTGACTAATATTGGGTTGTAATTTTCTAAGTATCATTAATGCTTTCAAGATAAAATAGTCTCTCTCTCTCACTCTCACAAATAATTGTCAATAAAGTTGACACTAGCTAGTGGTGGTAATAGACCGGGATGGAGCTCCGCAAGAAAAATAAAAGTCTGGATTTAGGAAAAGTCTGGTCCGATTTTATTCGAGTTGGGTTTGGGTCCGGGCTTTATCCGGTCCATTTTTTAAAAAAAATTAAAAATATACAAATACAAAATATATTCATACTATATGTAAAGATAATTCACAAATAAATCAAAAGTTCAATCGATAGATTAACAATTTAAATACTACAAATAAATAAAAATGCTACAATATATATATATATATATATATATATATATATATATATATATATATATATATATATTATATATATATGTGTGTGTGTGTGTGTGTTATTTTATTTTTTTGTTTAAGCCCGGGCCCGAGCCCGAGCTGGACTTTTGAGTATAGGGCCCGGCCCAGTTTTTTTTTACCCCGGGCCGGGCCCGACCCAGATTTTTTTTACCCCGGGCCAGACCGAGCCCGAGCTTTTCTGCCACCCTTAACACTGCATGTATTAGGGTTTGAATATTTTAGTGTAGGACACGTAAATGATATATTTTAAGAGAAATTTAGGAAATTTAGGAAAAAAAATTAGCCATTTGCCAAAATAAGAAAGTAATCTACATCGTTTGATGTTTGTAAAAATAATTATTTTTATGATTAGGAGACGTTGGATTATTTGAAGTTTACATCTAAGTACACATATTTTTTGGAGATCCGAAATTTCAATTTAGGATCTCAAAGTTTTAATTTTTTTTTTATTTTTTTAATTTCTAATTTCAGATCTCTATATTTAAAATTTTTTGTTTTTCATTTTTTAAGTTTTTTTGTTTTTTTTTTTTTTAATTTCAAAGTTCAAACTTCAGAGATCCAAAGTTTGACTTCGGATCTCCGAAATCATAGAACATCCGGAGTTTTAGTTCACTGTTTTTGTTTATAGATATGATTTTTATATATAAGTGCGGAAAACTAATTTTGTTTTTCAATTTAGTTTATATATAAAAAAAAACTACAATGTGAATAATCATAGAAAGCGACAACAACGTGAAGAATCAAAGAAAGCGATAATTATATTTCGTTAACAAAACTAATGTTGACTTGGATTTTGACTAAACAGAGTCATACATGAATATTTATTGTGTTCACGTTCACCATATTGATCACATATGACTCGCACTCTTTGAAATTGAAAAAAAAAATTATTAAAACTTTAGAGATTCGAAATTCCAACTTCAAATCTCCGAAAAATACGTATATTTTGGTGTAAATTTCGGAGAATCCAACTTCTATGAAGTCTTCTATTTTTACAAATGCCAAACATTGTGTCTTATTTTGACAAATAGTAAGAAAATTTCGACTAATTTTGCTAATTACCCATATTTTAAGTAGTATTGGCGTGTAAAAGCTATATTGGTTTTGAAGAACAACTTCAAAAAAACTCTTCAAATATATAAATATATATATATAATTTAAATATTTTTAAAATTGCGACACATATGACTATTAAAAATTAATATTTTTAATTTAAAAAACTAGTATTTATTAATTAATATTAATAAAAATATCATTACTTAATTTTTTTTTTTTTTTTTTGGAATAGTTGGAGACCATGTCGTCAGATCACCCATTCCGGACTTAAGCAGAGCATGTAAAATCTTTGACTGTCCAAGGTTCTTACAAGAAACGCACTCTCTGATTTCGAATACAGGACCTCAAAGTGAGATCCTGAACCCTGCACCACCAAGCCACGCCCCTTGGAGATAGTACTTAAAAAATATGTTGCCGCGTATACATTGAAAAAAAAATATTAATCTCTTTCATTATTTTAATTGAAAACAAATTATATTGTGCACTTTTGATCTCAACAACTCTATCTTCTTCTTTTTTCGTAAAACATATCAACATATTTTATTTATTAAATTTAAAAAAAAAAACTTAAAAATTATATCACCGTATACATTGGAAAAAATACTCACTGTTTTAATTGAAATCAAATTCTATTGTGTATTTTTTTTTATCTCACCAGCTCTTTCATACTTTTAGTGGGTGTTTGGTAAAGAGAATTGAACTAAAAATATAAATTAGGTTATAAGTTATGGTATAAACGCTAGAATATAAGCTAACTTATGATGTTTGGTTAGATAGAGTATAAGTTGTGAAATTACAAATAAGGACATGTATATAAAAAAAATTAATAAATACAAAAAAGATTAAACGGATGGTAAAATTATAATTTCCCACGTCAAACTCTCAAAATAAGCTCGTTACCCTAATTTCTGGTTACTCTAACGTTAACGCTAACATAACCGCAACGCTGACATTTACGCTAATAAACACTGCGCGGTTGCCTATCGTAATTTTATCACTACGCGTTTCAAGTTTTATTTTCATTTTCTTATGTTTTTTTTTTAACTGATTTGATTCCAGTTTTTTTTTTGACGGGTGATTTTCGTCTCAGGGGAAGTTTCGAGATAACTCACCCGAGATAATCCTCCTCCAACTGTGAATTTGTTTGGTTATGGGGGACCAAAAGCAAACTTCGACAAAAAGCGGATAAAACACACAATCAACAAAGAGTTTTTACGTGGTTCGGCGGGATGGATCCAGCCTACGTCCAAGGGCACAAAATGAGTGGGGTGTTTTATTACTGGAATGAGCTCGGCCGACCTGTTTTACGACAGGTCAAATGTGGAACCGAGCTGTTTATGTTCCCCTCCCCTTTTATACTAGTGAACGTGTAGCACCGTTCCCGAACCTAGGTGATCACGTGGATTCCTGAATCGTTTACCGGCTCTCTTCCCCAAAGCTACATGGGTGAGAACAAACCTACTACCTCGTTATCTTGCCCCTTCACCTTATCTCGTACTCTGCCCCATGTGATAGTGACGTTTCAAACCTTCATTGTACTCTGCCCCATGTGATAGTGACGTTTCAAACATTCCTTGTACTCTGCCTCATGTGATAGTGACGGTTCACCCATTTCTTACACTATGCCCCATGTGATAGTGATGTTACGAACCTTGAGAGGATCAAGCGGTGGAGAATGATATAAGGAAGAGTCTGGAATACCCTGCCAACAGTTCGGTCTCCAAGAGGTCTGTCAAAATGATCATTTGAACTTAAAATGCTACTGCCGATCTAGCAATGCCCGACCAACCGTGCTGGAGTGGTCGGTCTTGGGTCATCAAGTGGTCGACCGTTACCGTTAGCATATGTCATGTCATCTGGTCGGCCGTTACCCTGAAGGTCGGGCCGGCATTAAGGGTTTGGTCAGCCCTTATGGAAGCCGGTCCCCCATATGAGGAAAATACCCTCCATACCCTTACCGCACTGTTCAAAATACTCGTCACAAAAAACACCATCAACATTTATTTTTTAGAATTCAGATATCTTTCATTCAAATTTTTTTTTGATAAGGTTTCATTTCTTTTTCATTTTTAGTTTTAACCGTATTTATAATTTTGCCACTTGATATTTGATACCCATTTCGTAGACTTGGTACGTAAAATCAAAAAAAAAAAATAATTATAATTTTTAAAGGAGACTGCGCAATTCCCAGCTCGGAAAGTATTCAAGGAGTAAATAGACTCGATTTCAGGGATAAATATTACATGTTGGTTTATCTTTATTCTATTTCCTTATTTTTGTTTGAGTTTGCAAAATTGAAAGTATTAAGAAAATAATTATTACTTATTTAAAAAAAAAATCACAGAAAAAAAAAAAAAAAACTAAACCTAATACTGCAAATTAGCTGGCAATTTAAGAAAATAGTTTTAAAAAAGTGTTATTAATAGATGTTTCACTCGTTTCTTTAATATTCAACAAGTAGAGCTTTTATGGTAAAAGACAAAGACAGCCACTTCTCTACTAATTATAGAGAGAGAAAAATTGTGAATCATATCTTATCTCAGCATTGATGAGAAGGTGTAAATCTGGTCCCTTGTTGTCAACAATTCAAGAAAATCCATGGACCAGTGTATGATTTTATTTTAATAGTGATTAATTTTTTTTTAAGAAAAATAATATTAGTGTGTTAAATATATATATATATATATATATAAATGAAATATAAAAAATTATGAAATCGAACATGGAAAGCCCACTCCTGATGCTGCTCGTAATAACACACGTAAGTAAAGATAATGGAAGATCTTAGTTTTAGAATAAAGTGATTTTGATTTTTCTGCACTTTGAGTAATCATTTTTGGATCTTTAAGAGCAAAGATGGCATGTTGCCTTTGGAGGGCATTGAATGATAGCTTGGTTTGGCAAACACTACGGAGATAGGATAGCACATTCACTTGCAGATGCTCATTTCCATTTTTCAAGGATAATTGATAATTAGGTAGTTGATCACTCGACTAATTTGGTTTGTAATTTTCTAAACTTTTAAAAAATCGATTAAGAAAACATTAGTATCATCATCAGAAATATCATCGGTCAATCTGTACATGATCCTGTGGCATTGGGGAGTTGTACGCACAATCCCCCAAGCCACTAAACCAGACAATAATGGTGTTATCAGTGCCACCAATCTGTCTCTGAAATATCAGGGTTTAGAGGCGTTGTACTCACAGTCCCCCTAGCCCAATACCTAGGATCTAGAGGCATATTTCATCTCTAGTCCTGTGCACACGTCTATATCTGGTATCAATATCGATACCCATTAATGTCATGTCCGTCAATTTCATATCAAGTTACATCTGATGTGAGTTTTTCCCATATGCCTCCAAAATTACAAAATCATACTTTGAAACCATTTTCATCATGAAAGAATTTATCTGAAATCAAGTCTATCAAAAGCTTAATCACATGTCTCATCTCAAGAGAAATCAATATTTCAATTAAATTCAAATGAATTGCAAAAATATATCCCAAAATCACATTCAAAACTCTGAAAAAGTACTTCACTCACAGTGCCAAGACAAGTCGAGTGTGGTATGCGGCGTTGGTGACCTCCGAGTGGCTTGTCGTTGATCTAATGCCAAAGAAACCGTTAGTTTTTCTTGTAATAAATGAGAAAGAGTATATGCAATCAAAAGTCGATGTTCATGCTTATGGTATGACTTATCATGTGGTTACACATCTAACAAAGCTCCTAGAGTGCCCCCAAACGTCTTAGGATTAAACTGGAATGGTTTTTAAAACAAATTCTGGAACAGCACCTAGCGTCGCGACGCAGCCCTTTGCGAGTCGCGACGCGCATCCAAAATCCAGTAGCCATCCTCTATTTCATGCGTCGCGACGCACGCCAGTTTCCAATAGGGGTGGGCGCGGTTCGGTTTGGTTCGGTTTTTAATTCGGTTTTTGCTAAAAACCGAACCAAACCATATTTTACGATTCAGATTTTTTTGACCTCTCAAACCAAACCATTAAATAACGGTTTGGTTCGGATTGAAAATTTTTTAAACCAGCGATTTACGGATTGGTTCGGTTCGGTTTGCATATTATTATATTTAAAACAAATTTTCATCCACTTAAGTGAAGAAAAAAAAAAAAAAACTAGTCTATCCAAAAAAAAAAGTATGAAGTGTTAGGGTGTAAGCTATGACTCCAGGGAACACATGCACTCCATTAAGGATTGAAAAATGAGGCCCAATTAATTCTTGTATTTTTTTAAAATTACCTTGAAAAATCATTCTAATTAGAGACAAATTCAACATCTTACTTTCAAGAATAATGATGCTACCATAAAATAAAAAATTTAAGAATAAAAGTATAACAAATAAATTGAATAGTAAAAGTATTAACAAAAAATATATTAACAAAAAATTTAAGAATAAAAATATTAACATACTAATAAAAAAGAAAATATAAAAAAAAAATAAAAAGAAAAAAATACAATATAATTTTTTATAAAAATATATACTTTTTTAAATTATAACGGTTCAGTTCGGTTTAACAGGTGCGGTTCGGATTAGCTCCTGAACCGAACCGTAAACCGTTTGGGGTGGGGCAATCCGAACCGCAAACTGAACCGTTAGAAAAAAAAATCGTAAATTCGGTCCGGTTTGATTCAGTTTACGGTTTGGTTCGGTTCGGTCGGTTTTTTTGCCCACCCCTAATTTCCAGGACCCATATTTTTAATTTCACTCCATACACCATTTCTTCAACACCACACAAAACCAACAATCATAACAACAAACACCGCTAAGCATCATTTCACTCTTTAACACCACCTCATAACCAAGTCATAACCATAATAAATATACGACATAACATTAATTTCACCATCATACAACTATTTATAAACCCCAACTTAATTTCACATTTAGGGATTTCAAAAATCTGGGGGATTCCATAAATCTCCAAATCCTTAATCAAAACCATGTATTCATCATTAAACTCAAGCCAAAGCATTCTTCAAGCATCAAATCATCAAAACATAGTAATCCAAGATTTGGTTTGTACCTTTCTCACATTGAATAAAATTGTTTCTTCACAAGTAGAATTTCCTAAGCTCCTTTATCATACTTTCAAGCTTGCATGTGGCTTTAGAGCTATAGATCTTGGAAGAAATGACACGATCTCAGATGCAGTCATAGAACAAATATCCACAAACCGTATTGACAAGACGGATCAAGAAATATGCATCCAATACATATTACTTATAAAATCTTATTAATTAGAAATTTTCCGCAAAGATGAAACACATTTAATTTAATCAAATTAATTAAATACAAGCATGTATCAAGTGAGAACACAATTAAACAATGAATTTAAAGGCATATTCATATCATGTGTCGAGGTTTAGACCTATTCTGATACCATTTTTTGTTGGGGTTTAGGGCGGTAATTCGGGTAAACGCAGCGGAACGCTAAAAATCAAAATTTTCGGATTTCAATTAAATTTCTTGGGTAATTTATTTTAATTACTCAATACTTAAAAACTGAAATTTTTACGCAAAAATCAGATTTTTCAGAAATTACCGTTTTACCCAAAACTTTATATTTTAATCATTTTAGTCCAAAATTGTTATATACAATTCTAATTGATTCCAAATCAATCCTAAAATGATTTATTCATGTCTTATACATGAAAATACAATTTGCAACTCAAGAAAATAATTTTTTCCTTTATTGCCGAATGGGCCCTCAATTTTCAAGAATTTACATTTTGATACTTTTTGTTCAAAACATGCAAGATCAAATCCACAAATTCTCAAATTTAATATACATCGAATATACATCAAATCTCAACACATATATGAAAAGCCCCAAATTTGGTGAAGGTTAAAAATCCTAATTTTATAATTTCACAAATTAACAAAATTAACACCAAATTAATTAAATTCAATACTTTAATTCAATTCTCACAACACCAATCAAGCCTCACCATCATGAAACAACTCAAGAATAATTCTAGGTCAATCATGAGTGGCAAAGTAACTCTAGAATGACAACTACCATCAAATGGTCAAAAAGAATGCTTATTAAACAATTTAAAGCAATCTAAAACAATATACATGCTTCCATCTTTCATCCAAGTTCCCAATCATCAAATCACATCCATAAAAGAGTAGAGAGCAAACTAGGCTACACATGTTGAAGCTTAGTATGCTAGAAATATTTTTCATGTAAGGAAAATTAAGAAAAACTTACTAAAAATGCTTGATTTCCAAAGCTTTTCTTCATTTTTCTTCTTTTCTCTCTTTCTCTCTTTTGTATTTGATTTCTAGGGTTCTTAGAATGATGAAACAAAAAATAAAACTAGGCTTATATAATTTCCCTATATTGCCGTGAATATTGGAAAAAACAATAGCCATGTGTTTTAATTTTTTATTTCAATAATTGGAAAAGATTTAATGAATATTTGTGGTTATAAATCATTAATCAAATTAATGTTTATCACAAAATACCCAATTAAATCATGTCATTCCAACCAATCAAAATTGGCCAAGAAAACCAACCAAAATTAGCCATTTATCTTACTTTATTAAGTAAATAAGACATTAAATATTTAATTAATTCAATTATTCAAAATTTGGATAATTAAATATAAATATCTCAAATATATGAATTATATTTACATTAAATAATCAAAATACATATATTAATAATAAATGTCAAATATCAAAATTCGACATTTAATAAATGACCGAAAGATCTCAAACGCATGTATCTTCGTTTAACCGTTAAACGAATTATAAATAATCAGTATTATTTATAAAAGTTTCCCTAGTGCCCAACGAGTATATCTCATTAGTGAGACTCTCTAGGTTCATGCATATCCGTCATGAAATCCAATTTCGTGTCCATAATCTACCCACCCGTAAATTATGACGAACAAGGATAAAATCTCTGAACCATACAGGTCGACGTCACTGCATACGTATAATCATTCTGTCACAGCTATCCAGATTATCCCAGAGATATAGATATAAACGTCAAATCTATTTAGGCATAATCCCGTCGACGATTCCATTAGCAATCTCTTAAATAACACTTAGAACTGATTTCTACAGTGTACCACGGGCCAATGGATTTAACAGATTGCTAATTCCAAAACGGATACCTATGCTTTGTACACAGAACTGACGGATCCTATCTTGATACGCACAGGATATCCTGAGGATCAGTACACACTCAACGAACAGGCGGATGTCTGATCTAAATAGATCGATGACGTGACTGCCATCAAAGTGTGGAGGATACCTCATACATCCACAGTGGTACCTCAAGTCGGAGGATCACTATGCTCACTCAACCCGAGAAGATTCTTATTGACGTTGGAGTACCATCTAATAAGAATCTTCAGCAAGTCGTTTAGTGTTTATCCGATATAAACACCTACGTGTCTATACGAGTCTCCCGAGACTCATGGTTCATTAAGAAACCATTAGAATCCAACATTCCAATATATGACACGCTTCAGAAGCAGCAATATATTCCGCCTATGTGGTGGAATCAGCTGTAGACCCATGTTTGGAACTTTTCCAACAAATTGCACCTCCGTTAAGGGTAAATATGAATCCTGATGTAGTCTTTCTATCATTGGGATCCGATTGAAAATCAGAATCCGTATACCCATTAACCTGCAGTTCATTTCCTCCATAAATGATAAACTTATCCTTAGTACCTTTAAAATACTTCACGATATGTTTAACGACATCCAATAGTCATTTCCTGGATTAGACTGATATCTAATGGTTACACTAACCGCGTGTATGGGCCAAATTGGTCCAAGGGTAAAACTGTCTTTCACCTTAAGCCCATCAGCATGTTAGGCCCGAAAATAAGGACCAAAGCCCAAAGAATTATGTATTATTTGATTACAATTAAATCATAAACTAATAACAACCACTCCACTTAACCTAATTCTAGCACTAAACCCCACCACTCCACTTAACCTAATTCTAGCACTAATCCTCACTTACTCCAAAACCATTACCAAATACACCAGCATTAGATCATGTTTTATCTATAAATATGAAAGAATACGGGAAGAAGTCATTCAAGTCTCATTTCTCTCACCCTAATACTTCATACTCTCAATCCTTGATCCCTTCATATATTACACGGCCCTCACGGCCAAACAAAGGAAGTAGAGGTAATATTCAACCTTGCTTTCCCACTTACAAATTTATTTCGTGCCACTGACTTGGGCGTCGGAGTGTCCCCGGCACCCACCACACCGGTGGTAGCTACTCGTCTCACTCCGCTCACTCTACCTTTGTTTTGCAGGATTGCTAGTGCCCAACTTACAAATTCTGATTGAGGACCTCGGCCGAAATCCAGCGTCCACAATTTGGCGCCCACCGTGGGGCCCTAGCAATAATTTGCAGACAAAGGCTTTCCACCCTACAAACACTCACTGCTCAGTCAATCATGACTTCAAGCAATGAACAAACACCTGATCCAGTGGCATCACAATTGGCCATACTACAAGACAGATTGAAAGCTTTGGAAGAAGAGAATTTTACCTTTCGTAGTTCCAATATAAACCTCCAAAAACAATTGGAACTACTTTCATCACCCACACAGCTTCACAATACATCAGAACAACACAACAACCGGATCACTCCAGCTAACCTTCAAGGAGCATTTGACGAAACAACAGACGACGTTCCATCAAATGGTGAGAACCAGAGGAACTTACCAAGTTCACCAGTCAACCAAGCCCAGCAAATTGTCATCACAATGAGAAAGGAAATGAAAGAATTTAAAGAAGCTATTATGTCCAGTCTACCAGGTGGTGAAACTCCCAATGAAGAAGAGTAGAGCTGGAACCATTTCAGATACCCCTTTCATTGAGGCGATAACATCTGTTGAGCTACCACGGAAGTTCAGCCCACCAGACATGAAGTTATACGATGGATCCACTGACCCAGACGACCATGTCATTCATTATAAATACAAAATGATGTCAACAGGCTTAGCTCCTCATCAATGGGAAGCTGGAATGTGCAGAGGATTGGAGAAACTTTGGGTGGTCCAGCTCTTACATGGTTCATCAACCTACCATACAGATCCATCAAATCTTATCAACAATTAGCAGACAAATTTGTTGAACATTTCGCCAGCTCTTGCAAACTTGAAAAAAACAACTGATGATCTTAGTGCCATCCTACAACGGAGGGGAGAATCATTGCGAAGCTATGTTGCTCGATTCAACAAAGAAAGAATAACAATTCCAGACCTTCATCAACCAACAGCTGTGGAGGCTTTCAGGAACGGGTTACTTTGTGAAAGTGGACTCTACAAAAAGCTGACCAAGTTCCGGTGCTACACGATGGACCAGGTTATGGCTCGAGCCCAAGTCGAAATCAGGTGGGAAGAAGATAAAAGGAATAAAAGGAAAGACATTTCCTCCAACATACAAAGAAAAAGAATAGCCCATTCTACCAAACGACATAAAGAATTTACAAATATGATGCCTAAGCGTCATTCGGGAAATGGAACCACCCAAGGAAAGAACATCAGCCCCTCCAAAAAGGTTTTGATCAAAGACCTCCACCATACAGAGCTCGGGAAACAATTCCGATGGAAAAACCCAGACTCCCAGACTACAATTTTTCTATATCTCCGGGAGAGTTAGTCTTGGTACTTAAAAAGATGGGAAATGAAGTAAAATGGCCACCACGCAACAGAGAAAGTTTCAAAAATAAAGACACAAACAAATGGTGTGAGTTCCATCGAGACTACGGCCATACCACAGCTGAATGTGTGGCGTTGAGGTTGGAAGTACTTGAGTTGTTGAACAAAGGGTTTTTAAGGGATCTACTTACGGAGAAGGGGCAAGCTACTTTAGCTCAGAGGAACGAGAAGGATGGACATGGGGAAGCACCAATTCAACCTCCACCAATTGATAACACCGTGAATTTCATTTCAGGAGGATCAGAGATTAGTGGAGTATCATATTCAGCAGCCAAACGACATTCCAGAGCGATTGTGTCAAGCCTTCAACATTCCACGACGTCTTTAGAAAAAATGTTTACAAACCTAATGATGGAGTTTCCAGACGACATCAACTCTGGTAGCATGAACCCTCATCATGACGCCTTAGTAATCTCTCTACAGGTGGCAAATTTCATGATCAAACGAGTTCTGATAGATACAGGATCCTCAGCCAACATCATCTTTACAACAGCCTTGACAGACATGAGAGCTGAATTAGAGAAAGTTAACAAAAGGACGACTGTGTTGATTGGATTCAGTGGTGAACAAAAATTTACTTGGGAGAAATAAGCCTTCCAGTCTACGCAGGGGGAATCAACAAAATGACAACCTTTCTAGTCCTGGATTGTCCTTCAGCCTACAATCTAATTATTGGGAGGCCATGGATTCATGAGATGAGGGCAGTATCGTCCACCTATCATCAAACTCTAAAATTTCCTACAAAGTGGGGGATTCAAGAGATAAGGGGAGATAGAGTTGCTTCCAGAGGATGCTACCAAACAACAATGAAGGCAAAGGTCCATTCAGCATAGCAATTACAGAACGAACCTCATACGCAGGAGCCCACACTTCCAAATATTGAAGAATTGGATGAGGTTCAAATCCATGACAAATATGCAGACCATAAAACTCAAATTGGAGCAAATCTAGATCCCAGACTACGAGCAGACTTAAGTGAATTTTTGCGAAAACGACATGACCAGTTCGCTTGGTCGCATGAAGACATGACTGGGATTGACCCCAGCTTGATTACTCATCAACTCCATGTGGATCCAGACTATCCTCCGATCAGACAGAAAAGAAGGAAGTTTGCCCCAGAAAGAAACCAGATCATTGATGAAGAAATCCAAAAATTGTTACAAAATGGTGCCATTAAAGAAGTTCAATTCCCAGCCTGGTTAGCCAATGTGGTGGTGGTACGAAAGAAGAATGGAAAATGGAGAGTTTGTATCGACTTCACAGATTTGAACAAAGCATGCCCAAAAGATTCATTCCCATTGCCTCATATTGATCAAATGGTTGATGCTACAGCTGGACACGAATTGCTAAGTTTTATGGATGCATATTCTGGGTACAATCAAATCCTTATGCATCCAAACGACCAAGAGAAAACAGCTTTCATGACCAATAGGGGCATATTCTGTTACAAGGTAATGCCCTTTGGTCTCAAAAATGCAGGTGCTACATATCAGAGAATGGTCAATAAAATGTTCTCACAACAGATTGGAAAAACAATGGAGGTGTATGTAGACGACATGTTGGTGAAATCATCGAAATCTGATCAGCATCTGCAACACCTGGAAGAAGCATTCAAGGTGATGAATAGGTATGGGATGAAATTGAATCCAACAAAATGTGCGTTTGGAGTTGCTTCTGGGAAATTCTTGGGATATGTCGTTACACAACGAGGGATTGAGGCAAATCCAGATCAAATCAGGTCCATACTTGAAATTCCTTCACCAACCTGCCCAAAGGAAGTCATGCGACTAGCAGGGAGAATTGATGCGTTGAATAGATTCATCTCCAAGTCGACAGACAAAAGTTTTATGTTCTTTTCAGCCATAAAAAGACAAAAAACTTTGAATGGACTCCAGCCTGCGAACAAGCTCTGAAAGAGCTGAAGCAGTACTTAACATCACCACCATTGTTGTCAAAACCACTCGACAATGAAAGGTTATTCTTGTATTGGGAGTGTCAGACCAAGCAGTGAGCGCTGTTTTAATTCGAGAAGAGAATGGCACCCAACTTCCAGTCTACTATGTAAGCAAAGCATTACTTGATACGGAGTCACGTTATTTGCATTTGGAGAAATTGGTACTAGCCTTGGTAATGTCTGCCAGGAAGCTACGACCATACTTTCAAGGGCATCCTATCACAGTTTACTCGGAGTACCCCTTGAGGAGCATACTACACAAGCCAGAGTTGACTGGAAGATTAACAAAATGGGCTGTCGAATTAGGAGAACACGACATCACTTACCAGCCCAGAACAGCAATCAAATCTCAAGCCTTGGCTGACTTTGTAGCTGATTTCAGTCCAACTCAGAATCTCTTGGAAGGTACCGAAGTCAATTCAATCCAATCAAATTCACTTTGGAAACTTTCAGTCGACGGTTCTAGCAATAAGAAAGGGTGCGGCCTTGGCATAGTGATCACTACTCCTGATGGGGACATACTACAACAAGCAATTAAATGTGGATTCCGAGTTACAAACAATGAAGCTGAATATGAAGCTTTGATAGCGGGAATCAGCTTGGTCAAAGAGCTTGGGGGAAGAAGAATCGAAGTGAAATCAGACTCCCAATTGGTAGTGAATCAGCTCCAAGGTTCATATCAGGCACGAGACCCTCAAATGTTATCCTACTTGCAGAAAGTTAAAGAAGTCCAGGCGACATTTCAAGAATTCAACATATCTCAGGTTTCAAGAAGTGAAAACACTCAGGCGGACGCATTGGCTACCCTCGGGTCGACGATGCATGGAGACAGACTACAAACAATTCCAGTAGTGTATTTAAATTGGCCATCAATTTGGAAGGAGAACAAAGAGATCAGCACCATCACTTCGGACGACTCGTGGATGACACCAATCATGAAATACTTGCTAGATGGACTGCTTCCAAAAGATAGAAATGAAGCAAGAAGGATTCAAAGGCAGGCAGCAAGATTCACCATATTTAATGGACAACTATTGAAAAGGTCGTTCTCCGGACCCTACTTGAAATGTCTTACTCATGATCAAGCACAACATGTACTATCAGAATTGCACGAAGGAGAATGCGGAAATCATTCTGGAGGACGAAGCCTTGCCTCACGCGCCCATTCGACTGGGTATTATTGGCCAACTATGAGAATTGATTCAGTCAATTACACGAAAAAGTGTGAAAAGTGTCAGAGATTCGCTCCTATTCCACATCTTCCACCAGAAAAGCTGAATCCTATCCTATCCCCATGGCCGTTCATGAAGTGGGGTATGGATATTGTAGGGAAGCTACCAACTGCCCCTGGACAACGAGTCTACATGCTAGTCTTGACAGATTATTTTTCAAAGTGGATTGAAGCAGACTCCTTTGCCAAAATACGAGATAAGGAAGTTCAAACATTTGTTTGGAAAAACATCATATGTCGTTTCGGCATTCCCAAGGAGATTGTGACAGATAATGGCTCCCAGTTTATTAGCCGACATTTTCAAGACTTTTGTAAAAATTGGGGGATCAAGTTAAGTTTTTCAACCCCACGCTTTCCACAAGCTAATGGGCAAGCTGAGTCTTCTAACAAGACTCTTTTGAATACTTTGAAGAAGAGATTGGAGAGGGCGAAAGGATCATGGGCAGACGAGCTTCCTGGAGTATTGTGGTCCTACAGAACGACCATCCGTTCTTCCACTGGAGAAACTCATTTCTCTTTGGCATTTGGAACAGAGGCAGTAATTCCAATAGAAGAAACCATTCCTTCTCTACGCTACCAATACGCTGGTGATGAGGCAAATCAACAGTTGATGTATATGAATCTAGACACAATCGACGAAAGACGAGAAAAAGCGACCATACGACTTGCATCTCATCGACAAAGAATGGCGAGATATTTCAACAAAAATGTCAGAAGCAGAACATTCAAGGAAGGGGATTGGGTACTACGAAGAGTTTTTCAAAACACAAAAGAAGTCGGAGAAGGGAAGTTGGGACCAAATTGGGAAGGTCCATACATCATCACAAGAGTTGTTGGACACGGAGCCTACAAATTACAAACAATTGAGGGGAGACAAATTCACAATAGTTGGAATGCAATTCACCTTAAGCAATTTCACCGGTAATTTATGCGTGCATTTATTCATATTTTAAGGTTCAGAGTAATTTTCTACTTTATGTATTGTGTGATTCGACCTAATAACAAATTTCGTTTGAAATATCATCCCAAAATATCATTAAATCATTAAAATTGTTCTACAAAGGAGTTAAATTAAAATTACAAAGAGATTCAAATTTCTGGAGTAGCTTCTTCCTGGATGCATTCAGCAGCAACTTCGGGTGCAGGAATTTCTTGAACTTGAGTAGTCGACTCGATTTCCATTCGACTAAGTTCTTCACTCTTCTTGTCCGTTTCTTGAACTTCAGCCGCTCCCTCAATTACTTCTCTTTCAGCCACTTTCGAGTCGACCTCTTCGCCTTTCTCTTCCACGTCACCCTCGTTTGAAAAAGAAATTACTGCCAATAGTTGGTCATACTGTTGAATCCATTTCTCTGGTTCCCAAGCTCCTGACTTCCCATCAAGGAAATCCTTCATCAGATGACTGCGTTCTTTCATCATAGATTCAAGAGCAATCCCTTCAAGATTCTCAAGTAATTCTTCATTCTCCTTCTTCACATTCTCGAACGCATCATTATAGCCTTCAATCGTAACCTCAGAAGTCTCCTTTTCCATCTGAAGTGTTGCCTTCACTTCCTTCAACTCCTTCTCCAATTCAGCATTTCTTTTTTCAAGCGACTTCTTTTGGACCACTTCTTTTTTCATAGCCGCAAATGATTTATCCATCTCTCTCTGTTTCTTAAGAGTCGATTCGACATATCGCTGCATATGTAAGCTGCACTCCATTGCCTGGAAAAAAGGATTTGATTAGAATCCATTTTACAAATTATTATGAAATTTCTATTTACTTTCTTACTTGGTAATTTAAAGCCGCAGCCTTTTTCATCGACTCGACCGGGCCAATCTTGGATAGCCTCTGTTCATCCTCTTCCAGCAGAAGCTTCTTAATAAAAGGGTCAAGGCTTGATGGGTCAGAAATTGCAGTCGACCCTGATGGAATCCTGACAACTATATTATCGATTTCTTCGATTTCATCCGCCTTCCTTTTCCCCCATTTGACAACTATTTCGGTCGACTTCCCCTTATGCTTTGGAGTTCCAGTCGACGATACCAATTGTGGTTCTGGAACCTCCACTTCTGGCTCCTTTATCTTGAGCTTCCTAGCCTTTTTTCGGCTCATCAACTCATCAATTGATGCTACTTTTATTTGCCTCGACGCCATGTCCTCTGCGCATAAAATTTCTTTTGGAGTTAATGTCTTTATAAACCACACCTTTCCGTACAGAGCTCGAATCGACCGAGTACAGTAGATAACTTCCAACACGTTTTTAGAAAGTGCCAAAGGGGTAGATATACCTTCTGATTCGAAGATTTCTTTCCACTGTAAAGTTGTTCTTAATCTCTGCTCTACCAAGATTATCCTCCAATCTCTTTGTTCGACGGGAAGATCAAACGGAAACCTACGTTTTTGTATATATTTTGACACGACATTTGGCAGAAGGTAACACACTCTTACGCTCTTTTTTCATACGACACGGATAAATATACTCTCTAAAGCAAAAATTCTTTGACTTAGAGAGTAAGGGACAAACTGTATGGGCCAAATTTGGTCCAAGGGTAAAACTGTCTTTCACCTTAAGCCCATCAGCATGTTAGGCCCGAAAATAAGGACCAAAGCCCAAAGAATTATGTATTATTTGATTACAATTAAATCATAAACTAATAACCACTCCACTTAACCTAATTCTAGCACTAAACCCCACCACTCCACTTAACCTAATTCTAGCACTAATCCTCACTTACTCCAAAACCATTACCAAATACACCAGCATTAGATCATGTTTTATCTATAAATATGAAAAGAATACGGGAAGAAGTCATTCAAGTCTCATTTCTCTCACCCTAATACTTCATACTCTCAATCCTTGATCCCTTCATATATTACACGGCCCTCACGGCCAAACAAAGGAAGTAGAGGTAATATTCAACCTTGCTTTCCCACTTTACAAATTTATTTCGTGCCACTGACTTGGGCGTCGGAGTGTCCCCGGCACCCACCACACCGGTGGTAGTCTACTCCCGCTCACTCTACCTTTGTTTTGCAGGATTGCTAGTGCCCAACTTACAAATTCTGATTGAGGACCTCGGCCGAAATCCAGCGTCCACACCGCGTAGCTAATATCAGGCCTCGTACATAACATGGCATACATAATGCTACCAAAAAAATGAAGCATAAGGTTGATTAGACATTATAATCTTCTCATCTTCTGTTTGCGGACACATCTTCTTCGTAAGATGAATGTCATGTCTGAACGGTATATTTGTTGTCTTACAGTTAGCAAAATTATACCGTTCTAAGATCTTATCTATGTACATCGATTGTGATAACCCAATAAGCTTCATTTCTCTATCTCTATAGAGCTTTATACCCAAGATATAAGAAGCTTCACCCATGTCATTCATGGAGAAATTCTTACAGAGGTAAGCTTTGACGTTTTGCATCATTCCTAATGATTATGATGTCATCAACATAGAGAACCAAAAATACTATCACACTCCCACTAGCCCTCTGGTACACACAGGATTCTTCCGTATTCTTGAGAAAACCAGACAATATAATAATCTCGTCGAATCGAAGATTCCAACTTCACGAAGCTTGTTTAAGTCCATAAATGGACTTTTTAAGCTTACAAACCATGTCTGAGGTTTCGCTGGATACAAAACCCTCCGGCTGTTCCATATAGATTTCTTCGTCAAGAAACCCATTTAGAAAAGTCATTTTGACATCCATTTGCCAAATCTCATAATCATGGTAAGCAGCAATAGACAATAAAATCCTTATATACTTCAGCATCGCAATTGGCGAAAAAGTATCATCGTAATCGACACCAGGTCGCTGCGTGTAACCTTTAGCTACCAGTCTGGCCTTTAAGGTTTCAACCTTTCCGCCAGACCCACACTTCCTTTTGTAAACCCATTTACTACCGATATGAACAATTCCTTCAGGAAGCGGAACCAAGTCCCAAACTTGAATCTGATGCATAGAGTCTAACTCTGATTTCATGGCCTCTAGCCACTTCGCAGAGTCGATGTCCAACATCGCTTCTCTATAGGTGTAAGGGTCAATCTCTTCAATTAAGAGAACATCCAAACTATTTTCTTGTATCAAATACAAGCGTTTAGGAGGTCTAGATACCCTTTGGGACCTACAGAGTGTGTGTGTTGAAGGCTCTTCATCTATTTGAACTACAGATTCCTCCACTGGTTCATTGGTTCCAGGTTGTACTTCATCAAGTTCAACATGTCTATGATTACCTCATTCAGACAAAAATTCTACCTCTAGAAATGTTGGGAAGCGAGCTACGAACATATTTCGATGCTCGGTATCACAGAACAAATATCCTTTCGTATTTGAAGGATATCCAACAAACCTAAACTTCTGCCCTCGAGGCAAAAACTTATCCTACTGAGCCATCCTGACATAGGAAGGATAGCCCCAAATCTTAACATAATTAAGATCCGGTTTCTTACCAGTCCATATCTCCTATGGAGTTGTAGGAACAGTCTTGGAAGAAATCTTATTCAAAAGATGTGCAGTAGTTAAAAGAGCATATCCTCAAGTTATGAGAGAATGTGCCAAGTTTTATAAAATAAATGGTATTAAACCGATTAAATTTTCAAGAGATGTTCCAACACGTTGGAATTCAACTTATTTTCTTTTATGTCAAGCATTACAATACAAAGATGCATTACGTAGTTTTTTTCTCAACATGTTCAAAATATCACACTTTTTCCTAGTCAATGAGATATTTGTGAAAAAAAATTAGAAATTTTAAAAGTTTTTAATGATGCCACTTTAATTTTTAGCGGAGTTTATTATCTTACAACATATTTATTTCTTCTTGAAAGTTTGAATATTGTTGGTACTCTCGATAAACATCTTGAAAGTAACGATCCTAATGATATTGTTTTGTTAGAAGCCATTACTGTTATGAAGGTAAAATGGTTGAATTATTTTAAAGAAATTCATTTACTTTATCTTATTGCTGCTGTTTTTGATCCTAAATTTAATTTACAAGGTTTGAATAGTGCTTTACAAGCTTACTATGGTTATTTAGGAATATTAGATAATATTGATATTACAAGAATAATAGTGAGATTAAGAAATGATTTAATTGAGTTATTTAATGATTATATTGTAAGATATAACGTAGGAACATTAGGTGAATCTAGTAGTAGCGAACAAGTAATTCAAACAAGACTTAGCGCATGAGATCGTTGGTTACTGCAACGAAATAAAAAAGATAGGGATACGACAACTAATAACCCCGAATTAGATGATTATTTATCTACAAATTTCGAGTTTCTTACTGAAAGTTTAGTTAGTAAAAATTTTAAAATCCTTGAATGGTGGAACCAACATCAAAATATATGTAATGTTTTATCAATTATTGCTAAAGAGATATTCGCAACACCTATTTCCACCATTGCGGTTGAGCAAGCATTCAGCTTGGGAGGCAATATATTGGAAGCTATATGATCTTCATTACATCCAAGCACTCTAGAAGCAACAACTTGTGTGGACGATTGGACTCGAGCTGATCTGAGAAAACAAGAAGATGCCCCCGATGATTTTGAAGTCTTGTTCGATAATGCATCTGCAACAACAAGTGCAAGCGGAACGGGAGCTGAAGGATCAACTGATAATGATGATTGATAATTACAAAATTGTAATGGAACTACGTGAGTTTTGATTCCTCTCACCTCTGGAGGATACGTATGCAACTTAAATTTTTTAAAATTTAAGTTCAAGCTCTTTAATTTAATAATTTTATTTATTTATTAAATTAGTCTAATTTATTTTAAATTATTTTTTATTTTTTTATATAATTAAAAAAAAGGTTCGAACTGGAACCGGAATCGACTGGTTCGATTCCGGTTCGGTTTACAGTTCCACTTAAGTATGGAACCAGAACCGATCGGGAACCGGCAGGTTTGGTTCGATTCTGAACCGAAACCGAACCCCCGGCTAGGTCTAATTAAAGATATCTTGTGAGATATGCAAAATGTAATGACCATGCTCATTTGGGCAAACAAGGATCTGAACATTATATCTATCATATAAATATAAAGAACGATTCTTAATATTTACATTATAACTTTCAGTATCTAATACAAAAAGTGGTACAATGTTCGCAACACATCCTGGTACAAAAAAGCAGTCATGCAACAAAAGGCTCTTACTAGGTAGAGGAATCTCGCATAAGCCCACAGCAACTGCATCCAAAGAGTCGCCACTCCCGAATCGCAATTGCATCTCTCCAGATTTTAACCGTCTACTTTCCTTCAGCACCTCCAACGAATTGCAAATGTGAATTGGACAAGCAGAATCTAAAATCCAACTGGATGACATAATTTCACAAACTAATGATATATCAATAATAGGAAAAATAAAAGTACCTGAAGTATATGCTCTTTCCTTTCTGATCCGGGCCAGGTAATCAGGACAGTTCATTTTCCAATGGCCGATCTTGCTGCAGTGGTGGCATTTATCTTCGGCAGCTCTCTTGGGTTTAGCTACTTTACCCTGCGGTGGAAGATCTGTACCATTCTTTTTCTTTCATTTCTTCTTCTTCCATTTCTGTTTAGATTGGGAGGAAACAGGAAGAGCAATGAGTTTAGGAGGGCCAGTCGATACTCCATTCCTAAAATCTTCCTCTGCGGTCTGCAGCATCTTATGCAGCTCCTGGTAAGAACATCTAATCCCATTCATATTGAAATACATCACAAATTGGCGATATGATGCTGGCAGATATCCTAAGAAATTTGTATTCATTAATAAAATATATACAAGAGTATTTACAGGGAAATACATAATAAATTTGCGCTCAGAGCACCAACCCTAACAAAATCTCCCACTTGCTTGAGTGCCAATATCGATTGTATCTAATACCCATCGACTCCATATGCTTATCAAATAACTTCGGAGGTATGGCCTTCGTGAGCGGGTCTGCTACATTATCTTCATTGGGAACTTTGCACACGATAATATCACCTCACGACACAATCTCTCGAATGATGTGGTACTTTTGTTCCATATGCTTCGATTTTTGATGGGCCATCGGTTCGTTTACTTGCGCAATGGCACCAGTATTATCACAGTATAACGAAATCAGATTCTAGATACTCGGGACAACTCCCAGTTCTGTGATAAACTTCTTAAGCCAAATAATTTCTTTTGCAGGTTCAGAAGCAGCAATATATTCCGCATATGTGGTGGAATCAGCTGTAGACCCATGTTTGGAACTTTTCCAACAAACTGCACATCCGTTAAGGGTAAATACGAATCCTGATGTAGACTTTCTATCATCGGGATCCGATTGGAAATCAGAATCTGTATACCCATTAACCTACAGTTCATTTCCTCCATAAAAGATAAACTTATCCATAGTACCTTTAAGATACTTCAGGATATGTTTAACGGCCATCCAATAG
Source organism: Zanthoxylum bungeanum (assembly GCA_019454045.1). Lineage (NCBI taxonomy): Eukaryota > Viridiplantae > Streptophyta > Magnoliopsida > Sapindales > Rutaceae > Zanthoxylum > Zanthoxylum bungeanum. The sequence goes on from SKCR01047281.1 coordinate 588,798, forward strand.
TCATTTCCTGGATTGGACTGATATCTATTGGTTACACTAATCACGTAGCTAATATCAGACCTCGTACATAACATGACATACATAATGCTACCCAAACATGAAGCATAAGGTTGATTAGACATTCTAATCTTCTCATCTTCTGTTTGCGGACACATCTTATTCGTAAGATGAATGTCATGTCTGAACGGTATATTTTTTGTCTTGCAGTTAGCAAAATTGTATCGTTCTAAGATTTTATCTATGTATATCGATTGGGATAACCCAATAAGCTTCATTTCTCTATCTCTATAGAGTTTTATACCCAAGATATAAGAAGCTTCTCTCAGGTCCTTCATGGAGAAATTCTTACAGAAGTAAGCTTTGACACCATGTATCATTCCTATATCATTCCCAATGATTAAGATGTCATCAACATAGAGAACCAAAAATACTATCATACTCCCACTAGCCTTCTGGTACACACATGATTCTTTCGTATTCTTGAGAAAACCAGACAATCTAATAATCTCGTCGAATCGAAGATTCCAACTTCGCGAAGCTTGTTTAAGTCTATAAATGGACTTCTTAAGCTTACAAACCATGCCTGAGGTTTCGCTGGATACAAAACCCTTAAGCTGTTCCATATAGATTTATTTGTCAAGAAACCCATTTAGAAAAGTCATTTTGACATCCATTTGCCAAATCTCATAATCATGGTAAGCAGCAATAGACAATAAAATCCTTATAGACTTCGGCATCGTAACTGGCGAAAAATTTTCATCGTAGTCGACGCCAGGTCGTTGCGTGTAACATTTAGCTACCAGTCTGGCCTTAAAGGTTTCAACTTTTCCGTCAGGCCCACGCTTCCTTTTGTAAACTCATCTACTACCGATAGGAACAATTCCTTCAGGAAGTGGAACCAAGTCCCAAACTTGAATCTGATGCATAGAGTCTAACTCTGATTTCATGGCCTCTTGCCACTTCGAGGATTCGATGTCCAACATCGTTTCTCTATAGGTGTAAGGGTCAGTCTCTTCAATTAAGAGAACATCTAGACTCTTTTCTTGTATCAAATACAAGCGTTCATGAGGTCTAGATACCCTTTGGGACCTACGGTGTGTGTGTTGAAGGCTCTTCATCTATTTGAACTACAGATTCCTCCACTGGTTTGTTGGTTCCACGTCGTACTTCATCAAGTTCAACATGTCTATGATTACTAGGGGTGGGCATCGGATCCGATCCGATTCGATCCCATTTGATCCGATTTGATCGGATCGGATCCGATCCGATTTGCAAATCCGATCGAATTTATCCGATCCGATCAAATTTTTTTTTTTTTTAATATGCAAAACGATGTCGTTATATATTTAAAAAAAATTTCGAATCCGATCCGATCCGCTCGATTTTTTTGACTCAAACCCACCGAATTCGGATCGGATCGGACCAATCCGATCCGAAATAGGATGATTTCGGATCGAATTGGTCTGATTCGATCCGATTCGAATTCGGATCGAACCAATCCGATCCGATCCGATCCGATCCGATAATTATCGGATCGGATCGAGTTCGATAACATGATTCGATCCGATCGAATCAAACAATCGTGGGCATTTCGGATCGGATCGGATTCGGTCCGATCCGATCCAATCCGAATCCGATAATGCCCACCCCTAATGATTACCTAATTCAGACAAAAATTCTACCTCTAGAAATTTTGTGAAGCGAGCTACGAACACATTTCGATACTCGGTATCATATAATAAATATCCTTTCATATTTGAAGGATATCCAACAAACCTAAACTTCTGGCCTCGAGGCAAAAACTTATCATGCTGAGTCATCCTGACATAGGCAAGACAGCCCCAAATCTTAACATAATTAAGATTCGGTTTCTTACCAATTCATATCTCATATGGAGTTGTAGGAACAATTTTGGTAGCAATCTTATTCAAAAGATGTGCAGCAGTTAAAAGAGCATATCCTCATAAGTAATAGGCTTCACATGTTTGAAGCTTAGTATGCTAGAAATATTTTTCATGCAAGGAAAAGTAAGAAAAACTTACTAAAAATGCTTGATTTCCAAAGCTTTTCTTCTTTTTTCTTCTTCTCTCTTTTTTCTCTTTTGTATTTGATTTCTAGGGTTCTTAGAATGATGAAACAAAAAATAAAACTAGGCGTATATAATTTCCCTATATTACCGTGAATATTGGAAAAAACAATAGCCATGTGTTTTAATTTCTTATTTCAATAATTGGAAAAGATTTAATGAATATTTGTGGTTATAAATAATTAATCAAATTAATGTTTATCATAAAATATCCAATTAAATCATGTCATTCCAACCAATCAAAATTGGCCAAGAAAACCAACCAAAATTAGCCATTTATCTTACTTTATTAAGTAAATAAGACATTAAATATTTAATTAATTCAATTATTCAAAATTTGAATAATTAAATAATTAAATATAAATATCTCAAATATATGTATTATATTTACATTAAACAAATAAAATTACATATATTAATAATAAATGTCAAATATCACAATTCGACATTTAATAAATGGCCGAAAGATCCAAACGCATGTATCTTCGTTTAACCGCTAAACGAATTATAAATAATCAGTATTATTTATAAAAGTTGCCCTAGTGCCCAACATGTATATCTCATTAGTGAGACTCTCTAGGTTCAGGCATATCCGTCACGAAATCCAATTTCGTGTCTATAATCTACTCACCCGTAAATTACGACGAACACGGATGAAATCTCTGAACCATACAGGTCGAGGTCACTTTATACGTATAATCTTTCCGTCACAGGAATCCGGATTATCCCAGAGATATAGATATAAACGTCAAATCTCTTTAGGTATAATCTCGTCGACGATTCTATTAGCAATCTCTTGAATAACACCTAGAACTGATTTCTACAGTGTACCACAGGCCCATGGATTTAACAGATTACTAATTCCAAAACGGATATCTATGCTCTGTACACAGAACTGACAGATCATATCTTGATACGCACAGGATATCCTGAGGATCAGTCCACACTCAACGAACAGGCAGAGGTCTGATCTAAATAAATCGATGACGTGACTGCCATCAAAGTGTGGATGATTAAGGGTGGCAGTTTAGCCCGCGGCCCGGCCCGTGGTGAAAAAAGCCCGGGCCGGGCCTTAAAACGAAAGCCCAACTCGGGCCCGGGCCCGGGCCGGGCTTTTCTATTTTGGCCCGGGCCCGGCCTAGCCCGGGCCAAAATTAAAAAAAAAAAAAAAAAAACATAAATATATATATATATATATATATATATTTAATATGTTTATATCATTTTTATTTATTTTTAGCATTTAAATTGTTAATTTATCAATAAAACTTGTGATTTATTTATAAATTGTCTTTATATATAGTGTAAATATATTTTATATTTATATATTTTTAATTTTTAATTTTTTTTTTTAAAATTCGGGCCCAAAAAAGCCCTGGCCCGGGCTTTTTTTTTGTTGGCCGGGCTCGGGCCGGGCTTGCAAAAGCCCGGCCCGGCCCGGCCCATTGACACCCTTATGGATGATGCCTCATACATCCATAATGGTACCTCAAGTCGAAGGATCACTATACTCACTCAACCCGAGAAGATTCTTATTGACGTTGGTGTACCATCTATTAAGAATCTTCAGCGAGTCGTTCAGTATTTATCTGATATAAACACCTTTGAGTCTATACGAGTCTCCCGAGACTCATGGTTCATTGAGAAACTATTAGAATCCAATATTCCAATATACGACACGTACTAGGCTCAACGGGTTTACTTACTGACCAAGTAATTGTAAACCTTAACCAGGAACAGTTAAAGAATGATATTGTTATGATACTGCTCAATGTCAGTTGTGATGTTTTTGCAACTGTATCATAACCAAGCACTCTATGTTCCTTTACATATTTACCATATAATAAAAGAATTTATATTACAAAAACTGTTTATTTCATTCATTAATAAAATATATACAAGAGTATTTACAAGGAAATACATAAGAAAATGACGCTCAGAGCGCCAACTCTAACATATGTAACATGTAAATATACCAAAATTACAGCATTAATATAATTTGATTAAAGTTTTTCCCTTTTTCTTTAAATGATAAAGCTAAAATTTGGCTGCAGAACCTTAGGTCATGATCCATCCGAACATAGGATGATTTGCAAGAACGGTTTAAAAAAAATATTTCTCCCTCACATGACAAACTTCTTTAAGAGGAGAATCACAGTTTTCACACAAAAGTTGAAGGAAACACTTTATCAATGTTGAGAAAGTTTTAAAGAGATGTTGAATGTTTATCCACATCACAAGTTTGAAACATTGAGGCTGGTCGCCTACTTCTATGAGGGTTTAACACCCCAAGGTAAACAAGTAGTAGAAACGATGTGTAATAGTGAGTTTAGGGACAAAAATCCCGAAGATGCACTAGATTACCGTAGTTGAAAATGCACAACAATATGACACAGTTGTCACTTATAAGTCGTATGTAAAAACACAGCCATCTGATAGAGGTATGTTTAACCTTAGGGAAGACCATGACCTTTCTGATAAGTATGCATCTCTAGCTAAAAAAATTTGAGGCATTAGAAATGAGGAAGAGTGATCATGTCAAGTCAGTAATTCAAATGAATATGTCACACAAGTTTGCCCATCCTTACGAGCCCTGCAAGAATATCTTCATAACCAAGTCAGTTCCATAAATACTTTTAATAGACCAAATCCAAACCCATTCTCCCAAACCTACAATTCTGGTTGGAGAAACCATCCAAACTTCAACTGGAGGAATGATAACCAAGCAAAATCATCGCAACAACCTCCCTAGGTAAACCAGAATTTCTGAAATTCTCAGAATTATGCACCATATGTCCCACCATCTAGGAAAACTCTTGAGGATATCTTGCATGCATTCATTTAGAAACAATAAGTCATTAATAACCAAAATGTGCAAATATTGATTAATCTGAAAGATACTTTCTCCAAAATCACATTTGCATTGTCCATTAATGAGAAAAGAAAGTTTCCTGCACAACCATAACCAAATCTTAAAAGTCATCAAAACCCTCACGAGGGTAGTTCTAGTAGTCAACACAAAGATCAAGTCAAATCTGTTATTACTCTTCGCAGTGATGAGGTCATCAACAGACCTATTATTGAACCTCGTGAAGTTGAAAATAAATCAGATTCAGAGGGTAAGGAATGGGTTGATGAACCATTACCTATCGTTGATGATAAAAAAATTTCTCATGCACCTATATTTTCTTGAGCATTAAAAATAAAGAAATTGAACCAATCCCCAGAGATATACGAAATATTCAAACAGATGAATGTCAATATTCATTTGTTAGATGTCATCAAACAGATACCATATTATGTAAAATTTCTGAAAGACTTGTACACCATTAAAAGAAAACATTAGGTGGGAAAGAAAATTTTTCTAGCTGAACATGTAAGTTATATTCTCTCAACCAATAATGTATTAAAATACAAAGACCCTAGTTGTCCAAATATTTCATGTATTATTGGAAATCAAAAAAATTAAATATGTTTTGCTTGATCTTGGAGCCAGTGTAAATTTACTTCCATTTTCGGTTTACCAACAACTTAATATTGACGAATTAAAACCAACTTCAACTACTCTTTTACCTGTCGATAGATCAGTCAAGGTACTGAAATGAATTATGGAAGATATGTTATTACAAGTTGATAAATTCATATCTTCTGTAGATTTTATTGTCTTGGAAACACAACCTGCAGCAAACAGTTATAAGTTAGTTCCTGTAATACTTGGTCGTCTATTTTTGCAACAGTTAATGCCTTAATAAATTACAAGGATTGAATCATGGATCTGTCCTTTGGCAATAGGACGTTGAAGCTTAATGTTTTTAACATGTGCAAACAACCATACGATGAAAATAATGAAGACTAGAACATGGAACTAATTGAACCAATTGTGGAGGAATATATTTATGGGAGTTTATATGATCCAGAGAAATTTATACAACTAATTTCTTGAATCAAATACACAATTAGATTCATATATTCCTAATGATTGATTTTTTACTTGATCCTACACAGGTACTGGAAGATGATGGAGAGAAGCAAAATTTTGAGGAACTAGAAACACTGGAAGAAGAAAAACAAGAGGAAGCACCAAATTTTGAATTGAAGACTTTGCCAGAAGGATTAAAGTATGAATTTCTTGAAGATGAACAAACTTACCATGTGGTGAATTCTTCCTCTCTCACAAGCGATCAAGAAGGAAAATACCTTCAGACTGGAGCCATCAAGGCATGGAAGAAACTCTCGCAAAACACCACAATCACTTTCATTCTCTCCCCAAAAATGCTCTGATGAAAATTTACAAAGCACGCATCGAAAGAATGAGGCTTCTTATGATTCATGGTATTCCTAGTGATATTCGTTGGGTAATTGAAGTAAGGGTTCGCTTGACAAGTAAGTCATCTGACTCTTTCGATTCTTACATGTCTAGTTTATGGAAAAGCACATATGTTAAAAAAATGAAGAGCAAAACAATTAGGTGTTTGTTATGAATGTGCATGTTAGACGTGCAATACTTGTTGTCGTTATTTAGGAATGATGTCTAACAATCGCGAAGATTAAATTAAATTCATTAGATATGGCTTGAGTAATGAGTTTTTAGATAACATATCATTGACTCTTGAGACGCATCCTAGTGGACGTGTTCATCGAGTAATTCACAATTTGCATACAAAATTTCAAAAAAAAAAAAGACAATAATACAGTCTCGAGAATCTAAAGGAGGATAGTCTTGATGCTAGCTCTCTTTCTTGCATTTTCTGTGATGTGGTTATGGAATCTGCAAATCACCTTATGCTTTTTTACCCTTTTGCCTGTAGGATTTGGTCTTGATCTTTTTGTTAGTGGGGTATCAGTTGGGTTTGTCTGGGTCACCCAACTGTTTTTATTCCCTCTCTTGAGTTTTTACATATTAACAGAAAGTTGTGCGATTTCTTTGAATCTCTCTTCTTTGGGGTGTTTGGTCAATATGAATCCTTTTGAAGCTACAAGAAATGGAAGGGATTAAGCTTAACTAAACCATTGTCTTTTACGTATTAATTGAAACCTCAAGGACATCCATGAAAATATCAGAACATAAGCATGCTTGCATGGTGCTATAAGTTCACTAACCCTGCCTGAAAGAGATTCCACAGAAAACACAAAAAGCAATTAAAGCCAAAAACAAAAATGGCAAATAATTTGGCGAAGGAAGAAGAAGAGACATATTCATACGCCATGCAACTGGGAAGTGCAATAGTGCTACCGGCGGTGATGCAAGCAGTTATAGAGCTTGATGTTTTTGAGATCATAAGTAAAGCTGGTCCTGAAGCAAAGCTGTCTGTTTCACAGATCGTGTCTCAAATTCCGACCAAAAATCCTGAGGCACCCATGATGTTGGATCGGGTCCTGAGGCTTTTGGTCAGCTACGATGCCCTTCGTTGCTCTTTTGTTGATGGAGAAAGGCTCTACAGTCTTGCTCCTGTCTCCAAATTCTTTGTCCGTAATCAAAACGGTGCGTCTTTGCGTCCCTATATGGCCTTGTGTCTTGACAAGGTCACCTTGGAAGGCTGGTAATAATAATAATTACTCCTTTTCTTTGATATTTCCGATGATAAGTTCTTGTTGTTTTTGTCGAAATCAATGGTGAGTTTCAACCCATTCGGGTAAAATCAAACAAAACATTTTTCCATTAACTGTGGGGATCTGTCATATCTAAGACTTTTTCATTGTTTATTAAGTTTTATAAAATACATTTTTCTTTTTATATAATTTATGTGAGTTTCAATCCTATTGCTTCGCTTGACATATAATAACACAATTTACTCTTATCTTTTTACTGAAATAATATACATTGAACATGTACAAACCACCTTAATTGTGTCCAATTTATTTTCATAATTTCTTCACTTTTAATTTTATCTCTTTTAATCCACTCATATATCCATCTAAATATTCTCCTATCAACTATCCTCATTTTTTGGATATATTTCTCTCGGATAAAATAATAAAAGATAATAAAAAAAATGAAAGTTAAAAGAAATTTTGATGGATTTTGACACATGATGAAACAAGAAGAGTGTGGTGGGTCCAATGTTTTCAATTCACCATCACGAACATGACTAAAATATTGAGTGGTATTTGGAAAATAATATTTGTAGGTTTCGACTGAAAGACCAAATTGTTGAAGGAGGAATTGCATTTAATAAAGGGCATGGAATGCAGATCTATGATTACCTTGGCGTTGACTCAAGGTTCAATGATGTTTTCAACAATGGCATGCTTAGTCACACTTCTATTGTAATGGAGAAGGTGCTTGAGTCTTACCAAGGCTTTGAGAATGTGAAGCAGCTTCTCGATGTCGGTGGTGGTTTAGGAGTTACCCTTAACATGATTATTTCTAAATACCCTCATATTAAGGGTATTAATTTTGACTTACCTTATGTTATAAAAGATGCCCCATCTTATTCTGGTATGTTACTTTTACTCTTCTAAATTTGAAATTTAAGTTATGGGAAGATATGAGCATGATAATTAATTTAGACTTTACCGACCCATATCTTTGAAAGAAAAACCAACATAAATGAGTGTATTTATATTTATGCAGGTATTGAACATGTAGGTGGAGATATGTTTGAAGAAATTCCTGAGACCGATACCATTTTCATGAAGGTTCTTATTACATTTTTCTACAATCATCATTGACTTAATTATGGGTCATCTAAGAACATATATTAATTTTTCATTGAGGGGTCCCTTAATTTATTAAGTTAAGGACTAAATTAAAATTTCAATCCAATATTATTTGTTTTTTAGTATATTGGAATTCATATTTTTCTTATTCTTTTTTATTCGGTTATAAACGGATTAAATTAAGGGGATACCTCATTAGAAATTTAATCTTTTCATCAATCACATGAATTAATTAGATATTCAACAACAACTAATGATGGAAAAACTTAATTTTGCAGTGGATGCTTCATAGTTTTGATGATGATCAAACATTGAAATTGTTGAAGAATTGTTACAAAGCTCTTCCAAATGGTGGAAAGCTACTTAATATTAATTCAACAATTCCAGAACTGCCTGAGAATAATGTGGCTTCAAGGGAAATCTCTATTTTAGATACAATTTTGTTGATCCAAATTCCTAGAGGAAGGGAGAGAACCAAACAAGGATATAATGATTTGGCCACCAAAGCTGGATTTAAGGGTGTCAATTATGAATGTGGTGTATGTAATTTATTTGTTATGGAGTTTTTTAAATAGATTTTCTTCATTTCTATTTGGAAATATCTCCTCTCAAATATTTGAGTGTGTGTTTGCTTTCTCTTTTCTTTGGCATTAGGGCATGGGTTCTTATGTAACCTCATTTGTCTTATCAATAATACATCTCTTTGAGTGAGCTTATTTTATTTTTTTAAAGAAAAAATATGTGTTTATTATTTTGGCAAATAATAATGGGTGTGGTTTTGGGTTTGAATTCAGAGAGTGTCTTTCTTATAAGAGTCTGAGACAATCGAGGGTTTTACATGCTCCGCTTAAGGTCAGAAGGGGTGGTTTGGCGGTGGGTTTTCCAACGATTCCAAAAAAAAAACCTATTTAATTTTTTTAAAAAAATAATGTTGACGTGAATAATATTTGAACAGTAATAAGTTTAGATGTGAGTCTTTCTATAATAAGTTATCTAAAGAATAAATTTATAATTATTAATTTATTTAATTTTTTTTATCTCAATAATTTGTATTATAAAAGAGTAACTGGATGGAACCGGAACCAGAATCTGAACCGAACAGTTCGGTTCCGGTTCCGGTTCCGATTCCAGTTCGGAACCGAACTGCCGGCCGGGTCAACAAGTAGTATATATTAATCCGGTCCGGATAAACCGTTTGGAGAAACCGCCATAAACCCTAACACAAACCCTGAAATTTCTGTCTCTCTGCTTTTGTCTCCATGGAACATTACACAACAGCCACCTAAATTAATCAGATAAAGATAAATCAACTCAACTATATTATTAATTAAAATTATAAATAATAATTAAAAAAATATAAAAATATGGTGAATGTATCATTTTGTTCATAATAAATAAATGATTTTTAATAATTTTTTAAGAATCTTTAGAGATGGTCAGTTTTGAATTTTTTCTCAATCATATAAAATATCAATTTTGATATTTCTGATAAATCTCCGAATAATTCTTATTAAACTATCCAATCTCCGCATAAAATTCACATGTATCTCTATATATAAAGAGAATAATTTAACTCGTTAAAGATAATAATCATATGACGAGTTTGTGTAGACTATCTCTCGTGATTGTATGTCAGTGATATATGAGTCTCAACCGTGAACCTTCTCATCCTTAGATAGATGACTGTTTATGTAAGAACGATTATGTAATGAACACTTTATCAATAAACGATTGTGTTAATTGTGTTCTCGTTGCTTTAAATCACTGTGTGGTATATTTACTTACTTTTATGCCACTTATTATATATTGCGGATGCTTGTTAACATCTATAATTTACCGTTATAATATCATACATAGACATTTCAATCATCAAATTCATACCGTGGACATCACCCAGACTTATTTGCTAGATCATAACATCAATAAGTGCCGTATGAATCCGACTTTACGATATCCGAAAAATCGGCCCATAATAGTGTGGTCTTTAGTCCACATTTTTTAGGGGGAAATCATATGAATTATCTGTGTCTGGCACTTCATGCTACTTAGCCAACTTTTTTTTTTCCTTTTTAATTTATTATACTTCAAAAATTGTGTTATTACAAAAACTAAAACTTACCAACTAATAATCCTAATATAAGTTTTTAAAAATTCTTTTTAGTGTGTCAATCAAGTGCAATAATATTGAATCAATTAAAATCCCTTCTCTCTCGCTCTCTCCCAACAAAATTCTAGAAAATTTTATTTCCCTTCCATTTTCTTCATCTTCATCTTCATCATTTCCCTTGTGGGTGGCAGCCCTCTTTCCCCTTCTCCCCCTTTCCCTTTTTTTTGCATTTTCTTCATCGCTCTCCCTTGTTATTTCCTTTTGGTTTCTTTTAATCACATTTTGGCAAAACCTTGTTCTTGTTTTTGTGGGTTTTTTGACCCATTCATCTGCTGATCTGTGGATCCATTCTTGTAATGTTTAATGTCCAATATTTTTATTGGTTTTTTTTGTTCTGATTCATACAGGAATAATTATATTTTCATTTTCATTAGTATACAAAGGATTAAGTGCGGGGAAATGAGTAGATCTGATGGTAAAGACTGCAACTTTGCGATGTTTATGGAGACATTTATACAGTCTCATAGATCTATAAATTATCATGTATTAGATTGACTGTATATTGTTGTAAAAGTTTTATGTACAATGTGTGAATTATATTGTTTCACTTTTATCCAATGATTCGTAGTCATCGGCTTTGCACCAAGGCTGAGGTAGGGAGATCATGCCAGATTCGTAATTTCTCATGTTCTTTAAGTAATTTTAAGTGTGAGTGTGTATCTCTATTAGTTACGAAAAACACATAGTACATATATTGGTTAAGTTTATTCTAACTAAGCTTGAATCTTAATATTTTCTTAAGTTTAGATTCAAGTTAATATGATTATGTAATTACATTCTATGATGTTTTTATTTATGAATGAATTTCATTTAAAAAAAAAACAAAACAAAACTCCTGCACATGAACGGAAAAAAGGATATTGACCTCTATCTCAGGACTCCTTAACCTTTACAAATTATCTACACTCTTTAAACTAAACTATAAATGATAAAGATAATAAAACTCAATTTTATATATAATTTCAAACATAATCTCATAATTAACATACCCACGGGAAACAAAATCACATGAAACTTTATATACACTTAACATGAGAGTTAAAATTCTAATTGATTACATGTATTACATCAAATACATGATTTTTCCTTAACATGAGAAATCTCACTAAAGTGGCATACCAAAATGAGAGAAAATTATTTATATATATAAAAAAAAAAAAAAAAAATTAAATAGATATTTCGATAAATATCTAGATTTACTCTTCTATACCATGGTTATTATGACAATTAAATCATGAGATTTTCATGAAATTATATTAAATAAATCATGACAATTGATACTGAATCTTAATCATAGTGAGAAATTGATTATCCATTGTACAATATAATGGGAATTTATGTCCTCAAGGGGAGTGGTTTGGTGGTGTAGGGTTCAGGATTTGATCTTGAGGTCCTGGGTTCGAATTCAATGAGTGTTTTTCTTGTAAGAGTCTGGGTCAGCCGGAGGTTTTACTTGCTCCGCTTAAGCCTGAAAGATGTGGTTTAGCGGCGGAGTTTCCAATAATTAAAAAAAAAAAAAAAAAAAAAATTGCCCACGACATTTTTATTCCGTTATTTAATCTGCAAGGTCTTGGGACTACAACCAATCATTCAATATTTTTAATCTATTGGTAGATGTAATTCAAAGTTAGTCCATTGTACAAAATTTTGATTGAGTATCGCAGCAGCATTGATGAGAAGATGTAAATCTAGTCCATTATTGGCAACAACTCAAGAAAATCCATGGAATTTAGAGGTACAAGTTTGCTTCGATGCAAGATTTTTATTTTAGGGGTGATTAAATTCTTTAAAAAATAATATTAATGTGCTAAATATTTTATTATTATTTTTTTCTCTAAAGAAATCCTAATGTCACCCTTGATAACGCACGTAAGTAGAGATAATGCAAGATCTTAGTTTAGTTTTAGACTAAACTGATTTTGATTTTTCAGCACTTTTGAGCAATCATTTTAGGTTTATTAAGAGGAAAGATGGCATAACATAATGCCTTTGGAGCCACTGAATGATACCTTGGTTTGGGCGTTTGGCAAACACTCCGGGGATAGCAGCGCTCTCCACCCAGTCACGGTTCCGTTTCAAACCAAAATCGAACCGGAATAATTGAAATAGTTCGGTTCACTAATAAAATTCAAATAAATTTAAGTTTTTATTTTATTTTTAATTTAATTTAATAAATTCAAATAAATAAAAATTTTATTATATTTATTTGATAATAATATCCAATTATAATTTTTTAAAAATTTAATTTCCATTTTAAAAAAATTGAATCAGAACCATCCGATTCGGTTCCGATTTTCGGTTCCACATTATTGTGGAACTGGAACCGAATTAAAATTTGGCACCGAACCGAACCGGTTGCCAGGTCAACTTGTAGATACTCATTTCCATTTTTCAAGGATAATTGATAATTGCATAGTTGATCACTTGACTGATATTAGTTTGTAATTTTCCAAGTATCTAATCGAAAATACTAATTTATTGAGTTAAGGGATCTATCCTATTTAAGTTTTCCTACTTTATCCGAACGGGTTCGGACATCAAATCGGACAACCCGTTCGAGTAAAGAAACACTTCTCATGACAAGTGACTTCTCTTTACTAATCAGTAGAAGCTGTGTTTTGTTGGACACACCAGACTTGTTCCACAACCCATAAGATGAAAAGAATAAGATTTCATTAATTTATTACATGAAAAATTTGGTAAACCAATCATCAAAAATCACATATTACAAAGTTTTGAAGTTTCTTTTGTGCCAACAATGCAACAACACAAAGCCAAACAATAAGCAAAATACAGACAATATGAAGAATTAAATTCAATCAAGGCAGTGGACTGGAGAGGGAGAGGCAAGCTTGGCTCTAAGATCTTTTCTCAAAATCTTACCAGAAGGAGATTTGGGAATTGCATGAACAAAATATATTTTATGCAGTCTCTTGTAAAACACCACCTGTTTTGCTATGAATTCTTTTACAGCTTCTTCAGTAAGTTCAAACCCATTTGATCGAACTACATAAGCAACTGGAACTTCTCCTGCAGCCTCATCTTTTTGCCTAAATTTTAATTAAAACATGTCCAAGTTAGAATCTCTGCATAATCTTGGGCATCATTTATTATTTATGAGTATAATTTTACCCGGGTTTGAATTTGATGATGAACTGAACATCTAATTAAATTTTAACCGTCATAATTATTATTATAACATACCTGACATAAATTTATAAAAAAAATTAACACAGTTCAACCCGGTTCCAAATTCATAATTCTACTTACGGAACAACAGCTGCATCCGCAATTGATGGATGGCTTATAAGCAGGGCCTCAATCTCCGCCGGCGGAACCTGTGCATATGATTCCAAAAAATATTTCATTTGAGAGTAAAATTTTGTTAATGGTTACACAAATTTTTTTACTAAAGATTAAGAAGAGAACATGCCTGGAATCCTTTGAATTTGATGATTTCCTTGACCCTATCCACAATGAAAACTTCATCATCATCGTCAACATAACCAATATCACCAGTGTGAAGCCAACCCTCAACGTCTATGGTGGCCGCAGTTGCCTCAGGATCATTCAAATAACCTATTATTTACAATAGATATAATAAGTTTGTCAAGTATTGGTGCAAGTGTTACCATTGTTTTATTAAGTGACGCAGTTAAAATATTGATTAAATTTGATAAAATTTGATAAAATTTGACTCTTATAAAAGTAATATATACTTTTTACTTTAACGGGGATAAAATAAAATCATATCATTAATAAACAAGACTTCTCATTAATTTATAAAATATATATTTAATAAAATTTCGGATTAAAGGGAAACGACTATCCCGCTCACTACTTAATGGATCAGGTTTTATGTATGCATATTATATGATACTACTGCTCATCATGTTACTAGATTTAAGGGTATATCACAGCACTACATTTCGCCTGAGACCTATAGTAATTTAAGGGGGGGAAATGTTTTTTGTTTTTTTTTTTTTTTATAATAAAGATGGGTAAAATTACTAGAACCAAACCCACCAGAACAAAACTGGTTTGGTGCAAAAATTGATTTTAATTTTACTTTAAAAGTTTCAAACTGATTCAGTTTTGATTGGGTTTAAAATGGATTTTTTCTCATCCCTAAAACATTCAATCTCTCATTTACGAGATAGTATATCATGTTTCGTATGTATATGTCATCTCTCTCACAACAGCTGGGTCCCACAACTGTGTGAGATCCAAATGCTGTGAGAGAGATGACATATACACCCGAAACATAATATAATTTTTCCTCATTTACATGTGGATTTTTATTAATTCAACTAATGTAGAAGTAACGATAGAAATGATGAACATATAGAATGACAAAATAAATAAAGAGAGAGAGAGACGAGAGAGAGAGAGAAGCGTACCCTTCATAATTTGGGAGCCACGGATGCAAATTTCGCCAGGTTGGTTGCGGGGAAGAGAGCAACCAGTTTCAGGATCAATAACTTTAAGCTCAGCATTTCTAACCACAGTGCCGCACGAGCCCGACTTTGTAGTAAATGGCTGCTTCGCAAATGCTAGGCACATTGATAACACTGGTCCTGCCTCTGTCATTCCATATCCCTGTAGCCAAACAAATAAGTAGACATTAATTGTTGAGTAGTAGATAGCAACTAAATCAAATATTTGATAGCTATAATTGCCACCAAATTAGTTAGCCTCATTAGCTACTCATCTTTGAACTCCTTGAAGAAATTTTTATATTACCTATAAATAAGTAGTTAGAATTTGAATATAGTATCGAGTTTAATTATGTTAAATTAGTTATAATATTTCGTCACGTGTAAATTAATAGTAATGAATGATTTAGATTCAATCATATATAAATTAGTATTTAATTACGACTAATTACAACTGATAAAAAATTCAAAACAAAGCTCATCTCAACACTGAATCTAAATCTATGATACATACACATAATTGATTGAGTATATAGTTATGCATATAAAAGACTAAAAATAAAAAATAATTTTATATAGTGAAATATTTTTTTATCCGATAGTGAAATATTTTTTGTTTTTTTAGTGTTTATATATGTAATTATATGTTCAATTATGTTAATATATCATTGTTAAATAGTGCATATCAAATTAGATAAAAAATAATTCATTATCATGTAGTTTAAAGTTTTTTGTCTCCTCGTAATTATTAAACTTAGATATGAGGAAAAGCTATTTTACACGTCATTTTGAGTTTGCTCTGTTCAGACATTAAATTTGGGCAAATTAATAATACTCTAATTATAAATAAGCTGAACCAGTTAAAACAGTAACTGAGTTTTAATTTTGCATTCTTTAATATCATTTCTTTTTAATTTTAATTAATTAATTGCATGGAACTTTCAGTTAAGAAATGCAAATTACCTGACCCAATATTGCTTGAGGGACTCTACTTCGAAGAGCATCTTCAAGCTCCTTCCCCAGCGGCGCCGCCCCGGAAAGCACCACCCTGATCGAGCTCAGATCGAACTCTGCCACCATCGGATTCTTCGCCAGAGCCAGCACCAACGGAGGCACCACTGCCGCCACCGACACCCTGTGTTTTTGTATCAGCTCCAACAACGCTCCTATCTCAAACTTTTGCATTAACAAAACCCCAGCACCAGCTCTCAACGAACACAGAAGCACACTGTTTAACGAGTAGATGTGAAACAAAGGCAAAACGCACAGCACTGTATCTTCTTTTGTTAAGTAAAGATTTGGGTTATCTCCGTCCACTTGTTGTGCCACGCTTGTGATTAAGCTCTTGTGCGTTAGCACCACTCCTTTGGGTAACCCTGTAGTGCCTGAAGAGAAAGGCAAAGCTACAGGATCGTCAGGCTCGATTTCAACTTGTGGGATTTCAATTTCATTTGATTCTGATAATGCTGTGAAGTGTATGCAATTCTCTGGTGGGTCGTCGATTGTGATGATTGTAAAATCATGGGCTTTGTTTTGCAACTTGTCGACATACTGAGCCATTGTGATTACCAATTTGGCACCGGAAGTTTCCATTTGCTTGAAGATTTCTGAAGAAGTGTAAAAAGGGTTGGCTGCAGTTGTGACTGCGCCGATCATGGAAGCTCCCATGAATGAGAAGACAAATTCGGCGCAGTTTTGGAGAAGGATCATGATGACGTCGCCTTTTTTGATGCCAATGCTTGATAACCCAGCAGCAGTTTTCTGACAAATGAGGTGGGTTTCGGAGAATGTATAAGTCTTGCCATTGGAACCAACGATCAAGCATGGCTTGTCAGAGACAGATGAGAGGTTTTGGAAACAATAAGTATGGAGAGGGAGATGATTTGAGATGGGTATA
Organism: Zanthoxylum bungeanum; assembly: GCA_019454045.1. Lineage (NCBI taxonomy): Eukaryota > Viridiplantae > Streptophyta > Magnoliopsida > Sapindales > Rutaceae > Zanthoxylum > Zanthoxylum bungeanum. The sequence continues at coordinate 606,044 of SKCR01047281.1, forward strand.
TCAGGAAGTTTTGATCTGAAGACATGGGTTTTCTCATCTGATGATGATGATGGTGAAGATGAAATATTATTATGATCCAGAGAAGAAAGCTCTGGTTTTTTCGCTGGCTCAGCAGTGGCCACTGATATCATTGTGAAGAAGAACAAAGACAGAAACTGTAAGGGGTTAAATTTGAAGACAGTGCAAAAGTTGAATGCATAAATAAATAAATATAAGGAGAGGGGAAGAGTGAGTGGGGATGGTGGTAGGTAGAGCAAATGGGCATGAGAAGTTGGTTAAATCATATGCCTTAAACTATACCTACCACTCACTCTTTCTCTATTTTTGACTATTTGCAATTACAAAAATGCTACACATATATAAACTCTTACTTATAATTTCTACACCTTTCTCACTGTAGCTACAGTGATAACTGAAGCATAAATTTTATATAGAGACATCAATATGTGGTCTAAGTTCCTATGCAGTATAGATGGCAATGGTCTGGTCTTGATTCCGATTTGATTATGTAATTAGAATAAAAAATCGTGTGTGGGATTTCAAATTTTAATTGAAAATTCAAAAAATAAAAAATTAAATAATGAGTCCAGATGTATCATAGATTTAAAATGAAAAGTTGATCTCAAAATCTAATCTGTCTTTTTAATCCAGACAAAAATCATATTGAATCTCTATTTTTAAAATTATTACAAATCTTCTACCAAACGATAGGAAATTCTAAAATTCGATCTAACTTAATTTTCATCTCACTATGCTCCTCATGTAGCACTTAAATGCCAGATCCAAGCATGTACGTTTTTTCTTTCTGTTGGCTAAGTAGTTTTTTCTTTTCAGATTCATTATTTCCCTGTTTAAAAATAATAATTTCATGCTTAATTAACAAATGAGCTCTTTGGTTATTTTAATCGGGCTTAATTTTCACTATTATTCAACTTTCACTTTGTTACTTCACTAACTCTAAGCGTGTATTTATGGATGAACGATTTTGACAGAAAATAATTTTTTTTAGAGGAAATAGTTTTTGAAGTTGAATTTTGGAGAAAAATAGTTCATGGGAAGGAAGTTGAAGAGGAAATATATATATATATATGGAGAAAAAGTCGGTGAGGAAATAGATCATGATTCGATTTCCTACTCTAAACTTAATTTCTTTCGTAATTTGTATTTTCCTCCTTAATTTAAACAATTAACTTTTAAAGAGGAAATAATTATTGAGATTTAATATTTTGATACAAAACACTTTCTTTCTAAATTTCTGTTGAGCAAAGCAAAGCAAATTGATTGTACAAGTACAACCAATATATGTCAAAATTGAGCGGGGTTCAAAATTTTAAAACGAAATGGATTTAGATATTGAATTCTTACAATTTATGATCTATTTGTAAGAATACTAAAACAATAGGGATGTCAGAGTAAATATCCCCGGTCTATC